>JBAMNC010000121.1:412500-1012500 GCA_037902135.1 Cetoscarus ocellatus | reverse complement strand
ACACAGTCTTGAATAACCTTATTCTTGAAATAAAAGCCAAAAACTTTTGTTTAAAAGTACTCATTTAACAGCATAGTGAGGTTAAATAGATATGAAGTCTTAAATTTACTGGGTTTAACTTTAAATATTGAAGTCATAGAATTTACACGACTGAAGACTTAAGTTTCCAATACTTAAGTAGTAAAAATAGGAAAACTGAAAATTATAAGACTGCAGAAGAAAATTAGAGAAATGCTGATTACATTGAAGTCATAAAGTTATGGGACTAATGTCAAATTATAAGAATCTTCAGACAGAGAAATTGTAAACAGATGATTTAAGTCAAAAATTAACAGGAAGTTATAATTTACTTCAAGTTGATGTTGTGGATTTAAAGGATAAGAGTTGTTAATGTTAAAGAATAAATATTAAATTGGCTAAACTGTCCACAGATGAGTTAGTCTTAATATAAGATATTTAGTTTGTTAAGTTATATTTTTAAAGCCACTAATTTTTAAGAGAAAAGTCAGAAACAGTTTTAGCAGTAAAATCACACGAGTAAAGAAGATAAAAGAGAGAACGAGAAAAGCACTCAGAGAGCACAGACCTCCGCCAAGCAGCTTCAGTCCACCCCAAAGTTCCTGGATCCGGATGGTGATCCGGATCAGTCCCAAAATCAAATCATTTGTTCCTTATCCCATTCCACATATAAATTTCATCCAAATCTGTCCATAACTTTTCAAGTTATCTTGAACACAGACAAACAGCCTCCTTGGCGGAGGTTATAACATTGTGTATTTAAAGGAATTTAGATGTAATTGTCCCAGAAAAAAACTGTAAAAACAAAAATCCCCCAGAAGTCCTAAATCTATTAGATAGAAGACCTACATTTATAAACAAGACATTTCAGGGAAATAAACACAAATATTCAAGGAAAAAAAGAGTCCTAAATAAACAATCTTTAAGCTGCAATTTGAGAGATTCAAGCAGTAAGGAGGAAAAGTCCTTATAGCTCTAAACCAAGGTCATAGATTTTGTGGATTTAAGTTTAAAATATCCAACATGAAATAAATATAAATAATAAAAGTTAAAAATATCCACGGACAAAGTTGAAAATTTGAAAACAAAGCAAACAGAAGCTGTAAATTCATCAGATTAGAGACTTCAATTCAAGAGGAATACAGTTGTGAATTTCTGACCTAAATGTCTTGAATTTATGACATTAATTTGTTTTAAGTGAAGAATGACCCTTTTCTAACAAGTTAAACCTGAAAATGAACAAGATTTAAGTCTTTCATTTACTCAAATTAAACAAAAAGGGATTTTTGAGAACACTGAAGTGTAAAGTTACAAGAACTAAGTCAAAAGAAAGGGAAAGTTAATTTATGAGGTTAAACTTCCACTTTTAAAAGACTGAGGATGTAAATCCTGAAGTTTGATGTCTTTGTTTTGTAACATGTCTTCAAATTTTATCAGAAGTGTAATGAAGTGTTTTTGACGTTTGGACATTAAACTTGTTTGTCTTGAGTTTCTTGCAGTCATTGTTCGGCCTGGTTAATAAATACTGTACACATGGTCACACTACAGAGCTAGAGGAACACTTATCATCAGGTTAAAATGTCTGTACAGAGTAAATAGTTCGAGCCATGCACTGAAGATCTGACACAGTCTGAGCAGACGGACGCTGAGTGACGGGGTCAGAGGGCGAGCTCGGATTTGACTGCTCCCAGAAGCATGCGAGCGGAGCCTGGACGGGCAGCGGAGTGACACACGAGGGCACGATGTGACACCATTTTTATTCTGACAGCGCTGACTCTGTCCCCGCGGAGCCGTGGAGACAAAGCTGGAAGTCTTTCTGTCAGTTTGACTGTCACTGAGACGAGAGGAAGACTTCTGAATTGCCCGAACATGCTAAAGACTAACATCTAACTACACTACTTTGGCTCTACGACTGATGCTGTATGGTAGCTTTACCACACCGCTTCAGCTTTTCTATACACAACAACAATTCCCCTCCTTCTATCAAGAAAGCACAACACAATAATCAAGTTAAAGTTCAAGTGCGTCTGCAGAAAATCCACTGAGGAACGATGAGGCTGACTTCAATCAATAACACTGAGAGCCTCTGATGACAGAGTCCAACATGGAGGTCAACAAAAGTGCAAAACATCAGACGGGTACCAGAAAAAGAAGCTGCTGGTCTGAAATTATTCACCAACACGTTAGACAAGGAGGCGTGAGAGGAAAAACACAGAAATGAAACCTGGATTCAGCAGTTTTCCTGCAGCTTCATACTGCTGTACTTCAACCCACAGATTCACAGAAATGACCCTTCTGACTGCAGACACTGAAGTTCAAAAAATAACAGATCAGCCGTGGCAAGAGTATAACCTCGACTAAAATATTCACAAGTTGCCATTGTTTTGTCACAAATGTTAGTCGTGTTTATGATCCAGGACACCAGGTTAGGACCAATCACACTGCTGTTTCAAGGTGTAATATTTACCCCTCTGTGACACTGTGAACGAATGAGGGGGCGAGTTGATCCCCTCTTTGTTCCGTCTCCAGAGGTAGTAACAGACGTGTGATATTGGAGAAAAGGAGGCACGCAGACTCAGCGGGAGACAGGAGAGCTGCGAGTGAGCGTCTCTGCCTTTGGGTGTATGTGGGAGCACACGCCGCGCCACATCCAAGCCGTATGCAGCGTGAACTGACGCAGACATTACAGCCTCCAGGAATGAATGTGAATGTCTTGAGGTATAAATATAGCTGAGCCTTGCTGTGGGGCTTTTGTGTGAAAAAACTGTGAATTGGGCTTAAATAAGAAAAGAAGAAAAGCAGTTTTTCATACTCAAACACCTCACCTCACAGGTAAAAGGACAGGTGTGGGTAGTTTTTGGCATGTTTGAATCGTTCTGACTGAGAATGAAGGGGCAGAAAACAATCCTGTACTCAAACGGCTGAATGATAACCCACCTACAGCAGAGCGTGTGCTGCAAAGGTCAGAGTTTGTTCAAGCCCTTCTTCTTTTTTATTTGGCTGCATGTTTGAGGACGCAGACCCTCTCTACAGCCCCCCGAGGACATGTCTGTCTGATGAGCCTGTGCCTCTGCATCACCGCCCCCTTGGTCAGCAGCTGTTTGCTCGAGTATGTTCACAACCACTGAGTGGTCCTGATAGTTCGGTATTCTCTCTCTGTTAGAGCTTCCCCACGTGGGCCCAGTCCTCTCTGATTGGATGACGGGTCAGCTCTGTGGTAATTAGTTCAGCACTAATCTGCGCATGTTTTCAACAACTCTGAGTTCATCCTACTGTCCATGCTGCCACTGACCAGAAAACTGTTTCAATTCTGCATGTGCTCAGTAAATATCATAGTCCTATTTGAGTTCAATTCTATAAATGTTTGTAAAAATGTGTTTTAACCTCAATGACCCTCAATAACTACAACTACACAACAAATCGCACCCCTCTGGCAATGAGGACAAAATCAATTTGGCCCTCTTTGTTGCTAAAGTCATCTGATAGTGTGCTCTGTCAGTGATCAGAAGGATGCTGGTTCGAACCCCCATGTTGGTATGTGTGAAGTTTGCATGTTCTCCGTGTGCATGTATGGGTTCTCTCCAGGCCTCCCAGAGACTTAAAAACATGCTCATTAGGTTGATTGATAACTCCAAGTTGCCCTGAGGTATGAGTGTGATTGTGAATGTTTGTCCGTCTCTCTATGTGGCCCTGCGATTGGCTGGTGACAGGTTCAGCCTCTTGCCCAGTGTCAGCTGGGATAGGCTTCAGCCCCCTTGAACCCAGAAAGGATAAGTGGGCCAGATAATGGATGATACACGCTATCAAAGCTCAGTGATGATGATGATCTCAAATATGATGAAGTATCTTTGTATGAAAAACTGCATTTCTGTAATAAACAAGAATCCCTGACCATGAATATTGATCTTATTTTGTGACAGCCTAAACATTTCAGCCTGTCGTGAATACTTTAATCACAAAAAGGTCTCCAGCCACTGTAGACTGTTATTCCCTGCGAACTACACCCCCTCTCTAAGATGGCGCCCAGTACCTGCCCAGGTGTCTTCTTCACGTGGTTACATCTCTGCTTCCTCTCACTGAGCAACAAAACCAAAGAGCACAGAGGTACCCTTCATTTGAGCAGCTTTAAACAAAATTAAAACAAACAAGACCATCTTCAAGAGACAATAACAAACATATCAAAACAAAAAGAAGGTGCACTTCTGCATTCCTGACTGCTGTATCTTGTGTTTGGCATTAAATGTTGTAATTTTTTGACTGATTTAACATCTTTTAAAACATTTTCTTACTCTAATCTAAATCCAGACTTCCACAAGTGGTGCTTTCCACCCAGCAGTCCAGTTTTCTCGGCACAGTTTCGGACAGTAAACGGTGGTCTGTTGTGCATTTCCACAGTCAACCAAACCAACAAGCTCCACCTGTCAGGGTTGGACTGGTATGCTTGGTACTCCAACGAAATGGATGCCAAAGAAATTGGCCAGTGCAGAGTCATTATTTTGGTACCTCTCAAAAATCTGTCACTTTAAGGGAAACTGAAGTGAACCAAGCAACACACCCATGAGCCTGATTTCTGAATCAAAGGTGTCACAGTTAGACTAAGAGCAAAGTTTTAAACTAAAAAAAAATCAAGACAGACTCCAGGATGTAATCTGAGTCTAATCCCTTTAAACCAGTGGACATCCAGAACCCTTTCATACATGCAACCTTAGAATTTTCTGGAAAAGGTATCTAGAAATTGTCCCTGACTTGCTTGTTCACCCTTGGATCATAGATTGTGGGGAAAGGACACAATGACGGGTCAGTGGGGCAGCATTCGGGTGACGTCTGGGTGTAAAACCCTGATCTTTGTGTTCAAGCAGGTAAATCTAGACTATTAGTTACTGAACTTCAGACTATTCAGGAAATGAAAAACAAAACCCTTTATTGGACTAATTTTAACAACTTAGCCCATGAAGCAACAAGAAAATAAGAGTGCATGTAAACCCACTGACCCTCTAAAGTCCTGTTTTAAATACTAACACACAGCCTCCAGGGAGTTTTGGTAAAGGGACCTCTTCAGATCCCATGACGGCAGTTGCATCGATCAGTCAGCTCCATGTTAAGCTCTATTACTCCTTTGTGTTTTCAGTATTGCTTGAGAGATGTTTATTTTTATTCCAAATGTCTGGTGCATACATGTGTGGCTGTAGCTTTCAGATGAAGACGACTGCATGGATGCAACTGGAGCCTCAAAAGATGAAACGCAGTAGGGATGAAAAAGATTTTAAAAAGTCAATCAGAGAGTAAAATGACAAAAATACTGATGCATGTTTGACACAATAGCAACAAACGCAGGGGCTCTAATCCCTAATTCTGGATAATTTGCTGTTTTTAATACTCAAAAAAGGCTGACCAACCCCTGCAAACTGTCCAAAATGCACAAATATGATCACAGTATTTGGAAAAGTGAATGCTCCTCATCATTTCTTATCTCTTTTCCATATGCTGCCAACAAAGTGCAAGAATCTCTTTCTTTTTTGTTTGAAAATCTGACTAAAAATCATTGAGTTCTAAATTTTGACATGGCTGATCATAAAACAGTGATTTTATCATTTAAAACAAAAAGTATTTAAGAGTTAAGAATTTTTTATAACAATATATGGGAATTACTTAAATATTTTGTATAATTTAGGTAGGTTGTAAGAGTTTTTCTGTATTTTTTGATCATCAAAAACAATACTTGGTTTCTTTAACCTTTTTCTCTGGCTGTGGTATCTCCCATGTTTGAGTGTTGATCCTTAGCTACGATCAAACCAAAGTTTTTAATTCTGCTATTGTGACATCCATTTATCACTCCTTAAAATAAAAAAAAAAGAGATATGTATTGTGTATTGCCATTTGCTTAAAAAACATAAAAATGATTTTTGGACCAAAGGGTCCAACTTTAAAATGTAGAAAATAAAATATATGTAAAAGCAGCAACGAGTCCAGACTTGGTCCAAAAATGTTGGTTCCTAAAGCACAAACCGGCGCCATATTTCGATTTATTGTCCATCTTAATTATTGGTTGGACAGTTGTTGGTCCATTTGGGGTCAGATGCGGTCGCAGGGTGGCGTGACGGTCTTCGGCCTGACTTCTTCAAACGCCTCAATCTGCCTCTGTCTGTCTCTCTAAGCCAACTGGTCGTCTGTCCCCGAGTTTTTTTGGGAGGTGAGGAGGCTGCCCCGGCTCTCACAACCTGTGCAATGCAAAGATAGAAAGAGTCAGGGCAGCACACCTCACACCCCCGACCAGAAAACCCTTCAAATACTTTAAAACACTAACTCATGAGATAAGCTCAAAACGTCAACACAAACTCTAAAAGGTGTTTAGCTTTATTTCAAAACCTTCCTCTTTAAAATGCTTAGCTTCACTGAAAAACAGACTTCACTGCAGCAGAGTCAGTTTTCAAAGTAAGACATAAACTTTTATAAATACTGGACACAACAGTTAAGTCTAAGAAAAAAGACAAACAGGGACAGAACTTGTTAGATGAGTGATGATAATGGCTGATGAGTTTGGATTATGGGGTATTTTTACTCTCAGCACTTTGCTTCCCTCTTTAATATGAATACAGTAAGAAAAATGCTTCTGCTCTGCTACTTTACGAGCATTGTTTCAGGATACAAACACTAATGTCTCTGCATTTTGTTAAAGCTAAAGACAAAAAGGAGGATGGCACTTCATTCTCTATGTTTTATCACTAATTATTTTTCCTCTTAATTTACATCACAACTAGAAGTCATCACTGAAAAAGATGAGGATTACTGAAATTAACTGCAGATAACGATGTGCTGACTGAATGCTGAGGATTGAGCAGATTATTTTTTTTAACATCTTTAAAACAGAGAAAGGGAACTTTGCATGTTTTTCAGTCATACTCAGCAGAGGAACGTATGACTGTTGATGTTAGAGGTGTGTTTAAAAGATTTATCCTCTAAGACACAATATTCAAGGAAAGTCACACGGACAGAAATGATCATTAACACTATATTTCCTCAATCAAGACCAGGTCCCCGAGGTCCACCAAAGCAAATCAAGGCTGGCTTGCATATAATGGCCGTGGAATCATCAGAGGTTGATGTGATTATTCCTTTGTGTTTTGTTTATAGCAGCACAGCTCTTAAAGGGATAGTTCAGGTGTTTTGAAGTGTGGTTGTGTGAAGTACATGATCCTGAAGGTGTGCCACAGTGTCACAGCTCAGTTCTCTCTCTGTTCAGAAATCTCAGGACAGATGCTAATGCTATACATTGATGTACATGGTGACAAACTCTCTGAGTAACTAAAAGAGTTGTAGGAGAAAACAAGCCACAGAAACAGTGTGGAGTCATCACACGCCACAGTTTGTTTACACCCACTTACTTTTCCTCTACCAAGCTGCTCTGATTAGTCACTATTTGGAAACACGGTGCAGCCTACGTGTCCTTCCACCAGCAGAGTGACTAGTTTGCTTCACAAGAGGAAACGATCTCTACCAAACAGGATAAACTGATGATTTTTGACTGAATATGAGGCCGTTTCCTTTGTATCCTTGTGAATCCTTGTATGAAGTGGAGTCCACAGGAGAAACTTCTGCAGATGGAGAGTCAACAGGTCTGAATCTGCTCTGAGAGCTGGAGGAGCAGAGAGACACACGGTACCTGTTGGTTCAGGTGAATAAATGGTGAGCTCATGTGGTCAAACTGATGAAATAAGAGAGTGGGTAAGAAAAGCAGCTCAGGATGTTTGAGGATGTTCACGATCAGAGGAGACTATCAGCTTTTATACATTGGTCTGCAGTGAGCAGCTCTCATCACGCAGAGCCTCGTTGATTTAATGGACATTAATAATCATACGGACCAGATTCACTGTTTTACAAACTCAAGGACAAAACAGAGGAGCTGAGTGAAAGTTCATCTTCAGAGGAAGTGTTCAGCTCATACTGATTGATTATTAAGTAAAGACTGAAGCCACGGTTTAATGATAAGTTTACTTCATGAGCGCACACGGTGTGTTCACTGTCGTGGGTAAACTGAGCTCTTTGTCTAAATCACTGAGCTCCAATAAAGAGCCTCCTTCCTATAAGAGCCTCTGTGATTATGTAAATAAAGGAGCGGCCTTAAAAGGAGATCTGTAATCATCTCCAGAGACCCCTGCATGAGAGAGCTCTGTTTTGGCCGCATCAAGTTTAAAATCAAAAGTTTTACTTCAAACACAAATTGCTGACTCTCCTGCGGGCTCACTGCACATGACAGAAACACTGAAATCACTGCAGATAGAGTTCAAACATCAGTGTCTTTCTTCACTGTTGTTATTCACTGGGAGAACTAAGTATTCTCTGACCAGAGATCCTAATGAAAGCAGGGAGACGTTTGTTTCTGCCGGCCTGAGTGTGTGGTGCCTCTAGTTTACAGTCCGTGAAGAACACTGAATTGAAGAATAGTTCCACATGCATTCGTTCAGTCAACGTCTACAATAAACCAATCAACCTGTATCAAACAAATACTGTTACACCCCGACTGGCTGCCGTCCTGTTAGGCCACCAAACTCCCACTGTACCTCGTAACTCAATCCCCTAACCCTTGTGGTTATGAGGCCATAATGAACCTTTCAAGGTCATATAGAGACCCTCTGTCACCTCACACACCCTGTAATGTTTACTTCCTGTTCAAGATTGAAGACTCTAATCTGTAAACTGTATTCCATTAGGTATATTTACTAAACAACAAGTATACATCCTTCAGTTTTCTGGATTAACTTCACATAGAGAGGGAGAAAAGCTTTTAAACGGACTCGCTGGCTTGCACTGTGAGCTAGTCTGGAAGCATTCTGGGATAGCTCACGTTGTGAACCAGGATGCCCTCTTTTGAGAGCTTTCTTCCCTCGTTTTGTACAATGTGACCATGAAATAAGTTTGATGTTTAACTGTTAGAAAAGTTAATATGCCTCATGGAGGGCAGTTTTTGTTGAATAAAGTCTTCAATCAAAGGCATAAAGTAAACACTTTTTCAGTAACTTTACTAAATAGGACTATAACTTCCTTAATGGTTTGCCAAATTGGCTGAATGGTGGCTTAATTTGGTAGTGCACCCAGCTTTACTGAATAAGTTCACATTCAGCCACAGAGAGACAATCAGCCAGAGAAGAGGTACACTGTCCGTCTCTGTACTGTGTTCCACAATGTGTGAGGCTACTGGTGTTCATTAAAGCCAGTTTAGGCGTGCCATGAAATTTGCACTCATACCTTAATAAAACAACTTTATTGCAACTAATTAATGAGTTTTAAATTTACTCAATCAGAGCTTGATATAACATCAAGGGCTTTGCAACGATTGACTTTAAATCAAACCAAAATGCCAGACCTTTAGACCGGCATGTGTACACTTACACAGGCTCTACAAGCACAAAAAAAAAAGCAGCTGACACAAGATAATCCATACGTCTGTGTAGATTCTCATTCATCCAGGTCATGGTCATTCTGAAGATTCAAAAGCAAGGCAACTGGACTGTGTAGAGTTTGTTGGGAAGACGTTTCACTTCTCATCCAAGAAGCTTCTTCAGTTCCAAATGGCTGGTGCTGGAAGCAGATATTTATCTTGCTAGAGGAAAAAACAACAACAAAGGAAAGGAGGAGTTGGAGAACGACTCATAGAAACTTATCCCAGGGTGATGTAACCCCTGAGAGTCGTTACCCTGAATGGGCCATTAACTCCCCCTGTCATGTGAGGTGTTATGGTCACATGTGCCCAGGTGTGAGTGTTTGGAGAGCTCCCTGGGGAGAGAGCTTAGCACTGCAGTATATGTGGCTGAGAGGTTGTGTCTGAGTCCACCACCTCTGTTAAGAGAAGGCTTCTCCAGTCTGGTGAAGAGGGCTTCTTTAACTCCTCTTTCAAACCATCTATCTTCTCTCGCCAACACCTGTACATTGCTGTCCTCAAAAGAGTGTCCCGTGTCCTTTAAGTGAAGGTGGACTGCTGAGTCCTGACCTGAGGAAGTGGCTCTCCTGTGTTGAGCCATACGCTTGTGAAGCGGTTGTTTAGTTTCCCCAATGTACAGGTCTGAGCATTCCTCACTGCACTGGACTGCATACACCACATTGCTCTGTTTATGTCTTGGTGTTTTGTCCTTGGGATGGACCAACTTCTGCCTTAATGTGTTTCCAGGCTTGAAGTGAACAGGAATGTGGTGTTTGCCAAAGATTCTCTTGAGTTTTTCAGATAAACCTGCAACATACGGAATCACAATGTTCTTGCGTCTCTCTTCCCTTTCATGCTCCGTCTCCTTTCTTTTCTTGTTCTTCAAAAAGGCCCACTTTGGGTATCCACAGGTTTTCAGGGCTTCTCTAATGTGTTTCTGTTCCTTTTCCTTTCCTTCCTTCCTTGTAGGAACACTCTCAGCCCGGTGGTTGAGGGTTCTGATGACACCCAGCTTGTGCTGAAGCGGATGGTGCGAATCAAAGAGTAAATATTGATCCGTGTGTGTGGGTTTCCAGTACACTTCAACGTTGAGACCCCATCTGTCTCCAAGTGTACTGCACAATCCAAAAAGGCCAAAACGTTGTCCTTAACATCTTCACGTGTGAACTTAATGTTACTGTCCACTGTGTTAATGTGGTCTGTGAAGGCCTCTACTTCATGTGTCTGGATTTTGACCCAGGTGTCATCCACATACCTAAACCAGTGGCTTGGTGCTGCTCCATGGAATGAGGCTAGGGCCTTTCTCTCCACCTCTTCCAGGTTAGCTACTATGGGAGATACAGGGGAGCCCATGGCGCATCCATGTTTCTGCCTGTAGTAGTGGTCCCTGAACTGGAAGTAGGTGGTACTCAGGCAGAGGTCCAGTAAGGAGCAGATGTGGTCAGGGGTGAGGTTGGCTCTGACCTCCAGTGTACTGTCCTGTAAGAGATGTTTTCTTACTGCTTGGACTGCCTCTGTGGTCGGAATGCTGGTGAAAAGTGATGTGACATCAAAGGAAACCATGGTTTCCTCTGGGTCCAGTGTGATGTCCTTGATTTTCTAAGCCATTTGGAACTGAAGAAGCTTCTTGGATGAGAAGTGAAACGTCTTCCCAACAAACTCTACACAGTCCAGTTGCCTTGCTTTTGAATCTTCAGAAAGATAATCCATACTTCCACATAATGAATAGTTCATATGTTCAATTGGTTTCTCACAGCATCTTTGAAGGTCAGGCTCACCACCCTGCATGTCTCCTGAGGCACAAGATACTGTTCTGTGGACGCACTGCGCCGCACAACTGTCCTGATGGTGACTGTCCCATTAAGATCAAAGGGGGTGTGCAGGTTACAGACCACTGTGAAACAATGTGTTTGGGGTGAACTAGGAAAAATGTTATACAGGAATTTTATGAAAGAAACCCTTCAATGAGCTCTGCAGTCACTTTATTTTACTTCTGCATTCAAACATTTGTCGAGCTGTGGTCACAGAGAGAGCGTCTCTGAGTTTGACTTTATATTTCATTAATAAATGTGGATCATAATAACAGTGTCATTGACAGAGAGGATGTTTTTTTAGTCTACATGTATACATTTATCAACAGACCTTTGATAACAAACCTGTGAGGAGTCAGAGAGCAGAAACAGGTCAGGATGGAGAAATAAAGTTTTGTTGTGAGGTGAACCAGCTGAGCTCAGAGCAGGAGTCGGTGAGTGAGGAGTGTAAGCTAGTGATCTCTGACCATGTGTTCATTCAGAAAATGACCTGGTTTTTACCTGAACTGTTTTAAAATCTTGACAAACTAAAGCTCAGAGTCATCACAGACTGTTTTTCATTCAGTCTTCACCATCACAACTTCTTCTGCTTAAACCTGCTGGCCTTCAGTCTGCTGTATTTACCCGTGAGTCTGTGGGAGCAGAGACTGAAGTCTGAAACAGTCTCTGTGTGTGAAGTTCATCAGACCAGAGGAAGAAGGTTTTTGTGAGCTCAAGCTCTAACGCTGAGTTACTGCTCAGGTCTGACTGTTGTGTTGCTGCTGCTGTAAACGTCCCTGTTTCCTGTCAGGCTGTTTCAACTTAAAAGCCCTCCTACAAATTAAGACAGGGCGACTTTCGTTGTGAAGAGTTTATAGGAAACAGAATGTGTTTGTCATCTAGCTTGACTTCAGTTTAGCAGAGGGACATCCATTATTATTGACTTTATATGACAGGAGGAGATTCAGTACATGCTGAAACAGCGGGTTTTCTCTTTTATGTTGGATAAAAATGGACTTAAAACTGAAATTTATGAAACAGACACAAACAGAATATTGACCCAACTTATCAACAAGTAAAATTGTGTAAGAGTGTAAATATGGCGCAAATATAACATGAAACAAGTGCTCAGACTCTCAAAAACCTGCTACTGTTACTACCGACTCTCCTCAGTGACATAATATGACGCGGTGTAAGGAAATAGAAAGTTCTGGCAGCCTCACTGAAAAAAGGCACTTATCATCTATATTAAGCCTGGAAAAACTTTGAAAATCAATTGTTAGCTTACATAAGAGACCTTAACGAACAAGATTTGTTCTAATGTCAAAGTAAATTGAACCTCCACATCCCTCTTTAAGGAGCATTTTTTAACAAAAGCTCAGCTGCACTCCATAAAGTGTGTTTATTGATCAGTAAACTACCATTCATGTTTCTTGGATGATTTTATCAGATTGAACAGGAAAAGGTCTTTAGAAGTGTTGACAATTTGCTGCCTCTCGATGTGGATGAGCCCAGAGTGCTTTGTTAGTGGCTCGCGGGGAGGGCTGTAACAATTAAGGCACAGTTCTCTCTAAATATGTGTAACTAATCAATGAAACTAAAATGACTGAATTCTGACAAGTACATACACAGCATGGAGTTTAGCTTTTGTCTTAACTTAGATAAGCTGGTGTGCATTCAGGGGCACAGAGGGGTATATACTGTGCATGCACTGAAATGCAAAGGAGGAGGCTCTGAGGTGCGTTTCAGTGCAGTTACTCTCAAAGGCCGCTGGAGAGTCACAAAACTGAATTCTACCAAAAAGTTCCTTCAAGGCAGGAGCTGTTTTATTGGCTTTGTCTGTGTCTTCTTCCTGAGATAAACTGATGTCCAAACATACACCTGTTTCAAATAAAAGCCTCCTATGTCCATCAAAGGAATGTGAAGCAGTATCATATTTACAAAGGGCACAAATGTGTTAAACATGTATCCTATCATTGTTAAATGGTCGAAGCTGCCACAGCTCTCCAGGAGCCACGATGACAGAGGATATTCAGTTTGTGCGATGAGCTGCTCAGATGACGACATGCTGGCAAGATGCCTGCTGTGATCTACGTTTTATTTTCTCGCAGAATTCCAATGACAAAGAAGAATCCTGCTTATTAGACGGCTGACACCTGAGATCCCAGAAAAGCAGCAGATAAATTGTGCTATTCATTACGCCTTAATGAACTGTGCAAATGTATGTGGCAGGTCAATATAGGCGGCCTATGGAGGAGACACCGTCAGCCCCCTCGATCTGCAGAGCACAGGCGGCCGGAGCCTAATGAAGACTGAACTTTAATCATCAGGAGGATATGGCTGCTTCACCAGACACCTCCTCCCACACACACGCAGCATGTCTAATAACCCCCCCTCTATCCCCTCGGTGCACATACACACGGCCCCTCACCTGACGAGGTTTTCGTTGTCGCCCGGTCCTTTGCAGGTTGTACACTCGGTCCTTGTGTCGTCAGGTTTGGGTGTTTTTTTCTGCATTGCAGATTGACGTTGTCGGCGCTCCCGGGGCACTGGTTCCTATGGAAACAAACAAAGTGGATTATAATAAAGTGCTGTATGTATGTGCAGTTGTTGGTGGTGAGGATTCAAAAAATAAGAAAATATGAGAGAGGAAAGAGATCGGGGGGGCACTCAAGACCAAACATAACTCCATATCAGAAAAGTTACTGTGGGGATGAGATCCTGTTAAATTTGTTGCATGTCACTGTTGTTGAATATAACATTGCACAACAATGAATCAGCCTAATGTAATGTCTATAATCAGGCAGATCCATTTTGCCAAGCTCCAATCTACAAGGATTGTGCTCGGCCGAAAGCGGGATGGTCCAATCAGCATTCTTTTGAGCAGGAAGAGGTGGAGCTACGAGTGAGACGACAGCAGGAAGTAACTGCATGTACAGAGATTAGCATAGATGCTAACAGCTTAAGTAGCAGTTTTATCAGATCTGGACGACATTTCGTTATTAAATGAAAAACAAACAAAACAACAAACTTTTCTACAGGAATAATTTTGCTTCACCTCCAACATGTTTTGACGAGCTTGTTCAATGAAGTGGCTCATGTTCTGTAGTGCAGTAGCACCCTGCCTACTAAATTAGCTGACTAGCGCCTTAATGAATGTGACTGACAGAACGATCATCTAATCACCTGCCTGATATGCTTCTGAAAGGTTCTGCCATCCCCAAACACTTCCTATGGGCTCTTTCCCAGATGGACTAGAGAACTAAATTGAATGGTCCATCTGGTTTTGTTGAATCCACTCTTAAGGATGATTCTCAATATGATTGATGCAGTTTCCTAAAAAAACAATTCAAAGCATTTAATGAAGTTGACATAATTAAATAACAGACCTCGATTTTCTCTTCTCTCTCTTCAGACATGGGGATCCTCTTCCTCTTCTGTCCTCTAGTTCTCTGTCAAATAGAAACAGTAAACCATTAAGTTGAGGTCGCATGGAGTTCTGAAAGGAGTAAAATTTTCATTTACAGTGAATTCTCTTAAAGAGGGTGATTATGCTTGGACTAAGTCAGGAATCATCATCTACATCTGTACAAGGGCAATTTTTTTCTTGACATTATGCTATGGGGTCAGACTTCAAATAAATTGAAAAAACATTAACACTTTGGTCTAATTTATGAATTACTAGTTATATTTTTCCCAAAATAGATCAATCTTAGCCTTTAAAAGTCATTTCAGTCCTTATCACCCATGCAGCTGCCAGCCACAAAAGGCCAAATAAGATATCCTGGCTACTACTGGCTAAATACTGGATAAAAGGTGGAAGTCACTCCTGACAAACAGGTTTCATTTGCAGTTGTTTGAGGGCGGGACAAAATGACAAAAAGATACCCTTTAAGTCACAACACTTTTCCCCCCTCAGAATTTGATAATATTCTGGGGGCCAGATGTGAAGCTGTGGGGGGCCTGATGTGGCCCCCGGACCCCCAGTTGATGATAGCTGGATTAAGCAGAGAGGCCAGTAAACCCTGTTCTGGCAGAAATCACTAAGACGCCATGGCATTAGCTTTGAGAAAAGCCTAGCTATCCTAAAGGCTAAGACGGACTGCCCTCTCTGGTTCTGATTGGACGTTCACCAGTCAACACACATCAGACAGCAGCCATCAGGTGAGGCATCTGTGGTCGCCTGTTATCAGACCAAAGCTGTTTAAGTTCATCCAGCGTCCATGTGGTGAAGGGAATTCAGCTGTTTCTGTTGAGTCAAGTCCTTTAGACCAGACCAGGATTCTTCTGTTTTAAGAGGGGGATCATGGTGGACCTCAGCAGCAGACAGTGTGACTACACTACAGCAAAAAGACGACGACAGCTTCTGCAGTGAAGACATTCATATAGGGCAAAGGAGCAAAACTGACATGATGAGGGGTGTCCTTCAACTCATTGGAAATGTAGGGAAAGTGCACTGTATTCAGGGTCTTACTTTCTCCAAACCACTTCAGCCCCAATATCCCTAGCCACACTGTACACCTTTGTATTTGGAGTTTGCATGTTTTCACATGCATGCGTGGGTTCTTTTCGGATACTCCAGCTTCCTCCCATAGACCAAAACCATGCTTTTTAGGTTAACTGGTGACTCCAAGTTCCCTTTGTGTAAGTGTATGAATGGTTGACTGTCTCTCTATGTGGCCCTGTGATTGGCTGTTGACCAGTTCAGGGTTTTCCCCGCCTCTCACCCAATGTCAGCTGGGATAGGGTCCAACCCCTGACCCAGAAAGAGATAAGCAGTATGGATAATGGATGTGTTATTGATTATCTACACAGTTATGGGTAATAATAAAATGTGTCAATATGTCCTGATAAAAAAGTCATTGTTTATTGGTGCATACAGAAAGGTCACAACTGGCAGCTCATTATTGAGGTCTAACTAGGCCAACGATAACTCAAATTATTCATCATATTTTGTACTTATACAGCTCTTTATGGAGTCAACCACAGTCCAACTTTCTCCTTTTCAATTGTCTAGTTTTGTGAAGTATAAAATGTCTTCACAAAAAGTGAACAGCTTAAACCAGGACTTCTCTTTTCCTCTCAGTCTCACACTTCCTCCTGTTTAGAGACATGAGCCTTTTAAATCTGTGCTAAGCACACACCTCTGTGTCATCTGGGATTAATTTATTGATAAAAGATCATATTGGGCTTTCAATTTATTGATTTTCTTACATGAGTGGAAGATTTCAGTGGCTATAACTCCTGCAAAGGTGTTTAATTTAATCATCAGGAACTTGTCAAAGCATGAGGCCTTCTAGTTTGTTCTGCTGGTGTGGAAAATAAACACATAAAAGTCCATCTTTTGTTAATAAAGACTCGTTTACATAATTTTCTTTTCTCATCTCCCACCGTGTATTTGACAGAACCGTGCATCTTTCCTCTCACAGTCCTCACTCACTCACGCTGTCTCTCTCTCTGATTGGCTGAGAGGCATCATGTGTGACACCTCTGGACAAATTTATTGGTTGTTGATCTGGCAGAGTAGTGAATGTAGCTGCGGTAAATGCCAGAGAAGCTGTTATATGGTGTTAAATGGCACTGCAAGCAGCACTGTTTATTTAATTACAGGGATACTCCAGAGTCTGTAGTGCCATCAGGGTCCTGAGCCCTGGGCCTGCAGCAGCACGGCTGGCTCTCAGCCTCAGCCTCAGCATGCCGGAGCACCAATAATATTCCTTTAATACAAATGAATAATCCTGTGTGGACGTTTGGAAACACTGGTTCACAGCTCTGAAGTTGTTTCATCAAACTTCTCCTCTTGTCGGGGCTGCTGGGAGGTTTAAAGAGGGGAAGAAAAATCGACAACATATTTAAACAGATTGTGAAAACAATTCCATCTGTCGCCTTTGGCTCGCCACCGCTCGCCAGATGGAGCACTTATCATTAAGAATGCTAACTGCACCAACACTGCCAATTGGCTCCTGCGTACCTTAACTGTTTCTCCACCGCTAAACAAAAGTCCTTATTTAGTTCTTTCTCCATTAAAGCAGCGTCTGTTGAAGTGATCTATAAGGCAGAGCGGGGTGCAGATCAGTCGCTGGTTCAGCTAAAAAACGCTGAGACGCTCAGCAGAGCTAATCTCAGACTCCTCTCAGGTGAGGAAATTAAAACCGCAGGCAGTTTATAAGTCCCCGGCAAAATCAATCTTTTAATTAAGTACATCAGTGCATCTCTAACAAGCATGAATCATTTCACACAGGATTAGAGGAATTAACAGAGCATAGGAAGTGCTGCTAACTACATATATTAACTTAATTCTCATCATTTCCATCTGATTAATGACATATGTCGTACGGGAGTTTAATGCTGGATCTGTGGTCGTAGCAAGCAGCAGTAAATCATCGCTCATTAGGAGGAGGGTGTTATAGGTGCCTTCAGTTTGCCTCTCGAAACCTGAGTTCAGACTTTTACCTTTTCTATTCAAGCTATAAGACTTAAAAACAGCTTTATCCTCCACTGATTCTCACATATTTCAGCATTACACTTTTAATGAGAGGGGCTTTTGATGAAACATACAGAGGGCTAATGTCAAAAAGAGCCTTACATTTCTGTATTGCACTTTTAGTTCTGGAGTTATAGTGGAATAAACGCACAAAAACGCTCTAAGATGATGTGAAAATACTCCAAACTCACGTTGACCACACAGTGAGTGAAGAATGCTTGAGCCAAATGTGGCTGCACTTTTTCAGCACAGTGAGTCCCTAACAAAACCAGACCCCTGAAGAAAACACTGAATTTTACAGGATTTGATCGAGCTGCCTTTATGCTGCTTTAGTTACTGCATTAAAAATATTGAAGAGGATTATCGTATTCATGTAGGGATGGTAGTAACAAACTTTCAGGGTGAGCAAAAAGATTATCTTAGATTGTGAAAAACTATCTACCAAAGCAGAAGTATTCTATATTCTATACTGCCATCACAGAGGCTAGAGCAGGCCCAGAGAACTCTACCATTTACAGTTTTATGTGAAAACAAGCCACGAAAACAACACAGGGTGATTGTATGCTATATTAAACACATTTGCAACAACTTCCTTTTCTACTACCAAGCTGCTTTGTTTTGGCACAACTTCAGTGCACGGCACAGCCTACATAAATTCTGACTTTCATTTTGCTGAGTACGTTGATATCACTACATCACAAATACAGATTAGCTAAATGTACAGATGTTTACATATTATCCTGCTAACCACGCAGAATAATGTTGATAAAGAGTGTTATTCTGACTCAACACTCAACATCCAACATACCATTTGTATCATTAAGTTTACTTATTATCTAAACCATGGCTTCTGTCTTTACACAATACTAAGCATAAGCTGAACACTTACTCTGAAGATAAACCTTTATTCAGCTGTTTGTGTTTATTCCTCACCGTTTCTAAAACTGTGCAAATATAAATGTTCTTTACAGCAGGGAGGATCTGCATGATGAGAGCTGCAGACTACAGAGGCACATGTTAAAGCTGCTAGAATCCTCTGATCCTCAAACATCCTGAAGAGATTTTTCATAGTTAGACTCTTATTTGATCCAGTTTGATGACATGAGCTCATGATTAACACACCTGTATGAACAGGTAACATGTGTCTATCTGGTCCTCCCACAGCAGATTCCTCCATTTATCATTTGGGCCTGTTGACTCTCCAGCTACAGAAGTTTCTCCTGTGGGAACTCCAGAGCATACATACATTCCCAGGTAACTAGAGTAAATGTCATATTCGCTGCATAAATTGCCCATTTATCCAGTTTAGTTGCAGTTGTTTCCCCACATGCTGTGTACTGAAGTCATGCTAAAACAAAGCAGCCTTTTAGTGGAAAAGTAAGTCGTTGCTAATGTGTTCAATACAGCGTACAACCACCCCCTACTGTTTTTCAGGCTTTTTACTTAAACCTCTTCGGATTACAAAGAGTTGTTGGCCCCATCTGCAACAGATAGCAGAGCAATATATTGCCATAGCTTCTGTGTCGGCTCTTTCTGTACAGATGCAGAGCTGATCTCTGTTACTGTGGCTAAAGTTCAGGCTCATGCCATGTACCTAATACAGCCCTACCTCAAAAATCCAGAAATATCCCTTTAAGTATCCAACTGAGCAACACAAGCTGCAGAAAAACGGAACAAAGTGGAATCATATATTTCTACAGAGGTCTGCACAGCCGGATAACAGCAGCCTTCTTACCTTTCACTGTTTTCAGGAGTGCTGTCTAATTTGGCTCCTCATTTCTTACAAACTGGGCTTTTAATCCTTTCTTGCAGTTGTTTCTCTGTGAACTTAAAAACATCTACTCTTTATTCATCACTGCTGCCGGGATTTCATAGCATCTTATTCCATTATCCTATTTTCCAATTATTTCTTCTAAAATTTGACCAGTTAAAACTACCATAAGGCATGCTGACAGTGTCTTGCTGCAGAAATCACCTCCTACCTCAGCTGGGGTCTCCACAAATAAATATCATCTGAGAGCAACCAATGGAACAACTTTGGCATCAAGACAAAAAAGTTCACAAATCTGCTGTTGAATATGTGACAAATAAACTTCCTTGTGTCCTTGTACCCTTGAATATGTGCACACAGAGGGCCAATGAGAGCTCGTCCACCTAACTGAAGTCAGTAAAGTAAGAGCAGGTTCACACTGAGCAGCTGCAGAAATGCTGAGTATTGAAGCAGTGCACGGCAGTTTGAGAAAACACCGGTTGAGCTTCTCCAACGACCCCCAGGTTGAAGAATAAATGTGTGTTAACAATATGTATTCTTGCATGAAGTCTGTTTGAGATGGTCTCTACCTTACAGTGCGGTGCATTAATTTTACAGCTGTGACGTTACACACATACAACATAAAATTCAGCTCACAGGTTGATTTTAAACATTGTTCTCCAGTGGGCCCTACAGCCCATGAATAACAGCCACAAGACTCAGCTTCATCAAGGTGGCGCAGGGCCATGTCAGCCCTTTTGGCCCGATGTAAATGTGTGTATGTGGTACACACACACATATATATTAACTCTCCAACACACAGTGCAGCCTTGGAGGACAGCGGGAGGTTGATTAGCCGGTCCTGATAAATTGAAACATGGCTTTAGACGAGTGCCAGCGCCTGGGTGCCCTGGTAAAAGCATTAAAAATGCAAAGCAGGGCCCTTTTAGCGTCTGCCATTGCGCGCCTTGCATTTGAAGATAAATGCTGCAGTGAAGTGCCTCGCCCGAGTGGCTGTGGCTGCGAGAAAAATCAGAAAGCTGCTTAATCCCCGAGAGCTCCAGCAGGGTCCTCGGCACATGTCTGGGCCCAGGGTTTCCAAACCTGAACAGAAAAACACATTAACCCAGACTGCCACTGTGCTCCAACACTCCAGCGTTTCCCCTCTAAGACAGATGGAGTGCAGAGAGTGAGAGAAGTGGCTCAGACACTCCTCCTTTTCTTCTTTCCTGCCTCCATTTGTAAGGCAGGCTGTAGTCAGGAGTGGCTCCAGAGAGGCTGGCTCTGCTGGGAGCGTCCAGAGGAAAGTTCCTCCGTCCCAGGTGAGCGGGGCCAGGTCACTCACTGACAGTAGAAAAAAGGAAACGGGAGGTGAGAGGCAAGCCCAACCCTCCCCGTCCTCAGCACGGAGCTGTCAGATATCAATCTGGAGTGTTTCTTGAGGGAGCGGGGAGGCAGCTCTGTATCTCAGGATCAGAGCATGGTTGGAGCAGATAAGTAGGATCCAGTGAGGGATTGTGTTCCTCCTCACAGCGGACACAAAATGTTTCTCTGCAGGCTAACACCGTCCACATGCCACCACTCTGCTGTGCTGCACAACCAAAAGTAGAGGGACACACCCGGAAAAGTTACGGCCGCAGAGACCAGTAAAGTCTGCTGTTTAAAACCGATGTTGGAGAAATAATGTTTAAACATCTATATATATATATATATATATATATATATATATATATATATATATATATATAAAGATAGGTCCCTTTATTGTTACAACCTACATACTGCAAAATGAGTTGTATCTGTACCTATTTTCTCAACCAAAAGGCTCATATACCAATAATAAACTAATGCAACAAATACACGAGGACTGAACGATTGACTGCCTCTTCAGTAAAACTGTACTCTGTCCCACTGCAGACTTCAAATGACAGGAGCACTCCAACCGATTTCTGTGAACCTAACAGTATTTTACTGTAATATCTAAAACTACCTACTGTGAAATGTTTATATAATAAATAACTGAAAAAAGAAATGGATCAGGCTTTATTCTATTGTAAAGTGTCTTGAGGTAACATTTGTGATGAATTGACGTCATACAAATAAATTTCATGATTTTCCCCAGGAAAACTGATCAATAGCAGGTAAGATTTCTTTTAGTAAATGTTTCACATATTTGAACAAATTCTAAAAAAAAAAAATCATTCAAAATGCATGCATGGGAATTTTTCTTTCCATAACGACATATTGCTATGAATGAACATTTAAATAGTTAAATGATCTTAAAATAAATTATAATACAGCAAGTTCACTGTAATTTAAAATTCAATAAAGAAGTTTTAGAATAAAATACAAATTTGCTGCAATGATACTGTAAAGGAAAATACAGTAAGGATGCTGTTTTTTCAAAATACAGTAATAATGCTGTAAATCAAAATAGAGTTATGTTACTGTAAAGACATTTACAGTAACTTATACCGCTTTCACACTAAAATCTGCAGGTCAACGCTGTTTTTTTCAACGCTGGTTAACCCGTGAGTGACTCCTTTACCACTGCCAGCAGACCCGGGTCTACTCAGCAGCAGACAAGCTGCGTGGCTGTTTATTTTCCTCTTGCGCATCAAGCTGATGTCATCACGTTGATGACGTCATCGGCGCGACAAAACACAACCACGTAAACAATGGAAAAGAGCATGGACGCCGTGGACACGGTTTTCTGTACTTTGTACTTTTGTCCCTCTTTAAAAATGTACAAACTCGGCGCTGATGATACAAAGGCGGATGGAATTTGTTGCTGAGATGGCAAAGAGTCACGTAAGTTCCAGACAGAGGGGACGGGTGCGATGTTATGCCGTGAGCACGTAACGCCGACGTCATCCGTAACTTAGCAGCTTGACCCGGGTGTGATGTTCTCACTGAGCCGGTCGGAGACAAGCCGATAAAAACCCATGTCGCTTGCAGGGTAAGTCGACCCAGGTCGAAATGCCGATTAGACCCTTTTAAACTGCGGACAGGAGCTGATTGTTGGCGGATTTACACTGTTTTTTTGGCCAGTCTGAAAGGGGTATTACTGGCATCTTGTTACCAGAAATTACTGTAAAATTTACAGAAACCTTTTTACACTGAGATTCAGCTACAAGTAAGAGTCAAAATAACATTTATTTCGTATTTATATTACTGCAGCAGCAGCAGAGGTGTTTCTGGCTTATTCAATAAAAACAAATATTTATCGGTTTGCTGCCAAAATTGCAAAAAATCGCTTACTCATCAGTTGGGGGTTAAAACGATGTTTGTGTCTTTTACTGCATGGTGCAGAACATTCACGAAACGCTCAGCAAATGGGCTGAAAAGCTTTGGGGAGAAGATTATTTAAATGCTCTGACAAAGTGACGAGATGGGGTCTCTGCAGCCTTCAGCTGTGTTCACATCAAACATGAAAAATATTTGCAGCACACCCTCACACGGCAAAGTACTGCGGACAGCTACAAGAGAAGGAGGCAGGTCCTAGGGAACAAGAAGCTAAATGTCCCATAGACGCTGATCCAAAACATTTGTCGGAGCCACACATGAATAGCCCTTTTGTTTTTGATTGAGCCGTGCTTTACTCGCCTTTGTCTCGGTACAACCAGAGACCCACTCCTCCTCTCTCCATGGGTGCTCTTGTAGTTGTTCTGTGAGGTCCAGCATATTGTCTCTGGTGAAAAATGCAATAAATCACCCTAACAAGCCAGAAAAATGCACCAGTAGCCTGCCATCAGTTGTGCTAACTGTTGTTGTGCTGGCTGATTTGGTTCACACTACAGTCCATGAAAGTTTTAATTAAATATGAGCTGAACGTACGGGTACTCTCTCTCCCCAGGTCTCCTTAAAACACTAAAATAACCAGAGCTGTGATGCCAACGTGCTGTCATGTTTACTTCCTTCTCTGGCTGTGATGTCATCCTCCTCACTGTTCACTCCTGATCCTGATTGGCTGTCGTGCCATAGCTTCAAGCAAATAAGTTACCGAAGTTGGAGATTTTCAGCTTGGGTGAAGTGTGGGTTGACAGTGCATCAATTCTGACACATTTTATTCACTTTCAATGTATTTCACTGCAATACAAACTGTAATGCAGATTTGGGTGCATTTATTGAAGCCTCTTCTGGCTCTTTTTGGTCTGAATTGGGCAAGGTGCAGTGTTTTTGAATTCCTGAAGTCTTTTGCTGATGAAACAAGCAGTAATGGCTTTGACGTCATCACCAGCTGCATGTTTAGACTCATACCAAGTGAAGAAGTTTGTTTTTACGCAAATAAACCAACAACCAGTGTTCCTTGTAAGTCCTCAAGTTGTTGTAAAGTTCCTAAAGTTCAGCTTGCATGAATTATAAAGTTAAAGACACCTTTCATATCATACCCATCCTTTAAGAGAGCAGGAGTCCACACCCACAGCTCATTTAAAGTGGACTGTTTTCTCTCTGAACCAGCAACAGTCCCTTTGGCTCCAAACATCTAAACATTTGTGCTCGGGGGAACAAACAATCACCTTGTGTGACTTTCTGTAACTTAAAGAGCATCAGACTAATGAGAACTCCACTTAATTATTTATAATCAATAAAGATCGATCAATTAGCTGACGCAGACGTCGATAACACTTAAATGAGAGTGGCAGAAGTGTTCACAGTCACCTCTTAATTTCTAAGGTCCTAAGAACTTGGTTTGTATATCTGACGTAATAACAGAGATGGTCAGTGTGCTGATACACACCGTGCCCCTCACTTGATGTTTCTTGGGCTCTGGTGACATCTCCTGTGGGATGAATTTGATTGGTCCTTTGATCTGCCGTCTGGACCTCTTGGTGCCGTCAGGTAGCGTCTCCATGGCAATGTCGGCCTCATCGCTGCTGGCCTGGTCACACTCGGAGCATTGCCTGGAAAGGAAGAAGAGAGGCCGTCTTACTTCACTGTGCTGATGAAACAATCACAGCTCTGAACCTTTAGTCTGTGAAACTAGGAGAACAGGACACAGACACACGTTCCTATCTGCAGCAAACTCTGAGGATTATCTTTGCTACTAAAACATGAAGTATAACCTGGACCTGCCTGATTCAGTGTCTGGGATCAGGCACATGCATCTCGCCAAGCTCCAATCTACAACAGCTGTAAGTGGCCCAATCAGAGTCCTTTAGAGCAGGAAGAGGAGGAGCTACGAGTGAGATGACAGCAGGAAGTGACTGCACTAAAGCAGGGTACACACATAAAGATTATCTGTCTGATTTTGTACCGACCTTCCCCCTTCCTGACCAAGGACGGCAAACTCCAGATTATCTTCTGTTTTATAAGATTATCCTGTAAGATTATCCTGTGGTCTGAGGTGTGTTAAGACTGAATTTGTCCTGATAATCTGCTTTGAAACAGGTCGGGTCGACAATTGTAAATATTAAACTTGTTCAATATTTAAAAATCTTCACGTGTGTTGGGAAACCCCGAGTCGTGACTCCGTGAATTGTGACTTGAATGTAGCCAATCAAGAAGCGAGCTGACTGAGGAACAAGGAAGCAGGCGTAAATAAAAACAAACATGGCCAACCTGAAACAGAAAGTTCGGTGGAGCTCAGAAATGGAGGACCAGCTCACATGTTCACACTGTCTCCAGGATGTTTTCCATAGTCTTTTCTTTGTTTTAGTTCAGTTTCTTTAGCACAAACAGTCCCACAACCACCATCATTCCCTCTTCTCATATGTCCTCTTCCATGTTGTGTTTTCGGGTTGTTGTTATGTTTCTTCTTCTTCATTGTTGTTAGATCAGGTTTGATCAGATTTCTGTCTTGGAGGACTGGATTGTAGATCAGTGGTGGGACAGAATGGTTATGTGTGTGGTGTGCTGTGTTCAGATTATCAGAGCACACCACACACAGAACAATCCAAACTGTTTAATGCCTGATTTTATATCTTCATGTGTGGGCTCTCTAACAGATAAAACTTCTCTTCAGATTAAGAAAATCCTTAGGTGTGGACCCTGCTTTACAGAGATTAGCATAGATGCTAACAGCTTCAGTTTTAGAGTGATCAGAAAGGGACCACATTTCTTTATCAAATGAAAAACAATCAATAACACTGAATGATCTATTCTCTATAAAAAAAAGGATATTTTCGCTTCACTTACATGTCCTGGTGAGAGTTTTTTTTTTTTTTTTTACGACGTGGCTCACGCTCTGTCCCTTACAATGCGGCGGTAGCTCCTTCCTGCTACATTATCTGACTGGCTTGTGATGAATGTGATTGACGGCACGATCATCCAATCACCTGACGTGTTTACTTTTCCCAAACACTTTCAATGGCCATTTGCCGAGATGGACTAGTGAAATATATTGAAAAGTTTTATCTGATGTGCCAGATTTATTTATAATAACAATAAATGTACATACATATGAAAAATAATACATGAAAATATTTAAAATCCATTTATTCCACAATAAACTTTGGTTCTTGGGATATACACTGCCTGGCCAAAAAAAAAAGTTGCCACCAAAAAAAAGGTCGCACACTCTAATATTTCGTTGGACCGCCTTTAGCTTTGATTACATCCCATATTTGCTGTGGCATTGTTTCGATAAGCTTCTGCAATGTCACAAGATTTATTTCCATCCAGTGTTGCATTAATTTTTCACCAAGATCTTGTATTGATGATGGGAGAGTCTGACCACTGCACAAAGCCTTCTCCAGCACATCCCAAAGATTCTCAATGGGGTTAAGGTCTGGACTCTGTGGTGGCCAATCCATGTGTGAAAATGATGTCTCATGCTCCCTGAACCACTCTTCCACAGTTTGAGCCCCATGAACCCTGGTATTGTCATCTTGGAACATGCCCGTGACATTAGGGAAGAACAAATCCATTGATGGAATAACCTGGTCATTCAGTATATTCAGGTAGTCAGCTGACCTCATTCTTTGGGCCATAATGTTGCTGAACCTAGACCTGACCAACTGCAGGGTAAATCTGGACTCATCAGACCACATGACCTTCTCCCAGTCCTCCAGAGTCCAATCTTTATGCTCCCTAGCAAACTGAAGCCTTTTTCCAGTTAGCCTCACTGATTAGTGGTTTTCGTAAGGCTACACAGCTGTTCAGTCCCAATCCCTTGAGTTCCCTTCACATTGTGCGTGTGGAAATGCTCTTACTTTCACTATTAAACACACCCCTGAGTTCTACTGTTGTTTTTCTTCAATTTGATTTGGTCAAACGTTTAAGTGATAGCCAATCACGCTCATTCAGCATTTTTTTCTGACCACATTTCTTCCTCAAAAACAATGGTTCCCCACTATCCTTCCAGTTTTTAATAATGCGTTGGACAGTTCTTAACCCAATTTTAGTAGTTTCTGCAATCTCCTTAGATGTTTTCACTGCTTGATGCATGCCAATGATTTGACCCTTCTAAAACAGACTAACATCTTTTCCACGACCACAGGATGTGTCTTTAACATGGTTGTTTAAGAAATGAGAAGCTACTCATTGCATCAGTTGGGGTTAAATAACTTGTTTCCAGCTGAAAGATAATCGCCCATGCAGTAATTATCCAATAGGAGGCTCGTACCTATTTGCTTGGTTATATCCAAGTGGCAACTTTTTTTTGGCCAGACAGTGTATCTACATCTTTGTAAGAAATTAGCTGTACAATTAACATCTTGTTTCTTCAAAAATTTTGTGGATGCATCACCTAATGTGTTTGTTTAAATAACAAAAGACCTATATGTTAAAAATTAGGAAAATAAAACATTGAAAAGGTTGTTTACATGGCTTGAATTCTATGTTTAACTCATTCAAAGGGGACGTATTTTGCAAAAATCACTTTTGAAGGCTTTTGAACATATTTTTGGGTATCTTGGCCTTCCTCCAAGCCCACATGAGAAAGTAGACAAAAAAACCTGTACTTAGCAGGCTGCATAAGTATCCCCACCTCGATCAGAAATCGAGAGGCAGGGAGCCACATTTAACACTGTCTTCTTTATAGGAAGACTCGCTCTCATAGAATCTTCTCCTGATCTTCTGGTCTGGAATAAAATACAGCTTTAAAACTTTGCATCTTTTAGAGCATTTTCATTAAACACCTGCAGCAAAAACAGGCATTTTTTTGTTGCAAAAATTGCAAAAAAGTTCCCCAAAAACAGAGGAGGTATTGGTAATAATGTTTTTTCTGTATTAAAATAAGTTAGACCAGGAAACTGAGACCAAATTATGAAAGAAGGAATTTTCGAGAAACAAGCAGCTGCTTATTCAGCCCATCCACACCCTTTTATGTTTGCATGATCGGGTGTAAGATTTGACTTTGCATCCTGACTCAATTGCACAGATGCTAATTTCCACCATAAATGGAAAATGGAAATATAAACAAACATGTCTGGTTTAATTAGAGCAGACACAGCTCATCATGTCTATAAAATACAATGAAGGAGACAAAAAAAACATCTCCTGGTCTTTTTCACCAAACAGTAGAAGTTCTTAAAGTGACACAATATCTTTTGACGATCATTTGTGATAAAACAGACGCACTAAATCTTCTCTGGGGATAATAAAAAACTGCCGCAGTCGAGAGAAACGAGTGTGACATTTCCAACATCTCTGCATCCGTCATCTGATAATCCTGCTGCCACCGACCGGCCTCAAATGTCACGACCAATATGAATAAACAAACTCCGAGCGGGGAGAGGATGAATATGGAAAGCAATCACTCTTCATCAAACACAGAGGAGATATTTATGGGAGTTTAGCATCATGAGTTTGTCAAACATCCAATATTTGAATAAAAGTTCTGAATTATACCATCATTTCTTTACTTTTTATTCTTTATTGTGTATTTTTGGGCATAAACACTGACTTCAGTTAGATGTTTCTTGTTTTATAGCACCTCAAAGTGATGCATGAAACTAACCTTATTAAAGGAAGAAAAGAATAACAGCCTGTAAAAAGTGTCACTGCCTTCATTCTGCTGTATTTCTCTGAATCCTGGGTGCTGTCATGTTGAATCGTGTTCTGCAGGCTAAAGCTTGTTCAGTCAGTCTCTGGCTGATGTGCGGCTCTGTTTTCTGAGGATTCTTGAACTGTGTAACCTTCACTAATGGCTCTGCAGCAGTCACAGTTTTCAGGCTTACAGTGAATCTGTCGCCTGTTTGAGTCCTAACATCACACTTTCTTCTGGTGGAACTCGTCAGGCGCTGACAGTCATTTACTGCACAAGTTTCATCGCAGAAGTTTGGAGAAGAAGTTTGTCCTTTAACCCTCCTATTATCCTCAAAAATTACAAACACATTTTACCCTTGGGGTCAGTTTGGCCCCAGTGATATGTTCCTCCAGTAAAATGATTTACATAAAATTGTTCACCAAGTTTTTGTGTCAGGCACTTTATTTGTTGAATACATAAATAAAAGCTCTTGATAATGAAACCTATATGAGAGTTGACCTGTCCTCTAGCGCCACCATAAGGGCTAACTTGTAAATTTGAATTAATGTATCTTGAAAAGTTTTCATACAAACCTTCTCAAATTTACTGACAACATGAATGACCTCAAGAGTATGAGCCCTTTCCTTACGACCTTTCCTGTAGCGCCACCATCAGGTCAAACTTTCAGTTTTAGAGTACGTATATCCTGAAAATCTTTCATCCAAATCTTTTATAATTTGGGATGCACATTCAGGGCTCTCACAGAATGAACCATATTGACTGACTGACTCCCCTTTCCTCTCACAAACATATTTATTTACCATAAAATACCAAATAAACGCTGAGTTCCAATTAATCGCAGAGTCCCAAATAAATGCAGGGTGTAGCAGCACATTTTGGCAAATAAACGCCCCTTCCAAATAAACACAGAGTCCAATTTATTAGGCACAGCCTTCGAGCTACGGTCAAAGTTACAGAACACACCTGCAAACGCTGAGCTACTAACTGACAGCTGACGCTTGAAAAGTGATTTATTCAAAAAGAAACATGATCAGACTGAACCTTATAAGTCCGCATGGTTTATTTGTCTCTCAGGACGTCCTGTCGGATCGCTTTGCCTTCCACTGTATGTCAACAAATGCACGTTGGTGTGAGGCGCTGTTTTACAACAGTGCAGTTACACTCAACAACCACTACGTCTAGGGCACTAGAGAGCAGAAAGCCGGAATCTTACAGACTAGGGCTTTGAAAATTCAACAAAGAAGACGTTGTCACTGCCGCTGCATGTTGTTTGCCCTTAACTAACGTCAGGAGGCTGGTCACATCAGTTACTGGTACATTGCTGATGATCGCCATGGAACCGGTACAGCGGGGAAAAAAAGTAAGACCTTAACTTAACTAGTTCCTTAACAGTATTAAGAGTGTTTAGAGAGTGCTAAGTTGAAAGAAGAAGATAAAAGTGTAACTATGGTACTGTAATCTTGCCTTGAAAATGTAAAGGTGATATTCATACTGGTGTAAATAATAATATGATTACATTTACCATATTTTTTCATTTTTTGCTAAGCAAGATTTTTGTGAGAAAGGAATTAAACGCCTCTTCCAAATAGATGCCTGGTCTCAAATAAACGCCTAGTCTGCTCAGTGACTGAAACAAATAAACGCCCCGGCTATTATTTGGTATTTTACGGTACTTACTTTTACCTCTGCCAAGGAGGTTATGTTTTTTCCGGCGTATGTTTGTCTGTTTGTTTGTGCTTGTTTGCTTAAAAATGATTAATCAACTTAAAAATTATTTTTGGTGGTGATCCAGATAACCGCCATTTGCGAACAATCATTTTGCTCAATAACTGTCTAACTAATAATGATATCAACATGATTCTGAGAGCTGGTTGTAGGTTTTCAGGGTCAGTGAATCATATTATGATGGTAACTTTATCATGAACTATTGCTCATAGATGTAACAGCAATTTGCGAGCTACCTTACCTTCTCATAAACCTGATTTTAAGGGAAAACATGGTTCACTTTCAAGCAGATCAACCTTATGGGGTACTGGCTAGGATAGGCAAAAAGTAACCAGGCTGGGCATTGGTAGCCTCTTAGCTTGTTGCTAATTCACTGCCATTCAATTTTACTGCAGCTTCACTGCTAAAAGATGCTAGGATATCTCGCCATGTGCTCAGATGCTAACAGACTTTGATTAAAAGTCAAAGTAATTCATTGCAAAACCAATCAGCATGAGGACATCCACGGCTGCCTCTGCACAGTCAAAGCTCTCAGCCTTTAAATCTTTGTAAGTTCCTGTTCAGAGGCATTTAGACCTAACATTATGGCTCACCTCTTTGAATCATATTATCCATCCCGGGTTCACTCACCAGTAGCTGTTCTTGGTCTTCTTGGGCATGCGTGTCAGTGGAGGCTCCAGACATCCCAGGTGATAATAGAGCTTACAGGTGTCACACAGCACCAGCAGATGTTGGTCCTGGTTCTTCTTACAGATTCCACAGCTGGAGGAAAAGCCAGAATATTCACACCGTTATAAGCTCTCTTTACGGATTTACTTTCAAAGGACAGACTTAAAAGTGCTTCACAGACACTAAAATAAAAACACAATGCAGTGACTCATCAGGACGTGTATTTTTAAGACGTTATGTGTCCAAACTGAAGATGCTTTGTAACACCTTTAAATGATTTTGGATTTCCTCAATACCACATGAATTAAACTTTACAAATGTGCTGTCATTTTCACAAGCTTAAGAAGAACAACAGCAGATCTTTACTCCTATATTTGAAGGCTTCAAGACTTGAAATGCACAAATGGGCTGTAAGTAAGGACGCACAATATTGGATTTTTGCCAATGTCCCATATGCCAATATTTCTAAACTCATCGACTATAATGACACATTTTTGTCAAAGGCACAAAGCCTTAAATTTACTCAAGTTGACATGTTCCTTTCATGGTGACAATCTATTTGAGTTGATGTGAAGCAAGAAAAGCAACGCTTCAAATCTTAATAAATGACATGTTTGATTTATAACAGTGGTCATCCACTGATGAGGTAAACTGTAACGGTACATTTGTATATTTTGCCAATATTACAGCCAATTTGTGGGATAAATATGCCTAATATGTACTGCCAAAATATCAGCTAAAAATATCTGCAAAGACTTTCATGTCTGCTGGTACCGATATTGCAATGATAATACTGTAAGCATTTTCATGTTTTAGTTGGTGTGTTATAGTTTTCCATCAATTTTTGGTCATATTTTAAGAAATCAACAATTAACATTTGAGTTGGACATCTATTTCCCTGACATGGTGACAAAACAGATGCTGGTATATATTTTTTTTAATTGCAAATGTATCACACTTTTTAAAAGTCAACCCATAATGATACAGGATTGTTAAAAAGGGAAGAACAAGTATCTTACTGGATGCAAACTTACACACTGAACCCTAAATTGGCTTATGAATGATAGCAGACACATTCAAACATCACTTAAATTATTCCCCTTGGCATGTAGTGATATTTAAATCAGCTGAAGTGATTTACTGGCGTTATTCTGCTTTTAACTTCCATACTCCCTTGATGCCTTTACCTGTAGAGGATTGCTGGCAGGCTGGAGGACTTCCCTGGAGATCCTCCCTCCTTCTTGCTCGGCTTTCTCTCTTTTGGGGCTTTCAGCACAGCTGGAGTGTTCAGTTTCTGCAAAACAGGGACACAGACATATTCATTTAGAAGCTAAGAACAGCAGCCACGCCTCTAGAGACAGAAACACTTCATCTGTGTAAGCAGAATAACATCCTAATATTTAGCTGCAGTGCTGTGATGACGCTCAGTCAGTTCTTCCTTTAGACTAAACCACACAGCTGCGTAATTTTGATGTCTCCTCTTGTGATTGTGTGGTGTTATGGAGAGAAGCACAGCCTACAAACAGGCCTACAAAACTTCATAAACATGGATGTATCACTCTGCACTCTCCAACATCTGCAGTGACACCATTTATTTAATTTCATTTATTTATTCATCTCAAACTTTAAAAACAACAAACAAACAACCAAATTAATGCAAAGTAGTATGTACACCAAACTGTACATGTCCATCAAACACATTAAGCAAGTGAGTACATACACACGCACAGCAACCAGTTTGAGAGGGAATAGAAAGAAGCACAAAGCTTATCTAGTCCTGCCCCTTCCTTACAAATCAGGTACAATACTGAATTATAAATCAATACCCGCTGTCATTATTCATGGAAACAATGTAAATTCATGGGTAATAGTCACGCCATTCTTCACATGAATCACCAAGAGAACAAACAAGAACATCCTAATAATAAGTAAGCACTTCAGATAAATCAATATATACATTATCCATATCATACATATCTACATACTACAAATACAGTGTATACATAATCAAACTATTTCAATGTCCACAGTATTCATAATCATCCATCTCATAATACTATACACATACAAAATATTCCCCGTAGTATATCTGTTCTAAACTACATTTTATGTTATTTACTATTATTACTTACATATGTTAATAGTAATCAGTGTTAATATACATACCTACAATTACTTTCATGCTACAAATTGTTTTGGTCTAAGGCCATGTTATTGCTAAATTACTTGTATGAATTTAATAATACTATAGCCTCAGTTAAACCTCTGCTGACTCGGCTCAGCGATGAAACCACTTCACATTTGACCCCCTCAAAATTAACTGAGAGTAAGGCCTCGTACTCACGTGAAGACTCTTTATATCTGACGCCCACACATGAAGACAAATAAAGAAAGATCTAACAGTTTTGTTCTTATGGTGTATGGTTTGCCACATGAAGATAGCCATAGTACACCACACACCGACAGACTCAGCCAACAACAACCAGTTACCTGTTACTACCTCTGGAGATGGAACAAAGAGGGATCAACTTGTTCCCCCCATTCGTCTCCAGCACCTTCACAGTGGAGGCGAAACAGGAAGGTGAATATTATGCCTTGAAACAGCAGTGTGAATTGGGCAATAGACTACAATCCTGAGGAATGCCTTGCAAGTTATTGCACCTTGAGGCCCGTTTCACACTGGAAGCGTTTTACTTGCGTGACAGCAGCAATGTGTGCATGTTTTCATTTTGGCTAGCATGTTATCAAGTGAGATCCCTCAGAATGGAAACACGAGCAGCGCATCTCCTTCACCAGAACCCTCGAGAATAGGAGGCTTGCCTATTTATCTGTGAGTTGAAGGCATCTTTTGCCCAAAAACAAGAAAAACATGACAAATATAGACCCAAAATTACCTCAATCCAGCTGGTATGAAGGACCACAGAGATAGAGTGAGTAAGAAAACAGTAGAAAACCTTCCAATGACTCTTCCTGTCTGTGCCTCTCAGAGTTTAAGCTTCAGTTTGCCTTCTGAAGAGAAACTCTTGTTTTGTCAGAACGCTTTCATTCTGCAGGTTTCAGGTCAATTATTTGATGAATCAGTTTCCTTGCGGGGTGATTTATTGTGGTTCTTCCTAAACTTTCAATAGAAGCTCATTGGTGGGGTGATATGGGTATGCTGGTTGCAGCAGTTGGGGATGCAGCTTAAAGGTGCTGGTGCACCATGCCTCCAGAGCCTTGGGGCACAGGGTTTACAATCCTGTGCGAATGTGTTAATGAAGCAGGGTTAATGTTGCTGGTGGTGCAGATGAATCATCAGAAATGATGAATGGCTAAGTGCTGACCCTGTATGTTTTACACATGTAGAGATAGAGCTGTGGCTGCAGGACAGTCACTGTCCTGGTGTGAAAGCTGTGGCGGTGCTCACAGGGAACAGAGCTGACATGTGAACGACATGCTTTCATGGTGAAACGGCTTAAGTCATACATGCAAATCTGTTTTTGGGACACAGTTATAAAAATAAAATATATAAAACAGGCCCCTGACGATAACAGGTATATCACTGATTTGATGTGCTCTGAAGAAGTTTGACGAAGTTTTTCAGTGCAGTTAAAAAGCAGAAGTAAGTCCTTCCCTTTACTGCGTAGTTTCTTCATATATTCTGACCAAATCTCTCAAACACAGAGGAAAAGCAAAGAGACTGTAGCTGGTGTTGTCTTGCTCAGAGTCAGGGTTACAGCCAGCTGACACTTTAGTGAACACTGCTTTGTGCTGGCTGTGAGTTCAGGCTGTTAGCTTAATCTCAGCTGTACAAGTTCTCCCTCAGCAGAGATGTGAGGAGAACCTGTTGTATGTGGCAGGTGAAAAGCAGCAGCAGACAGCCCGTTTATTCTCCCTCCATCTCAGGTGTGTCGCTGCTACGCAGGTTAATTAGAAAACTTATCTCACAGGGACCGAGTCTGTCACTAAACAGACAAGGTTTTCCCGGAGGAAGTTCTAATCTGGGCGTGCTCGCTCTGCCTGCAGTGGTGAGGGAGCGTCCCCGCGGGGAGGCCTGATAGATGGAGGGACGGGGTGACCAGAGCACAAAGGGGGCTGCAGGGGCTATCTGCTAGACCTGGACCACAGTCTGCCCGCTTCACACCATGAGGAAGCATCTCTGCAGCTTTAATATTGCTGACATGTTCGATCAGATGCAAGATGAATTTTGAATGTACTGATTTATGTTTGTTGAGTGGGAACTGTTGGTCTGATTTCTGCTCAGTCCTCTGGGAAAATTCATCAAACTGTTACTGTGCAGGAGCAAAAAGGCCAATTTTCTCTGCTGAGAGCGTTTCCATCATGTTGAATACAGTAACACAAAGAAGCTGTGGTGGAAATCATCACTTCACCAGATCTAGCCTGGTGGTTATTTACCTGCTGTGAAAGTACAAAGACGGTTATATTGCGTCACTGAAAACCTGAGAGGTGGACAGGGCTGCTATCAATCAATCAATCAATTAATCAATCAATCTTTATTTGTATAGCGCCAATTCATAACAAGTGTTATCTCAAGACACTTTACAATAGAGCAGACTCACACACACAGCGGAGAGTTAGACTTTAGAAATGTTATCGGACCGAATGGATCAAATTCTGCTAGTAAAACGAGTGACTTCGGGGGTTGTGACACTCTTGTGACACGCTTGGTTTTGGAGGGAAGTTAAAGGCAGCAGACTCTCCTGACATTGTAATAAACATCCCAGTCCTCTACAACTCACAACTACAGTAACATTCCTGTGAGCTCATTAACGTTATAGAAACAGCAGCAGCTCTGCCCGCTCCAGACGTGCCTGTTAATCACTCCAAACAAGGCTGCTGATAATATCGATATGGAAATAGTCTGTGATAGCAGAAGTCTGTGTGTGTGTGAGTGAGAGAGTAAAAACCTAATGAACTCAATTCAGTCCAGTGTTGCTGAGGTGAAAGCTGATTAGCTTTAGCTTAACGTTAGCCCACTGGTCCGCTTTCTCCTTCTCTGGCTCTAGACGCTCAGCAGACTGGAGCCAAACTTTACAACTCACGACTACTAACGTTACTGTGAGGCAGCAGCTGTCTGTTCCTATGATAAACACTGATTATTAAAGTGAAGATGCTGTAGGCTATTTAGTGTTTTATTGGTGTAATCACTTGACACTAGGTTACTGATAATATGGACAGGGAAATAGTCAGTGATAATGATAAGAAGTGTTTGGGTGTGAGAGACAGAGTAAAATTCAGTTATTGTTATTTGAAGGGATGGCTAGATAATAATGTGTGTGTGTGTGTGTGTGTGTGTGTGTGTGTGTGTGTGTGTGGGTGTGTAAGCCACATGAGAAGCTGCAGAAACTGACAGCTAAGCACCGTCTGTCTGAGAGAAAACTGTAGGGCAATAATGGCTGTTTAACTACCAGGCAATTTTACTTTACCTTTTTCTGTGTTGATTGAGAGATCCCAAGCAGCAGAAAGTGACATTGTTAGATGAAGTGTGTCCTGAAGCTGTCTTTGACAGTTTCTTGTAGAGAGGAGCAGGATATTGCTGTTCAAGACTTAAGACATACTGTAACTGCATCATAAAGCCGACATGAACTGCATGGTGTTCAGGGATAAATAGTCTCTCCCATTGCTATGGTACTATTTTTTCAGCTATAGTTACATTAATCGTTAGCAATGTAGCAGCCCAGTTTCAAATGACAGGTTCCATGCCATCACATTGTTAAAATATAACATTTACATAATAAAATAAACTACAGGCTTCCCAAATGCTGTAGTAAATTAAGCATGATGAGTTGAGCACATGTCAGCATGTGGCCCCACTTTTAACTCTCTCTCTCTTTTCAAACCCTTATTGCAGATGGATAGACTTAAGTTTAATATTTTCCCTTTTACTGCAAATGAATATCGGCTCCAAATGTCGCTTATTGGCCTCCTTGACTACTAATAATCGGTATCGGCCTTGAAAAAAACATATCGGTCTATCTCTAATCCTGAACGTGCGCCACAGTGTCACAGCTCAGCTCTCTCTCTTCAGAAATCTCAGGACAGATGCTAATGCTATACATTGATGCACATGTTGACAAACTAAAAGAATTGCGGGAGAAAACAAGCCACAAAAACAGTGTGGGGTCATTACATGCTACAAACAGTTTGTTTACATCCACTTACTTTCCCACTACCAAGCTGATTTAATTAAGCACTATGCTGAGACACAGCCCAGAGATCCCACATCCACACACTGATGGTTCAGAGTTTCTTTGTCCTCCATCAGAACTAGATAACACAACACACTCTGACCATTTACATCCGATGAAACTTGGGTCCATAAGTACGATCCTGAGACAAAACATCAGTCAGTCATTGGAGAACACCATCGTTGCCAAGGATGAAGAAAGCACTACAGAGCAGGAACAAATTCAACACCATGTTTATTTGTCATTAAGGGGATCAGTTTGGAGGAGTGGGCTTCAGAAGGGTCAAAGGTGAATCAACATCATTACAATCAGGTTCTAGAAAAACTGAGAGAAACAGTCTGAAGGACACCATAGCTGTGGAGAAATGGTTTTACTCTTCATCAAGACAACACTCTAGCTCACACTGCGCTCTCGGTAAAGCAGTTTCTGTCCCAAAAACACATCACAGGGCTAATCACCCTCCTTAATCACCTGATCAGCACAATGTGACTCATTCCTTTACCCTAAGATCAGATTTGTGCTCAGAGGAACACATTCAGAGTCTGTGTCAGGAGTTAAGAAAGAAGGATCTGAGACAACTGTCTGAAGACCTGCTGCACTGCTCTGATCAGTGAAACCCTGAGCACAGCCAAGTGAAGGAGGGGGACTCTGAAACATGTTTATGTTCAATAAAACTGTATGAAAGAATTAGTTTAGTTTTTCAGATTCAGCCCTAATAACAATGACAGGTAAGTAAACAGCTGGTTCACTATGACTCCAGTATCCTAAAGTCAAGTCCCATTCCTTGTATTAAGAAGCTGCAATATGACAGAGGGTCATGCAGCTTACAGTTTCTTAGGTCCCAGCAACCTTTGACCTCTAAAATATACTCAGTTTATCCTTCAGTCAGAGTGGAAATTTGTGCAAAGTTTGAGGAAAAGCAGCAACAGCAATCTTCAGGGAATACATCCACAGGCGATGGATAAACACAAGGCCCAACAGCATTGACCTTAAAACTCAAAGTGTTTTAATCCCTTGAGTCACGGAGAAAGTACTCTTGAGGTATCACATCACCACAAACAGCCAGAGTGAACCGACAGACCAACAGCCTGCAAATATGATGCCTCAGCCCTGCCTATGTGCATGGAGGCATAAAAAGACCATTTCCCTCTGCTAAGAGCATTTTCATTGTGTTTTCTACAGTAAAATAAAGACACTGTGGTGTAAATCTTCCCTAAAACCTTCTCTGCAAAGGAAAGTGTGCTCCTGCATAACTGACTGCTGTGAGCTTCGGCTATAAGACTAATCCACTCACGCTGGCATCTTCGGGCCCTAAAGCCCCCTCTATCTAAAGCTCTCTGATCTAATATCAGATTGTGATGCTAAAATCTCTGCACTGCCTCCTGAGGACGCACACAGCTGGCAGCCGTGCTCCAATCAGAGCTGCTGTGCTCGCTCTGTGTTACTGCTGTTATTGTGTTAGTGACTCCTCATGAGGGAGGCTCTTTCTAACTCTGCCCAGTCTTGACCACATTTTAATTTACCGTCTTCAGTCTAAAGGGCGGTCTTTCAGTTTAGGAGCACGTTATCTAGATTTTGAGGTCAAACTTCATGAGTCTTCCTGCCCCTTTACACATTTTTCAAAATCAAACATTAGACTTTCTGGGACGTTTTTATGACCTACACTGAGAAGGTAACTCAAATTAAATTAAATTAAACACAACACACTGCTGAAAATGCAGTCAATTGTTTATTTCTGTTTTTATGCACTTGTGTACACAACAAAAACCACTTGACAAAATAGTTTTGCTGAACATGGTCTACATGATTTATGCTCATTATCTACCCAAACCAACAGTGAAAGGGTTTCAGGAACCTAAACATATCACAGTGTTGACCACTGGCAGTTGATGCTCCATTTGTTCCACACTGCTCCATTTCAATGCCGACCAGCATTTAGCTTGATGGACACTTACACTTGCAGCCACACCGTGTAGTTTCTTCTCCCATCTCTTGCTGAAACTGTATTTTGCATTCAAACGAACAGTGCTCTCTAGCGCCTCGCTTTTTCTCGTGTGTTGCAACTGCTGATCTCTACGGCAGCCAGTATGTGCCTAGAAGCTATGTCAACATGTCATCCAACACTTCATGGAGTTTTCTTTCTGGCGAAGAGGAACATTATTTCAAACAAACTGCAAACTGCATTGAATCATTAGCGTTAGCGTATAAGTAATAACTCTCAGAGCAATAGTGAATACAAAAGTGATAGTGAATTATGTTCACTGGCTCTGAGCGAAAACGTGTTTGCTGTGGCTGAAGCTTTATACAATTGCTTCATAGGGATGGGAATTGATAAAATTTTATTGATACCAATGCTATTAACAATCCTGCTAATCGATCCAAGTCCTTAATGATTCCCTTATTGATTCCTGCAGATTTTCTGTGTGGGAAAATGTTGGCCTGTAGATTTTCAGTGGCAACAATGTCAAACAGACATGTCACAGCATAGATAACTGGTTCTGAAAGGTGCTGGTGTTTCCACTCACTTAAGGTTGTGCAGTAGGCGCCTTTTGTAAAAAGTTAAGCCATAATTCTGACTGCGTCTGAACCCTGTCAGTGGAAGGAACTGACAAGGGAACTGATTAGCAAAAAGACTCATGATATCGATACTTTGATGGAGCTGTTAACGATTCTCAACTGGAATTGGTTTCCGATTCCCATCCCTGTTGCTTCATAACTGTAAAAGGTAAAATAAGAACATCCCAGGGGGCATGATAAAACAGATATGTCTTCCAGTGCTTCCAATGCTGACATGGCAGTCATGATGAAATTAATTGTACCGCCCTTCTTCTCATTTTGTTTTGCAGAAAGTCTGCCGAAATCTTGGACCCTGATTAATTTAATTTTCCATCAATCAACAGTAAACTGGACCCCTGCTGCATAAATATCAGATATAAGATCCATAACCTGGGAGCTGCTCGAGCATTATGTCCTCCTAAAGAGGCTGCTGGAGAGTCTCTGGTGTGCTTTCTTGTCAAGTTGCCAGGAGTGTTAAACTTCCCCGAGCAGGAGGAACAAAAGCCCCCGCTGTGTACTGGAAGAGGGATGAGAGTCCCAGTTGGGGACATCAATAATTTCTGCAAATGCAGGCAGGCAGGATGACAAATAGGAGATGAGAAGGTGGCAGATAGATGACACAAAAGCATGCTGTGCTGTGACTGATGTTGCTACTTAAAGCGTGCGTGTTCATAATTAGGTGATTTATGGTGGTCATTGCAGATTCACTGCCAGCTCTCCTTCCAGTCCCTGTCCATTCTGCCGCCTCGCCACCGCATTAATATCATCCTGCCATTTGTCTACACGGCTCATGCTCCTCAACGAGTGCACTTTTAAAAGACTTTTTATGGATTTAGACGCCACAGCTTACATAAATCCTAAAAGAAGTGACTGCACCGTCCCAGCAACACAATGGATGTCTGATCTATCTTCTTGGATATTTTCAGGCAGAGGGTCGGGGTGCGGTGCGCCCTCTGCTCGTTAAAGTCCAGACACAAGTAAAGATACAGATGGAGAATGTGAGGGATGGAAAAGTTCAGCTGTCTGAGCGCTTTTCAGTTTGACAGCCTCTTTTGATGCTTTCTTCTAGTAAATTATATGGACACCTTATTCCTTACTTCGCAGAGGAAACACTGGTTTTGCAAATACAAATAAGCAAAAGAAAACACCAACCAATATCTATCTATCCATTTGTCAAAGCACATGATCAGGTGGTCAATACAACCACTTTTTGTTTGCCTATGTCTGAACTCCGGGGATGTCACTTATCTACTCGCCTGCTGCTTCTCTGTCATCCTCTATAATAAATAATAAACTGTGGGAGAATCCCCCAAACTTTCTTTTCAGTCCATGTTAGGCAAAAATATTAATCCAGTGCTGAAGTCTGAGCTGAAATTCACCAACACAATAAAAGTTGAACTACACAACATATGCATGTCATGTTCTGTGATGTGTTTGTGGCCCGGTCACTATGATGCCTCCATGCTGGCTCAGCCAGGGCGATTGTTTCTAATTCAACCCCAGTTAGGTCAGGCATTCTCTGCTCTCAGCGCCCCGGGCAGAAATAAACGCCCTCAGTGTCAGCTGATTTTTGCTACTTTGCTCCCAGCCCTATTAATGATCCCCCTACTCATCGACCAATCAAAATCAAGAGGGGCGGGACTTCTGCTGCTCTCTCTGAAAACAAAAATGGGGGAGGAGAACATGAGCTGACCTTATATTTACAAGGGAACTGTGTCCTGGTCTCCAGCTTCCATCATCAGTGGAAGGACAGGATGTCTTGGCTCTGTGTTCATGTTTTCTGGGAGTTTTGATGGATTAAAGAATTATGATGAACACTAAGTGCTCTAGGTCATGAGCCGCTGATCTGACTAAACGTTGAATAAAAACATTACGGGGAGTGAAATTTGTGTTTTCAGCAAAAGAATATACATAATAATATATAATAATAATCATAACTGATACATAACTGAGTAAATAGCCTTAAACATGTTTCCTTCATTTATTAGACCTTTTATGCTGCTTAGCCTTGAGAGCAGAATTCATATTTTAGTCTGTCAATAATTTAGCTAATAAGCATAAATAAAAACAAGCAAAAAAGGAGTCATTGCTTTGTGCAATTCAGTCCTCATGCTTGTTGCATTGCTCCTGGAGATCTTTTTGTGTTGAACAAACACTAACCAGTTATTAAGACAAATAGAAACATATGATGGCATGTTGGAGTCATCAGATCTCACTGAGGCTGGATGCACATGCCACGCTGAACAGGAGACAATATGGCTACAGCTTTCCTACTAGAGGTGTGTGTGATACTGTTCGGTTGCTTCTCCCCGCTGACACAGCCCCATCTTGCCCTAAATTTCACCTAAATAAAGAACTCCAGTAGATTAACTGAATACCTGAGTGGGAAAACTTCATAATAAAAGCTTCTGTATGAACAGGAAGAGTTTGTCCAAAGATTCCACTGTGGACATACATCTCCTGAAACAAGGTGAATACGCCTCTATTTTTTCTTTTCTCATCCATTTTAGCCGAGACTGGCTGACAAGAACATGCAAGCTTCCTGTTTTCAAGACCTTCTGCAATTTCTGCACGTGAGATGAGCTCACGTCTGCAGTCGGAGGCTCGACTTGATAACATGCTCGCTAACAGTAAAACACATATGCACTGCTGCTGTCACAAGAGCAAAATGCATCAGGTATGACACAGCCCTACCACAACATCGTAATGTGCAACCAAAAGCCTGATTGGTCCATCCCTGATAACAATATGAAGCTTAACTTATAAGACAGCTTTCAAGTATAAAAGAAAAATTAAACACTGATGAAAAAACTAATAAAACTTGAGAGAGGCTGAAAAAGATTGATAGAATCAGCTGCATCCTGGTTTAACTTGTGAATATTCCTTGTTAATTAAAATAAAAGGTCTGACGGCCTTAAGATTTCACTGATACTGCTCTTTTCTGTTAAGCACCTTTAAGCTTGAGTCTGTTCCAGCAAACAAACTCAAAGATCTTGGTCTATTTCTGCACCCTGCAGTTCACATTCATTAAATAACCCATCAGCTGTGAAGGAACATCTCGGCAATTGGTTGCCATGGGAACCAGAAGAGAGGATGTAGCTTTTACTCGGCAGCAGTCGGGTCCGACTCTGCAGCAAATGACAGCTCAATCAGTTAGAGTAAAAGGAAAAGATTTTTATAAACAGCAGGGCTTTACAGAGCTGTCGCTGGCCGTCTGGTCGGCTACACGAGACCATAGAACATAAAATCAAACAGCTAAGAGGAGGAGAGGGGGAAAAGATGGAGGTACCTGCCCCACGATGCCCCCCAGCAGAGTCCACATGGCCTGGCCTTCGCCCCGCAGATTCCCGTTCTCATTCAGCAGCTCCTCCAGAGACTCACAGAGCTGCAAAGAGCACAACATCAGGACATCACAGCATCTGTTAGCATAAAAACACACAAATCAAGCGACCTGAAGGCTCTATAATTTAAAAAATTAATAAAAAGTAGCAAAAATATCACATAAAATTGTACCTGTTTAAGACATGCTGAATATATAATGTCTAATTAAACAGGTCTTCCATTAAAACACCATGAAACTAGCACCATTGTAATGAACACCAATATTACTATGTACAAGCAGTATGAAGTACACTGACTGTGTAACTTTTGAGACATCCTCTCTCAAAATACATACTATTAGTACTATTAAGTACTATATCACAGCACTACTATATTCATGTATTAGTATATTTTAGTACCACTATATTCAGATATTAGTACATGATAGTACTACTTTATTCATATATTAGTATATTATTTCTCTGCCCTACTCAGAAAGTCTTATTTTAGGAGAACTGAAAAAAGTCTTTGTTCATCTTCAAGCATTTCATCACATTTCACATTTTTGAAACTTGGTCCCAGAGTGGATAAATCTCAAAACACTGCCCTTGCATTTCTGTGTGGACGACAAATACAAATACGATCACGTCACAGCCCCGCCTCTCCCTTTAACCTCATGCTATAACCATGACAACAACAGAAACAGTGTCTGGATAGGGCGTCTGGTTGGTGCTGCAGGAGCTCCTGAGCTTGTTTTGGCTTTAACAGTAAAATCTGCTGCTCCTCTACGACCACCGTGAGCAGCAAGAGGGCACGGAGTACTACAGTGTTTTCAGTGTTTCATATGGACGGACACATTTACTGAAACAATGCCGTCTTTACAGAGAACTTAAAAAAAAAAACAGAAACAGATCACTTTCATCTCCGTGTGGACATAGCTTCATCAATCAGTTATTCTTATCAATTAACCACCCAAGAAATATTCTGTGTACCATCTTAAATGGGAAAGGGGAGATGATTTCTTCTTTAGGGTTCGGAATTATTTTTTTAATGATATATATCATACATATACATATAAATATGTATATAGCACCTAACAGATTGGTGAGAATTATTTGGTCATACTTGTATAGACTTGGGTGAGAGTTGCCCTTTTTCATACTTTTTATTTTACATTATAAATATAAGCGTGTCAAATCCCTCCTCCAGTTATGAAATCCTCTGAACCACAAAGTAATGAAATTCTTAAAGTAAACCACTCGAGCTAAACGAGGTGGGAAATTAATTGAGTTTCAAATACAACTACAATAATTGCCCCCTAGCCTTGCAGCGCAGCTGCATCAGCCCGATTAAATGTCTGTAATCAGGCAGATCCATCTTGCAAAGCTCCAATCTATAACAAGTGTGAGCGGCCAAAAGCAGAACTATCCAATCAGACTACTTCAAAGCAGGAAGAGGTGGAGCTACAAGGGAGACGACAGCAGGAAGTGACTGCATGGACAGAGATTAGCATAGATGCTAACATTTTCAGTAGAAGTTTTATCAGATATGGACCACATTTCTTTATTAAATAAAAAACAATCAACATTGAGAGCATTTCTCTATAGTAAGGATATCTTCGCTCCACTTCTTACGTGTTTTGGTGAGTTTGTTTAATGAAGTGGTTCACCTTTTGTCCTTACACTGCCGTGGTAACGCCTACCTACTGCATTACCTGATTGGCCCGTAACGAATGTGACTGATGAATCGATCGTCCAATCACCTGCTGAATATGCTTTTGAAAGATTCTGCCCATTCCCAAACACCTTATGTGGGCTCTTTCCCAGATGGACCAGTGAGACATATTGTCTGATCTATGTGGCATGTGAGGTTAACTTAGTTATTTATTTTTCAGATATATTTTCATTAATGGCTTGTTTTTCAGTGTTTGAAATGAAAGTGTTAAAAGTTTTTACTGAAATGATTGCATGTGGTACGTTTTGCAAAGTGAGTGATTGTGCTTCATCATCGTGATCTCAACATTGATCAAAATTATTGTGATTATTATTTTTGCCATAATCAAGCAGACCAACCAGCTATACATTGAGGTCAGATCACACCCTGTTAGATTTCGACTGGAAGGCAAAAACGATGCCGTCCAATTAACTTAACTTTAACTTAACCGACATTTATCCTAAATAAATAAAAATGTCCCCTTGGTGAACTTAAACCTATAAATCCAACCATAATTATCGACTGCCATGTAGAGGACCATTCTAACAAAGCTCTAAATATCAGTTTTATATATCTGTGAGTCATTTTATGGAGCTTAACTAACAGAAGCACTCTGTGGGCTAATGCTAATGCTAGCAACTGTCCACTAAACTTGGCATTTAAAACATGACTGAGTCTTTATCCAATAAACAATCAGTGTGAGCTGAATACTTACGATGAAAATAATTCATTTGGCCCTTCTGGTTTGTCTTTTGAGTTTAAAAAACGTTGATTTGGGTCTTCGGCAGTAGTTGTTTTTCCTCTTTTGAGCCTCCCTGTGAACAGCTGATCCACACTCTGTCTGCTGTGCACCTGCTGTTTCAGTCCAGTCTACGCTTGTTTTTCTGTTCGTGAGTCTTCTTAAGAGGTCTGGATTCATCTGACAGACTCAGTGACATTTCTGTTCTGTATTATTGAAACTTTCTGTTCCTTCAGTGGCTCAGTAATGCACCTCTGCAGTAATTACCGGCTAACGTTTCACAGTCTTTTGACAACAGCTGTACTTCCACCGTCTACAGAGCTGGGTGACATCCAGTCAGTCACGTGTCTGTAAATGGTCGATAGCAGAGCTGTTGGGGTGGTACAGTAGTTGAGTGAAAACATGACGGTTGATTTAATGTCCTATTGAACACATTGGCATCACTAATGTTGCATGTAAACCTTTGAACCAATCTGCAGTCTGTACATTTTCTCCATGTTAATGATGGCAGAGTCAGGCCTGTGCCACTGTAAACCTTGCTCTGGGTTTTTCCACCATACATCAGTCAAAGTGAGACTGTTAATGACATTCCTTCACTGTCAGTTTCCTCAAGGCCAAAGCCTGTAAGAGCAACTCACAGCGTGCAATTAACAAACACTCACTCCATTAATAACGCTTAACACGCATGGCAGACGACTGAACGCAACATTAACTCTTGTGACTTTTACTCTGCCGTTGTTTCCCTCCTCTTTTTCACAGAGGTTACAGGGTGGAGGAGACGAGGGGGAGGCATGGGCAGGATTCACCACATCACAGAGCACGCTGTGGACTGATCTAGTTCTGTGAAACTGTTCAAATCCTCCATTAAAAACAGCTTTGTCTCTGTTTCCTTAGGGGCCTGTTCTCAAAGAGCAGGCAACACTCTGTTTTCCTTTCCCTGCTGATAAGCTCTTGAAATTTTTCAATTAAAATAATGACTATTTCTATTATTTATTGACCATTTCCAGTAAGTGCGTAAAGATATGTTCAAATTTGAAATAACTACAAACAAAAAAACTGTCTAATCTTTCACAAAACACAAGTAGGTGCATTCACTAAAATTTTAAAGGAAAGGCATGAAAGAATCCAGACACCAAAATAAACTGAGCCATGAGTAAAGGAACTACACATCTCCCACTGAGACTCCCTTAATTCACTAAAAGTCATAGATTACTGAGCATGACACACCAGAAGGACCGTTCAAAATATTTCACCAGTCCATCTGGGAGAGAGCCCAAAGAAAGTGGGCAGAACCTTTCAGAAGCATAACCAGCAGGTGATTGGACGGTCGTTCCATCAATCAAGTTCTATATGGACCAATCAGATAATGCAGTAGGCGGGTGTTACTGTTGCAGTGTAAAGGATATTTACACTATATTGCCAAAAGTATTCGCTCACCCATCCAAATAATCAGAATCAGGTTTTCCAATCACTTCCATGGCCACAGGTGTATAAAATCAAGCACCTAGGCATGCAGACTGCTTTTACAAACATTTGTGAAAGAGTGGGTCGCTCTCAGGAGCTCAGTGAATTCCAGCGTGGAGCTGTGATAGGATGCCACCTGTGCAATAAATCCAGTCGTGAAATTTCCTCGCTCCTAAATATTCCACAGTCAACTGTCAGCAGTATTATAAGAATGTGGAAGTGTTTGGAAACGACAGCAACTCAGCCACGAAGTGGTAGGCCACATAAACTGACGGAGCGGGGTCAGCGGATGCTGAGGCGCATAGTGCGAAGAGGTCGCCAACTTTCTGCAGAGTCAATCGCTACAGACCTCCAAACTTCATGTGGCCTTCAGATTAGCGCAAGAACAGTGCGCAGAGAGCTTCATGGAATGGGTTTCCATGGCCGAGCAGCTGCATCCAAGCCATACATCACCAAGTGCAATGCAAAGCGTTGATGCAGTGGTGTAAAGCACGCCGCCACTGGACTCTAGAGCAGTGGAGACGAGTTCTCTGGAGTGAGCTTCTCCATCTGGCAATCTGATGGACAAGTCTGGGTTTGGCGGTTGCCAGGAGAACGATACTTGTCGGACTGCATTGTGCCAAGTGTAAAGTTTGGTGGAGGGGGGATTATGGTGTGGGGTTGTTTTTCAGGAGCTGGGCTTGGCCTCTTAGTTCCAGTCAAAGGAACTCTGAATGCTTCAGCATACCAAGACATTTTGGACAATTCCATGCTCCCAACTTTGTGGGAACAGTTTGGAGCTGACCCCTTCCTCTACCAACATGACTGTGCACCAGTGCACAAAGCAAGGTCCATAAAGACATGGATGACAGAGTCTGGTGTGGATGAACTTGACTGGCCTGCACAGAGTCCTGACCTCAACCCGATAGAACACCTTTGGGATGAATTAGAGCGGAGACTGAGAGCCAGGCCTTCTCGTCCAACATCGGTGTGTGACCTCACAAATGTGCTTCTGGAAGAATGGTCAAAAATTCCCATAAACACACTCCTAAACCTTGTGGACAGCCTTCCCAGAAGAGTTGAAGCTGTTAGAGCTGCAAAGGGTGGACCGACGTCAAATTGAACCCTATGGATTAGGAATGGGATGTCACTTAAGCTCATATGCGAGTCAAGGCAGGTGAGCGAATGCTTTTGTCAATATAGTGTATATATGTGTATGTATATATATATATATATTTATATTTATATATATGTGTGTGTGTGTGTGTATATATATATGTGTGTGTTTATATATATATACACACACACATATATATACACACACACATATATATACATATACATATATACATACATACATAAACATACATATATACGTATATATATATATATAGATAGATAGATATATAGATATATAGATATTTATATATATTTATATATATCTGTACAGTGCTCAGCATAAATGAGTACACCTCTTCAGATTTGTCAGAAAACCTTTAGTTTTCTTTCAAAATCAACATTTTCTATGGCATATTACACCACAAAATACTCCCCCTAATGTTGGCCACTGATTGCAAACAAGACTTTTTAAGTTGCACACAAAAAAGTATTTTTCTCAATTTAAGATCAAGATGCAAAAATGAGTAAACCTCAATCAAAGGGGTGGGAGCAAAGTGATATTTTAGTTATCATACTCTTATTTTCATCTAATGGTAAAGAAAAAATGTAGTGTTAAACTCAGTTTTGTCAAAACTTTGGAAATTGTTCTTCTGTTCATTTAGATAATGATTAATACATTACTCATTACAATTACAGTAATACAGAGCTCTTCTTCTTCTTCTTTGTTTAACTGTGCGTATCATTGTTTGTAACACTCACTTAATTTTAAGTGCTAACCTGAACATCGCAAGTTATTGAGTTTTCCTACAACACCCTCATGCAGATGATTTACAATAAATCATTTTGAAGAAATGAATGGTGTATGCCCACTGAAACAGTAGGGGGGTCATATTTTGAAAAGGATGCAGATCCTGTTAAGTTTTTACAAACTTAAATAAATAAATTGTACTTGTGAAACAGATGTTATTAGAGAAAAACAGCCCTGTTACCCTCCGTAGTTTAGGTAGATAAAGGTCTCAGTCATATTTGAGTAAAATAATCCTATTCTTATAAATGTCATAGGATCTTTTTTTAAAATATATTTTATTTTTAAGGACCCCTTGCAATTCCACCATGGACCAAAAGGGGTCGGCAGACCCCTGGTTGAGAAACACTGGTTTAAATGCTCAGCTGCTGTTGATCAGTTACTGAGTAACAGTGGGACCTTCTGTAGAACAAAAACTGCCCCTCTTTACCTCAGAGAGCTTAAGGTGTTTGTTTGTGTGTCTGTATGAAATCATCACAGTCCTCCTACGACACTGTGAGGACACGTGTATCAGGGCACAGCGGCTAAAGCAGCAGAGACTCGTCTGTCTGCAGGTCTGGATCGGGGTTGGTCACCTTGTTGTACTCCACGTGCAGTTTTTCTTGCTCCCCCTCCAGCTTGTCTTTTAGGTTCTTCTGCTCGGAGATGTTGTCCTGGATCTGGATCATTCGCATGTTCCTCTCTGCATAACAATGGGACAAAAATCAATAGCACGATCACAATCTGCACACGGGAAGAGGCACATGAGAGGGTGAACCGATGGCAGATAGGAGCTCTGCTGCGGGCTGATGGAGAGAGCGCTCAAGGTTACCGACATGGCGATGCAACATCTGGAGCAGCATCAGGAGTTTGTTTGGGAAGAGAATGACTTTAGACGACGTTCACCTAAATTCACCCTCCTCTGAAACAGCTACAAATACACTGAGAATTTCAACGCTAGGATTCTCTTCAAGTTTTCTTAGCTTTTGAAATGATGGAGGACCTTTGTGTCTGACTTTAGACGAGAAAATCATCCTGATGTCTTAATTATTTCTCTTTTAATGAATGGGGTAAAGAGACACGTTCAGATAAGCGGCTGGTCTTTATCTCTGTTTTTTACTCTTAGCAGCTCTTAGGAGATAAAACAAGACAAGAAGAGGGTTCAAGGATGCTGCTTTCCCCCACTAATTGTTTTACACAACCTTCCAGTACTCAAAAAGAATGACACAAAATGCATTTTTTTGGGAAATTACAGCAATAAGGACTTTTAAAAAAAATGTTATCCAACAATAGCATCTTCTTTGTTTCAGCGTCATGCAACAACAGCTGAGTGATAATGTTGCATTTGGTGACATGACACTGAAGAGAAGCCTGCACAGTGTGAAGTGAAAAAAGAGAAGTGAGAGTAGTCAACAAATTCAGGTGACATAAAATGTCATTAAATGACGCTCTTCCATGTTTTTCATGCACTTATTCAACATTCTTACTGTTACAGAACCATTTAGTCAGATTGGAAACCTTTTCCTGATCCACAGATGCTGCCTCTCCACTTTCTCTAAGTTGTGACACATTAACTGTTTCTAACATTAATACTCTTTAAATGTACTTTAATTCTTAAAGTCAGGTTAACAGGATGTTTTGTTTGATCTTATTTCTCAGCTGGCTCACTCTCTTATACTGGCAAAATGCATTTTTGTGATTTGATGTTTTTTTACTTAATTATTACTATAACATAGTATTTTTTTTCTTTTGATTTTTTTCTGTATTTATCTCTTAAGGTGAGACTTATAAACAAGGTTTCTACCTCACCTGCACATGTGACTTATTCTTACTTGTTTTTTTAATTGACTTTGATTTTAAATTTGTGCAAATCAATACAATAAATAATAACAAAATCATAATGTTGATTACACTATTTCTTATACAAATATAATTGCTATTATCACTATTTTTATTATTATAAGTATCATTTATAATGTATTATTTAATTTCTTGATATAATACTACACAATAGGCTTTTTTTTAAGAGATAATACGAGGCGTTAGATAATTTTGAAGGGAAAATCTCACAGTTTGTCTTATCCATCCATTAGTCCATGACAGATGGACTTTGGGAATAATCATGAAGTACATCCCTTTCACTCGTGCACACCTCACCTGTTGTTAGTGTGACTTACAGAGCAGGTGAAGATGTGTTTACAGCTCACTGGAGATGTTTTTCTTTATTTTTGTAGATGACAGCAAACTCATTACTCACAGGAAGGTGTGTGTTTGTGACGTTTGAGTCCCTGATAGGGGGAAGGAATATAGTTATTGAAATGATGCAGCTTTCACATTTTAGTCTGTAATATTTTAAATAAAAAGCACTTTCTGCATAAAAAGTGAGCTGATGTTCGTGTAAGTGCTGTATTATTATTACTGGGTTACATCAATAAGTATGTAGTGAATAAATGGTTTGTAACATTAGTGAGATTCATGGAGATGCACTCTAAAAGGTTTTACGTAACATTTCTCAGAAGATTTTCTGCGAGCGTATAAAATTGTATCGTCTGTTTGGATTCAGCTCCTCTGAAAAGTGTTTTACAAAATGAAACACAAACCTTTACCTGTCTAATCCTCCTGATGTTTCTGGAATATGGATTTCAGCATGACTGCTTTTCTGTCTGTGAGGTCCAGCTCTTATTTCAGTCACATTTGCTGCATCATTAAGAGGAAACTGTTTTCGGTTTCCCTGACTAACACTCATAAACTGGTTACAGAGAAACTGCAGAATGGTTAAAGGTTCTCGTCTGTGTATGGATGTGAAGTTCCTGTCATCAGAGTGGAGCTCCATAACCTGCTTATCTTTGAGCAAACACTTCTGGATCTTTCCTCACCCAGGTAGTAGTTGACAAAGTCTGCCGTGAGGGCGGGCTGCTTGTGTTTCCTGCGTCCGTCCATGCTGGCGTTGGCGTCAGACGTGTCCACGGGGAAGATGTCAGTGCTGATGCCCATCAGCTCGGCCTTCCTCATCAGCTTCCTGATGGCTGAAGCGCTGGAGGTCAAAGGTCTGGGCAGCTTCTCGCGGGGCACCCAGGCCTGAGGTCGAGTGTTTCTGGACAGCTCTGCTTTGGCTCTGTACTGCTGCAGGCGGGTGGTGATCCGGGCCTGTGGATGGGACATACCCACCTAAAAATACTTAATATTCTGACCATAACAAACCATCCGGGATCTAATGAGTGTTAGTTTTTACAGGCTCATGCATTTGTTAATTAACATCTGAGAGATGTTTGGTACAGCGTGTGAAAACTAGAGGCCCCACAAACAGCCGTTACCAGCAGAAACACTACAAACATAAATCATTAGTAAATGGAAATGCAGTGGTATTTATTATGGTTATTATTATGGTAATTATTGACATTTCAGCCCAAATTATTCAAATTCTACATAATGCTTAAAAATATGCATTGACTGCTCTCCACATTGTACTGTACTGAATGTATTTTATTGGACAGGGACAATGCAGTTTCACATAGTTTCAGTAAGAGACATGAAGCAGATTTTCATGTGTTTTTTAATGCTTTTTACTTTTTTATAACATTTATTTTATTTTATTTATTTGTTTGTTGTCCCTCAGGCCCTCCCATGATCCTTTTGGGACTCTTCAATTGTATTTATTGCTCTCATTTTGGCAGTTTTTTTATGCTGAGTTGAGTATTACTGACAAAGAGGTTCATTTTTCAATACATTTTTGAATTACAGCATCCACACTGTTTATCCAAGATTTTCCACTGTGTAGACAAAAAAATGACCCCTGGAGCCCTTTTTGGCCCCACTAACAGCCATTAAAACCCTTTTTTTCATTATACTGTCACTGCAATACACAAATATAAAATCCTTTTGCACACACAAGATTAAGTCATTTACCCTGGTTGAACTGGTAGGATATAACAGTGACTGTAGGCCAGCGGAATTAATTATTTAAACTAGTTAAAATCTGAAGTTGCTGCTGATCATTGACATTTCTCAGACTGATAATCCCTGCACAAAAATCCATTTTACTTTCATCAAATAGAAAACAATTTTTTTTTTCTCTAAAAACATGGCGTATTGTAAATTAAGAAGCATTTAGAGGGTTAAAATTATGAAAATATATTCATGTTTGCTCCACATGATGGTGACTGGAGTTCATGACCAAAAAAAAAAATTTTTCTTTTCATGTCTAATATTTCTAAATACATCCAAGGGCTGTAAAGGGGGCAGAGTGATTTTTTAAGGAGGGCCTGAGGATTAATGTTAGTATTATTTCTTTTACCTTAATTGTATTTGATTATAGTTTATCCCTGCTTGGTAGTCAGTGTGCAGCCCGTTGTTTCACTGGATTATTTTTATAAATGTACTTTTAACTAAAGTGGATTGGATTGATGTGCTGCACATGAAGTTTAAAACTTTTCCTAACATCCAACTCTTGCTCTTAGTTGAGCTTTTGAATGTTTAGTTTTAAAAAGACAACATTCGAAAATCAGAAGTCTTGATTATCTCAGCAAGAAAATGCCAAATCACTTTCTGCACATTACAACAGCATGGCTTTGTAGTAAAAAAAAATTGTGCGTTATGTAATGGCCTGCCTGAAGTCCAGACCTGACTCCCATTGAATATGTTTGGAGAATTATAAAGCACAAAATACAACAACAGAGAGCCCAGACTGTTGAGCAACTGAAGTCAAACAGTCAAACGAAAATGGGAACGAATTTTACCTCCAAAGCTTCAACAGTTGTGTCCTCAGTTCACAAAGACTTATTGAGTGTTGTCAAAGGAAAGGTGATGTACAAAGGGGTAAACATGCCCCCGTCCCAGCTTTTCTGGAAGATGATGCACTAAATTAAAAATGAGTGAATATTTGCAAAAAACAATGAAGTTTACCAGCTGGAACTCTAAATATCTTGTCTTTGAAGTGTATTAAATTGAATATAGGATGACAGGGCTTTGATAATCCTTACCTGTTTGATTCACGTTTCACACAGTGTCCCAACTTTAATGGAACTGGGGTTTATAGTTCAGCCACTTGTTACCGCCATAAACCAGGCAATTCATAAAAGTGGGTTAATAAATTAATAACCTGTCTTTTAGAGGTAAATCTACGTCAATTTACACCCAGGTAGTTTGCTGACTACCTGACCACCCAAGATCTCGTTCATCAAGGCCTGTTGTGTAAGGTAATGACTGATTTTCAGAGTTTCTTTAAAAGAAAAAGTTTTGAATGGATGACAAAAAAGTGTCTATTTTCAGTGAGGCTGCCAGAGCGTCATGAAGGGAGTCATGTTCTCTCACTGTAATTACAATCACAGCAGGTTTTTGAGAGTCCGAGCGCTTGTTTCATGTTATATTTGCACCATCTTAACATTCTTACACTCCATTTTACTTGTTGATAAGTTGGGATGATATTCTGTTTGTGTCAGTTCAATAAATTTCAGTATGAAGTCCATTTTTCTCCAACATGAAAGAGAAAACACTCTGCCTTGGTGGACTGTATCTCCTCCTGTCATATAAGGCTGGATGTCCCTCTGCTAAAGGGAAGTCAAGTTGGATGACAAACACATTCTGTTTCATACAAACTCTTCATAATAAAAGTTGTCCTGTGTTAATTTATTGGAGGGCTTTGAAGTTGAAACAGCCTGACAGGAAACAGGACGTTTACAGCAGCAGCAACACAGTCTGATGATCAGGAGGTGGAGGCTCACAGCTCGTCAGTAACTCTGAGCAGTAAGAGCTGAAACTCACAGATAAAAACATCTTCCTGGTCTGATGAACTTTTCCCGCAGACTTAGCATCTGTCTGTGCTCCCATGGACTCAGGGGAGTGGGTTTAAAGCAGAATGAGTTGTGATGGCAAATACTAAATGATCTGAATAATTCCCTCTCGTCCTCTCCTATCAATAAAACTGTTTTTATGATCCACATTTATCAAAAGGAACCCCGGCTGTGAAGACAAATAGTCATACATATGCTTTAATGTTTATCTAATACTAGAATGTGTTGTTAAAAAAGCACGAAGAATTGTTATTTCTTTAAAAATCACTATTTATAACACATATTCTAACCTACGGACGCAGCCATCGTTTTTCTAGCGCAATGTATGCTGGGTTGATGACGTTATAGGGCTGCACTGTACCGAGCCGCTACGTTTACTCACTGGATATCAGGAGCGAGAATACCATAATAATGCCACATTGTGCTACTTTTGGGTGCGATTTTCAGTCAAAGGGAAACAAGGGGAGTGATGTAAGTCTACACAGCTTCACCAGTGACGAGAAGAGAAGAAAGGAGTGGGAAATCAATTTTGGGTGCACACAACCTCTAAAGGACCCACAGCGATGTTCTCGCCACTTCTCTCCAGATGCATTTGATGCGTTTAGCCGAGCCCAGCTGCTGAAAGAGCTCACAGGTGCTGCTAGTTACATAGACTAAAGCCAGATGCCTTGCCTACAGTTTTCTCACACAAACAGACAAAACGCCCTCAGGAAACGAGGGAAGTCCGCTGGAGGAAACGCCATAGGCAGGAGACGCTGGATCTTCTCCTGCAAGGATGTCAACAACTCACTCCTGCAGATGAATCAGTAAACACAGCAGTCTGTAAGTCTACAGACTTGTCGTCAGCTTCCTCTGTGATCGTGGTCATGCTGGATGGTTCACCATCAGCTACATCTGCAGGAGCGAGTTGTTGACATCCTCGCAGAAGAACACCAAGCATCTCCTGCCTATGGCGTTTCTTGAAGAATGTCTTTATGCTCGGCACAGTGCAACCCTTACACGTCATCCACCCGGCATGCATTGCGTTCGTAAAACAATGGCCACGTCCGCAGGTTACAAAAATCGCGATTTTTAAAGAAATAACAATTTTTCGTGCTTTTTTAACAACACATTCTTGTATTAGATAAACATTAAAGCATATTTATGACTATTTGTCTTCACAGCCAGGGTTCCCTTTAATGTGAAATACAGTCAAACTCAGACCAGTGTTAATTTTGTTAACTAATTATTTTCATCATAGTTTTCATCAACAACCTTTTTTTCACCTGACAAAAACTAGACAGTAACTAATAAAAACAAGTGCACATGGACAAAAACTCAAACTAAATTAACTGACATTTTCATCAACAAATAAAAATTAGACTAAAATGTTTGACCGAGACTTAATCCAATCAGACCTAATGTGGTCATGTAGAAAGTAGGGACAGGTTAGGAATATATCCAATCACAGCTACTTTGGTTGTGTGGAAAGGTTGGATGAGTTCAGAGGGACATCCAATCACAGCTGCCTTAGCTTGGTGGTGGTGGGATAAATTGTGGAGCGATCCAATCAGAGCTCCTCTCTTTATGAATTGATATATTCATGTAGACCAGGTTCACTGTTTGTTGTCAGTTCTGGTATTGTAACTGAGATGCTCTGCCAGGTAGCCTAAATAAAGGTGACTGCATTTCACACAAAAGTTCAATTTGTTTCTGTTCATTTCAGACTTTACTAGCATTCAGTAAAGGGTTATTAGATGTTTGATTTATCTAAGTGTAAAACATGACTTCAGAAATTCAGGGAAACACAAAAAATGCCTTACCCTTTACACTTCATATTTTAGTCGACTAAATTTACAGCAGATTTCATCGAGTAAAATGTTGTGAAATTTCATAAAGTAAAACTAGACTAAAATTAAAACAATTTAGATGACTAAATTATGACTAAAACTAAAAGATATTTTAGGCAAAAAACTTAAACTAAAACTAAATTAAAAAGTGCTGTCAATATTAACACCGGCTCAGAGTTGCTCCCTCTGTGACGTCACGGCTAAGTTTTAATGCGGAAGTAAAATCAAATGACTCCAGAGCTCACTGAAGGGTTTAAACTTGTAAAATTCATGTATAACCATTTTCTTAGTTGTTCCCCTACATACTGTGGTCTCTAACCCGCACACCCTCTTGAAGGTAAGATGAACCTCGGCCAAACTCTGGGGTCTAGTTACTCTTACAAACATTCAAAGGTTGACTGAGACTAAAGCCTGTGGCCAATGATAAACTCACATGTGGTTTAACTCTGATGGGATACTGTTCTAGCCATCAGCAGTGAAAAAGGCTGTCATGGCTCTCTAACAGTACTCTCCATTGGTTTAAGTTCATTCACTGAAAAATAACAGACAAGATCCTGAAAGAGATCAGACTGTTTTGTCGATAATTTGAATATGTTTGCAGTAGCTCTCTCTTCAAAGCCATCATCTGTCATTTCAACTATCGAAGTAAAACAACACGGAGTAGAGGCAACAGTCGACATGTTCAACAAACTGCAGATCCCTCCAATTGTCTGGTAACAACAAAACAAGCAATGTTCTTGTTATTTGTGTTTGTTTGTTTCTAACAAAGTGCTTTTTATCTATCTCTGCAGAGACCCTTCCTGTAATGCTGTCAGACACTCAGATAAAAATCGGAGCCTGTCAGTGACAAAAACAAGTTAGTTTTTGGTCAAGTTTTATCAGGGGCATTTTTTATCCTTTAAAAGTCCTTTTGAAATCCAACATCTTTGATTTATTGTGGTGTTTTATATTTGAATATAAAAATAAAGCAACTCTTGGGTGAAAGTCACAAAAGAGTTGGAGAACTGTGAAATCATCATTTTCCTAAAAGAAGAGGGAAACAGGAGCCTTTAAAGACAACTGGGACAAGTTTTAGCTGATCTAAACTGTTATTTAGGGTTAAAGCTACAGACTCTCATGGGCCACTTTATGAGGTGCACCTTTGCTAGTACCAGGGGTGGCACCTGGTGTGGTTTTTTGCTGCTGTAGCCCGTCTGCTTCATATTCTGACTTGTGCGTTCAGAATTGGTCTTCTGTGTACCTTGGTTGAGTGCTTATTCGAGTTCCTGATGCCTTTCTATCAGCTGTAACCAGTCTGCCCATTTCTCCTTTGACCTCTGACAACAACAAGGCATTCTGGCCCCAGAGAACTGCCACTCCCTGATATTTTCTCTTTTTTGGACCATTCTCTTCAGCTGAAATACTCAGACAGCCTGTCTGGCAGCAGACAACATGCCATATCCAAAGTCACTCCAATCATCTTTTCCCCACCATGATGCTCAGTGTGAACTTCAGCTGGTTAACTTACATGCATTGAGTTTATGCCATTTGATTGGCTGATTTCAGAGCAGTTGTCCAGTGAGTACATATATAGTAAAACACTTTCCGCTAGCAGTAATAAACTACTCTTACTTGTGCCTCGGGGGTCAGCTGCTTCTCTCTCTCCTGCACAGAAACCTTGCAGTACGACTGTAAGGCCAGATAATTCTTCCTCTTCCACTTCCTGTCGAAGCGGTCGGCGTGCTGCTTACAGTACGCAAAAAACGGATCAGCAATATCCTGAGGAGACAGAAACAAAAGCATGGATTAACAGTGCTGATAATAATTAAGACAGCCCCCCTCCCTGTGTGCTGTAGTCAGTGAAGCTCTGCCGGTGATGCTATCAGCATTTTGGATCCTTAAAAGTCTTTAATTATAATTTACTGGATTAAATGGTTTTCAGCACTTTTCTGAATTCTTTTAACAAGCAGCAGTCAGAGACGGTGTCTGCATGAACCATCCCCATGCCGGACGGACAGTTGTTTTTAACCCTTAAAGGGATAGTTCAGGTGTTTTGCAGTGGGGTTGTGTGAGGTACATGAACCTGAGCGTGTGCCACAGTGTCACAGCTCAGTTCTCTCTCTGATCAGAAATCTCAGGACAGATGCTAATGCTATACATTGATGTACATGGTGACAAACTCTCTGAATTGAGGGAGAAAACAAGCCACAAAAACAGCGTGGGGTCATCACACGCTACAAACTGTTCATATTTGCCTTAAAGGGATGTAACTTATTTAAGGTTTGTTTGTTTCCTTCCTCACCTCCTCTGCTGCGGCCTCAGACAGAAGCCCCTCCCTCTGCGCACAGGTGACGTGGAAGTATGAGCGGCACATCCCTGCATCACAGCTGATGCACACTCCGGTCCGGGCAAAGCGAGTGTCCTCGCAGAAGCTGCACTCCTGAAGGATTGAGATGACCTTACACATTAAAACACAAGTGAGCCTCCTCTTCACTGACATAAAAATAATGTTTCAGCATCAATCACCTGACACTGTTCTATGATCCTTTAAATGCTCACTTTACTGCAGATTCTCACCAATTAAAGGGCTGCCATCACTTATTAAAGGGTCATTTCACCACTCTCTTATTTATTTTGAGAGCACGTTGACTTTTTCTCATGTTTCAAACTCTCCGTCCACAAGTTTAATTTTAATAGAGTGGAGCAGGGATGATGTATTTCTGTAGGCCAGTGGTTCTCAATCAGTTTTTGTTGTCCTCCCTTTGCAACTAATAACTAACTGTTCCCTCCACCAACCCACCACCCCCAAGACCCCACAAGAGGGAAGATGAGATATTAAAAATGCATAAAAGCATGCAGATATCTTTTTCTTCATATTAAGTTTAAGTGACTAAACATAGAAATCAGTTATTAATTTGCTATTGTAATTTCCAAATATGAATTATAATTTATCAACCCAATAGAATCTTAAAAGCTAAAAACAGCAAGATCAGGACAGGGCGGTATGGCCCAATAATAAAATCCTTAAGTTTTTTTTTATTTTATTTTATTTCATTTTTTTCAAAAATTGATTTACAATTTAAATCAATTTTTCCCCTCTCAAAGAGAAAACCTCATAGCAACACAGAAACAGCAAAAGACAAGTTGTCCCCCAATGTTATCAAAATGTGGTTCAGAACTAAACTGAATGTACCTCTTATACTCAAAGTGCATGCTGTAATTTTGTCATCAAAGGTTAATTTTGTAGTTTGATCGAAGGCAGGCTTGTCTGCATAAACGAAAAGCTGCACTATTTCAAAGTATAAAACAATAATAACCAAATGCAAGCCTAAACGTGCGGTTGTGCAAAACCTGATAAGGCCTAACGTCAAGAAAACAATGTAAATTTTCAGTATTCATATTTTCAAACACATACAAGTGAAATAAGAGTAAGTCAAGGAAAAGATCTCCTGTAAAAAAAAATTGAATTATTTGATTTAATCAATATTGTCCAGTCCTGAGCAAGACGCAAACTTGCATATTTATTTCTAAAATATTTAAGTCCAGAGTCACATCTTTAAGTTTTAACAACATAAAAGCTCCACCTTAAATTCTCTTCACCAAGAGGAAAATGTCGAAGTGGGACAAAGGGAAAGTGTCCACACAGCAATAATAAAGACTAAATTATTAACTGTCAAAGTAAAAAATGGCTCCATGGTTTTATTTTCTTTATTGTGGTAATGTCCTACCCTTTCAAAGCAACTGGATCCTCCTGATTCAATGTCTGTCATCAGGCGGATCCATCTTTCCAAGCTCCAATCTACAATGACTGTGCTCGACCCAAAGCGGGATGGTCCAATCAGAGTCTTTCAGAGCAGGAAGAGGTGGAGCTACTGGTGATATAACGGCAGGAAGTGACTGTTTGATGATAACAGCTTCAGTAGCAGTTTTATCAGATCTAGACCACATTGCTTTAATATTTGAAAAACAAACATGAACACTACAAACTTCTCTATAGGAAGGATATTTTTGCTTCTGACGTGTTTTGAGGAGAGTTGGTTTATGAAGTGGCTCAGGTTCTGTAGTGCAGTAGCTCCTGCATTCAACATTGTCTGATTGGCCCATAATAAATGTGATTGATGGATCATCCAATCACCTGCAGTTTCTGCCCTCCCCAAACTCTTTCTGTGGGCTCTTTTGAGACATACTGAATGGTCCATCTGGTGTGCCAGGTTAGTAACGTCCTGTTTTGCAAAAAACTGTTAAAAACAGTTAACTAAACATAAACTGAGTAAACTTCACAGAAGCTTGTTGTTCTACAGCCAACTTTATTTTTACATAAATTCTAACATGCCAACAAGCCAATCACAGGGCAGAATTCTGGATTGTCACCTGAGGCAAATCAAAATTTTAGGGGACCCAGACCCAAATTTTGTCCAGACAAGCCACGCTCCCCGGTGGGATATGGCTAGGCCTCACTTGGGGGTCGCAGCCCACTGCTTGAGAAACACTGCTGTGGCCCACACCAGAGTTAGCACTGTGCTGGTGCTCTCAACTAAAAGCATTTGGGATTTTTCACTGAATAGCAAACAAAAAAAAAATGATGAAACTTACACATTCTGTTATGGTGATTATCTCAATGAGTGAATCTAACTTTCATGATTTCTAAGCTTGAATGTAGTTGGCGAGAGTAAAAGATTATCAACAAGCTACTTTGGAACAACAACTGAGACACACATACAGTACATGGAGAATTTGCTCTTAATAAAGAGATCTGATCAAGTTTGTCTGCGTGGTTTGGGCAATGGTGTGTGAATTATTGATTAATAAAAAATGATCAGAAATGCTTGCATTAGGATCTGGCCATTTCTGTTGTCCTAATTAGCAGTATGTTTGCAACTGTCCTTTGAATCACCCACCAACTTTAAACGCTTTAAAAATCCAAAATAGACAATAACAGATGTATTTTATTTTTTCAGATTAAACATTAAAATCTTGTGTGTGTGTGTTCATCACTAATCAGGTATTCATCCATTAAGCTATTCTAAATTCCCATAGATCTTTGGGCTTGGGAACCAGGAAGCACTAACGCCTAACTCACTTCTGCATTTTTTGGCTCATTCCTGCATCACTCTATGGACTTAACGTGCTGATGTGACAAAGGTAGGACGACAGGGGGCTGTGGGAAGGGGCTCTTTAAGGCAGCTACTGGCACTGTACACAGGGAAAAAGGGAGAAGTCCAGATGCCATGGACATACTAAGGGACCAATAAAACTTTAAAAAGCATCACGTGGGCTCATTAAATAACGTAAAACAGACTTTAAACAAGACCAGGATGGACTGTCATACTGGAAACTCATGACGAAGATAAAGGTCCAAGCCCAGGTTTAACACACGGGCTTGATTTTACATTGTTTTACATTTTACAAACTCCCACATACTTTAGAGTCAAATGCCTAATTTGATGTATTTAGTGCTCTAAACGTTGTAATATCTTTGTTTCCACCACTGTAAAGCACTTCTCTGTATGTATAATCGGTGCTCTGAAAGTGCAGTTGCCTTTTCTTGCCCTAAAACTCTGATGAATCTTTAACAAACCAGCAGCACTGAAAGCAGAAGTTTACATTTTTAGACGTATAACAACCGTGGAAAACCTTAATGCTTATTTGTGTAGGTTTTTCATCCTTACTTTCAAATCACTTTAATGATATATATATATATATATATATATATATATATATACACATATATATTTATTCATTTATTTATTTTTTCTAAGGGGTCTAATTGTCAACAAATTAACAAAAAGTTAAAAAATGGTTGTGTCATATAGTTAGGGTCGTGCTAGAAAAATGACATTACCAAAACAGTTTTAGTTGATTATGACCAATGGCAGAAATAGCACAAAACAGAGCCTCTAAATGTGTTCATACCTTGGCACCATATTTTGAATAATTCATCTCTGTGAGCGTCACTGGTCGCAATTTATCGATGTCTCCAAATGCCACTCCAGGGACGTAAAGTGCACAAACCACGTGCACCCACCTGAAAAACACAGAGAAAGACAGTCTGACTTAAGGAGGAATAGACAAACTACCGAAGACTAGAGTGTAAATAAGTAAAAGAACATTATTCTTAAAAGGTGACATTAAAAATGTACTGATTGTTAGTGTGTTATTAAAACGCAGCACCGAATGGATTTAAAAATCCTCTGGTTATTTATGCATTAAGTGAGGTGCATTAGTACAGACAATGAGTCCCTTAATACAATCAAATTGGCTGCAGCGAGTCACTCCGACACTTAAAAAGAAATGGATTCATAGATTTATGTAGGCCCAGACTCCAGCTACAGTCTGCTGTGACACAATTTCAAATGCGGACTTTAGGGAAGAGAATCCGAAGTCCAATATAAAGATATCCATCTCTAGCAAGCAACAGCTTCACAGTTTAATTTGCTGTGTTTTTCATGCTCTAGTGAAGTAGTAAATTCGGGTGCAGGCTGGCTGAGGAGCACTATCAGCGATAACGTGGCTGAAGTCTCCACGCTTCACATAACACACTCTTTTCTCTCACTCCTTTTCTTCCTCTATCTCCTCTGCTCCCTCGCTCCTCTGCCACTTCTCTCTCTCCCCCCTTAATCCAACTTCCCTTCTTACGACTGCTGAATATATGAACGGTTTCAGACTCCTCAGATGTTGCCCACAGCATTTTAACCAGCTGAGGTCATTAACCAAAGCATCATTTGTTTCTGAACACGTTCCACTCGCTGCCTCTGGTAAATGACGGCTGACCGGCGGGTCAGCTTGCGAGCGTGTCCCACCTCCCGGCGTCCGTCTCCTTGAAGATGCCGTCCTGGTTGGGGCACAGCTCACAGCTGGGAGTCACTCCGTTCTTACAGGCGTCACAGAACCAAGGCTCCGTCGAGTTTTCAGAGGCCGAGCTCATGATGGAGTCGCTCTCCCCGTCCACGCCGTAACATCCTGAAAAACACAAAAGAAATATTCAAGAAAATATCCGTACAGCACCATTGTTTTAATATTGCACGTTCTTCCTTTAAGGCTTTATCAGAGGCACAAAATGCTGGAGAGAGACTGTGGATGATCTGCAGCAGAGATAAATCAAGAGTAGAGGGCCTGATCATAAAGCTGACAGGTCTAACACACTTTAAAAAACAAACACATGACCTTCCATCCAGCCTTAGAAAAGTAACAGTATGTTTGTACTGCAGAACAAACAGCAACAACACAGGCATACTTCCTTAGACTCTTTTATCTACAATGTAGGGCTGCGCAATATGGCCTAAAAGAAAAAAATCACAATTGTTTACGCAAAACTATGTTTCTACATTTAATAAATGTTAAACTTCTAAAAAAAAACTGCAAATGACACCAAATGACAAAAAACAAGTTTAATTTAATTTGATCAAAATACTGTACAAATACACTGAAGAATTTCCATTTAGATATTAAATAGCACACTTTTTTCATCTCCTTTTTTAAGGTCCACCACATAGTTTGGACATAAGCAGGCATGTCCACTGAAAACACTGAAAGCTGTAATCACATAATGTTCAAGTGTTAGTTCAGGTTTTTTCAAGTGGTGTTGCTAGAGGCCAATGGCATTAGTAAATATGAGGGTCAGTAAAGCAGCACACGGTGCCACTGAGAGCCTCAGGATTTACCCACTGACAGGTTAAAACTGCTCAAACACCATGTTAGCTCAACAATACCACACAATAAGATTCTTTACAGCATTTAACTTTTCCTCACCAAGCCCCTGCGTTTGGGACTATTTTGTGATGTAACAAAGGGCTACGTATCCTCCCGCCAGCACCCCTCTCATCAGTTGTTCAGGTCAGAGTGCAGCAGTGGGGTCAGGTAGAGGTCACTAGAGCACAAACTGATAATAATTTAACTACGTGGATATCATGTATTATATTAAGGTGGTGCGATTTCAATTCAATTCACGATTTTCTTCAAATCAAGCTTCAGTGCAATATTCACTATGTTTACAGTATAGACAACAGCAACAATCAATGTTAACAGTACAATCAATGACCAAAAGCACATCATACATTATTCATCATCCAATATTGACGATTAGTCATCTGTTTTCATTATTTAAGGGATACTCCAACTTCTACTCCTAAACAGAGGCTTTGTGTTGATGGCCTGCTTACCAGCACTTCTGTAAATGCAAATTGCTGTAAATTTGTAAAATAGTATGTGTAAAATAGTTGACAACAGATCCTGAAGAGGAGCTATCTGGTAAAAAGAAGAACAGCAGCTGGATCATATGGAGATGGTTTAGTTTGAAGACTTCAGGTGCAGGTTCATGTTTTCTGATGTTTTCTGTAGAGACAGAGAGAACTGCTGCTCACTGGATAGTTTCTCTATTTTGGACCATTTTCTGTAAACCATACACAAGTTTGTGTTCTTCTCCATTCTGATGCTTGGTTTGACCTTCAGCAAGTCGTCTTGATCATGTCTGCATGTTCAAATGCAACACAGGGCTGCCATGTGATTGGTTCATTTGTGCTCACGAGCAGTTGAATGGGTGTACCAAATAAAGTGGCTGATGAGTGTAAAACAGTCTGCATTGGACAACCCTGTGTCAGTGACTAGACTACTAATTTAGTGCGAAACACACTGAACACATTGTTGTCTCATGTTTATTTGGTGTATAATGCAAATAAATATAAAGTTTTGTTCTCTGCCACACTGAAGACACAAAACGGCAGGAGACCTGGCGTGCTCTGGCCTGAAGCTGTCAATCTGCTGTAACACTGCAGCTCCGCAAATTGAACATTTGATAAAAAAATCAAGCAAGAAGAAGCTGAGCGAAAGAATTTCAATGTTGTCCTCTTAATTTTCTCAGGTTGCCTAAACAATTACTTGGCTGATGTGGTTTCTATGGCAGCTATTACACCAGGAGGACGTGCTCCTCACTACCAATGAGGGCAGCAATCAGCCTCTGCCTCCGCTGGGGAGATAACGTTCGAACTCCTAATTCAGTCCACCAGCCTTCAGGCTTTTTGAGCAATAGGAAAGAGTCACAAATCAAAAGCTGGGTGTTCTGCATGCCCGTCACTGAGAGCCACACTGGGGAGTCGAGCGGCTGGAGGAGAACAAACACTGGGGCAGACGGAGTTGTTTATTTCATGTCCTTTTCTGATTGAGAGTAGCATTTGCTGCATGTCACGGTGAATCGCTAATTTTGAACTCTGCTCTTTCTCAGCTGGTGGAACCATCTTCAGTTTTTACAGGCCACTAGTTTCTTCTTCAGATCAACTCGAATACACCAATCAAGCTGGTGATTACTCCTCTGGGGCAATTAAGACACAGCTGGACTTCATCCTGACCTTCAAAACCAAGAACATCTTATTATCAAACTACCCAAGATGATGACAAAACGACTGCCCCCATTTCCATCCTCGGTGTGAGGCACGAGCAGGAGGCTAAGTCCTTCTAGCTCCATTATATCTCCACTCAACTTTATTTTTCTTACAGAAGGTATTACTGAAATACCTTCAGCAACAGCTGGGCGCTTCATCTTCACTGATTGGGCTTTGAACCGTGAAACTGGGGGTTGTAAACGACCACCATGCTGGTTTAACCGACTTACGCCTGAACCGTGGCACAAATCTTCGGTGTTCCTTTTGAACTGGGATACAAAGCTCAGACCGTTAAGCCATGGGTTGCTGGCTAATATGAGCTAAGCTGACAAAAAGTGATGACTACAGGATAGCTTCATAATCCCTGAAGGAAAGATTATCCTTGTCAGAAATGACGAGCTTGGCAGGAAAAAAAGAAGGCGAGGTGGAGTTGACTGAACCGGAGAAGTACTTTTAACTGTATTGAGATTTAACAGAATGAAATGTTTGCCTATCGTCTACAAAGGTTTACAAACCAGGAGGGGAGAGAGAAAATGAAATCATGTGGAGTGTGCTGAAATAATATGAAGGCTCAAAAAGAGGATAAAGGAAGGGAGATGTTTTTACTGGGATGAAAGAGAAGAAAAAATAACTCAAGGAAAGAGTCCATTTTATGCTTTCCTGTTTTATATGCCATCATTACCACTAAAATGTATCTTTGTTACATTCAACTATTGTTCTGTCAGAAGTTTATTTCTCTCATCTGTTTACTGTGATCATGAAAGGCTTTAAGCTCATGTGTGCTTCACCACTAAAGGGCCACAAGAGGGTGCCGCTGTGCCATGAGCACCTCTGGCCATATACTGTTTATTTTTCTTTATTACGCTGCGTGTGCCAGATGTATTAATGGTCTAGTAGACTGCAAAACTAAAATGTCCTTTGAGATAAATAAAGGTGTCTGAATATAAGCTGGAAGAGACTTGTGCTTAGGCAGGCTACGTTTGCACTTAACAGTTAAAGGCTGATAAATAGTTAAATAAATATTTGTCTTCTATTTTAATAGGTTTCAAAACACTTTTTTTTTATCAAGATGTCTTCTGTTCACTTCATGTCCTGCTATTAAATTATTTTAGAATTTATGGTGTCCTATATATTAAAAAATCGATTAATCAATTTGAATCGGTTTTCCATTGAATGGCCCAATATACATTCATAAAATCCTTAAATCAATCTTAATACGTCTTTCTCAGTGTGTAATGCAGCCTGCAGTTTACTGCCGAGTAGTCTCGCGTGAGCAGCCATTCATTTCCCATAATGCCACGTGAGTTCTCACGTGACCACACCAGAGATCTCGCGAGATCTCATCACTTGGCGAGGAGCATTGTTAAACAAAACATCATGGCGGGAGCACTGAAGGCACCGCTAACAAACTTTAAGGCAGATGTCTGGATGCATTTTGGAATTAAAAAAAACGAAGGCAGCAATGAGCTGGACAAGAGTAAAACTATATGAAGATATGTAGTGTGCCGGTGACATATTGTGGAAACACAGCAAATCTCCGAAATCATTTATCGAGACACCACCTGGAAATGCAGTCTGCTAAGACGTCAGACCCAAGGCAAACACAGCTGGTGAAGGCATTTGTACTTAAGTTAACAGCAAACTCTCCACGAGCCCAGAGAATAACCAATGCTGTCACAGCATTCATATGTAAGGACATATGACCATACAGCGTTGTCTGTAGCCACCTTATTTACACTGTCTGCCCTGTGGTTTGGTTTGATTTAAATTATTACATTTTTGTTTCGGTCAGGTTATGTTTAATAAAAAGTACATGAGTACTGTAACTGCTTTGTGCTCAATTCTTAATGTAAACATTAATATTTTTAATAATGCACAAAGTTAGAGTTAGTTTCTACTATTTACAGCATAAGTTCTCTGAGAATCTCTTCCATATTCAAGTAACTCTGGCTGAAATACCCTTAACCGAATCAAAATCAATCAAATCAAATTACATTGTGAATCGAATCCAATCGGGCCCTTGTGAATCAAATCAAATCTGAATTGATACCCAGCTCTAGTCCTTTAACTAAACTTGCCTTTCATTGAGGCACTGTAAGTTACTCTGTCTGCTCGCGGCTAACAGGGCTAAAGATGTGTCTGATTTAGAGCCAGATTTTAACCCTGTTGGCTCTGTAACTTCTGCCTTGGTGCAGACAAATAAATCTTCTTTGTGCCTCCTGACACTATGGAGACTGTAATGAGAGGATGCTTATCTTTTTTCGTTTGTGCAAAAGATGAAACTCTCCAGAGAAATACTGTTATAGGACGCAGTGTTGTCACCGCGGCTACGGTTACACTGTTGTCCTGTCACTGTGGGGGATCTGTTTCTGCTCTCATCAATGATGGGAAGAAGAGCAGGAATACTCACTCCACTGTGCTTAAAACATGGATGATGCAATTTAATGACTATCTGACAATAAATCCGTAATTGACCATTTCTGATGTTGAATTTTGTTAACTGCATAGCTAGTCGGTGCATTCCTACAAACAAGTAACACATATCCTTGTACCGTGGTTCACCTACAATCTTGTGTTTAAAGCTGCTTTGGGCTGTGCTGAGCTGTGCAGCACTTTAAATATCCTTCAGGTGGGTGAGGACACGAGCCGTCGGTCAGAGCAAAGCTGCAGCGCAGACAGGATGCTGCGCTTCCAGGCTTTAAGGAAACTGGCACAGCACAGTTCAGGAGAGAAATCAAGAACACATTCAATTACAGCTACACCACCAACAAAAGTAAACACAGGTTCTGAACACATCTTTCTGTGATTAGATAAACAAAAACATGGGTTGTTTATCAAATCGTTGGCTTGTTTAATGGAAAGAGGGGGATTGCACACACAGCTCAACACTGCAGTTTAATGTAACATCACTTTTATGTCATAATACTGCTATAAAATAACTGAAATTAGAGTCAAATGTCTTAGTGTTTTATTATCCCACTCATTTTTTGTTCGATTACTAGTTAATACATGTAGTTTACAGTTTATGTCGTCCTCTATTCTTGTACTTCAGATCCTTATTTTTGTTTTTATTATTACTACTATTATTCATTCTTTCACTGTACATCTTATTTGATCTCTAGTTTGAGTGTTTTTAACATCAGCCTCAGTGTTTTTTCATTATGAACTCATGATAGAATTTTCTCCTACCCACAGTTTTGTTTAATCAAGGTCTTTAAGCTTTTTCCTTGTTTTTATTCCTTATGAGTTTGTTTGTTCTGGCTGTCTTTTTATGTGTTTTTGTCTGTCCAGGTAAAGCAATTTGTGCACAATTTTTTGTATGAAAAGTGCTGTACAAAAAAAGTCTGATTGATTGATTGATCGATGTTTTGACCGTATTTTCCAACCCTATGCTGGAGTATCAAGGCCTCAATGTGAAGTACAATCACATCCCATTATTACTACTGAATTTGAAAAAAGTGACTTTGCACGTACAGGCATGACTTGTGCCAGTTTTTGCACAATAATTTGCAGGTTTCTTTCCAGCAGCATGTAGTACAGAGCCATTGGCAGTTTGGGGAGGAGTAAAATAAAACGACAAACTTGTCTAAATGGTATTTGTTGATAAAATCAATCCAAAATCAGGCTTAAAAGTCACCCAAACTGCACTAAAATAACAAGAAACCACTAAGCTATACGATGAGATACTTCATCGTGGCTGGTATGACAATATAATTTGATTTAATTACAATTATTTAGGAGATGATGTGATTTAATTCAATGTCACAGTGCATCATAATGGGATGCTTCATCAGTGAACTGTCTAACTGCAATGAGGGCAAGCATTCAAATAATTGCTTTAAATGTAAAGTCCCTTTTATTAAATCAAAAGTGTTTTGGAAATCAGCCAACATAACAGTCTTTACAAACCAAAAAGATAATAATTATGAAGGTCTAGCTGTGACCAGAAAAATCTACAACAAATGTCAATAAGCGATAATTAATTATATTTTGTTGTTAAATCATTGCAAAACCCCCACATTAGCTTCAGGATGCACCAGAGGACTGATTAATTTCAACACCCAAACAGTCAGCTAAATGAAAGCTGTAGTAGCTCCTGTGGCATTTACAGTCAGAGGCACACAGCAGCAGTATGGTAATGAAGTCCTCCTGTACGGCCGGCTGCAGTGTGATAATCAAAAGGCAGGCTGCTCCTGTGTGTGCTCGGCGGAGATGCTTCTGCCCACTCCACTGTTTGATCTCTCAGCCCGGTCTGCTGTGCCGTCCTTTCATGTCGGCCTCTCTTCTTGTCTGAGAGGGAGTGATGGTGTCCGGACGGCGGTGCGAACGCAACAACAAAGAGAAGCGGTGAAGTCGAGCAGCAAGACGGACCGGTGTGAGCTCCAGATCCTGACAGCTCGTCTTTCATCGCTGCCTCAAAGTCCTCTCTACTCTGACCTTGTCTTTAGCCTGAACGAGTTACTTTGTGATATCTAAAATGAGCTAACATGGTACGCGAACACCTTTGGAGGAGGGGAGAAAAAATGATCTACAGCTGAAGGACAATCAGCTATTCAAGTCACAGCTTAGGAGGCCACACAGTCAGAAATATTCAAGGAGAAGAGCGGGGACTTACAGGTTATAACTCACTTATATGTAGAGCTGGGCAATATGGCCTAAAAAGAAAACCCCTGATTTTTTTCAATTACACTCGATTTACAATTTTAATCCATTTTTTTCCCTCTCAAAAATAAAAAAAACTCCAAGTGACACAAAAATGACATGACTCCAGTTTTGAATTTGTGTGATCAAAATATATTCCCAAACCAAACAGAAATTTTCTCTTAGAGTTAAAGTGCATGTCATAAAATGTTGATTATGTTGTCTGTCTATAAAAACACTAAAAGCTGAGCTATTTTCACAGCATATTAACATGAAACTTTTTGATTAATATTTAATCTCATTTAAAAAACAAATATTAGCCTAAATATGTGCTTGTTCAGAACCTGACAGTGCCTATCATCATTTTCATTTTCACATTTTCAGCATTTATATTTTCAAACATTATAACTCACAACTGAAGTAAGACAAGGAAAATCTTGATTTTTAATTTTTATATCTTCTGCAGAAAATAATTCAAATTAATCGATATATTGCCCAGCCCAACTTAGACATCTGAATAATTTTAAGCAGTTCAGTATGAAGAAGTAGGTTGTTTTTATGGGCAACATACATCCTCTACCTTCATCAGACCCAAAGATACAACATTTTTTGCCATTTTCTTTTTAAGCCTTTGTAGTCATTGCTCCTGAATTAAGACTTATAGACAAATGACTTAGGTTCAATTATGGTTGGACACCAGCTAGCTAAACAAAAAGCCAGTCACTCTTCGAATGCTTAAATACAGCAGAAAAAAACAGTCAACTGAAAACCTTCTTGACTGATGCAACTTACCAGGGAACTGTAAGCTACAGCCTCAAAACATCGACCTATTTCTCAGTGGCCCTAAACAGAAGTTAAAGCTAAGGGTCATCAGCATAAAAACAACAGGGAAGAAAATACAGAGGCCACAAAAAAATTTAAATAGAAGTTTCAAAGTCCTAAAAGGAGGAGGACATTAAACAAAACTAATGTTTATCAATCCCACTCCATCAGAGCGTCCCCTGTCATCGGGCAGATCCACCTGCAAAAAGCTTCAAGCCAGAACAACTGAGCCTGGTCTGCAGAGGCACTGACTGCTGTCCAGGCAGCTGGACAACATTTATTCAATAAATCAAAAACATATTCAGACATATACAGGATATTTCACTTTCCTGACAGGTCTTGGCAAGAGAAGCCAGACTCAAGTAAAAATTGGTCAAGCTTTGGTTAGAGCTTCAAGGAACAAGAAGCTGTAAGTCAGACTCTGGGTTGACAATGCTGTTGTTGAGCAGTGGAGGTTGTTTCACGCTTCTGCCCCATTTGTTAGCTAAACCAAGGAGGCTACGTTTATGCCCGTCTGTTAGTGAGATAACTCACAAAGTAGAAAATTGATTTTAATGACTTTCTTTAGGAAATGTCGGTCAAAGCACAAAGAAGAAGTGTTAAGATTCTGGTATTGTTTCTAAATTCAGATGCAGATCTAGGAATTTTTTCAAGTATTTGTTAACAGTGCAAGACAGGACAGTTTTCCACAGTTTGGTTAATAACTTGATAACTTCTCCACAGATATTATTCACATTGTCAGGGAATGTTGGTTATGGCAAAAGAAAAAAAGAGATAGACTTGGTGGTGATCAGAATCCGGTTGTGGTTGCAGGAAATTTGTCAAGATTTGTTAACAGTGATGGGCCAGTTATCCATATTTTTGACAATAACCCCCTGATAATGCTGGAAGTGCCTTGATGGTCGTGGGGCACTTCTAGTTGATGCATTTTGTGCACACAAAAAGTCAGCTTGATATCTGAACACTCAAAACTGATGTAAATACATATCAACGCAACACAGAAGTAGGCTCTCCATCTAACTTTTCAAGCAAGGCAAAAAAAAGCCTTACTTTTCTATAATGTGGACTGTTTTTTTTTTTTTGTTAGTTTTATCCAATAGATTTCTTGCTCAAGGATTAATTTTTAGCCAGTACAGATTATGAGTACAGATGCTGGTCCAAGTCCTTTATCCCGGTCATCCATAAGGACTTTAACATCTGTATTTTAAGGTCTAGGTTTAAACTGACAGAGAATCTCTTTACAGTGGGTAAAAAGGCATTAAACGAAACCAGAGGGAGACTGAATAAACCCGGAGATTTGCCGGTCGATACCCCTGAACACTTATATCATTTCCCTCTTTAATTGAAGGTGGGTACTCCTGAATCCATTTCTACACTTTAGCATGAATGATGGCACTTCATTAATTTGCATGACTAAAAAATGGAATCCATTCTTTTTAAAATGTACCCATTAACTATTAAGACATGCCCTTTAAAGGCATGTGAACAGAAATCCTTGGAGATGAAGTGCTGTGCAGTAAATCTCCCGGATACGATCGTATATAACATGACAAAAAATAGCTGAGCTGCTGAATTAAACCTCCAATAGCACAATAGATCTGTCCACTTAGAGCGCGAGTACACAGGGGCTCCAAACGTATGGCTCAAATTAAGTTCCATATTTCACTGCCCAGGAAAAAAGAGGAGCACCATTCATGTCCTTGGAGAGGGAGATAGGGAAGTGGCCGCGAGTGCTGCCACTGCAAACCACTTAGTCTCCCCCGTGTCTTTTTCAGAGAGATTAAACATGTCTCAGAGGAGGAAAATATCAGCCGACCAAACGAACAAGATAAATTTAAGACCTGCTCCTAATATCTCTGTCTGCCCATGGAGAGTTGGTGATTAGGACAGTTCCCACCCTCCACTGCAGCGTGTGAGCGATAATCTGCCAAGTCGTGCTCAAAGGTGCTTCTGCTTCCAGCTCCACTCTGACACAGTTCAGCCAGTCGCCGTCATGTCCGAGTGTCAGAGCGTAAGTTTGTGATTACAGGCTGATGTCGACATGAAGCTGATTATGTAACCCAATGCAAATCATTATTTTCATTACATTACAGTGATATTTCATCATTAAGCTGGTTAAAACTTTCTAGACATACGCTGCATGTAAAACGTGCTTTATTACATTAACTCATTTCAAATATGCCAGGGGAAAAATTCTCAGCAGTGAGTCAGTTTTATATTAATAAGTGAGATTTTGCTGGTCAAATTAAAAACTGAAATACAAGGTTGAGTTTGAGACACGAACATCAAGTTCATGATTTCTGAATGAAGGCCTCAGGAAGACATTATCATATAAATCAATTTAGGACATGCTGGACTTGATTTAAAGACAGGGTGTATGTATAAGGCAGCCCTACTGCTCAGTAAAAAGACTGTGTATAATAAGAGCCAATAAAACCAACATTTATTCATTTGATGATCTATTTGTAATATTCCGTTTAAAAAGGTCATCAATAAAGATTTCCCCTTTATATTTCTATTAAAAATCAAATGAACCTGATATCCATTCAAAACAACATTTATTTAAGAAGTCTGAACAACTGATAATAGGTAACTATTACGGATGCACGATATTGGACTTTTTGCTGATATGCCGATATTTTTTAATTCATTCATCGCTGATACCGTCACCGATATTTCTGGTCAAGAGCTTAAGCTCTGTACTTAACAAAAATGGACTTGTTTCTTTCAGTGTAACAGTATATTTTTGCGAGGAACAGATGTATAACAAGAAAAAAAGCATTTAACTCTTGCAAAAATGAAACCCTTGATTTTTAAATGTACCCATGCAGTGATGAGAAGGTGAATCAATATTGTACCTTTGTGTAATTTGCCGATATTCCAGATGATATATGGCCAATATGTGTGTCGTCCAGGGTTCAATACGCACAAGTGGTAGAGGGCCGGGAAATCAACACAATACGGAATTGCGATATTTGTGCTGTCGGCCATCACGTATCAATATGTTTTATTTTATTCATTTCCAACATTCAATTGCTCATTAAGTCCGCATGATGGTGAAGAGCGTCAGCATTTAAATTCACTGTATGGACTTATTTTGGACTTTGAAAGGGACAGAAGAGATGGACATGACACATGGGTGTGACACTGTTGGGTGTGCTACAGAGGGGAAGGGGGCTAAATGTCCATCAGATCGTATGGTGCAGAACAGCACTTATTGCACCCTTCTGTTATTTCTTTTAATCAGTCTACATTTGTATGCACATATTTGTGTATATGTGTAGGTATGTACACTGTCTCTGTGGGACTCCCTCTGTGTGTTTGTTCATGTTGCTTTGCAGATGTTTTGTTTTGACTTTGTTCTCATTTATGTTATACATATATGTATGTGTATGTTTTTCTTTTGCTAAAAACTAATAAAAAGTGAATCACAAAAAAAAAAAAAAAAAAATCTGCCTACTACTTCTGAGTGATCGAAGAAAAAAGCTCAATCTCTGACTAAGCTTATGTGCAAAGACTGAAGTCCTCACCATGTTGTGGCTGCCATCTCTAATTATTACTTCAGCAACAGCAGCACAATTGGGCTAAAGTTGATTGATTGAAGATACCACACTATTGCTTTACTCGGAAAGAAGTCGCAACAGCTTGCACCCACAACACATATGAGGGACCCTCCTTCTAATCTGTGGTGGGAGAAGGGGTGAGGATAGTTCAGCATTTGTAGTCAGGTCTTGTAACATGGTGTCATCTTATCAAACCGCTGGTGCACAAAAGTACATCTGGTTTGGTAGGGGTAACATAAATCCCAATCACCAATCAATTAAGCATTACATAATGGCTATATCATGATGCATTCAAAGTCAGCTCAGAAAAAATGTCAATTAGATGAAGAATGAATTATCATCCTGATGTGTTCAAATATAATTTCAAGAAAAAAAAATTGTCTAAACTTAAACAACTACAGTTGTTTGGTGGTCAAATTTGATGATTTGTTTGATGTTGTTGCATAGTAACACTAAAATAAAATATATACAACCTAGGTTCATAAAGCACTTGAAATAAATATTATTTTATTGTGTGTTTTTTCATTACACAAACTGAATCAAATGTGTTTTGTAAAATAAAAAAACTAATAATCAATCAAACAAAGGAAGGAGCAAAAAATATTCTCTTTCTCATCAATAACCTCTTGCTGTTCTTGTAAAACAAGCCTTAAATGCCTCTAAATAGAAGAGAATTTTTTTAAAAAGCAACTAAGGCTGTAAAACTGAACATAAAAACCCTGACATAAAAACTGAGTTACACACTGAATAGTTGGCTTAGTGTAATGTTGTATCTCTATCACACACGGTGTAAAAGTTTAAGAATAATTTTGACATCCCCAATCTACAGGAATGTGGCCAAAGTTTTTGTACAACTAAAACCCTTGATTCCCAGCCTGGGGTCAGCGGGAGAAAGGAGAGCCGCAAGTGAGCGTATCTGCCTTTGTGTGTACGTGGGGGCCCCGTGTCCAATGCATCAGCTGTACTGCAGCGTGAATCAGCACAGACGTTACAGCCTCACAAGATCAATGTGAATGTCTTCAGGTGTAAATATGATGGAGCCTCTTTGCAACATAAAGGCACAGTGAATACAGCTATTGGGTGAGGACTGGTCACCAGCCATTCACAGGGCTGATATACAGAGACAGAACATCATTCACACAGTTATCACACCTCGCAGTGGTTTTCAAACAGTGGTTTTCAAACTGTCTTTGCCCAAAGCACACCACGCCCATATCTGTGCAAAATGTCCCCTTCAAAACACTTGTTGCAACTTGTTAGACTGTAATTTTGTTTTAATAATTTATTTTAGCCGTTTTATTTTATATGCAGGTTTTACATTTATATGAATGATGCACTGATTGGGTGGCACTTTAATTTTGTTGTACTTGCTACAATGCCAATAAAGACATTCTGATACCAGTTTATTTATATCCTAAATTTAGATTTTTGCTTTAAAATTTAAGCAATAATTAATTTACAACCTGGTTTAATCTCTAAAGTTTAGAAACTCACATCTAAACTTGCTCAGTCACATTTTTTAAAATAAGTGAACTTTTCAATTGGAGAGAGAAAAAGTTACGATTCTGTCCTTAAAATGTTGTTTACTGCAAAAGGCAGTGAAATCTCAAAGGATTTATAGATTTTTCAAAAGCTCCACAGTATTCTACAATAAAAGATGATTCAAAAATTGGTGTATAGCTTTACTAATAAGAATAAAAAATGGCTGTATAAAATTTCCAGGGTACATGGTACTTGTCTCATGGCCACACCATTTAATAATGATTGATCTAGAGTCATCAGTTATCCTAATGAGTATGTTTTGGTTTGTGGGATAACATGGTCTTTCAGGGGAAAACTTATGCATGCACAGGGAGAACATATGAGCTCTGCATAGAAAGGTACCACCCAACCAGGGAGTCAAACCAGCAACCTTCTTGCTGTGAGGCACCACTTTGAAACCCAATAAAACACAAACCAACCTTCTCCTCTGCTGATTGGTCGAGGCTGCGCTCACAGCTGTGGCACTTTGACACTGCTGTACACCAAACGTTTTGTAAGAGCAGAAGCTCCTTTTAGTCCGTCTGCCTCTGCCTGGTGCTTTTCAATTAGCCCCAAATCAGGGGAAATAGATTGATGAATGAAGTGGTTGAAAATCAGCAGTGTCCCATTGATCCACTCTGCATGGTCAGCTGTGATTATGGATGTGTGGGAGAACTCCAATCCCACAGAGATGACTCAGTCATCGATCGAGTTCCCCAGCAGTCACACTCACTCAGCTGATAAAGCCCCAACAAGAAGTTTATTTCCTCCTCCGACTCCTCTACACTGTTACAGATGTAATAATACAACAGAACAACTGCTGCTGCTGTCTCCTCCTAAATATCTGCAGCATGTCTGCAATGGATGCTTTTCCTTTCAGGGATTAAGCTTCTCAAAAATGTATCTTCTGCTCAACAACAATCAAACAGCCAAACCATCATCAGAGGGACGGGGAGTGAAAAGGTCTGAAGTCTGAGTCTGAAGATGAATACTGTGTTTAAACTGGTTTATCTTCAAGGAAAAACAAAGATAATATCCAAAAATAACCATTCATAGCTCACTTTCTGTATATTTTAGGGGGTTTCCCAAGAGGCTCTTGTTCCTCTTTAACATGATCCATATGTGTACCGACCTTCGGGCATGAAGCTCTTACCCAGTGTCAGGGCGGCCTTTGCCTGGCGGCCATTTTGGTGCACATTTGTGTGGTTACACCAGAATATATACATTCTCACCAGGGGTATTTGAGCATGTTTAGGCCTCCAAAACGGCAACTCATTAGCTAGAACATGGATTATAATAAGCTCTTCAGTTTCATCAAGGTCGGTGCTCGGGCCCAAGTTAAGAGAACAATGCAGTCACATTTTGCTGAAGGGATAGTTGGTGCTTGTTTGGTTGAGATGGCTTTCATATTCAGCACAAACTGAACTCTCTGGAAGTGAACTGGGACCCCGGTTTTAAGTGGACTGGAGTTTGGTTCTTTCCAAAAGAGTGAACCAGAGTTGCTTTGGTCTGGACCAGTCATGGTAGGTGTGAAAGCATCCTTACATACAGTCGAAAAAGACATGAACTAAGAGAGAGAAAATAAAAAAACAACACTAACTAGACAAAGCCTTTTGATCAAGACCTCTGTCAACTGTCCCTTTAATATAAGACCTTTGTATGTAACAAAGGGCTTTTTAAGGCTGTTACAGGATCCATGGGAACCCTGTGTTGAGCTCAGTTGGATGTTTTCTTGTATGTTGGACAGGGCACAGGATTTACCTGTAGGTTCAAAGGACTGTCTCGGAAAGACTTGATGTGTTTTGTAGATTTTGCAGGAGAAACCCAGATGCAGTGGTTTCAGTAGACCTGATTGTTTTAACTTTAGAAACAGCTGCACTGATTTCATTCAGGAATCTTTCGCTCTGTCTCTTATATTCCGGCCTAACTCTGCGGCTTACCTTCATGCACGGTCACCCCGCAGTTGTCACACTGGATGATCTCATCTGCATCCTCGCTGTTGTCTCCCAGACACACGCAGCAGATGAGGATGTGCTGCGTGCTCCAGGCCTGGGACCGGTCCAGTAAAGCGTCCTGGGGAATCAGGAAAAAGAGCTTCAGTAAAGCCACTTATCTGACGCCCCTGCCCCTCGATCTGAGCACAGATCCAGTCACTGGCAGTTAGTAAATCCCATGAACAATGCTCATGGACACTGCGCTAAGTCGATTACAACAAAGGGAAAAACTCTCCTGGAATCTCCCCGATACCATCTAAACCCGTCATCGGATTATATGGGGACTTTGTGACTCGAATTGTTGTTTGGTTTTATGGAGGGCTGGACAAAGTAGCCAATGTGGAGGCCGAACTCATCTTCAGAGGTTTATAAAACTGGGACCAGCATCAAGATTGAATTTGTTTCAGTGCTATCAAATCAAAATGGTGGCATATCTCTTTATACAGTTAAACGGGACTTGGGATCATCACATCAGAATAAAAAGTGAGGATGAAAGCATGGTTTGGATCTACACTCAGATACACCTGTTCAACGGCTTAAAGTATAAAGCTAATCAGCCAATCACATGGCAGTAACTCAATTCATTTAGGCAAATAGACGTGGTCAAGACAACCTGCTGAAGTTCAAACTGAGTATAAGGATGTATGAGAAAAGTTATATTACTGTCTTTGACCATGACAGGGTTATTTTGAGAAGGCTATACTAAGTACAAGCACCAGTTCCAATAAAGTTGGGACATTAAATAAAATTAAAAAAAAAAAAAAAAAAACAGAGTACAATGATTTGCAACTACTATTGACATATATTCAATTGTTCAAACTGATAAAGTTCACTGTTTTTCGTGCAAATATTCACTCATTTTGAATTTGTTGGCTGCAAACATGCTGGGACAGCGGCAACAAAAGAATGCTAAAAAATACCTGTCACTATTAAACACACCCCTGAGTTCTACTGTTGGTTTTCTTCAATTTGATTTGGCCAAACGTTTAAGTGATCACCGATCACGCTCATTCAGGAGTTTTTTCGACTACATTTCTTATCGAAGACAATGGTTCCCCACTATCCTTCCAGTTTTAAATAATTTTAGTGAGTTTCTTCAGACTGTTTTTGGACATCATGGACGTGGTGTCCTCCAGGCTAAAGAGGAAAAGGACCATCCAGACTGTTATCAGAGCAAAGGTCAAAAGACAGCATCTGTGATGGTATGGGGGGGTGTTAATGCCCATGGCATGGGTAACCTGCACATCTGTGAAGGCTCCATTAATGCTGAAAGGTGCATACAGGTTTAGGAGTAACATGCTGCCATCCATCTTTTTCAGGGACGTCCCTGCTTATTTCAGAGACATGAAGACACATTCTGCTCAAGTTACAACAGCAGGGACTAGACTGACCTGCTGCAGTCCACACCTGTCTCCACTGATGTGTACCACAATTCCTAAAGCTACTGTTATCAGATTGGTTTTTGATTCCCATCCCTATCCACACTCCCACCTTCTTCTTGAAGGGCATGATGACAGCCATGTTTCTTTCTCGTTCCTGATCCTCTTCTGCTGAGAGCTGAAGGCACTCTGTATAAATAATGTCCGACTGAGGCACCAATATGCAAACCAGACATATAAAATGTTAACTCCTCTCCTTTAGGATCTTCTTCTGTGACCTAAGGCAGTACTTTCTTGTTTTAATGAAGTTGGATCTTTTATTTTGTAAAGGTCAGACTTGGTGAGACTTTATTTGCACTCACCTCGTTGCCCTTTCCCTGTGACATGCTGTCATTCGTCAGCTCTTCATCAAATGCGCTGCTGCTCTTCGCCTTCTTCTTCGGCTTCTTAGCCTCCTTTTCACTGTCACTGCTGCTGTTGTTGTCCTCACCACCATCATCCTTTTCATCATCATCATCCTCGTCGTCGTCGTCGTCGTCATCATCATCGTCGTCGTCATTATCATCGTCATCATCATCATCGCTGGCACTTCCACCCTCCTCTTCCTCAGTGCCTCCTTTCTGAGCGGCTGCTTTCCCCTTCTTCTTCCCTGCCGTGGGCCTCCAGTCGTTATCGTCCTCGCTGTCGTAGTCGTCCATCTCATTCAGCTCCTCCATGGTGGTGAAGTCCAGCAGCGGGCGATTTCTGCGGAAGTTCCACTTCTTGGGCTCCGTCTGGGACTCATCAGCAGTGGCACTGCCGACGCCAGACGTGGAGGTGGACTCTGCACCGGCGCCAGAGCCAGCACCAGTACCAGCCGGTGCAGCGGGCTCTGGCTCGGACGCCTTCTTACTCCTGCGTCGGCCCTTGGGTGGTGTGGCTGCGGGGGTGTCTTTGGTGGAGCTGTCTGAGGAAGGCTGCTGTTTGGTCTTCTCCTCTTCCTCTGTGAGGTTTTCCTCAGCAGCGAGGTCTTTGGCCTCATCTTCATCGATGCCATCCTCCGCAGAACCACCGTTGTCTGATTCGCTCTCTGAGCCAGCAGCGCTTCCCTTGGACCCCTCCTCATCACTGCCATTACCTGTGCCGTCTGAGCCTGTAGGAGCACACAATAACAGCAGAGGAGTAAAAAACTGCGCCATGAGGGCAAAAGGAACACTGTTAGCTGCTCCAGCATCCGGTTTCATGCCCTCACACACTCCCCCTCAACAAATTATACAGATTATTTGCTGCTGCGTTCACACTTCAGCTCACTCAGACTTCACGTGGATAAACTACCCAAGGAAATGACCCAGGTAAAGTCTGAGTGAAAAACTCATCTGTTTGAGTTCACACATGTGCCCTGTAACGTCAGAACAAATTCTAGGATTTTTGCAAGTGTGAATGGGGTTTAAGAAAGATACAGGCTTCCCTGTTAGAGTCTCCAAAAGTCCGCAATAACACGAGAAACAGTTGCTCTTCTTGTCGCCATGCACTTTCAAGAAGAGCCTGTCGAGAGGTCTGAACACTCACTAAATATGGGGGCGCAGTTGTTAAGTTGGCCACACTGACTCGATTTGGAATTCTTTTCACTGACCTTGACTTCGTTCATTTATAATAAAACCATGTCCACTTGTTAAAGCCTTCTTACTTTGCAGCTCTTTTCACACCTGGCTTTAAGTTTTACAGAAAACAGTGCACTGATAAAAATCTCAAACCACACTCACAGAGATAAAACATAAGAAACAGAATTATATGGTCTGATTTTCAATTTCACTCATAAGGTCTTGAAATATCCTTGAAACAAAAGTAATCTGAAAAGCTTCGACTCTAATTCATACACCTCATGCCTGCAGTAGGGTCGTGCCTTTTAATAAAGGATTAACATATAGATCTCAAGGTTGTTTCTTCTTGTGCTTGGAACTTAGAGAATATCTATTTTTATTAAATATCCCAGTATAACCTTTACAATCACTGGTTTTACATTACCAGGGTAAAGGGTAAAAAAAAACAAACCTTCTCTCTTGGCCAACTTTTAAGGTTGTGCAGTTAAGTATGGGTGTGTGAAAGCTGTCAGTCAAACTCTGATAGGAAGAAAGTCCTGCACCAGGACCACTGGAGGATCTCAGTCCACATTCATCAGAACTTTGGTCTGGTTTGTTTACAGTGAAATTATGAGCCAACCTCGGCACGAGAAAACAAGCTCAGAGATTTAAGGATCAAACTCATCATTGGGTTGCTGTTTACAAACATTACTTATATTGTTACATACACTGCCCGGCCAAAAAAAAAGTCGCCACCAAAACAAAGGTCACACACTAAGATTTTGTTGGACCGCCTTTAGCTTTGATTACAGCACGCATTCGCTGTGGCATTGTTTCGATAAGCTTCTGCAATGACACAGGATCTGTCACAGATCATAGCACTGCCCCCACAGGCTTGTACAGTAGGCACTAGGCATGATGGGTGCATCACTTCACCTGCCTCTCTTCTCACCCTGATGCTCCCATCACTCTGGAACAGGGTAAATCTGGACTCATCAGACCACATGACCTTCTTCCAGTCCTCCAGAGTCCAATCTTTATGTTCCCTAGCAAACTGAAGCCTTTTTCCGGTTAGGCTTACTGATTAGTGGTTTTCTTAAGGCTACACAGCTGTTCAGTCCCAATCCCTTGAGTTCCCTTCACATTGTGCGTGAAATTGCTCTTACTTTCACTATTAAACATACCCCTGAGTTCTACTGTTGTTTCTCTTGGATTCGATTTGGCCAAACGTTTAAGTTCATCAAGATCATTCAGGCCCCTCCTGGAGCCACCACCTTATCGCGGTGGAGGGGTTTGCGTGCCCCAATGACCCCAGGAGCTATGTTGTCGGGGGCTTTATGCCCCTGGTAGGGTCACCCAAGGCAAACAGGTCCTGGGGGAGGGGCCAGACAAAGCGTGGCCCGAAGACCATTATGGAGAGACACAACAATGGATCCCAGTTTCCCTTGCCCGGACGCGGGTTACCAGGGCTCGATGGCGAGCGTCTGGTGGCCCGGCCTGCGCCCATGGGGCCCAGCCGGGCCCCATGGGCGCAGGGCCCATGGGCGCAGCCCGAAAAGACAACGTGGGACCCCCCTCCCATAGGCTCACCACCCGTGGAAGGGGCCAAGGTGGTCGGGTGCAGTGTGAGCTGGGTGGCAGCCTAAGGCGGGGACCCTGGCAGTCAGATCCCCGGCTGCAGAAGCTAGCTCTAGGGACGTGGAACGTCACTTCTCTGGTGGGGAAGGAGCCTGAGCTGGTGCACGAGGTCGAGCGGTTCCGACTTGATATAGTCGGACTCACCTCGACACATAGCTTGGGCTCTGGAACCAGTCCTCTTGAGAGGGGCTGGACTCTCTTCCACTCTGGAGTTGCCGATGGCGAGAGGCGCCGGGCAGGGGTAGCAGTACTTATTGCTCCCAGGCTCGGGGCCTGTACGTTGGGGTTTACCCCAGTAAGCGCCTTCAGGTGGGGGGGACGGAACCTGACTATTGTTTGTGCTTATGCACCAAACGGCAGTTCAGAGTATCCACCTTTTTTAGACTCCTTAGAGGGGGTGCTGGAGAGTGCCCCTTCTGGGGACTCCCTCGTTCTTCTGGGGGACTTCAATGCTTGGATTGGAGCTGTGGCCGCAAAGTCATCGGTGCCTGTCGTGACGGAAACACCCGAACCCGCTGGTGGACACCGGCGGTGAGGGATGCCGTCAAGCTGAAGAAGGAGTCCTATCAGGCCTTTTTGGCCAGTGGGACTCCGGAGGCAGCTGACAGGTACTGGCAGGCCAAGCGGAATGCCGCTTCAGTGGTTGCCAAGGCAAAAACCCGGGCATGGGAGGAGTTCGGTGAGGCCATGGAGAACGACTTCTGGACGGCTTCGCAGAGATTCTGGACCACCATCCGGCGTCTCAAGAGGGGGAAGCAGTGTGCTGTCAACACCGTCTATGGTGGGGATGGTGCGCTGTTGACATCAACTGAGGACATCCTGGATCAGTGGAAAGAATACTCGAAGACCTCCTCAATCCTACCAGCAAGTCTTCCAGTGCGGAAGCAGACCTGGGGGACTATGTGGTGGACTCTGCTATCTCTGGAGCTGAGGTCGCCGAGGTGGTCCAAAAGCTCCTCGGTGGCAGGGCTCCAGGGGTGGACGAGATCCGCCCAGAGTTCCTCAAGGCTCTGGATGTTGTGGGGCTGTCATGGCTGACACGACTCTGCAACATCGCGTGGACATCGGGGGCAGTACCACTGGATTGGCAGACTGGGGTGGTGGTCCCTCTTTTCAAGAAGGGGGACCGGAGGGTGTGCTCTAACTACAGGGGGATCACACTCCTCAGCCTCCCTGGGAAGGTCTATTCAGGGGTACTGGAGAGGAGGGTCCGCCGGATTGTCGAACTTCGGATTCAGGAGGAGCAATGTGGTTTACATCCTGGCCGTGGAACTATTGACCAGCTCTATATCCTCCACAGGGTCCTCGAGGGTGCATGGGAGTTTGCCCAACCAGTCTACATGTGTTTTGTGGACCTGGAGAAGGCATTCGACCATGTTCCTCGTGGGGCTCTGTGGGGGGTGCTCCGGGAGTATGGAGTAGCGGACACCCTGATACGGGCTCTCTGTACGACCGGTGCCAGAGCCTGGTCTGCATTTCCGGCAGTACATCAGAACCGTTTCCAGTGAGGGTTGGACTCCGCCAGGGCTGCCCTTTGTCACCGGTTCTGTTCATTACTTTTATGGACAGAATTTATAGGCGCAGCCAGGGCGTTGAGGGGTTCCGGTTTGGTGACCTCAGGATCGGGTCACTGCTTTTCCCAGATGATGTGGTCCTGTTGGCTTCGTCAGACCGAGACCTACAGCTCTCACTGGATCGGTTCACAGCTGAGTGTGAAGCAGGTGGGATGAGAATCAGCATCTCCAAATCTGAGTCCATGGTCCTCGCCCAGAGGAGGGTGGAGTGCCCTCTCCGGGTCGGGGATGAGATTCTACCCCAAGTGGAGGAGTTTCAAGTACCTCGGGGTCTTGTTCACGAGCGGAGGAAGGATGGACCGGGAGATCGACAGGCAGATCGGTGCGGCGTCGGCAGTGATGCAGACTCTACACCGGTCCATCCTGATAAAAAGGGAACTGAGCCGCAAGGCAAAGCTCTCGATTTACCACTCGATCCTCACTCCTATCCTCACATATGGTCACAAGCTCTGGGTAGTGACCAAAAAAACATGATCGCGAGTACAAGCGGCCGAAATGAGTTTCCTTCACAGGTGTCCGGACTCTCCCTTAGAGACAGGGTCAGAAGCTCGGTCATCAGGGAGGGGCTGGGAGTAGAGCCGCTGCTCCTCCGCGTTGAGAGGAGCCAGATGAAGTGGCTCGGGCATCTGGTTAGGATGCCTCCTGGACGCCTCCCTGGCGAGGTGTTCCGGGCACGTCCCACTGGTAGGCGGCCCCGGGGAAGACCCAGGACACGCTGGAGGGACTATGTCTCTCAGCTGGCCTGAGAACGTCTCGGGATCCCCCGGGAGGAGCTGGACGAAGTAGCTGGGGAGAGGGAAGTCTGGGCTTCCCTGCTCAGGCTGCTGCCCCCGCGACCCGACCACGGATAAGCGGAAGAAGATGGATGGATGGAAGATCATTCAGGATTTTTTTCGACTACATTTCTTCATCGAAGACAATGGTTCCCCACTATCCTTCCAGTTTTTAATAATGCGTTGGACAGTTCTTAACCCAATTTTAGTAGTTTCTGCAATCTCCTTAGATGTTTTCTCTGCTTGATGCATGCCAATGTTTTGACCCTTCTTAAACAGACTAACATCTTTTCCACGACCACAGGATGTGTCTTTCCACATGGTTGTTTAAGAAATGAGAAGCTACTCTTTGCATCAGCTGGGGTTTAATAACTTGTTGCCAGCTGAAAGATAATCGCCCATGCAGCAATTATCCAATAGGAGGCTCGTACCTATTTGTTTAGTTAAATCCAGGTGGCGACTTTTTTTTTTGGCCAGGCAGTGTGTATTAGCCAATCACATGGCAGCATCTTAATGCATTCAGGCATGTTGACAAGGCCAAGACGAACTGCTGAAGGTCAAACTGAGCATCAGAATGGAGAAGAAAGTTTACTGATGTGACTTGAACGTGGCATGGTAAACAGGCTGGTCTGAGCGCTCCAGTAAAACTGCTGATCTTCTACTCTCACAGAGAATGGTCCCAAAAAAGAGAAAACATTCAGTGAGCAGCAGTTCTCTTGATGAAAATGCCTGTAATGCCAGTGGTCAGAGGAGAACAGCCAGACTGGTTTGAGATGATAGAAAAGCAACAGCGACAAAAACACCCACTTGTCAGGGTATGTGGACGACCATTTCTGAAGAAACAACACGTCTTTAATCTTCACATCTATTTTAAAGCAAGTATCTGCCCATAACGATATAGTTTCAATGATAATGTGCATCCCTACAGCATAGTTATTAAACAGAATTATTTTAATTTGTTAGCATGTCGAGAACAAATCCTACTTTTCTCCACACCATGTAATCTTAATGTGTAGCTTGTTAGAATATTGAATAATCAACTTTTTCATAAATTTATTAAAAAGTCAAAATTCCTAGGAAAGGGTCATGAACCACAGAGCATTTCTTTTATTGTTTCATCAGGGATTAAATCAAATAAATGTAAGGTTGGCAGACAGATAGATACTGTGCTTACCTGTGGCGTCTCCCACTTCGAAGTCACTGTCATCTGAGCTGTCATAATCCAAGGCGTCCAACAGAGAGGCAGCGAGAGGCTTCACCTGCCGGCGCTTCAGACTGCGGTCCACTAAAAACAGATTAAATAAGAAGGAAGTGACAGAGAGCTGTAATGTTTGAATATGAACTCTGAATGAAAAGAACAAAAATAGCTTACAAAGCCCATAATTACAGAAATCTTAATGTTCTATTTACAGACAAACCTGTAATTTAACGATGCCTCCCACCCGAGGCATCATTAGAATATCTGAACTATAACAGTGATTATGATTATGCGATGAACAGACCTGAAAAAAGATTTATCGCCAGACAATCAAACCCATTTCAGGCTATGATATACATAAAAATAAGAGCAGAAACTAGACGATGAGGGTATTAAATGAGAGTCTTTGTTTGCAGTTTTGTTTTACCAGTGTTCAACTTTTCTGAGTTCTGTGAAGTTACTATGTGGATTTTATTTTTGTCTTTTATATTGCCACGTCTTATGATCCGGACAGAGAAAGGTAGATACATGCACAAAACAATGTAGTTGTGTTAGATACTGGAATGTTAAGCAAAAAGACAAATGATTTTAATTCCTTAGGACAGTGATTCTCAAACTGGGGTACTCGTACCCCGAGGGGTACGCGAAGTGACATAGGGGGTACGCGAATACCTGTCAGGTTTCAATCAGTTGTTTCAGTAGTTAAAGTTCAAACTGGCAAATGTTTGAATGGTGAGCTTTGATAAAGGCTTGAAGTGTTGGCAGAGAGGCTGGAGGCTGGATTGGTGAGGCATCTTGGAGAAGGAAATCTGTCCTGAACTGTCTAAGATTCTCATAGTAGCATAAGTTCAGTCAGACACCGTTCACGTTAAAGCTGTGGTGAGTTTGTACTTTACAGTTCCAAGTTCATTAATGAATATGTTGCAGAAATGTGAATTTTTTTTTTCTAAAGTGAACTGGTGTTACCCTCTGAAATTGCTGGTAAATAAATCTATTTTGTGAGCAATAACTCACTTGAAGAGATTTTTTTTGTATGTTATGCATGTTAAATGTGGGAGGTGGGGGTGGCGGCAGGCACATTTCTTTTTCTAGCTGCTATAAGTGCGTGAGAGTAGGGGGTACATGGCTGAAGGTTGAGTGTTTGTAGGGGTACGGGCTGTGAAAAGTTTGGGAATCACTGCCTTAGGAGAGTTGTTTCAATTCTTTACTGGAAATGGTTTTCAATTCCCATCCTTTGTGACACTCATAATGACGTCTCATTAAAAGACTGATCTAAAAAATGTGCCTATCCCATAAAGAGAGGAGCCAAAATCATAAAAAACAGAGAAGTTTTTAAGTGTTTCTTACTTTTAGCAACACCATAACTTGCTAGTAGTTGTTGTGTTTTTGTTGAAAGGAAAGTAGGGTGTGAGTTAAAACTACCAAAGCCCAGAGGGCAAAAGTCAATGAAAAAAATCATAATATTCTTTAAAAAATACATTAATACATCAATTAAATAAATATATGCAGAGTAAAATAAAATTCATGAATACAGTCAGGGCTTCTGTACATCATAGATTTTTCTCAAATACAGCCTCTTACTTATTTAATCTGTTTTTTCCCTCATGAAGGAAATTGTAATGTCTGAAGCTGGAGATATACTCGCTGTTAGTTACGCAGACATCTACACATGATGGCCGCCACGTATCCCTTGCATCAGTTCAACACGTCAATTTGCGCGTAATCCAGAGTCACAGACGCGAGCAGCAGTCCACACATAACCAGCAGGATCAGTGTGAAGGCAGAGGTCAAGAGGTCATCAACCATGATTGTCCAAGGGCTAGTTTTTTTCCTGACTTACAATAGGCCAGACTTTGATTAGTCAAAAGACTAGAAAAGCACTATACAAGCTCAAGTCCATTTACCATTTACCATTTTCTTTAAAGTAATTTGAAGTAATATAAATAATGTGGTCTGATTAAATATTTGTGAGTTACCTCATTGGATTTTTTCAGAATTGTTAGTGTTTCTCAGCCTTTTAAGTGAGATCAGTCCCTATCACCCACACTGCTGCAAGCCACATGAGAGCGACCGAGACACTCTGGCTGCTTCTGTCTTGGGTTGCCATGATTTCCATCACTTTGTTTGGCACCAGTGTGCTTGTTTTTCTGGTTAAATACTGGATCACAGCTGGATTTCATGAAGTCACGCCTCATCGAACAGTTTCAGTCAAAGTGGTTTTGGGGAATCATCAGTAGTTTTAGGGATTCAACAGCAGAAAGATGCCTTTAAAGGTGTGTCCACAACGAACGCAACTTGGGGGAACTGGGCTCTTCATGAAAAGTCAAAGTACAGCAGCGATCAGGCGAGACCAGGTGCTACCAGCCCTCCTGCGATGCAAAGGACATGACATGGGCGACTTGGTCGTGCTTACAGGGTTACTTTGGATGTGCGACCAGGTCGTTTCGCTCGGTCGCATCGCTTAGTTGCCAAAGTTGACAAATTTGAACTTTTCAGGCGAAGTCATGTGTGGCCGTGACACACACAACAACAGTTGTTATTGAGGCTCACAGAGTGACAGTCCATGTCTATGTGGAAACATTAGTCAGTGAGGACATTAATATTAGCTTATTCAACAGAAGTGGCAGTTCTCTGCGGTCCTGTCCTTCCTCATCTGCATCAGCTGCAGTGTTCTGTGGTTGGTAGCTGAGTGAAAAGGATACAGTCGGAATAATGTCAGCTAATACATACAGATTTATGATCTATGATATGATATGATCAAGGTGAAACTCTAGCTGGTGAGACGTCACTGAGCGACGCGCCGGTGACAAAATTAGCTATTTTATGGACAGGCGACACAACTTTGGTGGGCGACACAATCAGGGCTTGACGCTTAGCATTTTCCCAAGTAGCACAGGTGCTACCAAGTTGAAAATCTAGTAGCACACAAATATTTTTAGTAGCACGATGAAAAGTTACCAAATAGTGTGTTTTTCTTTAATACAGTAATATGCGGTCAATGAGGAGGCATTTGTAAGCAGAATTATTCAATTTATTTGAATAAAAAACATACACTAGTACACTAGCTTTTTAAAGCAAATCCATGTGCACAGTGCAACTAAGTATTATCAAAACAGCAAGTAAAATTCTCCAAAGACAAAGAGTGCAGAGAGAATTATACTGTAACAATTGTCTGTTATTAACCAGCAATCCTAACCCAATACTTTTCTCCAACAGACTTACGCTTATTTCAACTGTGTTATAATTTACAACTTTCAGGTAGTTTTTACAGAAGGTGCTTGAATTTTGAGGGGAGGGGCCTGGTCAATGTCCTTTAATTTCAAATGAAATGAACCAGTTAGTTACAACCCAACTCGTTCTAACTAACTGCAAATTTCCCCGTGTGGGACAAATAAAGGTTTATTCTATTCTATTCTATTCTATTGTAAATGCAAAATCAAAGTCTGCTCAGTCTCTTTAGACACAAAGGATATCACCTCAGCAGCTTTTATAATCTGGTCGTCTGGCCTGCTTGGAGGTCAGACTCAGCCAGCGGTCCACTGCAGTATGTTCTAAGGGAGAAGATAACGTATTTTAAATCATTTTCAACTCACCTTTAATTTATCAAAACAAATACGCAACTATACATGCTTAAATTGTGATTTTGTAATACCGAAAGCTCTGTTTTTACTCATCTTCTTAAAGTCATATATTATGCCACAGTGCAATGAAATGCAATTTAAAAATGGGCATTTCATTGCACTGTGGCATAATATATCACTTAAAGAAGATGAGTAGTAAATAAATAACATATTTTAAATCAATTTCAACTCACCTTTAATTTATCAAAACAGATACGCAACTATACTAATAAATGGTTTGATATACATTAGTTTATAGTGGATTTTTTTGTTATAGACTATAGGTGCATTTCGGAGTTATTCAGACTGCACTTTTGGGCATCTACATGTAGCCAGCATTAATTATGTCAACATGCTAAGGACTGTAACAATGCTGGTGCTGCCGATCTCGGCTGCCCAGTGTGAGAGAGGTTTTTCAACCGGATCAAGAATTCCACAAGAAGTAGTCTTGCAGTCTCGACAACCGAAGACTTGATGCTTGGAGGGGTCTTCAGTCGAGGAATTCGACGGAATGCGCCTGCTTGTGTTCGTCTGTACCGTGTGTGGGGCGGTGCAGGCATGTCGGGTGTACTGAAGGCTAGCTAGCGGCACAGTTAGGTCAATAACACAAACGTTTCAAAGCTGAACATGTTTTCAGCTGATGCTGCATTCAAGAACACCACCATCCACAACTTCCAACATATGCAACACAACATAGAACATGTTTTGAACGGTAATTTTTCGTGGTCGCACGGGTGCTACCGAATGCAAATCACAACTCGCACTGTAATATTTTTAGCAGCAAATGCGAGTACCTCCTCGCACTGTCGAGCCCTGGACACAATCTTGGTTACCAAAGTTGCGTTCAGTGTGAACACACCTTAAAACCACAACGACATTTTTGCCATGGACCTTTTTCCTGAATTTGGTAATACCCCAGGATCCAAATAAAAGCTGTGGGGGCCCTGATGTGGCTCCCAGGCTGCCAGGTGGTCATCTATCGACAACATCTATCAGAATGGTCAACAGCAAGTCATCAGTTGGCATGATAACTTATTACATCCATACACCGAGACAGCCCTGACAGTGCACGGAGGAAAATATCGTAGTTCAGATGGTGCTATCAACAAATATTTGATGATGATTTTGATTTTTGTTTTTTATTTCATTAATTTGACTCTCAGAATTACTGCCATGTTTGCAGTTTACTTCTGACACAACAGAAAATTATATACAGCCTGAGGTCTTTTCCACCCTCTAGGGGTGTCCTCCAGTAACACGCATCACATACAGGCAGGTTTATAAACAAAAACACTCAAAACGCCAACGGACGCAAACACAGGGACATACTGCAAGCATCTCCAAGACTTTATATATTCTGCCAGTAACACATATACTGATAATTACACATCTGGACAAATCTCTCAAGTGTTACTTTTATTATGACACCAAAATTATTCAAATAGACCTTGAGGTTGCAGAGATACACTCTTTTCTTTATGGGTATGGGTTTCGAGCAGGAGGCTTAAAAAAGGGGCTGGGGCTGAACAGGTTAAAACACTAGAGTGACTTGGTAAAATCACATCAGAATGATTCAGGATCGGAGGACAGCAGCGGCTGGTATGTGTAAATCTGCAGTCTGCAGCTCTCTTCATGCAGATCCTCTCTGCGGTAATGAACATTTATACTTGTACAGACACAGATCAACATTTTTCGAACTCTAAAGACAAACCAGAAGAGCTGCGCAAAAGTTTATCTTAAGTGTAAATGTTCAGCTCAGACTGATTGTTTATTGGATAAAGAAGCATCCATGTTTTATATGACACATTACATTGATAATTGCCAGCATTAGCATTAGCCCATGCATGTGATAGAGCTTCATAAAAGGACTCAAAGACGTATCAAACTGCTGTTATAGCCTTGTTACAATGGTCCACAACACAACAGTAGATAATTATGGTTGGACATGTAGTTTTAAGTTTATCAAGTGGACACTGTATTTATTTAGCATCCTTTAAGTTATTTTGGATGGCCCAGTCAAGCCTAAATTGAACAAAGTATGACGTCATGTGCAAATGGTCTAAGGACTTACCCTGGGGCCACTTTTATTGTTATTGTATGATTAATGTATGACTAAATAAATAAATACTTTTTGAATTAAATAATTTGCTTTTAATAAAATGACTGAACCTTGTCTATTTGATTAAATTATTAACAGCTATACAGTAGCCCCATTGAAAAAAAACCCTTGTTATGCATCAACAGTTACAACAACAGTTTCTGTTTCTCATTTTGATTTATCTCAGTTTTCAGGGATAAGACCTCTACAGCAAGATTTTAACAATAATCCATCCATCCGTTCTCTATGCTGTTTATCCCCTTTCGGGGTTGTCAGGGGGCTGGAGCCTATCCCAGCTGACATTGGCTGAGAGGCAGGGTACACACTGGACTGGTCACCAGCCAATCACAGGGCCACATAGAGAGACAAGAACATTACTCATGCTCACACTCATACCTAAAGACAAGTAAGAGTCACCAAATAAAATAAATGAGCATGTTTTTGGTCTGAGGGAGGAAGCTCCAGTAGCTGGAGAGAACTTGCACACGCACAGGTCCCGACAACATGCAAACTTTTCACAGAAAGGCCCTGACATACAAGGGGATCACACCGGCAACCTTCTTGCTGTGCTACCTGCTGCACCCCAGCTTTAGCAATGATGTTTATTTTCTTTACCAAAGACTGCTGAATGAAGTCTGAATGAAGCTTTTACATCAGAAATGAGACGTGCAGGTTTAACTTGCTCAGACTTAAGTTCACACTATTCTAATAAAACAAACAGGGCCCCTTTAATTGAGGATAAACGTGTTTATCATAAACAGAGCCTCTTTAATTGAGGATAAACATGTGAATCATGTATAACAGCTGTTTACTCATAATGTGTACAATGAGTTAGCATTCAGCAGCCTGTTAGCAAACAAAGAGCACTTCTGCAGGTAACTTTACGAAACACCTGAGCCTTTAACGTCATGCTTACACATCGATGGGTCACTCCATAGGCTAATGTCATATTAAATGTTCAGTACACACGTGAGCAGTCGCAGTACCTCACACCTGGTGCCTGTCTTACATCCTCACCTGAGAGCACCGAGGCTAGCCACACAGCTAACTACAGCTAGCATGAGCCGCGCATATCTACTTAAATAACAGCGTCAGTATTAAACCAAGCTTCAAATAGCTACGAGAATACGCACAGCACTAAGTGAGCTACATTATGGTTCAATAAGAGAGCAAACAGTTCAGCGGTGCGCATTAAACAAAGCCGCAGTAGCATTAGCAGCGTCAGTGCTAGTCATGCAGTACAGCCAGGCTAGCCTAGCCGGCTAGCTGCTAGTTAGCACCGCTGAGAAGAGCAAATATCGTCCTAAAATCTTTCCGGAGGCTGTTCTCACTCCTGAGATGTGATTCGGAGTTTTGTAAGGATGTAAAAGTGAAGAGCAGGACTCACTCTGTGGTTTCGTTTTTACAACAATGAAGCAAACAGCTCTCCGTTTAGCAGCATGATATGAGGACAATGGGCAGCAGCTGTGACGTAGTGACGGTGGATGTTGTTGCCATGGATACGGTTAACATGGAGGATAAAGGATGGAGAAGTAAACAATTCTAAAACAGCAAATACAATACAATTAATAGTTTGATCAAAAACACTGAACTGTGGGCGCCATGATTAACGTGAAGGCTGTGCAGAGGTCAGAATCCATTTGGTTTCTTTCAGGGCTGCTGTGTACATGTCACAAGCTTTTCATTCTCCTTTTTGTATCTTGTTTCCAGCTCAGATCCTTCAGAAAGTCTAAAATACAGTGTACAAACAACTGTTACACTCATACTGTTCAGAGCAGTGATGGGAAAGCTACAGGTGAAATATGGAGAGCTAAGTTAATCCTAAAAAAAAAAAAAATAGCTTCACTGCACTGAAGCTACAGCCTGGAGAAAAGAAGCAATGTTACAGAAACATGACATCCAAAATATTTCCATCTATTCTGTAGATATCATCACCATTATTATTATTGTTATCACTATTGTTATTGCGTTTTGTGCTGTTATTATTACATACAATCAATGCTTTTTCTGCAGACTTGTTGGACTGTTTCATTTGTTTTGATTATCTATAGCTGCTATAATGTTTAATGTTGCATCTCTTTAATTTGCCTTTACATATATTTTTGACACTGTGCAGTTCTGCTCCTTTAAATAAACTTTATTTACTTATTTAATTACTTACATCCATTTTAAGAATTAAGTTTACTCAGATACAAAAATCAACCTTATGATGGAGGTAATTAAACTGCTTAATTGTCCTAAATCAGTTAAGTTTAATGTTTGTCACTGAATAAAGGCACTGAAATAATTTTCTAACAGCTGAAATCATGTTTTGTGGGTAAACAGTCTGATAAACAGTCCATAACAGTTAAATTACTAAACTTAATATGTGTTTGTTTTGTCATTAATTTCATGAATCACCTGAGTGCACATCCCCACACTTCTGTCCTCACTCTCAGCTCGAGTTCGGCTGCAGCACAGACACTGGAGGTGTGAAGGATTAGACAGTGTTGTTATCGTCATGTGAAACGCACTCTCTGTCCTCGTCCTTAAAAGTGTTCTGGACTGTGACAGAGCTCTGCTGCTGCTCTTCCTCTCTGATGAGGGAAACATGGAGCTTCTTTAGACGCTGTTTTATCATGAAATAACTAAACTACTGAAAAAGTGTTTGACTCAGAAAACAACGATGCAAAGCTACTGGAAAATGTAATTAAACTACTATTGATGCTATTTATGTTGACAGTACTGGTAAAGAGAAATAATGAGACTCATTTACATTGCAGTTTTTGCTTTCACTGCTGTTAATGCATAACACAGACATTATATTGTTTCTGAGCATAAAATGGGTTTTTGCCCTGGAAGTGATCATTTTTACTTCTCTCACCATGACGTCTTGAGTGAGTATTTGACACTACACAGAAAATTATAACACTAGGGCTGTCAAAATTGACGCGTTTAATGTGATTAAAAAGTTTAAGGCAATTAACCATCTGCAGCGCAGAGTGACTCAAAATCCCTTAAATATCTCTGGCCCTATTTTGTCCCAGTGGACTTACCGTCGCACATGCTGCCGCACATGCCCAATTGAGCAGTTGAACCATCAGAATCAACAAACTGGAATCAGAAGATGCTAAACAGCACAGTGACCCTGTCGGTGGGAAATTTCAATACAAAAAAACACAAGATGAAATGGTGGACGGACATACAGTTATTTGCACACTCTGCAGGAAGGAGTTTTCTTTTCACCGAAGCACTTCCAGCTTAAAGTACCACATTAACACCAAGCATGCGTCAGTCTGGGATCCTGCTAGCACTTCAGCTAACACCTCATCCAGCTTTCAACAAACCACACTCTCACGATTAATCGAGATAAAAGTAAATGATATTTAATCGCGATTGATCGAAATTAATCCACAGCAACCCGGTTTAATCAACCCTGATTAAAAAATTTAATGACAGCCCTAAATAATATATAAAAATCAATGTAGCTGCTAATCATTGAAATATCCCAGCATGTTATGACCCAAAAACAAAATGCTCTTTGCATGAAGTATATTGATTTTTTTTTTTTTTTTGATTCACCTGAAAACATGGTGGCATCATGACAAAAACCTGACATTTAAATGATTTAAAATATTTAAACCTACATGAATAATTAATGTGTTTGATTTGAACTGCGGTGGTGCACATGCCTCACAGCAAGAAGGTGGCTGGTTCGATTCCTTCGTCAATGGGCCTTGATTGTGGAGTCTGCATGTTCTCCCTGTGCATGTTTGGGTTCTCTCTTGGCCCTCAGAAAAATGAAATTTTTTCCATTAAACAATATGCAAAATATTTTGGGGTTTTTGATAATGAACGCATGGGATAGAACACACCGATATTATTTCAACCTTGTTGACCAGTTTCACTCCAAATCATCCTACCATCCATCTATCATTCATACTGCTTTTCCTTTTCCGGGTCGTGGGGGACTGGAGTCTACCCCAGCTGACATTGGGCGAGAGACGGGGTAAACTCTGGACTGGTCGCCAGCCAATCACAGGGCCACATAGAGAGATGGACAGCCATTCAGTCTCATTTCCATTAAAGCATTGCATGTATTTTATAATTTCTGAGCATCAGTCTCAGTTTTTTGCTTTGGATTTGATCATTTTCACTTCATTCATTTAAAACCAGATGTAAACGAGTATTTGGCACTTATTAGAAAATAATAATGCATCAAAATCAATGATGCTGCTAATCACTGATATATTACATGATATGATAATCCAAAACAAAGCACATATTACCTTTGCATGTAATATGCTGATTTTTTTTTTTTTTTTTTTTCTGTTTATTTTTAATATAAAAACATGGCCCCACCATGACAAAAAACAGGCATTCAAAGGGCTAAATTCTGTATATACTCATGAATATTTGATGTCTCTGATTTGGACTGATGCTGGTTTAAAAGTCAAACCAAAAAAGTATGAAATAGTATCGATGTATTATATTCTTTTATACCTGCCTTATGTAAAGCTCTTTTTTTTTTTTTTTTTTTTTTTTTTTTGCTATGCTAACCAGGATGTAATAACGCAGAAATAAAAAAATACCTTGCATGTATTTTATTGGAAATAATTCATTTTTTATTGTTTTTTTTTATCTGAAAACATGGTGGCATCATGACAAAAACATGGCATTTAAGGGGTTAAAATAATGTAAAAATTATGAATATTTGGTGTGTTTGATTTGGACTGGTGTTGCTTTGAAATCAAGCCTAAAAAGTTGGAGATGAACTCAATTTATAATATTCTTTATAGCTACATTAATTAAAGCAAAATTCTTGTGCTCAGCAGTGTGAAGGTTAGTAATTCTAGAATGGGCCCTAAGGGTTAAGAGTGTGAGTTTTTTATATAACGTTAGCTTTAATTCAGTCTCACAGTCATTTTAACAAACAAAAATATACAAATATAAATATACATTACATTCCTATTTAATCAGAATCTCCATAGCTCCATATTCGGAGCCCTTCAGCTCCCTGTTTGTCATCAGCTGTATTTAAAGTTAGAGGTTTATTCTCCTCTCTCTTCACTGTCAGATTTATAGAAGTGCACTGTAGATGTCACTTGTTTAAATATAATTTTCTCTGCATGCCTCAGAGGTAATTGGTTACCAGTGAACACTTAATTGTGACACCAAGTTGAGTGGAGCCGCTGCAGCAGTAGTTCCCTCTCTGCAGATGTAGAAAGAGATGTAAATGCCGCCTCATGAAAGATAAATGCAGAACATGGTGTCACATGATTTACACCCTGTGTGGGGACAAATATTCCAATTTAAATGCAAAATCCTGAGGTGGAGCGAGGCTGTACATCAACTCCGACATTTTGGTACATTTTCACCTTCAGATTCATAAATAACACCCGATGCAATTACTCCTCTTCAAATGAGGTTTTAAACCTTCCTTGTCATGGTGCGTCCTTATAGTAATGTTTTTATTTCCTAAAGCTCGTGTTATTCTTGCTCTCGGTGTAATTGCTTCTGTCCTCTGGCTCATCAGGCTGACTGATATCTGCAGCACCGCGCTCTCTCAAGATCAGAGCTCCCCTCGCCGAGCCTGCACAGCTTCCTCTGCCGCTCATATTCAGCTTCACTGAAGTTGAGTTTTATCGGCTCTACCCCTCAGGCTAATGGGCAGAGGATCATTTTAAAGGGTGTTTGTGCACCTCATCGGCCCCTTTTAAATGACTCAGGCTTTTTGTGTTAATACTCCACATCACCATGCAGGACATGACTTTCATTCCAGTGATTTTATAAATATTTTAAACATATTTTAGGGCATTTTTGTCCTTTAATGACAGTGAGAGACAGTGGACAGGCTTGGAGAGGAGGGGACAGGGATCAAACCTGTGCTACCCCCACACAAGGTACGAGCATGACTGCCACCCACTGCACCAAACCAGCACCCTGAACTTCATTTTAAAGGTGATATGGATTCAAGAATGTGGTGCGTGAGAAGAGTTTTTGTCATCTTAGACCTCCATCCATCCTCTGTAGTGCTCATTACCTCTGCCAAGGAGGTTATGTTTTTGCTGGCGTATGTTTGTTTGTTTGTTTATTAGCAAGATTAATAAACAACTACTGGGCAGATTTTGCTGAAATTTTCAGGAGATGCTGGTAATGGCCCAACTTAAATATGAGTTGATTTTGATGGTGATACATATATTTGTCTGGATGCAAAATATTTCGAAATATCCCACAAATTAACGTTGGGCAGAATTTTAAAAAATCATATCGCATTTTTTTTTTTTTTTTTAACAAATATGCGTCCAGGTTTACAGGATAATATGAGGTCCATGTCTCTATCATCAAAGTAAATTTCACCTGGATCTGATCCAGATTGATGTCACAAAAAAACATCGAACTTTATAATGGGAAATCCTGTAGACGACATTCAATAATTCATATAAAATCAAAATATTAAGTGATGTTCCCAAAACTTGTTGCTTTCATACAGGATAGCAACCTCTGTGTATGTGCTGAGTTTGGTCTGGATCCCGGCTCTATTCTGGATCACCAGATCCAGAATTAGGTATTTTACAGGGGTTGTGGAAAAGCCACCTGAGCTGCTTGGCAGAGGTCTGTGCCTCTCTGAGTGCTTTTCAAGTTCTTTCTGGGGCTAGGGGGTCTAACAAAGCTGTCTTTGGGCAAGAGACAGGGGTACACCCCAGACTATCACAGGGCCAACATATAGAGACAGACAACCATTTATGCTCACACTCGCACCCAGGGGGTCTTTTCCACTTAGTGGTCTCTGCTAGACTCGGTTGTTTTGGTGTTACATTATGGATCATGCTTGACACTTGGCACAGTTCTTCGTATCACCTCCAGCAGGTCCCAAGTGAGCTGAGCTGAGACTAAGGTCGAGACCAAAACAGGGAGTGTAAACCTACCCTGGAAAATGGTCTGGACCAAGCAGCTGAACACTTGGTCCAACCTGGAGAAGTGGTCATGGGTCCAGACCAAGCTGTACCACAATGTGGTTTGTGCCCAGTGTTAAAGAATTATTTTGTAAGGTCCAGACCTTAATGCCAGGAAGTAACCACATGCTAACCCTGAAGACGGGTGTGTACCATAATGTTTTCCAAAACAAAATGGGCTGCTGGAGCACATGAGGAGAGGAGGAGACAAAATGTTTGATGAAATTTGGTCTGATATTAAAGGCCAACTTGAAAACACTCACAAGAACACAGAGACTTTACAGATGTTCTCAGAGATGATGAGAGAGAGGGGATACACTCACTCTCATTTCTCCAGACACAGTGTGGCTGTGGGTGCAAGAGTTGGTGCATTTTTCTCTTTCTTTCCTGACAGTAACGTAATAAATAAATAATGATAAAGTTTCCTCATGATAATAAAGCTCAGACTGCAGAACACAGACAAGCTACATGCTAATCTTCAACGTGCTGATGCCAGATGTCTACCTGCTAACATGCTAATCACTGTAAAGTTTGGAGACACGCAGCCTTCATACTTGGCGATGATGTGACGTCGGTCTGTCATGAAAAGTCTGTTTGTCTGCTCATAAAATTGCAACGTGAAACCAAAACCAACCGGACCAAATGCACACAAAGTAACAAAAATGTGATCGCTGGTCTGGACTTAAGGTGTGAACACATCCTTAATGCCACATGGAGAGTCTGATGACCTCTGAAAGGTCAACGTATCACCACAAGTCAGGGGTATCTGACACAGAAATGAAACACCCCCCGCTGAAAGAAAACTTAGGTGATTTTGGGACTTTCGTGTACAACCAATGAGTGTTGTTGCAGACTATGTCCATCCCTTTGTGACCACAGTGGACCATCTTCTGATGGAGACTTCCAGCACCTACACAGGCATTAACTGGCTCATGTTAGTGATGCTGAAAAAGATCCTGGTGAAGTTTTTAAGATTGTAAAGAACAGAGAAGTGAAATTTCAGGCATGCACCCTCTCAACGTTCTTCCTCTAAATATAATCCTCAGAGGCCAAGTAGAGGTCAGACCTTGCTCTAAACAACCCCACACAGGCTCAAAGTACAACCTTCACTTCTTTCTATCTGTTGTCCCTCTCAGGAAACATTCAAATTGCAAAGAAAGTCAGATTTCTTCTTCTTCTTCCCTTTATCGCTCTGATAGATGTAATTTCAGGCCCTCTACCTGTCATATTCCCTCCAACACTATCAGGCAGAATCACCGGCTGTATGTTGATCAGAGGCGGGCAGCAGAGAAAACGATGGAAACGCTGATAGTGATGATGACGATGATGGCAGTGCTGATATCCTCAAAGTGTTTTGATGGAGGCTGATAAAAAAGAGCAGCTCCTCTCCAGCTCCACACAGGGCCATTCGTCATCGGACCAGGACAGTCGTGATCATCTGTTTGGCTCGTCGTCCCCATCAGTCTTCCCCTGCGTATGTATCAGGATCAGTCTGAGCTCATTTATTTTAATCAGCTCTTATTTGCTAAACTGGCAAAGTCAGAGGAGGACAAGACAAACAGAGCTTCTTTGCGTACGAGCCAAACTTTTATTTCAGTAAATGCACAGTTTAAAATGTTCATAAAAAAGTTTATGGTGATCAAGACCAAGACTTGTGGACCGCTCATTGAGCCCAGGTCTAGCTGTCACATGTTAATGAGTCCTGGGGCAAGGCACCCTCGCTGCATCAATGGAGTGTAAATGGGTATGAAAGCATACTGCAATATCTGAACAACTAAGACCTGAGGTCCCAAACCACTGGGCAATAGATCATTTTGTACCAGGCCAAAGAAACACAACTGATAATTTAGAGACTAAATGTTTTTTATTTTATTTTCATTTTGAATGGTTAAAATAAATGTCTTATATTTAAATGTTTGTAGTTACCTTTAGAAGGGCAGACAACCTAAAATAAAACGTTACCAGCTCTTAGCTAAGGTCCAGTTGTTAATTGGATTGGCGACACCTTCTCTTCACCATGGAAACATATTGAGAGGGACTTGGCTGCTCCGGCTTCATTAGGAAATATTTTATTCTCACAAAACACTACAAAGAAATGCAGAAATAAAATAGGGTTATACTAGGCTATAACCTGGTACACCAGACGGACCGTTCAATATATCTCACTAGTCCATCTGGGAAAGAGCCCATAGAAAGTGTTTGGGAATGGGTAGAACCTTTCAGAAGCATATCTGGCAGGTGATTGGACGATCGTCCCATCAATCACATTTTTCACGAACCAATCTACTACTACTGTGCAACTGAAGCTGTTAGCATCTATGCTAATCTCTGTATGTGTGTAAGTACCAGATCTGTCCCCCGGCCTGCGCCTGCTGATGATGTTGCACATCCCAATTGGCTGTGATGACATTCTGCTTTGTCATTGGCAGGATCCCACACTAGCAACACCCAGCAACAAGAAAGAGAAGAAGACGGCGGGATCACAAACAACAGGAATAATGAATGATATAATATTCCTAAAGAAGTGTGCTTCTCTACACAGAGTGATGTTAAGTGTGAAAGCACAGACTCATTAATACGTAGAACTGAAGAAATCTTCAATAGGAGCATGATGACACATAATTGACCATAGACTTTTGTAGTTTTTGCTCATCATTTGATGTAGATTTCAGTAATTTTTTCTGACTTGAGAAGTAGCATTTACATACTGATCAAGTTTTAGAATACATATTGTCCAAAACCATTATTACATCTACAATGTATCTAATGGCCATGAATGTTCTTGCTTTTTATCGTCATGATGAGTTGCAATTAATATACCTTCAAAATCCTGAGTAAGAGCAAAAACTAGTTTTATTAATAAGTGATAAAGACTTTAGAAAAAAGGAAAAACATCCAAAGATGTGTGACTAAAATATTCAACATTAAAATGAACAACCATTTCTGTAATTTCTATTAATAATTACAATACTTATCTATAGAAAGTAAATTAAAATTCCTGCAATTGGGAGGTTGTATGTTTAGACAGTTACATATATACTTGAATATTATGTCATTTAATTGTCCAAGAGCATTCAAACGTAATTAAAAATTTACTTAATATGAGTAATAATGGTAACATGATACAGACTTGCATTGAATGCATATATCGATACCACACATATATTGATCTATCTAGCTAACAATCTATTTATCGCTATCTAGCTATATAGGCAGTTTGTCGATCGTTGCGTAGTTTGTCCATGTAGAATTGCCGTAGATATGCAACGCCATCAGCAGGCTCATGCCGACGGACAGATCTGGTAGGGGGGACACAACTGGTACCTCCACCTGCAGTCACTTCCTGTTGTTATCTGAGTCTTAGCCCGTTCCTATTCCTGCTCTAAAGGTCTCTGATTGGACCGTTCCGCTTTGGGCCGCTCACAATTGTTGTAAATTGGAACTTGGCAAGATGGATCAGCCTTACTACAGACATTGAGTCATGCTGATCCAGCTGCACTGCAAAGTTAAGATGTATGTCGCCTTTGTCAAAAGCTTCTGCTAAATGACACTGTAACACTGTAACGTGGTGTGGGATACAAAAAATCACATAGTCCATGATTATTACCTCTAATGGTTTAAGTCAATGAGCAAAATGACCAATTTACTTCAAGTCTGGATTTTTGACCCCAAACAAGCTTGAGTCATCTGGTCCCAAACTTCAGCTGCCCTTAGAAATAAGAAAAACAATGTTTCTGAGGGTTCTGGTCTTCTGTCCTCATTGAGATAGAAGAAAACAGAGGGACACACTCAGTCTCACAGTGCGAGGAAAAACAAGGTTAATAGATGTCATGGAAACGGCGTTCATTAGCCGGGGCACCTCGACACTCTCACTGTGAATAAACTCGTCTCTCTTCACTAGGAGATCCAATCGGCTTTAAGCTCTTACAGGGTCTGATGCTCCAGTCCCACTCAGAAGGTCCCTCTGTCGGAGATACTCTCCAAAATGCAGATGGAGTGTGTCTGACAACTTCCAATTTCCTTTAGAAAGACGCAACTATTTATAAAACTTCTCTCCTCTGCGCTTCAGATGCAGCCTCCATTCCTCTGATGGATTGGCTGTCATATCCCGACAGAGCAACGCTTCTTTCCCTTCATAGACGTCTCTGTGCTCCTGACGGTGCAGCCTCTACTTTTTCTCCCTTATCTTTACATGGCTGCCTCGGCCTCCTCCTGTAAACAAACAGGCTGCAGCGCTGAATAATCAGGACTTTGGAGGGTTTATCTCAGCCTATGGAGCTCATAGGAGGAATAAAGTCATCATCACCATGCACTAAGTCATCATAAACACTCTGTTCAGGGCTGTGGAGGTGATCTGCAGGCATGTTGTGTTTACAAGAGTAAAGAGAAAGGGCACAGTGAAGTCTTGAGCCTGTTTCATTCTTCAGGGTCGAATCTATGCTTTACGGACATCATAAAGCTCCTCAGGCACTTATACTTGTGCGTCAGCGTGTCCTTGTCACTCTGTTATATCCCACCCAACACTCGTCAGCAGTTTGAGTTCCAGTCCTGACGCAGAAACAGTTGGCACCGCGACTAAAGCCACACAGGCACACATGCTAATGCTAACAGGCTGTTATGTCTTTCAAAAGCATCACATAGCATTGATATCAAGTTAAATAATTGACTCATAACTGCCAATTGAATAAGAAAGACACATTAGATTAAAAAAATAGGATCAGATTGATGATTACTCCCTATGGCTGAAATGTTTTTTCCAGAAATCATTTTTCAACTGTTTGAATCTAATTTTCAGAGAAAATATCATATTTACCAAGACCTGATGAATTAAACTTACTATTATATCAACAAATATGTGACGATACCCTCCTTAGTGACTTTTGTGTGGAGTTATGAACTCCTGCTCCTTGTTAGCTTTTGATCCCGTGCTCTCTGCCTCTCGGAGAGTGGGCGTGGTTTTTCTGGCTCTGAGGTTCACTGCAGCCTCGCACCTGATCCTCGTCACAACGATCACCTGCACCCTTCTTGAGCCTCACGTGGACTCATCACCAGGGCCAGATGATTCCCGCAGCTCCATGTGGTTTGCTGGCCAAAGTCTCGAGTCTCTTGAGCTCTCTAGTCTTTTGATTAACCTCTTGCTTTTGGATTTTTGCTCCTTTGTCTTACCTGTGTGCTTTGCTCCTTCCTGCAGTGCCACCACAAGCCCTCCCCGCCAACCACCTGTAATCACTGCCTCACTCTCAGAAAATCCTCGCACCTCGGACCTCTCTCTGCACCGATTCACCCCCTAACCTTGGAGCCTGGAGCCCCCCTCCTTCCCCTTGGATTCACATTAATAAACTCTCTTGTTACACCTTGTCATCCCTGGCTTCTGCTTCTAGGTCTAAATAAAGACAGCCAGGAAACAATCCCTCACAAAATATGTGTTAACGATGGTCCCAAAGCCATTTTACAGTGTTGAAATAAGTGATTGTACTGTTATCTGAAATTATGTTTTATTTTCAATGAGCATTTTTCATATTTACTGGATTTTGCTGACTTCTAGTGTGTGTAATGCTAAAATGTTTTGCTTATTAACTTTTTAGAGCACTTAGACCCACTTTAAAATACAAATAATGATCTATATGACAAGTAAATTGTTGTTTAGCCTGTTTTAAATACTGGTTTGAATCGCTAGCAAAGAGACAAAACCAGGATTTTATTTATTGCCAAGTACATTTGCTCATACAGGGGATCTGACTTGTTAAATTGCAAAAAACAATCGACATATAGTCAGAATAAAATTAAGAGTCAGGAGAAATAAAATAAGGGTTAAAAATAGGAAGAAGACAGCGCAAATTGAATTAGGCAGAGATAAAAAAAAATATACATGAAAAATATAATTTTACAACTTGTATAGAAAGTCATTTTTTAATTTGCAGTGGGGTACTCATCTGTAATGAATGACTGTTGCCTTCAAAATGTGAAGTTTAATATATGGTTTGCTTTTTAATGTAGAGTGCTATGACTCATTTTTCGTAGGCTATGAATAATGATAAGACCAGTTTATGTTTAGGCCTATTTTTAATAACTGTATTCAATTCTTTAAAAAAATTATGAGCATAATAAACATAAAGAGGGCCGCAAAGTTACGTAAACTATGAAATACTAACATTAAAAATTAAATATAACCTGACAAACAAGATGCACCACTCAATATATCTCACTAGTCCATCTAGGAAGGAGCCCGTAGAAAGTGTTTGGGAAGGGCAAAACCTTTCAGAAGCACATCCAGCAGGTGATTGGACGATCGTTCTGTCAATCACATTTATTATGGACCAATCGGATAATGTAGTAGGTGGGTGTTACTGCTGTGTGAGGGATGGAATGGGGGCATCTTCATAAAACAAATTCTCACCAAAACATGTCAGAAGTGGAGTTAAACATCCTTACTATAGAGAAGTTTGTAGTGTTGTTTGTTTTTAATTTAATAAAGAAATGTGGTCGAGCTCTGACAAAACTGCTACTGTCGCTGTTAGCATCTATGCTAATCTCTGTACAAGCAGGCACATCCTGCTGTCATCTCACCCATAGCTCCCAATCCTGGTAGATTGGAGCTTGGCAAAGGGGATCTGATTTAATACCCACATTGAATCAGGTGGATCCAGCTGCTGTGCAAGGTAACAGAAAGAGACAGAACCTCCTTGAACTTTTCCAATTAACTTTAGCTGACTGTAAAGAGCCAGCTGAACTTGCTGTGTGCAGCAACCTTATGTGTGTGACTGTCAAAAAACATTCATACATGACATTTTAATCATCTCAACTCTGCAGACGTGAGGAATAATACAGAGAACAAAATTGTTTAGAAAATATAACACCAGCTCCAAGGATGGACTTAGATTAAAACTTGGACACGCACCTCTCCCATAGGGAGAAAAGGGGAGCAGGGACGGGGACAAAAGAAGATGACTGACCACAGAAGAAGAAATTAAAGGAAGGAAGGGCTGCAACTGAAAACCCAAGTGCATCATGGATAAAGGAGTCTTCTTGGGCGTATACAGGACAGATGGTTGTCAGGTCATTTTGTGTAAATATGACACAGTATGAATATTTGATCCTGTTGTTCAGCCCTCTCTAATAAGATTTCAATAAATAACCATATTTAAGTGGGTCCACCACTACCTTCTCTGGCCCTTTACCAGAGACCTCATGGCTGTTTTTGGTAGTTTCAGTAGATAAAGAGACTGCACTGCCCAAAATTGTGCCCTAGGCGTGATTTTATGTGGCCCTTACAAAAAAACTCATATAGCATTGTTTTCACCATTGTTTTTAATTTATAAGGTAACATGTCACCAAACTGCTTAACAAATTACAAGTAAATATAAAAAAAACCTGACTTATTTGGTATTATCATTTGTAGTTATATAAATTGGACTTTGCTTCACATTTAAATCAACGTGGGCTTTTCCATTTTAAGAGTTAATAGTATTACTAGTTTTTTTTATTAGTAGTTTTAATATAAATATATTAAAGGTGATTTTTTTCCTTCTTTTGGGGCGCCCTTAGCATTTGCGTGTATTGCCTGATGGGCCAGCCAGCTCTGAGACTGCACTACACTTCAGGGCATCACACTCACTAATTAAAAGATAGCACTGGATTTCATCTGGTAGAAATGAACCAGATTTCATCATCAGGATCCCGGCTGGAGCTCTCTGTGTTGTTAGGTTTTATTTGTCTGTGATTCTGGTCTGAAACTCGAGCTCGGGCTTCTTTACAGAGGGGTGAGGGGTGGATGTAGTTTCATAGCCGATGTCCTCACAAGAATACTTAAACAATCGAGTTAGTATTTACCCGAGCATGCCAGCGCCTGACCTGGTGGACATTGTCTTCGTGGTAAATCTGGTCCCTGCAGCGGGCCGGCGTGCGAGCAGCAGCTTATCAGCTCCAACCACACTGCCAACCACCTCCATCGCCTGAGAGGAAAATAAATTGCACCCATGCAGTTAATAAGAATAAGAAATATACTGCGACAGCGTCTCTCACAAGCATTACAAATATGGCATAGTCGTGGCTGCCGGCTGTGTGTGCGTGTTTTGGACAGTAGTGAGGCGTCCTCCTGTATCAGACGACCTGCTCCTGATGATGAACAGCGAGGTGCTCTCTCCCTCCTCCATGAAGCCAAACAAACATTTATTTCCTTAGCGTTGTGGCGCTTGGTGTCATGGGTGCATATTGAATTCCCGACAGCGGCGTGACGATGTCTATGGAAGGTAATTACATATTGAATGTTCTTTTTCTTCATTCAGCTCCTGGAGGGGAAAATCCATCTGTTGCACCCACAGATTGTACGGAGACATCATGTTTCCTGGAGCCCTCAAACACAGCCATTTACATCCACATCAAAACAGGTAGAGCAGCACCAGATATCTGTGCCATGCTAAATTAACTTCTGCCAAACGTGTTCCCTGTGAAACAGGAAGGATGTCCTATTATACACAGCTGGAAGAACGATGGAGTTCTTCATACAGATGTGATTTAATACTGTTGGTACAGTAAACACTGATGAGATCTACCTGGTAACACAGACCTCCTGCTGTTTCTCACACCTTTGAATAAACAGGTTCAGAGGGTTGGATAATAACCCAGAGTGAATCTTAGGGCATGAAAATATAAAACATAAAACCCAAGAAAGACTCTCTATGTGCTCCATTCAGCAGCTCCATGGAAACAGAGCCTTGACACATACCTGCTGGGCATCTGTTGGCGTCATGAGCATTTTTGTTTATATACTCATCAGGAGGACATCAGTGATGGGAAGTTCGGCTCTTTTCAGAGAGCTGGCTCTTTTGGCTCAGCTCCCAAACGGCTCTTCAGCGCTGTCTGCTGTCTCTGCTCCCTTCTCAGTTTTCACATAATGGTATAATACTATGTCCTCACATGTGATTGGCTGCATGGAGGCCGTGCTGGCCAGTCAAAACAAACTTCTGCTGTGAGCAGAGCTGGGCCTGAGCACTGTGAGAGCTAAGCAGCAAAGCAGCAAAAGGAAAAAACTGGGAGCCGGCTCTCACTCGATGCTAGCTGGCTCTTCTGATTCACTACAAAGCATCAGAGCTGCATTTAAGCCCATGACACGTCCCTAGAGGACACCAGTAAATGGCGAAAAGGCCTCAGGCTGTATGTAACTATCTGTTGTGTTAGAAGTAAACTGAAAACATGGCAGTAATTCTGAGAGTCAAGAAAAGAAATAAACACCAAAAATCAATTTGTCATCAAATTTTTGTCAGCAACTGGTGACCAGTGGTCAGAACTCACACTCAGCATCATCTGAACTTCATTTCTATATTTTCCCCTGTGCGCTGTCTGAACTGTCTCAGTGTATGGTAGTAATGTGTTACCATGTCAACTGATGACTTGCTGCCCACTGTACTGATAGATCTTGTAGTCATAGCACCCACAAAAACAGAGGGTGAACCCTTTAATGCTTCACTTTTATTAATCAGTGTATCAAAGATCATTAGTTTATATGTGAGAAAATACAGACAAAGAAACCAAGCTAACACAAACATCTACGGACAAAGTCAGCCATGGAGTCAACTCCAGGTCACCAATGAACACGGTCACCAGTTGAATTAGTACACCAAACATATTTCCTTGTTTCCTGACTCCTACATAAGGATTTCTCCTCATCAGCTGATGATCAGTCATGTTTGTGTCTGTTCAGTCTCATTATTCAGATGATGATCGTGGTCTTGATTTATCAGATTGTCTGTTCTTGTTGTTTCTGCTGCTGTGATCAGTCTGTCCTCTCTCCTCTGCTCCACACTGATCTTACTGGTGATGTCTGGACTGCAGCTCGCATCTTCTCTCATTCTGGATGACGTGCACAACGGATAAGCTGAATTGACATGGAGGACGTGCGGCAGCCATCATGCTTACCCTAACAGCAAGTATATCTCCAGCTTTACTTTGTCGCCCTTATGAGAAAAGTCAGCTCCCATATTATTTTACAATTTAGGCCTAAATGATGGGAAAAATGATTTGAAGTAAGTTGAGCTATAGCTGGCAGATCTGAAACACTGCAGAGGCTGAAAAAATCATTATGTTTGAACAACAGAAGTTCATAACTAACATGTTTTCTTCACCATGACAATCTTCATGAACATGTCCAGCTTCACAACTTTTAAGTTTAAACATAGTCAATGAGAGAAAAAGCTCATATTGAGCTCTTAAAGGTTTTTCCTGTCCACATAAAAACAAGAAAAACACATAAATCCACTGTTAAACACTGTTTATTACCCTGTAACTATGTCTACAATGTGCAACTTTTTTGCATTTTTTTTGCAAATGCACTTTTATAATCATATGTGTTCCTTTATGTCCAACCAGTGTTATTGCTTAACTTGTGTCTGTGTTAACTGGTGATAGCAGGCTTGAGTAAATATTTAGGGTCCTCGCCCAAAGGGAAAGGACCTCTCTAGCTGAAGCTAGAGAGGTCCTCTCTAGCTGAAGCTAGAGAGGTCCTTGCCCGAAGGGCAAGGACCCTATTGTTCCTGTAGCGTTTCTTTCTTCTTCTTCTTCTTCTTATTATTATTCCACCAGGTCTTTAAACCTTAATTTGACCCCCTAAACACGCTCAAAAACTCACCAAAATTGGCACGCCCCTCAGAATCGGCGAAAAATTTTATAAAATCAAAAAATAAACCCCAAAAATGCCAAAATGAGCTCTCTAGTGCCACCTAGGCACACTAAAACAGCCCTCACGGCCAGCAGGAATGTCATAGAGAGATCAAACCAACGCCTAAACGTTCGTCTCATTCAGACCCACAAATCACGTGCTTACACCCCTGATCTATCTCAAACAGGAAGCCGGCAATTTGCCTTTCAAAATAAAATTTCAAGGGAAATATATGCCAGACGCAAAAATTATCTCCTCCGAGGCCGTAAATGATATCACTACTATATACTTGAAACTCGGTCAGATGACAGAGGAGGCCATGCTGATCAAAAGTTATGTAGGAATTTGTTGTTTCTCAAACGGTTTCCGAATGACAAGCCCTCAAAGTTGGTGAACCCCAAAGAAGCCCTCCCAGCTCCTCCCATTCAAATGAATGGGGAATGAAAATACAGATCAGGACAACCTGTGGAAGATAAGCCTCTACAGAAAGAAGTAAAACTCCTACAGCTTTGAAAATTACATGGATGGATTCCTGACAAAATTTCCAGTTCACATATGTAATTTTTAGAGACATTTGATCAAAATTGTGGCAATAGTGAGGACCTGTTTCACAGATTTGGTGTCCATGCTGCTTGGCTGCAGTTTGAATCTGGATGAGGCAGCAGATGATGTCACTCACTCACTGATTGGCAGCAGCTGGTCATGTGACTCACTGAATGGAATGTGTAATACACACCCATTATAAAGACTGAGGCCACTGACAGAGCTGCAGCTACACACCTCAGTCTAACTTAAAGCAGGTCAAAGGGTCAAAATGGGATGAAACCCTGAAACTGGAGGTCAAACGGGCATGAGGGACCTGCGAGGAGCGAGGACCCGTCCAATGCTGCTTGCAGCTTTAATTCTGTTTCTATTTCATGTCAAAACTGATATGTGATAACCCTGATCAAATCCTATTATTAAACCCTTTTGTTGGTACTCTTGTTTGTTTCGGCAGCTCTTATAACCATGGCAACCACAGAGCAAACAGCCATGGGTCACTGGCTGTGAAGTGTTGAAATGAACCACGGATAATCCGAGTTCAACTCTTACGGTTTGGGCCACACGTGATGCACGGATCATTGACATTATTTATCTAATCACCTCATGCTTTAGAACGTTTCATTTCCCTCTCTCTTGGTGGTGGGTGTTGGGAAATGAAGCCAGGAAGTTGTATGAGTGTTTGGTTTTTCTCTGAGAGGAGGTTAATGTATTAACTTTAGTTTGGGAGCAGGACCACGCCACAAACCACACCTCCAATCATCTGAAACGCCTGTTTATACTTGGCCATCCCTCATTACTCCATTTGTCTGCGACTCTTCAACCCACCCCCGCACCCTTTAGTCTCCATCATTAATTATCATCTTTTTCCACTCAGCTCCATGCCCACCTCATTCAGGGTGAAGGGGTTGAGATCAGCTTGGGCAGGATAAGCCTGAGATGTTACCCCCATCCTGAGTCTCCCTCTGCCAAGCTTTATGACGTCCTTCCAGGCCAGCCTAGCTCATATACTCCTAAGTCTTCATTAAATGTTAAAGCGCAGTCTGTTTGTGGTGTGGTCCTCGCTAGTGAATTGAGCTATAATTAAGCATCTGTCATATGTTCACGTGCATGTGAACTCACTCTTGCTTCTAAGTTGGTGAGTAGGGACCAGGGGAGCAGGAATAAACCCTTACATGACTTAAATCGCATGTATGGGATCTCTTTGGATTTCCTGTTAAGTGTCATGGTGATAGGGGAAGATTTAAAACAGCAACAATCATGTAACAACATCCCCTCACGCATCAGCTTTACAGCGAAGGTCGTGCAAAAATGTTATTAAGAACAAAAAGAAAAATAGCGGACGATCACAAGCATCGTCTGTAGCAGAGGCAGGCTGGATCATGAAAGGAGCATTTATTAGATTCAGTTATCTCAAGCTGAATATCATATTTTTACCTACAAAGAAATAAATCAGGCTTATACAGCACCAGAGTTTTAAACTTTTGAAATGACTGTCCAGAAATCAGACGAAGACTGTCACCTGTTTGATACCCCACCACTAAATAAGTCTGAGACATAAAATGATTAAAGGCCATTAACTCAGGGTTTACCAGTGCTATGAGGAGGCATTATCATGACATCTGTTGTAATTTAACTTTATGTCACATTTTAATGTTTATGGAAAAACTGGTGCTGTTTTTATCCAACACTGCCTGTAAAAGTTCATGACATTTTTCTCTTCCAAAATGGTCCGATCTGTGATTAAATTCATGATCCACTCCTAACCGTGACTTTTGTGGTCTGATGCACAACTAGTCACCAGTCAGCACAGTCATGTGAAACAACAACAGCCTGTCTCATCAGGATGATGGCAGGATTTTTAATCCGGCATCATAGTGAAGCACAGACATAAATTATGTGTGATCATGTAAAAAGTCCAACTATCACTTTAGTTCAGGAACAGTTTAACACGCATAAACCAGAGTGGGTGACCATGTGGAGAGGCTGGCGCTGAGTGCGTTTAGGCTTTTTATTAGGCCTCAGCTGAACCCTGATCTTTGTTAGAAACTGTGAGAAGAGCAGAGAGTTAGTGCAAACAGTGCAACAAAGGGAAATTTGTGCTTTACACAACCAAAGAAAAGCTAACGATGTGAACAAATACAGACTTTTGAGTTAGCATGCTGCTTACAACAGCTAGCTACCTTTGTGGTTCTTCTCCTCGCAGTTATGACGATAACAGGCATCAGCTGCACAGTGTTGACATCAGTGTTTAGTTTTGGTGAATTCTTTTGATTTGGGAGGCTTCCTCTCAGGACATTAAGATTCCAGTAGCAGTTGGTAAATTGTATATATAAAAAGATATATAAAAACAAAAGATATAAACAAAATAAAAATATGTCTACAAATAGGAAAAATATAAAAATAATACATAAAAATATATATTGTTTGAAAATAATATATAATAAATACATAGACATATATAAAAATAAATGGACCTGAACTGAAACCTGAAAACAGGACGTACCTAAATATTTGCCCAACTGGAAGAACATCCTCAAGCTTGTGCACAGAGTCTTTAATGCATGTTTAATATTTCAGTACCCACTGTTTAATAGTCACTTTTCAGTTGATAAAAAGGGTCATAGCTGTTGTCAAAAGCTGGAGTCATATTTGAATAATAACATGACCATTTGATTACAGCTTTAAGCTTCCCGTCCTGAGCTTGACCTCACAGGAACATGACCAGCAGGGGATAATGGTCTATTAAAGTTTGGTGAAATTCTGGTGATTGGTGATATTATCTCTGTGTGTTTATGTTATACACTAAAGGAGAACAATCTTGATACCATTTTAGTTTCTGTACTGAACGCAGGAGCTCTTCGGATCAAATAAAGCAGATAGGTTCCTTCATTTTGTTGAGCCCCTCCTCTTCCTCAGTGTGTTCTGACCATCCCCGTGAAAACACTGTGTCTGTACCTTCCCCCCTGCTGGGCAGCACCCTTAGGACCCCGCTAAACCCCTGCTGTGTGTCCGCCTCCCTCAGACGGTGGAAATAAATCTTTTGTTCTCTGATGTAAGATGCTCAGCTTCAGCCGCTGGGATTAGCGCTGCTAATTCACTGTCTTGGCAGGAGCCAGACTCTGTTTGCACATGTCGCACAGCGGCTTTGTTTGTGGGAGGGGGCCACCGCCGAAGGAACGGGCTGGACACAGCTCCTGGAAAATAAAAATAAAGCCAGAGCAATACTGCCAGATACACTCCAAGGACACAGGGGACATGTTCTCAGTGGTCTATTTAGGGTTTCAATTAATCACCTCCAGTTTTTTTCTCTTCTAAAACAAGTCCATTTTGAAGTGTTTTGGCCTCTTTGTGCCTTCATCTTCTAGGATAGGACGAGTGGAGAGACTCAGACAGTGGGGACAGGGGTGTGGAGGCCAAACATAGGTTTGGGACGACTTGGGGGCTGGCCTGTTCCTGGCTGCTGGGACAGATGATCAGTGTTTCTGTCTCTCAGTGTCCAATGTCATCACTTCTCATATGGACGATGCTCAGACGGTCGACATCAGTCCAGCTCTGTCCACAGCAGAATAATGAGGAGGTATCTGAGGGACCCCTCCCTGTTTGGACTGATCTTCGTGAATACTGATCTCTGATTGGGTAATGAGGACTAGTCATGACCCAAACCAAAAGTATTTGAGGTTTGAAAATTTAGTGAAAATGGAGCAGAGAGAGGAGATGGGTGGTTTGGAAGAGGTCAGGATAAAACAGTGAGAAGTCGCGTCACAGGATGTCAAACAGACTCATGGTCATGAGTGGGAACAGTGATGATGATGCTGGACCGAGCAGAGGGGACACATTGGTGGACACATTGGTGGCAGACGAGTCGGCGCTGCTGGTGGAAGGACACGTATGCTGTGCTGTGTCTCAAAATAGTGCCTGATCAAAGCAGCTTGGTAGAGGAAAAGTAAGTGGATGACCCCATGATGTTCTTGTGGCCTGTTTTCTCCCACAACTCTTTTAGTTACTCTGAGAGTTTGGCCCCATGTACATCAATGTATAGCATTAGCATCTGTCCTGAGATTTCTGAACAGAGAGAAACTGAGCTGTGACACTGTGGCACACCTTCAGGATCATGTACCTCACACAACCACACTTCAAAACACCTGAACTGTCCCTTTAAGGTAATGTTACAAAACACAGCAGAAAATCAGTGCATTTAAGGCAGCTGTCTTTATAAACTCTGTTCCATCCAACATGGATACAGGACTGTCCATGCTTTAACTCTCTGTGCACTGCTGTTGGTGCCAGTGTGTGTTTCTAATTGAAATGTGGTGTAATGAAGCTCTCCGGGTTCATTTATTGAGTCTGTGTTCAAAAGCAGCCGCTTCAGGAAATTCAATAGAGCTCTCTCTCTCCCTCACAAATAACACTCAGTATTGTGATTGCTCTTTTATGAAACGGAGGAACACTTTTCATATCTGTGTCAGTCATTCTCTCCTCAAACTGCTTTTTTTCCCTCTGAGCACAAATAGCAGAGCGACCACATGTCCTACCGCTCACACACGAACAGGGCGAGTGTCAGGGAGCGCCGTGGCGGTGTTCATATTCATTTCCTCCTGATTATGTCTTTCTCGTGTCTGTGATTACTCCCAGACAGCACTGGGCCCCCTCATTTCAGAATACATCATAAACAATTTACACGTCATTAGTTTTGTTTTGATCATATTTGTTTGACGAAATGTCTCCCTGCATGGCGAGCGCCGGGGTTATTTACCCCATTTAGAGGCCCAAGGAACGCCGTGTAGGGGGCGTTATGTTGCATTGTGTGATTAATTGTCATGACTGTGTGCAGAACTTTAAATGAGGATAACTAAGAACAGGATGAGTGTTTGAGTGTTTCAGTGATGGTGGACTTGAACTACTGCCTTCACAATGTGTTCAGCTGTCAGGCAGAGAAAGTACAGTGAGGGGTAAAGGGGAGGGGTTGGATGTTTACCTTACAGTGCAGCTGGATCCACCTGACTCAACATCTGTAATCAGGCAGATCCATTTTACTAAGCTCCAATCTACAACACATTGTGAGTGGCCCAAAGCAGCACGGCCCAATCAGCGTCCTCTAGAGCAGGAAGAGGTGGAGCTACAAGACAACAGGAAATGGCTGCATGTACAGAGATTAGCATTCTTTATTAAATAAAGAACAAATCACACAGAAAGTGCTTCATTTAATAAATTAAGTGGCATATGTTTAGTACAGAAGCAGCTGATTAAATTCTCCCCTTCCAGCCAAAAACCTAACGAGTTCCAGCCAACTTCCAGCCATTGGGATTCCCCTCACCTCTTTGGGGGTGTACCTAAATTCCATTAAAGACATGCACATTCATGCCATTGCAAGCTGTCCCGATGAGATGGAGCTTTCCTCACAATACACATGGCTCTGACCTTTGCCCCTTATTAAAGTATTCCTGCAGGGAATCTCATTACAGCCACGAGGGCAGACATATCCCATTATGGACCTGCCACAGTCCTGCCAACACTCAAATTTAAGTGGCTCCATCCATACTTTAAATGACAGTAGTTCCCACGCACTACAATTTTGATTGGCCAGTTATGAAGGTGATTGATGAAACAATCATCCAGTCACCTGCTGCGTGTGCATGTGGGTTCTGCCCATTCCCAAACACCCTGTATGAGCTGTTGCCCAGATGAACTCCAGAAACACTCAGTCGGGGCACGTTTTATGACAAGAGGGTCAGAGGGAACTTTAACTTGTACCTCCAATGTAAATACTCAAGTTTTTTTTGGAGTCAGAGTGGACATTTGTGCAAAGAATGATAAAATCCCCTTAAAGCACTCTTCAGATTTCACGTATACAAACAGAAAAAGACTTAATATCCAGTCATTTTGACCTTCGACTTTCAAAACTAATTTACTTTGTGATTTCACGATTGCAACAGTAAAAGTCTACCTTACACCAGAAGACTTTGCTCAAATTTAGTCACGCCGCTGACGCAGCAACTTTAGGTCAAGGGTCTTGCCAGAGGACACATCGACATGTGACAGTTGCTGGGCTTGATCTCTCAACCCTCCGACTGACAAACGACAGGGCTAAACCACTGAATCACTACATGGTAAATATAATAGTATGGTTTTCCATCAAGTCCTTGACCAACTCCTCTCCATGTGATCGGCCCCTTCATACACAATGTAAAGTTTTAGGCTGTTTGACTCTTAAACAGCACCTGAGACATTATTTGATCCATGGGTTTCCAAACTTTTCAACCTTCATGAATCTCAGAGCATCCATGGCAGAGACTGGGGACTCCTACTGTCCCTAAATCTTTAGTTTCACATGCAAACTCTCAATTTTAGATTTGATTTTAGTTAATTACATTCAGTGGTTCAGTCTGTGGTTTTCTATTCTATATTAAGCCAAGTTTTTGTAAAGGTTTTAAAATAATGGGGAAAATAAACCCCTTAAATAAATCGTCTTAAGTTAAACTTGTCTGACAGACATTTTGCAACCCCTTTGTCAATTTCTCATGACCTCTTGGTGGTCCTAAATGGGGGTCAGGAAATTCTCAGATTTATGGGCATTTTGTGTTTTTTGAGGTGTTTGGATTAATAATTCTGCTGTTTGGAAAAAAAAACATGGTTGAGCAATAAGCTAGTATCAGCTTGTTTGAGTTATTCATTGATAATATTAGGATCACTATCAGCCGTCACTCTTAGGGCTTTGGAGCACTAATCTTATCAAAGGTGGAAATATTACATATAAAATTTCATACAAGATTTTATGCCAGGAAAAGCAGAAGACTGTCTTTGTAACTAACAATACAGTGGAGCATCTGACAGAATTGTTTACCATTTGCTCCTCTCTGGTTATTTTCTCTGAGATGTGGCTCTGTAGAGTTTTGTTCTGGCTCCTCCTTGATAAGTGCATCCAAAACCAAACATAAAAAATACTTTCTTTAACAAAAAAGAAATTAAAATAAAACATAATAGAATTGACACAGGAGCACAAACCTCCACCACATCAACACTATGTTCAATGTGGAAAACTGCCCGATCTCACAATGTAAACAAATCTTTAAAAAAATCCTGAATCCACATCCGTCCTTGTGCCGTGGTGAATAATGCCTGAAAATTTTATTAAATTCTCTTGACAACTTTTGAGTTATCTTGTTAAAATAACTAACTCACTAACAAACACATACTGTAACATCCTGAACTATAGGCCCAATGAGCTTGACCTATGACTTATGACCATTGAATCCCCCCAGACTATGGTAAGTTCATGCTAGAATTAGACTGGGCACCTGTGCTAAGACTGAACTAAACCCTCCTTTGGGTTCTTGAGATGTTTCTATGCATGCATGCAAACACAAAGCTCCTTGACCCTGACCTTTGGAATTACACCTGAAACAGGTTTTCAGTTCATCCTGAATCAGGGTGAACATCAGTGCAAAACTGAAGAAAAAAATCCTTTAAAAGAGGACTTAAATATCAAACTCACAGCACTGAAGGTCCAATTGCATGGACGAAATGAAAACAAAAAGCCTCCAGCCTTGCTTGAGGCTAAAGAGGCGGAAGACTGCAGATGTTTTAGTGTATCTGAGGTCATTCAACTACAGTAGATGCATGTGTGTGTTTTTGTATGGCGTGCTGATGTCCTGCAGAGGGCAGTAAAACTAACAGCAAACACAGAAGCTGATGTAAGCCAGAGCAAACAAACAGAGAGGTCCCTGTCGTATTAACATGCAGAAACATGCAAACAGAGCATGAAATACCAGAAAATATCCCCACTGAGTCATAATCTCTACGGTTTGTGACTCAGGCTGCTTCCTCTCATACAGTAGGTACAACTTTACATCTGTTTTCAAGTCTTTTTGACAGATTTTACACATCAGACAGGCTCTGGGACGCTTAGTTCCTCCTCAAGCTTCTCACAACATGAACACGAGAGGGTCTGTCAGAATCAAAGCGCCTCTGTGATTTAGAGTTTCAGATGTTCTGCTTTATTTGTTGTGCCTTTGGATTAAATATGGTCAGTAAGACACCATCTACCAAGCATGTAAATGCAATGCTCTGAAGAAGTACTGACACCTTACCAGTGTCAGTCCACGTCCTAATTAAACATGAGCGTCAGATGTCGTGTTGCACCGCACAGCATCGCACACCAGATGTCCACACTTCATCCGTTAAAGATGTAAATCCATAGTCTCTTTTTCTCTTGTAAATCCAGTGCTTTTACTGTACAGCTGGAGAAGCAAGTATGAAGTGCTTTGTATTGCTGAGAGGTGGTGTCAAAGGCTCATAAATATGCAGCTCTGCATGTGCCAAAGTCTTCCCTTGGTGTTAAAAGTGAAAGTAAATAATTTCACTCAGACACTAGAGAAGACTGCTCCACAATCTCCACTATGCTGAAGAGATTAACAAGCTCTGCTGTCCAAAAACGTCCAAGAAAATCAAAAAACTCCCTTCAGCACCTCTTCAAAATCCCTTGCTCCTTGTCTGTGTCAATGCCAGTGATTAGATTAGATTAGATAATAATTTTTTAATCCCTTTTAAATATAAAAAAGATAAATCTAAACAAACACATAAAGGACCTCTTTCACAATACATGTAATTTTGCCCACAGCCCAATTTTTTGTTTATTGTGTGGTATTTGTAGTACACCCAGAGACTCCCAAGAATATACCTTTAGAAAATCCAAAAGTCATCCAGGGCCTGTACTATGACCTATTTTATGATCATTGCCATAGGTGTGAGCCAGGGTGCACACTTTACCCCAAAACTTACTCAAACACAAATAATAAATCATCAAATTGGGTCAAATCACCTTCACTGAAGTCTGGTGCATCTTTTGAAATCAAATGTAAAGCTAAGTATTACAATTGAAAGAAGTTATTGAATTTTAACTGGAAAAAAAGTAGGTTTTTTTTATGATTTTTTCAACAAATTCAATTCTTTGGAGATGTGTCTGACCAACTTACAGTTGCTGTACACCTAAAATACTTACAAATTATTTGGCCACATATATATTCTCAAAGTGGGAAAAAAATCATCAAATTCTGAGACTGGTAAAGTTGTTCAATTAACAGGTTGGGTTACTGTGGTAGAATCAGGATACTGTTCCATATCTTGTATATCAGGGAACCTTTAAAGATTTGTTCAGAATTCATCCTTTAAGTATGATTTCTTTTAGAATTTGAATGCTAGATTCAAAACAAACATTTCACATGAAATGTTATTCATTTTAATATTGAACAGCCACAAAGGGCCTGTATATTATGCCTTTGTGATGAGATAATAATGAGCCATTGATACAAGTAAAAACCGATGCAGTTTTGGATTGTTGTAATCAGATTGTATATATCTACAATGACAGCAATACATAAACATTACTTCTGTCAATTTCTGTTTCTAGTACTTATATATACATGTAATCTGTTTTATGGCCTTCGTGTCTTTTTGCATAGCAACGGCTTGGACAATTTTAATTTGTAGACTGGAACTATAGTGAGGGAAAGGGGATCTGAGAAATCCATAAGATGTATGATTGGCTGGTTATTTCATAGAATGGAGTCTTTGAATTTGCTTGTGTATGGTTGGAGGGGTTTCTGATTTTGAAAATGTTTATAATATCCCAAATAATAGATTACAGATGCAACATGTGCACACATGCCAGAGGTTCTCTTTCCAGCAGGACAGAGACAATAATATGCCTTCACAGGATCATCTGATGCATTCTTGTCAAATTGAATCCAAACATTGTATTTTATTTGAGATCTGTGACGAGAATGAATCTGTCCCCTAATGAGATCAGCATCATGCTGGTAAACCCAAATCTCATAGTCACCATCATTTTTTTGATGCTCAGCAATGTAGCCAGGGGACTGTTTGATTTGGTATGTACCGCATGTTATGGTCTCAAGGTATTCCAGATCCACATGAGGGAACGAGATATCAGATGCTTCAAGCTTCTGCCATTCACTACGAGCTCTACGTGACATATTTGTTTTTTATTTTTCAAACCTTTCATGGAATCAAATGACCATGCTTACTAATCTTTCCCAAGCTACACTGTCAAGATATTTTCATACAATTGCAGATATTTTGAAAAAAAAATGATGGTATATATATATAAAATACAATGTTTGGATGATCCTGTGAAGGCATATTATTGTCTCTGTCCTGCTGGAAAGAGAACCTCTGGCATGTGTGCACATGTTGCATCTGTAATCTATTATTTGGGATATTATAAACATTTTCAAAATCAGAAACCCCTCCAACCATACACAAGCAAATTCAAAGACTCCATTCTATGAAATAACCAGCCAATCATACATCTTATGGATTTCTCAGATCCCCTTTCCCTCACTATAGTTCCAGTCTACAAATTAAAATTGTCCAAGCCGTTGCTATGCAAAAAGACATGAAGGCCATAAAACAGATTACATGTATATATAAGTACTAGAAACAGAAATTGACAGAAGTAATGTTTATGTATTGCTGTCATTGTAGATATATACAATCTGATTACAACAATCCAAAACTGCATCGGTTTTTACTTGTATCAATGGCTCATTATTATCTCATCACAAAGGCATAATATACAGGCCCTTTGTGGCTGTTCAATATTAAAATGAATAACATTTCATGTGAAATGTTTGTTTTGAATCTAGCATTCAAATTCTAAAAGAAATCATACTTAAAGGATGAATTCTGAACAAATCTTTAAAGGTTCCCTGATATACAAGATATGGAACAGTATCCTGATTCTTCCACAGTAACCCAACCTGTTAATTGAACAACTTTACCGGTCTCAGAATTTGATGATTTTTTTCCCACTTTGAGAATATATATGTGGCCAAATAATTTGTAAGTATTTTAGGTGTACAGCAACTGTAAGTTGGTCAGACACATCTCCAAAGAATTGAATTTGTTGAAAAAATCATAAAAAAAACCTACTTTTTTTTCCAGTTAAAATTCAATAACTTCTTTCAATTGTAATACTTAGCTTTACATTTGATTTCAAAAGATGCACCAGACTTCAGTGAAGGTGATTTGACCCAATTTGATGATTTATTATTTGTGTTTGAGTAAGTTTTGGGGTAAAGTGTGCACCCTGGCTCACACCTATGGCAATGATCATAAAATAGGTCATAGTACAGGCCCTGGATGACTTTTGGATTTTCTAAAGGTATATTCTTGGGAGTCTCTGGGTGTACTACAAATACCACACAATAAACAAAAAATTGGGCTGTGGGCAAAATTACATGTATTGTGAAAGAGGTCCTTAATATAAAAAGAAATAAAATAAAAATATATGGCTACTGGCTGCTTTCCTGCTGCTTAACAGAAGGTTTTTTCTTGCCGCCATGATGGAGGGATTCATGATTGGCTATATGGATTCATGTTGGGTGTTGGATGTATATATTTGTATATATATGTATATGTGTATTTTATATATGTATAAATGTATCTATGCATATATGTGTATCCATAATATGAAGAGCTTTGTGCTCTATTGTAAAGTGTCTTGAGATAACACTTGTTAGGAACTGGCGCTATACAAACAAAGATTGATTGATTGGCTGGCTACTGCTCCTTCCTGTCCTAAGTCTTCCTGTTACTCCTCCTACCCCTCAGTGAGGAGTTGTACAGTCTGATGGTCTGAGGGACAAATGAGTTTCTCAGTCTGTTGGTCCTGACCTTGAAGGAGCAGTCTGGGGCTGAACAGGCTCCTCTGGGTGCTGATGACGGTGTGCAGAGGGTGACTGGCATCATCCAAAATGTCCAGCAGTTTGTCCAGTGTCTTCTTCTCTGCCACCGTCACCAGAGAGTCCAGCTTCATGCCGACCACAGAGCCCACCCTCCTGATCAGTTTCTCCATCCTGGATGTGTCCTTGTTGGATGTGCTGCCCCCCCCCAGCACACCACAGAGTAAAAGAGGACACTGGCTACCACAGACTGGTAAAACATCTGCAGGAGTTTCCCGCAGATGTTAAAAGACCACAGCCCCTTCAGGAAGTACAGCTTGACCCTGTCCCTTCCTGTACAGGTGGCCGGTGTGGATCGTCCAGTCCAGTTTGCTGTCCAGCCACAGGCCGAGGTACTTATAGGAGTCCACAGCCTCCACCTCAGCTTCCTCAATCAGAACTGATCCTGGTCTTGGTCTGCAGTTCCCAAAGTTGATGACCAGCTGGTTGTCTTCAAGGTGTTGAGCTGTAGATGTTTGTGTGGCACCAGACAGCAGAGTCCCTCTCTAGGCCCCTCCTGAAGAGGGGTCAGCACCATGCCCTGGGGTGCTCCTGTACTGCTGATCACAGTGTCAGACGCGGTGTCCTTCAGCCTGGTGTACTGCGGCCTGTCCATGAGGTAGCTGGAGATGGAGTTTGTCCTGAAGCACAAGGGGCTGGATGGTGTTGAATGTGCTCAAGAAGTCCAGGAAGAGAACCCTCACCATGCCGCATCCCTTATCCAGGTGGTCTGTGGGAGGAAGCTATATTACCCGGAGAGAACCTCACATGCACGGGGAGAACATGCAAACTCCACCCTGGAAAGCCCTGATCGACACAGGGATCAAACCCTTGTTTGAAATAAGTCGATCAATAGACTTAGACTTGCTTTATTATCATACAAAAACACACCATCAGTGCACATATTGGGCGAAATTTCATTACCAAGGCTCACAGTATCTGCACTGCGAAATATTAAATAAGCCAAAGTATAAAAGTATAAATATAAAAAACAGAGAATAACTTAGAATGTTATTGCACAATAATGCCCTGACAGAGAGGGGACTTTATTGTTAAAAGTGGGTGTTCAACAGTCTTATGGCCAGGGGGAAGAAACTGTCACTGAATCTAGATGTTCTGCTGCAGATGCTGCTGAACTTCCTGCCAGAGGTCAGCATGTAAAACAGTCAGTGGTGGGGGTGGGTGGGGTCAGAGAAGATGAGTTGGGCTCTGGTCAGGCAGCGCTTCAGCCCAATGTCCCAGATAGAGGGTAGTGGGGTCTCGATGATATTCTCCGCTGTCCTCATCACTCTCTGCAGAAACTTCCAGTCTGAGGCCTTACAGGCCCCAAACCGTCTGCAGCTCTTGATGGTGCCTCTGTAGAAGGTGGTCAGGATGGGAGAGGGGAGGGAGGCTCTCCTTATCCGGCACAGGAAGTGTAAGTGCTGCTGTGCCTTTTTGCCAAAGAGGTGGTGTTGAGGTAAACAGTAATTTGCACCCCCAGGAACTTGGTGCTACTGACAACTTCCTCTGCAGTGTCATTTAGGAGGAGTGGTGTATGACTGGGCCGAGATTTCCTAAAATCAACGATGATCTCCTTTTGTCCTGTCGACATTGAGGATCAGGTTGTTGAGTTTACACCAGTGTACCAAGTGATTCACCTCCTCCCTGTAGGCCAAATGTCATCCTGGATGAGGCCCACAACAGTTGTGTCGTCCGTGTACTTCAGGAAGTGGTTGGTGTTGAATCTGGGACGACAGTCTTGGGTCATCAGGGTGAACAGCAGAGGGGAACTGGTGTTCAGGGAGATGGCACTGGAGGTGGTGTTGTTTACCCGAACAGATTGGGTCCCGTTGGTGAGGAAGTCCAGAAGCCAGTTGCATAGGGGGGTGCCGAGGTCCAGGTGACCCAGTTTACACGCCAGATGCTGGGGGATAATTGAGCAACAATCAACTAAGCTGAAGTCCAGAAACAGCACCCGTACATGGGTATTTTTATCATTCAGGTGTTCCAGGCTCAGGTGGAGGGCAGAGAAGATGGCATCTTCTGTGGAGCGGTTCAGCTGGTATGCAAACTGGAATGGGTCGAATGATGGTGGGAGTTTGGAGATGATGTGGTCTTTAACCACCCTCTCGAAGCACTTCATGATGGTGGGTGTCAGTTACGGGGTGGAGGTCATTCAGGTTTGTAATGTTAGATTTCTTGGGCACTGGAATGATGGATGCAGTCTTGAAACATGATGGGACAACAGCCTGACTCAACGAGGTGTTATAGATGTCAGTGAGGATGCAGGCCAGCTGGTCAGCACATTCCCTGATAACCCGCCCTGGGATGTTATCAAGACTCGCTGCCTTCTGTGGGTTCACTTTTTTCAGGGTCCTCTGCACATCTGCTGTTTCAAGTCAGGGGAGGTGTTTAGTTCCTTAAACCGTCCGAAGAGCTGGTTCAGTTCACTGAGGAAGCTGGTGTTGTATGCATGATGTATGCACACACGGCTGATGCATACTCCTCCACGTCTGTGTGTTCAATGTTGGTTTCCGCCTCCTTGAACACATCCCAGTCTGTGCTCTCAAAGCAGTCCTGCAGCACCAACATAGCTCCTTCAGACCACACTCTCACCTGCTTCTGAGTGGGCTTATCTCTGATGAGCAGGGGCCTGTATGCTGGAATCAACATCACCAAGGCATGGTCTGAGGATCCAAGGTGGGGGCGGGAGGCTGCTCCGAAAGCTGTCTTGATGTTAGTGTATACCAAGTCCAGCGTGCTCTCTCCTCTCGTAGCAAGTCCCATGCTGGTAAAAGTTTGGAAGAACAGTCTTCATGTTGGCCTGATTGAAGTCCTCAGCCATGATGAAAACTCCCTCCGGGTGTGTGGTTTGGAGGTGGCTGATGGCATCGTAGAGAACACACAGGACTTCCTTGGTATTTGCACTGGGAGGAATGTAAACTGCTGTGAAGATTAGAGTTGAAAATTCCGGGGGAGGTAGAATGGTATGCATTTGATGATCATAAACTCCGAGTCAGGAGAGCAATGATTTGCGACCATGGCAGCGTTGTTACACCAGCTGTTTTTTGTGTAAATGCAAACTGCCACTTCAGGATTTACCGGTGAGAGTACAGCTTCTGTCTGCTTTGTAAGTAGTTAGCCCTCCAGGCTAATGGCGACGTCCAGGGCTGATGAGTTTAGCCATGTCTCGGTGAAAATGAGAATGCAGCAGTCTTTAGTTTCACATTTGGTGGATAAATCCAGCATCAGGTAGTCAGTTTGTTCCCTAGAAGCGTACGTACTTGAACAAGATGGATGGACATGGCAATCTGTACAGGGTTAGCCTTTAGCTTTGCTGCTAGCTCCCCGCTTCTGTTTCCTGTTGCACCGCCTCTGATGTGCCCTGGGGTGGCCTGTGCAGATGGGAGACTCCGTTGCTTCATAGGCTGCTGGGTCTGACCGCCACAGCAGTCCAAGGTCCCGTAGACTGGTTGGGACTTCGGTGGTTACTGACCTGAACCCACTGGATCCACGCAGCTACAACATCAAAGGCCAGTTGTAAATGGATTTAGTGATGTTCCGGCGTGCTGTTGTTGTGGATCTTACTGGGTTTGATGTCGAGTTTAGTCTTAGTTTGCCAAAACTGTTGTGAACCGAAGAAGCCGCAGCCGACATGAGCGCCACCATGGATTATACATTTAAATATATATAATAGATAAATAGATGAAACAAAATCCTGGGTTTAGGTGATGTTTGCAGCAGGTGCAGAGACAGTGGAGCTGCAGACTCCTGTTTAATCCCTCAGTGTGAAAAGCTCTGCTCCTGGCAGCTCATTTGCTCCTGTGGGATCAGTTTGGGCTTCAGCCTCTCTGCAAATCACAAACTGTCCCTCCAAAGCATTTAATGCGGTCAAAGTAAACAACAACACATCAGGACATAGCCAGCATTAATGTAACCTAGCTGAAGGCATGCTTATGCTGATTTTTTTTTTTATCAGATCTGATTTTGTATTTTTGTAAATGAACCAAAATGTACGATATAAAAGTTTTACAGGTAAACTGGTAAGAAGGCCCTGTCTTCTCTGAACATTTGTTTCTGAAGTCTGAAAGATACTCATGCAACTCAAAATCTGTTATTGTTATACACTGTATTTCCCTACATTCTGTCATGGATCAAGTTGCTAAAAACCTTAAGGCATTTTTTCATGTACAGCCAAGAATGAGAAAGTTATTATAACCATAATTTCATTGTTTGCCCAGTGGCTCACAAGAACATCTTTGGTGCATCCATCCATCTATTATCTATACCACTTATCATTATTACATTACATTTATGACTTTCTTTCACTGACCAAAAGTACAAAAGACAAACTTGTAAACTAGACTTTAGACAATCAGATCTTAAAGTTGGTTAAGTTTTAAGTCTTAGTCCAACCAAAACCATAATTAGGAGATATTCCGCTGTCAAAGACAAGTTACTAGTTTTTTTGGATGAATTAATGATTTATGAATGAATACAATACAAATGAAACACCTTTACCAATGTAGTAATGTAACCTTTTTAAACTTAACATCAACTCAAAGTTATTTAAAGGGCTAGAGCCCATGGCACTAGCAAATAAGAGTGCTGATAAAGAAGCTTGCAATGGGAGCTCTGATTAAGGAGAAAGGAGTTTGTGGACATGAGCTCACAGCTCATAATTCTGCTCCACCAGGTAACCTGTGATCTGTCCTGCTCTTCCTCTTCCTACCTGAGAATCAATCTGCTAAAGTTCTTCCTGTTACTCTGGTTCATAAAGACATCCTGTAGAATCTTACTGTAGAGTATTGTCGAGCCAAAGTGGATTTTTGGAGTAGTTCTAACCTGTAAGTGGGTTAATTACGAGGCTTTTGGTGCCACCATATACTGTTTTGTGCTGACTACCGTCTGTCAAAGTTCACCTACTGGCACTCATATTTATATGAAGTTGTTTTTATTTACCAGTGTACAGACTGTTTATCAGACTGTTTACCCACAAAACATGATTTCAGCTGTTAGAAAATGATTTCAGTGTCTTTATTAACGGTCCCATATTTTGTTCCTTTTCTGCAGTTTAACATGGATCCTTAATGTCTTCATGAAATGTTAGTAACATGCTTTGGTCCAAAAAGCCTATGAATAAAGCACAGTTGCATTCTTTCCACGCTCACATAGCCGCTCTGTTCAGAACGACTGGTTTTGAGGGCAGTCGCCTTCATATGCTAAATGAGCCAGAGCAGAGCAGCGTACATACCGCAATTCATGATAGACCTGCAGCGTAACTCAAGTGAATCGCAAGCCACATGCTGCTTACAGTCCTGAACACACATGAACCATTAATTCATGCCGGTTACCATATAACAGCGAAGCTCGTTTTCCCTAAACATCACAGGCTAATGAACAACATGCTAACTGCAGTGGGACAGCTGCAACTTAGCCAACCTTCCAGGCTAACATTAGCACAAACGGAGTGACCTGGGGTGGGTAAAGGACTGATTATATTTAGCCAACTGTTAAACTTATCTTCCTGAACACACACAAACCACCCCTGCTGTTAGCATTAGCTCGTAGCAATGAGCAAAATAGATACTTCACAGCATTAAAATACATACATTTCCATCATCAGGTTTGGTGACAGATTGTTGGTACTGAGCCCGGATTCAGGAAAAAAATCTAGTTCCCAGTCCTGTGTTGAACTGACTGAAGATGAAGAAGCAGTCGGACGTGAAGTGACTGGCACACACATACAGGTTTTAGCCGACTGTAGCTGCTCATTCCTTTCAAAAATAAAATTAATCCACTGGGCCCTTTGGTCCTTCGAGGCTGGTAGCCTATATGTAACGATATATGTTGCAACAACTGAGCAGTGATAGGTTTTGGGTCTAGACATGGTCTGGACATGGTGAACGCAGATCTCTCGCTAAGAATGTAAACAACATGGCGGCACTACGCTCAGAAATTTCTCCAGCGGGCACGGGTGTGGGTACTCAGGTAGATGAATCAGGTTAGGCTTATGCAAATAAAATGCTTGTTACAAAACAGTATATCCACAGACTCAACAGCTTGCCAAATACCATGAGTTTACTTTCATGCAGCCTGCTAAATACAGGTTTTGTTGCCTACTCTCACATTTTGTGGGCTGGGAGGAAGGCCAAATACCCAAAAATTTGTTCAAAAGCCTTGAAAAGAGGTTTTTTTTATTGCATAATATGGGACCTTTAAGTGACAGTCATATTAAACTTGACTGATTTTAAGCAGTTTAATTACCTCCATCCGAAGGCTGATTTTTGTATCTGATTAAACTTATTTTTTCAAAATACTTGTAAGTAACTAAATCATTAAATAAGGTTTATCGCCGGAGCAGAACAGCACAGTGACAAATATTTGTTTATGAACCTTGAGTCTGTTAATAAAAGTATCTATTATCAAACTATTGAACTATTTGATAAGTCAAATTAAAGGTTAAGTTCAGTTTTTTGACACCTGGACCTTATTTTTAGGATTGAATACGCTCATAGACTCACTCAGACAATTTTGGTGGAGCTCTGAGTCGTTTTCGAGCAATTTAGATCCATCCGACGACGTTTTATCTCATGCCATAGTAGCAGACGGGGACAGAAATCAAAGCCCCTAAATTAGACATTATCTGCTGCGAAACTCACTCGTTTCAGCTACAATTTATAAATGAATGGCCAGTGTTGTCACCATGTCAGCTCAACTTCATTGTTATGGTCATCCGGGGCTTTACAAGGATGGGTAACTTTTGGTGACGTCACAGACATGCACCGCAAGAGCGCAGCTTAGTAGAGCTGCTGTTGTTGCTAGGCTACACGGCTACACGGCTATTTTTGTGCAACATGGCGGAATATTTATCCGATGTAGAAGTGTCTGACGACGACTTTGAGTATAATGGATGCCCATATCGTTTTGAGCCAGAATATACCGACGAGGAGCTATTTGAAAGGAGGATGCAGAGGGAAAGAGCCGAACAGCTGGCCAGAGAACAAGCAACCACTGCACGTCCACGAATGGGGGCTAACTGGTGGTGTTGTTGTGGACATTGCACGGCAAACACAACAGAGGAGGAGTGAGTTTCGCAGCAGATAATGTCTAATTTAGGGGCTTCGATTTCTGGCCCTGTCTGCCGTTGGATGGATCTAAATTGCTCGAAAACGGCTCCGAGCTCCGCCAAAATTGTCTGGGTGAGTCTACGAGCGTATTTAATCCTAAGAATAAGGTCCAGGTGTCAAAAAACTGAACTTATCCTTTAAAGAGATGCAGCAGAAACAATGATGACAGCAGACAAAGATAAGTACAACAAACAGAACAGTCCACCAAATATTCAGAAAATCGGTGGATGTATGTAGTAATGATGGAGCAAAATAATAACAAAGATGGTGATAATAAATAATAATAACAATGATAATGATGCTTATATCTGCAAAATAATAGCTTATTATTTAATAGCATGGATGTAGTGAGCTGCTTCTGTCATGACTGTAACTTAGCTGCTTTTTTTCCCCAGGGTGTAGCTTCAGTGCAGTGAAGCTGATTTTTTTTTTCTTTAGGAGTAACTTAGCTCTCTACATTTTACCTGTAGCTTGCCCATCACTGTTGATAACTGAAGAGCACTTTTGTAAATTCTTACATTGCTTTATTTGTCTCATTAATTATTATGAAATAGTTTAAATATTCGTCAGATTTATTGTTGTGAAGAATTATGAATATTTATAATTTCTTACGCCTATAAGCACAATAAAACACATTAGAAGCTTGTTTATAACTTATTATTATTAAACACTGTTATCATAATTTCTTATGATTAGTTATAAAACATCATAAATTACCACAAGTGCTAATGACTATGATTTTACAGCATTATCAGTGCAGTATAATACATTAAAATATCTTATAAACATGCTTCTGTTGTGTTTTATAATTCGTTACAAAGAGGGGCTTCACAGAGAGTGTTACCAAACATTCAGGACTGTTTGGCTGAGCTTGTTAAAGTGGCACAGTTTAATAAAACCAGCTTCACTGATATGATCACCTTTGAAAACAGACACAGTTTTACCTCCACACCAACAGCTCTGTCTGATTCTTCACTTCACTAATTACAGAAGTCCTCATTAACACAGCCTGACATTATCTGGAGCTGTCAGTCCAGCTAGATGAAGAGAATCACCCCGTCAACATCTTCCTCTGCAGAATGAAAACAGTGAAGCACAATACTGTGTTTAAATTGTCTGAAACAGCAGCTAGCTCAACAACAACATTTAAGTTTCTGATTGTGTTTGACAGTAATTATTCTATCTTTTTATTGTTATTTTTTATGTACATGAGAACAGAGGCCTCCTTCACACTCAACAGCTATAGCTTTCTGGATAAAATGGGACCACACACACCTTTTTATTCACAGACTTTTAAGGAGTGCACATTCTGCCTTAACTCATCTCCATGCATTCATTTTTGATGACTGCTAGCCTAAATCAATCTACATTTTCTATAGTACCTTGATAAGGCTGTTTTCTCAGTCTGTCAGAACTCCTGCGTCTCTAATGCAGAGGTCAGACTACACCATCTATGCACGATTATGGCCTGGCCCGACAGTCAGGGGGTCTCGGGACCCATTGACTGAGGAAATTGGTTGTTCTGTCTTGTATCGCATCATGATGGCCAACAACAACAGAGTAGTCTGGGACGCCACACGACTCCACGACAGAAAATCTAACAGGTTTGATTTTTGTCCTCCTTCAATCTGTTCCTCCACGTCAGAGACATTGACCAATGAGAGTACAGACAGGTCTGCATGTACGACGATCACGGATGTAAACAGAGGAACCTGGAGAGTTACTGCTTATATTTATCAGCAAACTAACATCTCATTCAACATAATGTTTGAAGAAAAACTAAAGTCCTGTTCTCTGAAACAGTCTGTTTGTTTGTTTGTGTCTTTGTTGTCTCCTTCACCATCATCACATCAGTTGGTACATACAGTAAGGAAAGTCAAAGTATGAATTTATGGCTCTGTTGTCACTCAGTCTGACAAACCACCTGTCGTTACTGATGAAAAAATGGTGACACCTGATCTGAACATCGGTCCCAGTTCTTAACAGCTCCAAATTCTGATTCAGCATTTTTTTCAAATAAGATGAATATTTAGAGCATAAAAATCTGCCTTCCAATATTTTCATCTCAATAATTTTCTGTGTCATAGATTTTAATTTTCCCCTTCTACATATATCAATAAATACTGTGACACAAGTAATTATTAACCAAAACTGATAAAAAGTGACCAAAACATACAAAAACCTTGTAACCAGCATATAACAAAACACAATTTTTTCATGATGATGATAATGTTGACTTGTTTTTAATGTTATTTCTTTTAAGCAATTTCAGATTAAACATGTTGACAAAATGATGATATGAAACCAGATTAAAATCTATGAACATTACTGTGGATATCCACATAATTTTTGTGACTTACAATCATAAATACTGCTTAGTGTCATGAAGGTTTAACCTCTTCCTCATTAACCTTTTCACCCACTGCACAGTACGCTGTAATAATGAAAACTTAAAATCACTGAAATACATTTTTCAAGTCAAGTTTATTTCTAAAGCACCTATAAGAAGACAGCAGGTGATCAATGCTGTACACGGGATACATAAAAAAAGAAGAACTAAATAAGTGAATAAATAAATAGATTATGATAAAAACAATATAATTAAACATTGAAATAAAAACAGTAAAAGTAGAAAAAACTACAGTGCCTGTGATTTGCATGTGCTCATTTATGAAACCCCAGGGAGGAGAGGTGTGTCTTTAGGAAAGATTAGAAAAGTCTTTAGGGTCTGGGAGGTTCTACTATAGACAGGGAGAGTCCCGGGGCAACCTGCGAAGGCCCTGTCACCTCTAGACTTCAGTCTGATTTTGGGGACCTCCAGCAGCAGCTGGTCAGAGGACCTTAAGGCTCTGGATGGGGAGTGACGATGCAGGAGCTCAGACAACTCAACAGCGAGGGGGCGAGTGTCCGTGTGCCAGCATGGGCAAGGCAAGTTTATTTGTAGAGCACAATTCGTACACAAGGTAATTCAAAGTGCTTTACAGAGCAAGAAAAATGCATTAAAATCACAATACAAAATAAAAACAAAAATAATCATTATAAAATGAACTTTAAAAGAGAAGAGTGCAGATACGATCCTTTCAGTCATATGCACAGTTAAACAGAGCTGTTTTAAGCCTCGATTTGAACATTGTCAGTGTAGAGGCCTGTCTCACGTCTTTAGAAAGACTGTTCCAGATTTTAGCTGCTTTAAAGTCTATTCTCTGAGACACAGGAAGCCAGTGTAGGGACCTGAGCACAGGACAAATGTGCTCGTACTTCCTGGTTCTGGTCAGGACCCGAGCAGCAGCATTCTGGATGTACTGCAGCTGTCTTGCAGCTCCTTTGGAGAGGCCAGTGAGCAGGCCGTTACAGTAGTCTAACAACTGGAGACAAATGCATGGATAAGTCTCTCCAGGACAGGTCTAGACACTGTACCTTTGATTTTGGCAATGTTTCTTAGATGGTAAAAGGCTGCTGATGTTATTGATTTGATGTGGCTGTTGAAGTTCTAGTCTGAGTCCATTATTACCCCGAGATTTCTAACCTGATTTGTAGGTTTTAGAGAGAGACTGGAGGTGACCGCTGACACTTTCTCTTTGTTTCTGTGGACCAAATACGATGACTTCAGTCTTGTCTGAATTTAGCTGGAGAAAGTTGTTTTGCATCCACACACTGACCTGTTGGATGCAGTGACAGAGTGAATCCACTGGTCCATATTCACCTGCTGTCAGTGAGACATAGATCTGAGTGTCGTCTGCATAGTTGTGGTAGGACACATTATTACTTTGTATTAACTGGCCTAAAGGCAGCATGTAGAGATTGAACAGAAGGGGTCCCAGGATTGACCCTTGGGGCACCCCACAGGTCAAGGCCACGTGGTCTGAGACACAGTTACCAATTTCAACAAAGTACTTCCTGTCTTCTGGATAGGATTTCAACCAATTTAGGGCAGTGCCAGAGATGCCCGCCCAGTCCTCTAGTCTCTGTAACAGGATCTCATGATCCACAGTGTCAAAAGCAGCACTCAGACCTAGCAGGACTAAAACTGAGACTTTGCCTGCGTCAGTGTTCAGCCGGATGTCATTTGTCACCTTGATAAGAGCGGTCTCAGTGCTGTGATGGGGTCTAAAACCTGACTGGAAACATCAAAGGAGTTGTTCATGAGGAGAAAGCCAGTAAGCTGTTGGTAAACAACTTTTTCGAGGACTTTACTTAAGGACGGCAGATTTGAGATGGGCCGGTAGTTGTTCAGTACTGTGGCATCAAGACTGCTCTTCTTTAGGCGAGGCTTTATGACCGCAGTTTTCAAGGCCTTTGGGAATGTTCCAGATTGTAGTGACATGTTAACTATGTGAGCGAGTGGTGGTGACAAACTGCTCAGCACAGACTTTAGAAATCTGGTGGGTAACACATCGAGGCAGCATGTAGATGAACTCAGACTGGTGATGATCTCTTGGACAGTTTTGTCAGTTACAGGTGCAAAATGGGTCAGCTCTAAGTGTCTCGGTGGCTGCAGGGTTGTTATTGGTGTTGTGGAATTGATGGCATATTTAACCTTGTCGCGAAAGAATACTGCAAACTCATTACACCTGGATGTGGAGATAAGTTCCAGAGGCAGTTGAGCTGGAGGATTTGTTAATCTGTTCACTGTTGCAAATAAGACACGCGAGTTGTTACTGCAGTTTCCAATAAGTACCTCTCCCTTGTTCTACGTAAGATCTGATTGAACACGTACAACTTTTCTGGGTGCCATCTTCCCCTCCTGTGATCAGGATCTTCATTAGACAGAATATTCTTTGTTGTGTTATGACCTCAATCAAAGGAGTTATCTCAATCCTTATCACAATTTTTTGATGTAAAGTTGGTCTAATTTATTAACTTAAATAGGCAAAACTTTAATCAATTACTTTCAGGTCAGGCATGGTCAGGCCAAGGTCAGGGTTCAAAAAAAGACAAAAAATTTTGGTGTGCAAGGCTGGTGTGTCCAAGGTATGCTGCAACTGGTCTGGGATTGAATCCTGTGTAAGATGGTCTTTGTTTAAGTCGTTTTTTTCTCAACTTAAACTTTGAGTTATGACCTAAAACTCAAAAAATCTAGTGCACAGTTAACTTGATATTTTGATTTTTCTGGACCTTTTTTTTACAGTGTAGCATCTCCCCTCTGTCCTTGTTCATTCATCATCACAGTGAGCTCTGCAGGGTCTCATCACAACAGAGGAGGGTTAATGGATTCTCTCTGGACTCATATCTGGGCCATTCCACCAAATGGGTGCCTTTTCCATCCCCAGGAAATTATATGTATAAATATGCATGAAAATAAATTGTAAAGTACATTTTCTTATACAGGACAGTGTCCTGCACAATAATCTAATTAGAAATTTAACATATATTATGGAAAGGATTAGTAAAAATGACCCTGAACACTGAAAAACTGCATTTCTCACCTGTCCTTGCTCTATAACATAACACTTTAGAATAAAATATAATTGATAAAATCCAATATATATGTCAGGTTTTTTTTTTTTGCATTTTGTGTATTTCTATACCTCATCTATGCTTCACAAATATTTTTTTTCTAAACAAATTTATAAATTTTTTGTAAAATACACATTTTAGTTGTGTCCCTGGGTTCTCACTCAGTCCTGTTACCCTAACACATTAACCCATCTGATTAATTTGGAACGATGCACAAGTCACACACACAACAGGAAGTTGTTGCAGTTGTATCTTCTAAAGGCCATGGGAAGACCAAAACTAAGTTCTTTCATTCATTTTTCTGTATATTTGATAATATTTTAACTGTGACTGAGGAGGTCAATCTCAGCATACTTTCCTGTTATTTAAATTATATCTTAGTAATCTTTTTTTTTTTTTTTAAATACACACAGTTTTGGTGAATCACTAGATTGTGCTCAGCGTCCTCATGCGATTAGCAAGAATGCCATGTGGCTATATTTCATGTTTTTGCTGACTTTATACCAAAAACTCAGTCCTGTTACTTTCAGTCCTGTTGCTTTTCATTTCAGTCCTGTTACTCATATTAAGAGTATCAGTATCAGTAACATAACTGAGCTGAGTCCACTGTTTAAAAGATTTATTCAATTGAAAATTAGTTAATATTACATTATTCAGCTGATTTTTAAGTTTTACTGTCGAAATTACTTAACCCTTGAGGGTTGCTTTAATTCATGACCCTTTGAGGTCATCAGAGGACAAAAATGTCCTCTCCCTCCCAAAACCTGCTATAAAAACGTAACAGATGAATATTTCTTTTGCTCAAATTATTCAATCAACTTCAGTCCTAATCAAAAATTTCAAATATTTAATTATTTATTTAATTTTCAATTCTTTAAATGCCAGTTTGATTTCATGACGTCACTGTTTTTATTTAGAAAAAACACATTAAATTAGTTATTATCAATACAATGGACTGGGCTGCTGTCCTGTCAGAACTAAAGTTATAAATATATGTCAAATATGTCAGACTGATCATTTCATTCTCCTGATGAGCAACAAGCAAGATGAAGAGGTGCTTCTCTGTAGAGCAGAGGTCACCAACTGTTTTGAGCCTGAGAGCGACGTCACGGTTCGGGATGTTCACGACACAAGTTTCTTTGACTCAAAAGTCACACATTCACACATGCCCATTCACATCCACACATGCACGCACACATGGCACAGCTTTTTGTTCATTGTTCATTCCTGTTACTTAAACATTTTTCTTTAAAAAATATAAAAAGATAAACAGCTTTTTCAATTATGTTTGGTCCATCACTTATCCAATTGTTCAATAGATTACATGATTATAAATTCATTTAAATTGAGCTTTGGGTCTCCATGATATGATAAATATGGCTTTGGATGTTTCAGAAAAATGCAACTTTTGTGTAAAAGTATCAATTTTTCAGTCATAAACATTAATTAAAAGAACATATAACCAACCATTCCATAAAAAGAGACACTTTCTTGAGGGGAGAATGAAGGAATTAGTTGACATGCTTCTAAACATGCCTTTAAACTGTAACATGAGTTTTTAAATAGTTAAACATGTGTGCTTCTAGAGTTAGTTTTGAAAAATGCATTAAAAAAAACTAGAAAAGCACTCAGAGAACTCAGACCTCCGCCAAGCAGCTTCGGTCCACTTTGGCGAAAATGGTCCTATCTGGCAATGTTAAAGAATCCTTAAAAAAATTCCTGGATCCAGACGGTGATCCGGATCACCCCCTAAATTTAATCAGTTCTTCCATACCCCATTTCTGACAATTCCTGAAAATTTAATCTAAATCCGTTCAGAACTTCTCAAGTTATTTTGAACACAGACAGACAGACAGACAGATAAACGCCGGCAAAAACATAACCTCCTTGGCGGAGGTAACAATTTTATTTGGTGGACTTGCAACATGGAAATGGCACCCATTCGGTGGAATGACCCAACTAAAGACTATTTTTATAACATTTGTTATCATGATTCGTTTACCTTAATAGAGAGGTGAATGTGAGCTCAGCTGTATTTTTAGGGGGTCAGGAGTGGGCAGCTTTGGTAAACAAGAGGGCCATGTTGAAATTGGAACAATAAACTTGTGGCTTCAGATTACTTACTGGTTGTTTACATTCATTTACCAACAGTTTAGTTTTTATTTTAACGTCAGTAATGCACAAAAGGGAATTTTAAAGAGATAAATACAGCTCGCTTTCCTGGAAATATTGCTATTTTAATGTTTTCATGGTAGAGTTTGTCATGTTTCCTTCACTGAAATGCATTTTTTGATTTCAAATTGACTGGTGGGCCATATTAAGAGGGTAGGAGGGCTGTATGTGGCCCCTGGGCCACCAGTTGCCCACCCCTGGGTTAAGTGCACAGGAGATGGTATCATACTGACCATGGAGCATGTCCTCACATTCACGCTGTGTTGAAGGAAATGCTTTGGTGTGTCATTTTAGATGCCTTGTGTGAACCAAATGTCTTTACTGCTGGAGCTGTCATTAGCTTTTTACAAGAGTTTAGTCAAACCTCCCGCTGCTGTGGTCCACCATGATCCTCCTCTCAAATTTTGTTTTTACCTGCTATTGCTACGGCGACACAGCAGGTCCTTAAAGATGCATAAAGCCTGTGCACTGAAAAAAGAAAATGGTTGGACCAACTTCATTAAATTGCTTCAATTGGTAAGATCTAAATGAATTAAGTTAATTGAAATTGAGTTAATGAGTTCAATTAACACAATTTACTAAGTCACATGTACTTAAAATTTTGATGTTTTACATTAATCTAACTTAAAGTTTTTAATTTTTCCAACTCAATATTTGCATTGCATTATGGTTTCAAATTACTTTTAGCAGTAACCTTAAAATGAAATTTTAGTTTATTTAATATCACCAAAATTACAATTTTGAGTTGGCTGAAATTATGAAGAAAACCCTCAAAACCTGATCTTTTTATTTTTAATACTTTATTGGAGAAATGCGAAGCACCATTTACTTTGTGGCCACCAACATGGTGTTTGGGTCATCACATTTCACATTTGTCCTTTTTAAAACACATATTCAAAAACGCATAAGAAACTATTAGTAGGATCACTTTTTTTGTTGGCAAAGTGCAAAATAGTGTAACAAAGTTTTGTACAACTGTGCCTACCAATCTCAACACACACTGTCATCACAATATTATGCACCTGAACAGTGTAACTGAACAATGGGGATGGAAAACATGAATACTTTTAGAGTTTTAAATCACACCATCATACACTCATAACTGATTGTTTAACTGTACACATCAAAAAACTAGAAAGCACTGAGAGCACAATTCTCCGGCGACGTAGTTCACATTTTGCTGGTACATCTATAAGCAATAGTCCATGATAAAGTTACCATCATTCTATGATTTATGACCCTGAAAACCCATACCTAGCACTCTGAATCATGTTGATACCATTACTAGTTACACAGTTATTGAGCAAAAGCGATTGTTCTCTAATAGTGGTTATCTGGATCACCACTAAAATCTAATCATTTTTAAGTTTGGCCATTACCAAAATCTCCTGAAAATTTCAGCAAAATCTGTCCAGTAGTTTTTGCGTAATCTTGCTCACAAACAAACAGACAAATGCTGGCAAAAACATAACCTCCTTGGCGGAGGTAACAAATGGAAGGAAATATGTCTGGAAAAGACAAACTTCTGCCAAGCCTGTTACAACATCTGTGTAAAAGCACAATATGGCACTAGGCCATTTGTTGTTCCAGAGGAGGAATACAACGTAGTGTGTCCTTACTGCGAGCGATGAAGTTTGCTGGACAGTTTATGGACTTTGGGGGACATCTTGTGCTGATCAAGCTGCACGACCTTTTTTTTTTTTTTTTTGGAGCACTTCAAAAGTGAAGCGAAGGGGTTTGGGGCAAGCTAGGTTGAGTGCATAAATCAAACCTAAATGCAGGGCACAAGCGGAGGCAGCCGAAGTCAGACCATGCAACACTTCCACGCCCTCGATGATGCTGCCAGTGTCTTCAGGTGGCTCCTGCGGTCCTTCCCCCTCCTTCAAAATGACAAACACTGCCATGGTGAGCTGCTCCAGGTCCCTCTGAACATCATCTGCTCCAGAGTCCTACAAAGTGGTACAGGACACAAACACAAATCGTCAATGGCCTTACTTCTTACTGTGATCAAGTTTTTGGATGATGTGCCAATATGTGTTATGTGCTGGGCTATTTCTTGGCTGGGTGTCATCACACACCACAACCAGCAGAGAGAAAATAACTTGTAGAATCAACTAAGCCAGTTAAATCCTTACTTAAAAAAATATTCAAGCCAATATGTTGTGTATTGTTGCTGGGAATTACATTATGTCCAATATGGCATTGATAATAAATACAGCATGTCAGCAATCTAACCATGGCTTAGGTGTTATGGTTGATCTAACAGTTGAGAAAACCTTTCTTTTATAGTACACTACATCTAGGATATTTTGTGTGCCCCTTTGACAAGATGTGCTGACATGTAATAACTGTTGAAACTTACGAGATATTTCTTGATCAGGTCATGTATATCTACTCCCAGGAAGATGGTGAGGGCTTTAAGCACTCACCATCTTCTAATTCATTTTTTCATTTATTTTATTTAATTGTAGTATATTATTATGTTTAAGGTTAAAATTTATTTAACCCATTGTTTAATAACAAATGGGTCAGTTTTTCTCATTCCTACTATCGCTGACTACTGTTCTCTGTTTGAGTAATCTCACTTGATCAAGCTTTTTCTTACAGTCCATACTACAAAATAAGTAATAAAAGTATGCATGATTCCTACTGATACCGTATCGGATCGATATCGGCCAATAGTCAAGGCTGCAATATCAGTATCGTACCGGAGGTGAAAAAGTTGATACCCCTAGTATACAAGCAGTGGTACCTAAAATAAATTAGATTCAACAAATACGTTTCAACCTTGTGCCATTTTTTTTATGGCAAATGATTAGTAAAGAAAATTAAGGTGAAAATGAACACAAACTATGAACTTTGTTTCTGCCAAGTTCAAGGCACATGGGGACAACGCCTCTAGTTTTGCTATGTTACTGACTTAGAGCACCTCTGCTACAAAAAAAATCTAGGGGCAACACTGCATATACAGTATATTGTGACAGCTCTCTTAGTTATTAAGTGTCTTGTTTGAAGGTACAGATCTACCTGGTCCAAAGTGTCCATGATGTCCACAGTCTTTTGGCGTGTTGCTCCTCCTTTAGCACTGATGACTTTGATCAGCTGACTTGAGTGCATGTCTAATTAGGCCATGACCTTCTCCTTGAGAGGAACAGCCACAAGCCTCTGGGACTCTGTATTGATCTAAAAAAAACACACACAAATGACAGTAGATTTTGTATTATGGAAAAAAATGCAACTTGTCTCATCCTGTATACAAACTCAGAATACACAAAGTAACTACTGAAGCATGCCTGCCAAAATGTCAATACCCCAAAAAGCAACTTATGCCATTAAGTTCAGTGTTATACGATCTCAACCACATCAAATTATGACCAATTCACGAAATCTCACTGTAATAAATCCTGAAGCACACAGACTTTGATCACTTCAGTTACATTCTTACCTCTTTCTGTGTGAAGAGTGCAGGCCATCTGTCCTTGAAGTCCTGAATGTGTTGTTCTTGGTTTACCACCTCGTCTTCTGTAGGCAAACGTGTAAGCCATTTTGTCTGCGTTAACCCTTTCGTTGTTCCTTATCCCGATTGCTGTCAGAAGTCTCACCAGTAGGAAAGGAGAGATAAAAGTTAGCTTCAGACTGTTTTGGCTTAGATTATCCCAAATGTGTAGATGTGTAGGGTTGGGCAAAATTACAATGCTGTGACATTTGACTAGATGTCATCTTAGCTTTTGGATATCATGAATAAAATCATGATGTGATATTTTTTGCCACCCCCAACCCAAGCATGTCATTTAAACACAAAATTCATTCATCAAATGTAGCCAGCCCTCTCTGTTTAGAAGTCTTTCTTAATGCAAAACTCAAATTTCCTAATCAATAATTACCTCCGCCAAGGAGGTTATGTTTTTGCCGGCGTTTATCTGTCTGTCTGTCTGTTTGTTTGTTTGTGTTCAAAATAACTTGAAAAGTTCTGAACGGATTTGGTTGAAATTTTCAGGAATTGTTGGAAATGGGATATGGAAGAACTGATTAAATTTAGAGACTGATCCAGATCACCTTGGCAGAGGTCTGCGCTCTCTGAGTGCTTTTCTAGTTCCTTATGTCCTAATTACCCCGAGGGCGTTTCCCAAAGGGAAAAATAAAAGATAAAGTTCTATCTGATCTAATCTAAATGCCCATATGTATATTGAAAGCATTATTTTTTTTTCTATCCAGGGGAGCCACTTACCTTAGGTATTCTAAATGAGTTGTGTCCTGGCCTGAAGTAACCACCACCAGTCATGGGAAAAAATATAGAAAAATTTAAAATCATTAATATTAAAGAGGAAGTCATTTTCATTCCAGTGTTAAGTTTGACATGTTTATAGTTAAGGAGAATAAATATGTAACTGTCACTGCTCATTATCCTACCTGGTAACTGATTTAGGACAGGGAAGAGCGGGGTAGCAGACATAAAACTAACACTGGTGCTTATTCACACTCTGGCACAACAACACTGAGCCGGGAAACTCTTTATACTGCAAACTTTTACAGCCTTGCTACCATCAGCACATCATCTCCTGCCTTCCCCACAGCCGATCCGTGCGTCTAAGAGCGCTTGCACGCATCCCCTCTCCTCTCCATCTTTACATGAAGTACATTGAAAATATCGCAGGCTACTGTACATTCACGCTTCCCGTAAGCACCACAGTGAAAGCATGATTAACCTTACCTCCCACATCACCCGTGAGGACGATCCAAAAAGTGTGACCCTGCATGAACTTTGCCCGCAGACAGGCATGTGGATCGATGAGCGTGCCCAGCTAGCCGCAATAATATGCTAATGCTAATGAATAACTAACACTAAGCCAGCGGCAACACGCTAAGATATTTAACAAAGAGAGTCCCGGCCGCTACGTGCTAACCTACATGTCCAAGTGAAAACTACAAACTGGTGTAATATTTAACAGCTAAATTAAGGGTAGGGTTAGTTCTTACTCTAAGCCCCCTAGCAGAATGCTAACGTTAGCAGGACTGAATATAATTGCTAGTTTGGTTCAGTCAGTTTACTAAAAACTTAACAAATGTAACAATACAGTTGGACCATTTATATCTAACTTATTAAAATATTTGTTTTATCTTTGACTTACCTTTAAAGACGATTCAATGTATTTGTGACTTTCTTCTGTTGGGGAGCAGAGAAAATGGCGGCTCAACTGCAGGTAGAAAATTCTGGAGAAGGCGGAGACGTCATGACGTCAGACGCACAGCATCACGAGAAACCTAACTGATGCAGGTTCACTCAAGTGACAAAAGCAGGTTACATGTGTACTGAGGGAACAACATGTAATTCTAAGTTGAAATACTCCACAAATTTAGACTGCCTTCACTAAAGCAGAAATCTGAATGAAACTCACTCAGAACTTTATGTTACTTCAACTACTGCTGAAATACACTTTTAAGAGTGTGTGAACAGTGGTCTCCCCACTGACATTTAATCACAAAAAAAACAAAAAAAAACTTTCAGGAACTGAAAAGTGGAACCAAAATCCATGTCCTGGTTATAAAATGGAACTGGTTCTTGGTACCCAAGCCTAGACCAGGCATGTTATGTTTGAAAGCCCCCTTAGATGTTAAGAACAACCTGCAGAGTTCTTCAAAAACTGTTCACAAGTGTACCAGGAAGAATGATGCAGGTTTGAGGGCAGAGATAGTCACTCTAAATATTGATGATTTAGATTTTCAGTCTATTCATAATTTTGGGTTTCTTTATTAATAAAACCTGCCTAAATCTTCTATACTGTACCGTGTCTCCTGATTTGCCATTCAGCTAGTATCAGTAGCCTATGTGGATTTTCACCCTTATTGCCCAGCCCTTCACAGGATTCACGTAAATGCCTGTTCCTGTAAGGTGTATTTATGAGTGTTTAGCGAAAATAAATCAAAAATCCCTCCTGGAGCCATCTTACCGTATAATACACAGCCTGTATGTTTATCAGTGTTGACACACAGACTCCTGGACCATGTCGATGTCGCTCCGATGCGCCTGTAAATGAATGCAGACCGCACTGACCGAGTATCAGCTGCCTATCAGTTATTACTTCAAAGCCGGGGTGTGAGCCGAGCCGGCTGAAGGTCTGCGCTCGCTCTAGCGTCTGATTCAGGAGATCAGCCCAAACAGCCCAGAGTCAATTACCGGGCTTAGCTAGGATATGAGCTAAAGTAGCAAAGATTTCCACCAACACACGGGAAAGAGAAAGGATGGGAGAGAGAGGGGGGGGATATCAGGGAGAGGAACCTTGGAGGCCATTTCAATACTTTCCTCCAAATTATCTCCTCCCTCGTCTCCCTCTGAATGGCCGCAGGTAGAGAACGGGCCTCCACTGAGCAGGTTATTTGAATAATTCCTCCTGTTATATATATATTTAAGTGAAATCAGGGGATCAGAGAGGGGGATTATGCCTGAGTGGTAATTTGTCTCTGGATGATGTTTTTAATGTTTTTCCATCACTGGATGTTCGTGGACTGATTCAGTGTGAAGGCAGGAAACACACTGAGGCAGCGTCTGAGTGCATTGACTAAACCAGCAGATATTTTAACCAATAATGTGTGAAAATCAGCGGTCAGTGGGCTCTCAATCAAATATAACCAAAGGTTAAGAGTAAAGGCTGTAGGAAGGTGAAGATCGAGTTATGACCTCTGCCTCTTTATAGATTTAGTAAAAATACAGATCCAGCCACTTCAATTTTCCCCTCCCAGCCAGCTGCCTGCCAACTTCCAGTCAGCTACCAGCCAAAAAACAGCTAAATTTCCAGTGCCTTAATTCCTCTGAAGACACCCTAATTTGTGCAGGCTGTCTCCCTGAGATGGAGCTTTCCTCACAATAGTACATTTAGTAAATACATAGTATTTACTCAATGAACAGAGATGAAACTTGACACCACAAATTCACACAAACATGGCTTGACCATTTAAAACTTTTGGGATGGGCAGGCCCCCCCATGGACCTACCATGGACCTGCCAAGACTATCAGGGAAAGCAGGGAAGATTTAAGAGGCTGCAGTTCTCCATGAGGCATACATACCAGGAGTGCTTTCACACCTACGTTGTTGGGTCAAGACTTTCTGACAGTTTCATTTGATTCAACCAAAATGACAAGTTTGAACACCTTTCCCATCTATCTGTGTGTCTATAGATCTATCATCTATGTTTTTATCTCACAATTTATTTATATATGCACAACAGACACTTTCATAATCACAAATGTGTGAGGATTCATCCTCCTCCTCAGTCCCTCTCCCCTTCCCTTCCTGCTCTGCTACCTGCAGTGGGCGTGGCTACCTCCTGCTGCATGCTGCCACTCTCTCACACCTGCACTTCCTGCACTGATTATCACGGGTATAAAGTCTGCTTGGAGTCACCTCTTCATCACCAGTGGATTTCCTCGTCTCCAGCGGTTTGTTGGCTGTCATTCTGCCTTTTGTGGCTTTAAGCCTTTCTTTGTTTCTCCTTTTGGAGTTGCTATTTTGCCTTTTTGCCTTCGCTCATCTACTCCACGTGGATTCTAACCTTTGTTCTCTGCTCCCTCTCTCCACAGTGTCTCCAGAGCTCCCCCACTGCCGACTTGTAAATACTCACCTTGTTAATTACTGGATCACTGGATGTTTGGATGTTTTTGGACTGTGTTTCACAATAAATCTCAGTAAACCTTTGATTTTGCCTCTGTCTCCAGCTTCTGGGTCCTACTATTAAAGATTAAAGGACGTTTCCTAACAAAATGCACACCTAAACACTCTCCATCAAAATCTTAAGACTGTTAAAAAATTGCAAGAGTTTTCATTTTGCTCTGTTGGATCTTAAGAAGGTTCTAAGCAGAGCTTCAAAATGCAAAACAGAAGAAATGGGAGAGAGAGACAAAATAATTTGAGAAATGAGTTTATGAAAACAACCATTAAACTGAAACAGGCTGTTAATCAGCTGATCAACAGTTTAAGACTGCAGCCTTTAAATGTCAAAAATCTTCATGAAAATGTGGATCCATTAGGTTGGACGCAGTAAGACAGCCATTTTGAATTTCTTCAAAGATCCTGAGGGTTATGGATCAAAAGAGGTAGACCCAAAACTATAACAACAACTCTGAGCTGGAGGCCCAATAGACAAAGTGGGAGGGACTTAAAAATACAAAAGAATCTCCTCAGAGTCCACGTCTCCTTCAAGGGAGCACCCAACATGGACACTGAAAGGTAAAGGAAAGTTTTGTTTTCTGATGAGGGAAAATTTAACCCTGATGGTCCTGATGGCTTCAACGTTACTGTCATGACAAGGAGATCCATCTGAGATGTTTCCTACACGGCACAGTGGAGGGGCGCCATCATGATCTGGGCTGCTTTTTCCTTTAATGGAACAATGGAGCTTCAGGCTGTGCAGGGGCCTCAAATGTCAACTGATTAGATGTTGCAGCGGGTGCCCGTCACGGCTGAGGGCCCTTGTCTCTGTGGTCATGACTGAGGGTCCTTGTCTATGTGGTAATGACTGAGGGCCCTCGTCTGTGTGGTCATGACTGAGGGTCCTGGTCTGTGTGGTCATGACTGAGGGTCCTGGTCTGTGTGCTCATGACTGAGGGTCCTGGTCTGTGTGGTCATGACTGAGGGCCCTCGTCTATGTGGTAATGACTGAGGGCCCCGGTCTGTGTGGTCATGACTGAGGGTCCTGGTCTGTATGGCAATGACTGAGGGCCCTCGTCTATGTGGTAATGACTGAGGGCCCCGGTCTGTGTGGTCATGACTGAGGGTCCTGGTCTGTGTGCTCATGACTGAGGGTCCTGGTCTGTGTGGTCATGACTGAGGGTCCTGGTCTGTGTGGTCATGACTGAGGGTCCTGGTCTGTGTGCTCATGACTGAGGGTCCTGGTCTGTGTGCTCATGACTGAGGGTCCTGGTCTGTGTGGTAATGACTGAGGGCCCTCGTCTGTGTGGTCATGACTGAGGGTCCTGGTCTGTGTGGTAATGACTGAGGGTCCCGGTCTGTGTGGTCATGACTGAGGGTCCTGGTCTGTGTGGTAATGACTGAGGGCCCCGGTCTGTGTGGTCATGACTGAGGGTCCCGGTCTGTGTGGTCATGACTGAGGGTCCTGGTCTGTGTGGTCATGACTGAGGGTCCTGGTCTGTGTGGTCATGACTGAGGGTCCTGGTCTGTGTGCTCATGACTGAGGGTCCTGGTCTGTGTGGTAATGACTGAGGGCCCTGGTCTGTGTGGTCATGACTGAGGGCCCTCGTCTATGTGGTAATGACTGAGGGCCCCGGTCTGTGTGGTCATGACTGAGGGTCCTGGTCTGTGTGGCAATGACTGAGGGCCCTCGTCTATGTGGTAATGACTGAGGGCCCCGGTCTCTGTGTTCATGACTGAGGGTCCTGGTCTGTGTGGTCATGACTGAGGGTCCTGGTCTGTGTGGTCATGACTGAGGGTCCTGGTCTGTGTGGTCATGACTGAGGGTCCTGGTCTGTGTGCTCATGACTGAGGGTCCTGGTCTGTGTGCTCATGACTGAGGGTCCTGGTCTGTGTGGTCATGACTGAGGGTCCTGGTCTGTGTGCTCATGACTGAGGGTCCTGGTCTGTGTGCTCATGACTGAGGGTCCTGGTCTGTGTGGTCATGACTGAGGGCCATTGTCTGTTTGGTATTCTATCAACAGGACAATGCTGGAGGTCACGATGCCCACCTGACAAAGGACTTCTTCAGGAGAATATTGTCTCTCTTTTGGACCATCCTGCATGTTCCCCTGATCTAAATCCAGCTGAGGACATTTGGAGATGGATGGTGAGGGACGTTTACAAAGATCAGTTTCAGACAGTGGACGCCCTTTGTGAAGCCATCTTTAATGTTCCCACTGGCCTAAAGGAGACACTGGAATCATCCCAAAGACATTTTTGAAGTGATCAACAAGGATGGTGGAGCTGCTCATTACTGGGTCCTTTTTTGACTCTTTTATTTCTGTTTTGAGGGGGTTTTCTGTTCTTTTTAGCCTTTTCACCCTATTTCACATTAATTTTTGTTTTCAATAAATTTCTTACTCATATTTTTGTGTCTGAAGCTTTACTGAGAACGTTCTTAAGATCCAACAGAAAGAAATACAAATTCTTGCAGTTGTGCAGTTGATCTTGAATTTCTGATTGATTGGGACTTTGTATATACTTATATATCTGTCTATATCTATCTATATATCTATATACAAATTTATCTGCACATAAACTGAATACCTACACAGTAGTTATTCATCATACACCTATGTCTCTTCATCCATGTCTTTTGTGAAAATCATATTCCATATATATTATATATGTTTTCATTCTTTCTACTTCAGATTATTAATCTTTTACAGTATGCCTGAAGCTTTGTTGTGCCTGACACATATAGATTTGATTCCCCAGATTATGTGTAATTACATTAAAAGGGACAAAAACTGCATGAAATTTTTTTTTTATTTGATTATTTGGCTAATAAATGAGTTATTACTGCCTTAATCTTACATAAGTCATGTAGTCTGACCCTGGTACTAGTAATAAGCAAGAGACAACACTAATGGAAAATATATTTTTGCTCCAATTAACCCGACACGGCAGATGGACCGTTAAAAATGATCTCACTCGTCCATCAGGGAAAGAGCTCATAGAAAGAGTTTGGGGAGGGCAGAACATTTGAAAATCAAGTCCAGCAGATGATTGGACAGTTGTTCTGTCAATCACATTCATTACGAGCCAATCAGATAATGCAGCAGGTGGGCGCTGCTACTGCTGTCTAAAGGAGAGAACATAAGCCACGTCATAAACCAAAGTGTCGGCAAGACGAGATGGAAGTGGAGCACCACCTAAGTACACCTACTGCATCATCTGATTGGCCCACAATGAATGTGACTGACAGGCAGACTATCCAGCCACCTTTGAGATGTTTCTCCTCTCTAAACTCTTTCTGTGGGCCCGGATGGACTTTGAAATATTCTGAACCAGAATATTAAACTGTTTATCTGGTGTGTCAGGTTAATAAAACACAGGAATGTTCTTTGTGAGATAAATAATGTCACATTATTAAAATATTAAGAAAATCACTGCCTCCCCCCCCCCCCCCCCACACACACACACACACACACACACACACACCCACACACACACACACACACACCATCATACAGCCTGTGACTTTTTTAAGGTTGAGGGCGTCCTCTAAATCTTACTGATGTCACACCCTGCTGTAGGTTAAATCCCCGCTGTGATGGATCAACAGACAAACAGTTTTTGAGTAAAGTGTGAGAAATATACACTGAGAAGATGGAGAATGTAAACACGGTCAGAGTAACAGATGGTTTATGTAACGCTGAAGTTTACTCGTCACTTCTTATTCAGTCCCTCAAGCTATTTCCTGGAGTGTATCCGTCTTGCTGAGTGGGAGTGGGACCGCCGCTCTGTTCAACATCATAAAATGGCAGATTTATCCGGGACGGTCAGATTGATCTATTAGAGACCCTCCTCTGACATCACATCCACTATGTCCTGTGCTTATGCTGCTAAATGCCCACATGCTGCTGCAGCTTTCTGCTGAAATAAGCAGCGCTCGGGCTCCTCGGGGTGGGACAACCTTCACTGCACCGCTCCTGGATCATCCATAACCATGGAGCTGCAGCACTGATAAACATTCACCCTACAGTAGAGGGGGGGCTTTGGCAAACAATGTGCGTGTCTTTGGGCTGCGGGTAATGCATTCATTCAATCAGCCTTGTCAGAGGCGCTGCAGCCCCAAGATGGTATTGTATTTGATTTTCAAACTGGCCTTTGATTGCAGGAGGGAACGGCACCCCTGTGACACCGAAAACAAGAAATGCAATTACTCCGCGACTCCGTGTTCTACAGGCAATTAATTCATTTTGATTTGCTGTGTATTTCCAGGGCCTCCTTCCTCATTAGTAATGATTAATCACGGAGAGGCCCGCTCCCGTCCCGGGGTTTGGGCTCTTACTTTTAACTGGAGCCGGAGCCACGGGAAGATAATGAGACAATGGGCCCCTGGGTGCAGACATGTAAGAGGCCCCCATCCATCCTGGATATGAGTGGGCCTCAGAGTGCTGCAGGGATTTCTTTGTGCCTCTTTGGAAAGTTTGAGTTTTATTTAGAGTTTGATTCATGCTATCATGCTTGTTGTGCTTCTTTGCAGTTTGCTTTTGTGACTTTTTGGAGCCCTTAAAAAGTAAAACATTGATAATTTAGCATAAGAACCTAAGTTCATAAGGTACAAAAATAATGAGTTCATGCTCAGAGGACAAAAGTATTGTTCGTCCATAATCTAAATTCATTCAGAGTCATTAAAATTATAAAATAATTTGGATCACTTCAAAACAGTCATGTGTTAAATAAGGTTTAAGATGCTTAAGGAGTGTCTAAAATATTTGACTTCATTCTTTATGATAAAAGATTAAATTTAATTGTGTTTACCTGTGCTCTATTAAGCAGGCACAGCCAGATCATCAGGGACTGATTGCTCATGTTACAGGGGAACCCTTTTACTGAATGCTCTTAATGAGTAAACATCACTGTGCCACTTTTGTGTATTTCCGGATTTCAATGCATCGATAGGCTGGATGGCAGGAACTAACACCACAACTATAGCCCCAACTAGTGGCTGGATTACACAACATTTGAGAGGCTTAGGTCTGCCTGACTATGTGCAGTTTGAAACCAAACCAAGTGAAAAGTCAATCAATTTTGCAACTTCACCTCTGAACCCAACTGAGTCTGCTGAATTTTAGGTTTGAAAGCGACCAAAGACACTTCTGTGCACATAAAGCTGCTAGCAGGTGAGCCCCTACTCAATGCTGTGGTGCAACCCGTGCGTTAAGAGAAGTGTGGTCTGTAGTAGTCTTCTAATTTACATGTGAAATTGCACACATACAGGTTTATATGAGTTTAATACTCTATATGAATTTTTATTCATGCTCTTTGAACGAGTTTGGTAAGAATGTAAACACTAAGTGTTTATTGCTCGGCCCGAAAAGTGTCAGAAAAGCTTTATTGCGGTAAATAATGTATATTATTAGAGTTTAAAGATGGTGTGCTCTTATGACCTCGACCTCTTTACATGCTGCATTGTAATGTGTATTTAATGCTGCGTTTACTTTTGCATTTTTGTAAATATGTTCAATCAATTTTACTGATTGCTCTTGATGAGGAATCACTGTTTCACTCTCATGATTATTTCTTCTTTTCAGGGGCGTGGTATTGGTTATTCTTGTGTCATTGTGTTGTCTCTTTTTACAGCCAACATTTTTCTGGACATTTAAATTTGTATTTAATTGATTTCATAGTCATACTCTGTCAGAGGTTTCAGGGTGATAGCTTTTGACTCTTCAGAAGTGCTCTTGAGCAGTTGAGGGTTCAGTGTCTTGCCTGAGGACTTCTTGGCAGTGCTCAGAAACTTTATGGGCACGTCTCCATGGTCCATGGTCTGACTGGGACTCAGGTCGCTTTCACATCGTACACATTTGGTGTAGAAGTTTGGGCTGCTCTCATCATGGATGTTCAGCAGCTGTGTGATGCTGTCATGGAGATATGGACCAACATCTCTGAGGGGTGTTTCAACACCTTGTTGAATCTGTGTAACAAAGAATTAAGGCTGCTCTTAAGGCAAAAGGGGGTCCATCCTAGTACTACCTAGCTGTTCCTAATAAAGTGGCCTGTGAGTATATATATGAATATGAATATGCTAAACATTTTGACCCTTTTTTTGGACCTTTTGTTTCCCCCACATTCCCACTGTATTCTCAGAAATCTAAACATCACAATCATTCTTGAAATGTCAGTTTAATTATAAAGGGATAGTGTGAGACGTTTTAAGCCACAGTGATGGAGATCTGCTCCGCGTCTGTACAGAGAGGTCTGAATCAAAAATGGAGGACATTCCTGACTGAGGTAAAGAGTCGGCACAGAAGCGTGGGTTATATACTGCTGCAGGTGGGGCTGACAGCTCTGCAAAATCTGAAGGGCTTTAGGAAAACAGTTCACAAAAACAGCACAGGGTGATTGTGCGCTATATTGAACACATTTACCACAGCTTACTTTTCCACTAAGCTTTTCCACCAAACTCAACATTTTGGTGATTTTTGCCGTGAATATGACCACTGTTTAATTTAGTTACAATCAATCAATCAATTTTTATTTGTATAGCGCCAATTCATAACAAGTGTTATCTCAAGACACTTTACAAGAGAGCAGTCTGAAGACAAACTCTACATTTATAGATACACATATCCATAGATACATATACACATATATAGAATACACACATACACACACACACATATATATATATATATGTATATATATATATATATATATATATATATATATATATATATATATATATACAAATACATACATCCAACACATCTAACACCCAACATGAATCCATCATGGCGGCAAGAAAAAACCCTCTGTTTAGCAGCAGAATATCTTGAATGTGGACCCCAGTCTCATGATGAACAGCAAATCCACACGATGTTGTTTTGGGTGTGTGGGCGAAGGACGGGAGGTAAGTGGAGACAAGTGGACTGAAGTAAGAACTAAAGCTAGTAACAGATCCATGGGCCAATCATAGACCTGTCTTCATCATATTTGTCTCTGCTGAAAATAAATTTGTTAGAGGTTAGCCCCTTGAGATACAGCATCTCGTTTTCAGGAGTGTCCTCATGCCTGTATGATTGAAGTGATAGTTTTTATAGAAGTGTAATCAATAATAATCATGAAAAGAGTAATGATCAAATATTTACATTAACATCTGTGATGATTATAATGTTGAATGATACAACAGCATCAAAATGAGAATTTATAAGTGATGTATTTTCAGCTGATAATGGGGGTGGGGGGGTGGGGCAAAGGGCTGAGAATAAGAATTTATGGCAGGGACAAACTCATGGACGCCCAGACCATAAATCTGTCCCCACCACATTTTTCTCCATTAAGTATAAATTCATTATTGGTAGACCTCTTGAGATGTGACACCTCATTTTCAAGAGGGACCTCATGTCTATGTGGTGCTAAAGATAGTTACTATAGATGTATCAACCATGGATAGAAAGATCATGCTAATATCTACATTAACAGCTATAATGATTATGAACTGGAATGAGATGGCCAAATATGTGTTATGTCTGTAATTGTAGTTATTGAGGCTTCTTGACTCCACAGCAGCAGGCAGTCTCCACCAAGGATCCCAGGACACCTAAAAGACAAGAGCCAGAGACGAGTACAGGAGCAAACAGAAAGAGGCAGAGGCAGATATGGAGAGAGAGTGTGAGAGAGAGAGGGATAGAGCCCAGTGTGCCAGATCCCCCCGGCAGTCTAAGCCTATTGCATCTTAACTATGTGTCTAAACTATGGACTATGAGCTGGTCCCTAACTGAAAGCTTTATCAAAGAGGAATGTTTTAAGTCTAACCTTAAAGGTACAGAGGGTGTCTGCTTCCTGAACCGTGGTCTGTAAATGGTTCCAGAGAAGAGGAGCCTGATAACTGAAGGCTCTACCTCCCAGACTACTTCTAGAGACTGATGGAACCACGAGCAGGCCAGCATTTTGGGAGCGTAATGTTCTAGAGGGGTTGTACGGCACTACAAGCTCTTAAAGATAAATTGGTGCCTGTCCACGGCTTGTGTGTCTTGGTATGAGTATTGAAATGACTGGGAGGAGTGGATTCATTTCAGATACTTGTATGAACTGGTGCACACACAGCAGAAACTCCTGTAGAAGGAAAGTCAACAGGTCTGAATCAAAAATGGAGGAAACTGTTCTGAGAACTGGAGGACTGCAGAAACACACATTACCTGTTGATACAGGTGAATAAATGGTGAGCTTATGGTCAAAGTGATGAAATAAGAGAGTGACTTCAGGTTGTTTGAGGATCATAGGGTGCCAGCGGCTTTTATAAGTACAATCTAAAAGACAAAAGAGAGGGGCTGAATGAAACAAGGATCAATATTTCAGGCATTTATCTATGATGCTGTTCTAAATCCCACATAGAGGGTACACACTGCCGTCACAGTGTGGCAGAGAGCAACGTTTAGTAACTGATAATGATGGTAAAAAAAATGGTACATTAATTAATTCACCCGAAAGTTTCAGTGTTTTTAGTCATTTTCAGAAGACCTAATCACTTTTGATGATGTTTATCATGAAAAATGTAAATTATAAGGTAAAAACTTATTTAAAAAATGACAAAATACACTCTTGGAGCCATACTGCAGCATTAATTGGCCTAAGCTGTATGATGAAGCCCTGTAGTGATTCTAAATGTCTATCTATGATTTTACGTAAATCCAACATGAGATCAATGCACCAAGGCTTTCTCTGAACATACAGCTTTAGCATCTTTTAAACTGTCATCTCCTCTGGTTTATTTCTATTTGGACTCTTGACAACCTCCAGTTTATGAAAAATATGTGAAATAACATCAATAACAGGCCAAGTTTAGGTCATATTAATTCAATTTCATCAATCTGTGGTAAAATCTATGAACTCAAAGGGATAGTTTGGTATTTTTGAAGCTGGTGGTAGGAGGTACAAAGCATTAGCCTTAACACGAGCCACAATGTTAGACAGCAGCTCTCAGTCTAAATTAAAGTATTTGTCTGCCTCGTTCTCATTCACTGCTGTTTTCACTCTGTGCTTCTTGCCACTCAGTGGCTGTGAAATGCTAACTGCTAAGCTGTGTTTTTGGGCTGCACCACTCTGTTTGGATAATTCTGTATCAACTGTATTTCAGAATCAGAATCAGAATCAACGTTATTGGCCAGGTATGTTAGACATACAAGGAATTTGACGCTGGTTTACTTCTCTCTCTAAGTACAGACTAGATACCCACAGTGTATAAACATTATAAACAGAACAGAAGCAGAGATCACAAAGCAGGAATTAAACCATTCAATAAACATTCCTTAACACTTTGCCTCATTTCTTACATGTACATTGACTCAAATATCTCTAAATTTCGTTTTCCTCGCCCTTATCCTTCCAGTCTAATAAACTGGTTGACTTGATTTCGTTAAAAGATTGTCCAGGCTTCCAGCTGCAGCGTCGGCAGAAGCACCCCCCCTCGCCGCCTTGGTCTCTTTCCAAATGGAAGGCATGAGGATGGAGGAGGAGGAGGAGGAGGGGGAGCAAGGAAGAGGAAGTTATCACCAAATTGCCATATCTACAAAGCTCTCCCTGCACGCCACAGATTTCCCCTCTTTAATCTGACACATACAGTCTCACGCCTGCTAAAACCCTGGAAGGCGCTGTGAAGCTCAGCATCCCGGGCTGAACGAACGCCGCCGCCGCCAAGAGCGAGGGGAGTCAGAGGGAGAGACGCAGAGAAAGAAAAGATGGAGTGTGTGTGAGGGGGAGAGGGGGGCCATTTTATTTGTTCTTTGGAGCAAACATGTGCCCGGCTCTATGAAGGGAGTTAAATCGCGGAGGTTAATTGAAAAATGAGATAAACAAAGGCTGTGAAAAGCAGAGGGGGAGATTGTGGCTGGCAGCGCAGGCGGGCCACCACCGAACCTCCTTCAGACTGTGCAACCCTGATAAAAAAGCTCAGTTAATTGTCTCGCAATTTCTTCCACTTAATTTCAGTCCAATTAGAGAAAAAATAGCGAGGAACTGTCTCCTTCCTTTCATTGCTATGCACCTCCTGTTCCTTGGCAGAAAATAACTTTAATGGGTGGATCTTTCTGCCGACAAGCTTTCATTTTGTCATGAAGTCATGCTCAGCAATGTTCCTCCGTCTCCGAGAATACGAACATTATGTCCTGAACAATCTTCCTTTCAGCGCCAACATTCTCTCAGCATGGCGAGCCCTGAATTTCTTTCGATCCTCGCCACGTTAAGTTCAGCTCATTTGGTGACTAATAACTCCCCCGGTGGATAAATGAGGCGTCGGCGTGAAGGCGGCGTGGCTCGTCCATCACTCTGTACAGTAGAGAGGATCAGAGGCAGCCGTTGGGTCGAAGACCCCTCTTTGAGGGAAGAAGCTAACTGAAATGTCAAAGCACTTAAAGGTGAGCGGGCAACCTGTGAGGTCACGGCGGTGAACGCTCTGCGGGGATTAGCGGTAAGCAAATTGTGAAACAACAGTATGAAGCATGTTTAAGAGGCAGAGCGATGAAAACTTACAGCCATCTGTACTGTTGATTTAAAGAGCTGGAGAGAGATCCTCATTTAGGGGCTTCATCCTTATATAAGAATATGTTACCAAAGCAGCAGCTGGACCCACCTGATTCAGTGTCTGTCATCAGGCTGATCCATCTCCAAGCTCCAGTCTACAATGACTGTGAGCGGCCCAAAGCAGGACGGCCCAATCAGAGTCCTTCAGAGCAGGAGGAGGCGGAGCTACAAGTGAGACAACAGCAGGAAGTGACTGCACTAATAGAGATTAGCATAGATGCTAACAGCTTTAGCAGCAGTTTTATCAGATCTTGAAAACATTTCTTTATTAAATGAAAAAACATCAACACTACAAACTTCTCTACAGTCTGGATATTTTCACTTCTGATGGATCGATCATGCAGTCACCTGCTGGATATGCTTCCAGAAGGTTCCGCCCTTCCCAAACACTTTCTGTGGGCTGTTGCCCAGATGGACTGGTGGATTGAACAGTCCATCCAGTTTGCCAGGTTACCAGAAAAATCAAGTTACAGCAGGGGTCACCAGCCTGTAGGTCTGGATCTACTGGTAGATCTTTTAGACACTTTTAGTAGATCTTTAGGACTTCATTTAGGTCTTTATCTGACGGACTGGACAAACTGACTGCATCCTGTGAGAGTGAAACAAGCTCAGTAAAGTGTTTTGATCTTGTGACAGTGTGCATCCCCAAAACCACAGAACCACTCTGACCACAGACTTTAGACCTTAGACCAGGCAAGAGAAGGTCTAAAGAGACTCAACTTCTGCATCCTCAGGTTAGGAAGTCCTAATTTTCAGACAAACACACTCCTGGGCACAAGCAGGAGAGCATTTTGATTTTCTATTTCAACAGAGTGGGCACATGGCATATAAATGACACATGCACCAGGAGTACATTAAGAATGACACCTGTCCTTCACACCAATCACTTTGTGCTGTCCTGTCACTGGTCCACCTGGGAAAGAGCCCATAGATGGTGTTTGGGGAGGGCTGAATTTTTCAGAAGCATATCCAGCAGGTGATTGGATGATCGTCTGGTCAATTAACATTTGTTACGGGCCAATCAGATAAACCAGCGGGGGGGGGGGGGGGGGGGGGGGGGGGGCACTGTTTTACAGTATGTGATCCACTTCGAATAAACTTTAAACTTTAAATAAACTAATCAAAACATGTCAGAAGTGGAGTGAAAACATCCTTGACATTGAATCAGATGGATCCAGCTGCTGTGCAAGGTTAAAAATGAGGCCCTAAGGCTCCCTAACACAGTCAGTTCAGGGACTGAAATCTGGTGACTGGAGGCTGCTCGAGTACACGCAGCAACATCTATATAGACAAATAAGCACTATGAGAGTTAATGTTGAAGGGATAGTTCATTTTTTTTGAAGTGGGGTTGTATGAGCTCCATATGTCCACTAAGTACCTTAGATGCAGTAGAGTGTTCTCTCCTCTCCCTCAGTAAGCCACAGTCTGCAAGAGTCTGTTACGCAGATATAGCTGCAAACAGGGAAGTAACGTACCAAGAACAGAGGGTATTTTCTCCGCTGACAAGAACTCCCATCAAATAATAATACCACAGTTTAAGAGTACGCTACCTATAAATGGTTTTAAGTGCATTAACTTTTCGGAAATGTAAAGTTTTTCTGGAACTAACCGACTCACGTCACGTATTCTTCCGCGCAGCGCTGCCACGAGCCGCTGAATCACTCCGCCTCCCTCTCAGCTGTTGGCATAACAGGCTAGCGACCTCAGACGCCAGTTGTAGACTGATTGATAGCAGATTCTTATTTGACACATATTTCTGAGATTGGGTTTTTGTGTTGCTTCCCTGGATGCAGAAACAGATGTGCATCATAGAGCACTCATAGCTTTCACCGGTGTCCATCTGCAGCTCTTCTTCTGTGAACTCCGGTTCACACAGATATGCTCTTGGCTCCAAAGTGAATGGAACTTCATCACTGCTGTCATAATCACTCATTTTTAATTTCCTAAGTTGTCTCTTCCTCACATCGCTAAGAGTCAGAACAAAAGAAATGCAATTCTTGATTAAAGTTACACGAGGCTACAACTGGCTTCTGAAGCCGCTAGCTTGTCTCAGCTCTTAACAGCTGAGAGGGAGGCGGAGTGATTCAGTGGCTCGCAGCAGCGCTGAGGAAAAGTTAATGCACTTAAAACCATTTCTAGGTAGTGTACTCCTAAACTGTGGTATTATTTTTTGATGGGAGTTCTTGTAGGCGGAGAAAATACCCTCTGTACTTGGTACGTTACTTCCCTGTTTGCGGCTATATCTGCATAACAGACTCTTACCGACTGTGGCTTACTGAGGGAGAGGAGAGAACGCTCTACTGCATCTAAGGTACTTAGTGGCCATATGGAGCTCATACAACCCCACTTCAAAAAAACTGAACTATCCCTTTAACACTTCTTAAATGTCTTTACGGGTCCACACCACAAAGTGTTGTTTATTGGATTGTTATTTATTTAATTAATTGTTATTCATTTTGGAGAGATGGTGCTTTAACTCTCATCAAGTGTGATGGCTGACTCTTTTTGGAGTTAAAATTTAAACTTAGTAACACTTAACAGTATGACTTTTGATTATCACTTCTATGCAGTTTTAGGAATGCACTCTTTCAGAGTATAATTTAACTACTTAAAGGTGCAGTGTGTAGAATTTGGCATTTGAGCGACATCTATGGTTCAGATTCTAGAATGAGCCCAACCGTCACCAAAACGTCACATCGCTGAGCAACGGAAGCCTGTGAAGACCAAAAGGGATCGTGAACACGGCATCATTTACTAAAGTGACAAGGTTTGTAACCATTATTTTTATAGATTATAGAGCAGTTGTTAGCTGCTGATTGTAGGTTTTGTAAACTTTTAGTAACACAAACAAACATTAGCGCATTAATGCTAATCAGATCAAGCCCGATGCAGATTCGGCGAAATAAGGTAAAGAAGAGAGAGAGAGAGAGTGGGTACAATGTAGTGGAAAGCTGGGCCTGACGAGTGAGAGTTTTGTAGTATGATTGATGGAGTATTTATTCCTACGCCCACTGATTATGCGCTTTTTTTACAATACCAACACAATACGGGAGTTGTGTAGCAGCTCAGTAGTTTACAGTCTGTGTTGGTCGTTAAAGTTTGCAATTTAAACATAATAAACACGGTTACAAAATGTTATAAAACTGCATGTTGCACTCTTACCTGTCCAGCAGAAAACAAGCAACTTTGGCGTCAGTCTTCAAACATAACTTTGTTAACAAGGCTCTCCACCTTGTAAAAGCAACACCAGTGTTTACCCTTGTTTTTTGACGCTTTCTGTCATGATTCCGCTTCATTTCATCATGTTTTCTTTTTTTCGACAGAAGTTGACCGGACTCTCGACTCTCGAGTGATTTCGGATAAATGTGGTCTTCCATTTCCAAAGTTTTAACTGTAAAATACAAACAATTTAAATCCCTAGTGCAGAGTAACAACTGTCTCTACATCCACCGCTGTCCTCTCTCCTCTTCTTTGCCTGCATTCCAGATAGATTTCAGAACCGGCGGACAGACTCGCGTTTCGTTCTTTTTGTCCCTAAAATCCACCCGTAGACAACATGGCAGATTGTTATGTCGGCCTACATGAACACGGCCCACAGTAATGTAAATTTTTTTAAGCTTTTTCTAACTAAATAAAAATAAAACAAACGTTTTATGGGGATGATTGTACTCCCATTTTGACGGACTTTACATACAAATAGAAACATTATATCCAGTATTCACCGTTTCTGTTCGGCAAAATGCTGCCAAATTCTACACACTGCACCTTTAAGTGTTAACTTCATATTAACACTGCATCCTGTTAACATTGTTGTTTTATTTAATGTGTATTAATGGAGAAGAACAGACAAAATAAAGATAACATTTGGTGAAAGCACCCATGAAAAAAAAAAAAACACGTTTGTGTTGACTCCATCCAGAGAATAATTAACTGAAATTAACTGAAATTTAGCCAACACCAAAGTTTTTACTCTTCATAAAGTTGTGATGAAGAGTTATTAGCCTGGTTGCCCTAATGCAGTTACTATCACTAACACTGCTGCTTAAACTACGACTGACTATGTCCTCATTGCAAATGAGAGGCTCCAGGAGTCAACTTGAAGCAAGCCAAGACGACCTCTTTCCTACGAGCTCGGCCCACTTTGAACTGAAACAGTGATATATTGCTGTGTTCGTTTATGTTTAACGAAACCAAGTCAAACAGGGAACTCCCACTTAAATCGATCCAGGTGGGCAGCTGTTGCCTTTAAACCTCACTCAGTTGGCACCAAAGCATCGTTTCCACTGAGTGGTCTGGTTTGTTTTGATGTGGTTTGAAACGGTTTGCAGTCTTAAACCCTGATCTTGTTTGTGTTTCCACACTCGAGGACAGGAATGTCAGCCGGCAGGAGAGGGTTGCTACAGCTACAGTGAAGCGATCTGACATAGAGCTCGATTGTAAACCAAGAGTAACACTGGAGGACCTCCAGCACTCCATGGAAGACTGTTTTGCTTGGACATCCTTTACAGCAACAGCGAACAAATAACTTTAAATCCACAGCTTATTTGAACATGGTGAGGTATGTATTTTCATTTTAGCCAAAGAGTGAGACGACAGGGTTCTGTTCTTTGGGGACCTTTTCTCTTCATTTGACAGTGGAAACACCTGTAATTGAGTGCCGTACCAAACCAAACTGAACTGGACTTGTGGTAAAAATGTAGCTTAACTAAGTGTGCCAATAAAATAACACCTAAAGCATTACTCCACCAGCCTGAACTGTTGATTTCTGATGTTTACACCAAATTCTGGCTCCACCATTTGAATGTGGCAGCAGAAATGGAGACCCATCCATGCATTCCAGTTGTCCATAGTCCAGTATTGTGTTGTGGAAATTTTTCTCTGATGCATACTAGACATTTCAGTTACACCTCACATTTCTGTCTCACTGCATACATATGACCTCCCACCTCACATGGCCTTAATTAGAGTGACCATATTCTGAAAGCCCAAAAAGAGGACCCTCAGCAGCATGCGTTACATCATGACACATGCAGCATGCACGCTCAACATCTTTACAGGTAGGTACACTGGAATAATGCCAGTGATCCAGTGCAGCACTTTATTATAAATATTAACACTTTTACTTCTACAAATATGAATGGCTGCCTGGTCTTTTTGCCTTTTTTTGTCAATAAATGGGTCAGAAAATGCCCTTTGAGTAAATTATCTTGCACCTTTTTCAGGTAAAAATAAAACATTCTAGCAAGTATTTGTCATTGTTAAATTGTAAATGCTTAAAACAGTGTGTAATTACAAGAAAAGAATAAAAGCGATCTGAAGTTTCAACAGGTTCCTCTTTATAAACAATTCTAAATGAGCATATACAACAATTTTGAGACAAAACCATAAATCAACCTATTTTATATTATCTATTAGTATTTATTATTTATATCATTATATTACTTAATTATTTATGAAAACCATTAGACATGAACTATGATGACGAAAAAGATGAACTAGGTGAAAATATGCAGAAGAATGGCAAGAAAACACTCCAGAATGATACTAATGTCATTATTTACAATATTTTTACATTATTTACACAGAAAATACCAATAAACCACCGATAAATGACTCACGTTTGTCTCTGAATCCTCTCTCTGCTCTCCCGCATCTTCAGCTGGCTTCCCATCCCTCTCCTTCAGGCAATCCAGCCTTTACTGTAATGTACCGTATATCATATGTGCTCCATATGGTCTTGGCTCTTGTCGGGTTTTCCTGCTGTACAGCAGTATTTAAAGTGCTCTATAAATAAAGTAGATTATTTTATTGATTGATATCACTGGAAAGCTCTGCTTCTCAGCTTTCAGAATCCATCAGATTTTTTGGATAGCCTGGAAACTCGAGGAGTTACGGTAGTTTGAATCATGCATGTCCTTTTCTGTTGCCGGTGACAGCTTCGTCTGTAGAACAAGCAAAACCTGGACATTTTAGGGAATTTTATAAAATCCCCCTGGACATAATTTTATGTCCAAAAAGGAGGACGTTTTATTGAACCAACAACTGTGAGTAAAACTGTCTCATGGGACCTATAAATTTGCTAATACAGATTAATGTCTGCATGAATAAGTAGTGAGGGCTCTACTTGGATAAAATTCTATGAAGGGCAGTAGAATAAAACATTGGACAAAGTCTATGTATAAACTGAGAAGAAGTTCAGTTAAAATGTTGAGAAGAGGTTCAGTTACAGGAATAAAATGTTGTTTAAAGCCGTTTGACATCATTAGAGATCCACAGAGAAATATGGGATCAGGTAATAGCAAATGTAAAGGTCCCAAGATGGACAGTCCTATTTATCGGTGTATGAAGCAAAACCATGGTGAACACTGTCTAAAACATGTACTTAAATGTCTGAAAAAGTAAATGGATGAAGCAGAAAGGCCTGAAAAAAACAAATGGTGAAACAAATGGCAAAATCAAATGTTGGGAATAAAGCAGATCAGGGAAAAAAACAAAAACAAAGTGTGACTCAGCCTCCTGTTCTTAGCTGACAGGAGTAGTACATGCATGATCTTCTGCTGCTGTAGCCTGTCTGCTGTGAAGTGTAAGGCTAATATTTCTGGATTTCTGCCCAGTTTAAGCACTTAAGCAGCTGAATGATTAAATAGTTTTAAATTTTGAAGAATGTAAACAAAACTATGTTGGTCCAATATTAAATATTTGACCAGCAGAATAACTTTTTAATCTTTTCCGTAGAGACATCACAGTCGTCTCCCCTCCAAGAAATGATGGATGATATTTATTTAGAAGTAAACAAAACAGTTTTGCAAATCAAAGTGTGTGATTGTAGAAAGTGAAAATGACCCTGGTGTTCTCTCCAAAGGTGACAGCAGTAATTTTAACATTGACAGAAAAGTAAGACATTGTTTTTCTGTCCCTTTTGTCTCCTCCAGAAACAACAGAGCCCTCCTCGCTGTTTTTCTCCAGTCCTCTCAGAGATACAAAAACTTCAGAGGGAAACTTTGGACTCCAGACACCAAAGCTTCTGTAGGAGATGCAAAAGAAACCAAACTAAACAAAAGTGTAAGAATCTAAATTTCAGATTTGCTTCTGACTTTGAAGCCTCGTGCCTGGCGGACATGGCGGCGTGATTAGCATATGTTTGGTGCTGGCAGAATGAATCTGAGGGGAGATATACATACATTAGGAGATGTCCCATTAGTGGCCCCGCGGAGGCACTGATTTATGCTTTCTGTTGGCATCAGCTGACAGGGACATTAGTGTTACAGATGGGGACAGGTGACGTTGTCGGGATCATCAGTCTCCAGGTGATGCACCGCCAAAATGATGTGAGGGGAGCGAGTGGCAGGCAAAGGATTATGGGTAGCATCAGAGTTGGGGGGGGGCATTTCCGAGCTCCTGCAGGAAGATTACCTTGTCAGCATCAGAGGAAAAACACTCCTGCAGCAAGACAAATGACAATTCAATAATTCTGAATGCTTTGAGAGTGTCTGTGTGTTACAGAACTCAATTACAGCGATAAAAGGCGCTAATACAAGTTCAGAGAGTACGAGCCCAACGCTGACAAGATTTATCGCGTCATGTGAGCTTATGACTTATTCATGGCCTATTATACTTTATGATTGCTATCACTTTGGCTCTAAATACAGCTGACAGCAGGCAGCACTGTACTCTATGAAAGGACAGTTAGAGAGATCAGGCAGAAATGTTCAAACAGGAAGGTATTCATGTCACGCCGAGTACCCATCCACAAATCACTGACGGACTGAAAATCACTCTCTGTTCACAACAGTGTCTGCGGTTTTATATGCTTATCTGTTTGAATTTGGACAAAGACGTTCAAAAAGAAACAAAACAATAAAAAATATTACTGCATGAGCGATTTCTGTGAGCTTGAGGCGCCTTTTACTGTAAAAACTTGAAAGTGTATTTTTCTTTTTAAGATCTCATTAAGATCCATATAAAGCACATTCAGTCACTAAGGTAAACTTATTTCAAGAAGAACAACAAAAAAGACCTGAAGTGCCAGAAAGTAAGTGAAACAATCTGCCAACAGGGAAAAAGGCCTCCAGGGTGTCTTTAAATAGCACATTTTGGAGTGGATGTGGAGGTTACATCAGAGCAAGTCCAAGTGAAAATCAGTGTAAGAATCCATCCAACTGGTCATGTATCAACAAATGGACATCCATCCATCAATAATTTAATCCATCCATCATTTCACCTCACATAATGGTTCATGAAATTCTTGGATTATTATGTTTTGATACGTCTTTTCATATATGCAGTGCTCCACTTTTTATTCTTTATTTTTATCGTGTCCAAAGACAATGAAGTTCGTGTGACAGTCAGTGTATTTCCTCACACTTTAACTTAAAAACAATACATAACAAAAACAAAACACAGGAGAGAAAAGACAGTCAATGATTTAATGTGATTGTACAGCACATCAGCTTCATTTCTTTAGCTATGTGAAAGTCCATCTCTACATCCATCACTCAGTCCATCAGCCTTTCCATCCATCTGCAACGTAACGTACATCCAGCCAGCCATCAAGCATCCGCCACTTAAAAGTCAGTCCATTCAACTGACATCCAACAATCAGTATGCCTATTCAACAAATAATAAGTCAACCTGTCTTTCCATCCATCCATCCATCCATCCATTATCTATCTATCATCCAGCCATGTTTACACTCATCACTAAATCCACTGATTTATCCATCAATCTATCATTCATCCAATAAAAACTGATAAAAATATGACCATAATCTATCTCTCGAATCATCTGAAATGTAATGGGACAACCAGCCGCAAGCACTCTCCATTTAAAAGTCAGTCCATTCTTGACATCCAACAGTTAAGAGATATATCCAACAATGAATTGATCAAATTGTCTCTCCATCTAAAGTCAACAAATCCATCGATCCATCTGTCCATTCATCCATCCTTCATCCATCTATTGCTCCTTTTACCCATAACTTTAGCACAAAAAATTCTAATGACCAAGTTTTCCATCTATTTATCCATCCATCATCCATCCATTTATCCATTATCAGAGTTGCTATCCTTTCACTTATTTGTCATCCATCCATCCTTCCATGCATCCATCAAGCCACCCATACCTGCATCAGTATTAATGACAATCACTTAATGTTTAACCATCCAGCCATCCGTTCATTAACCAAACATTCATCCATCAGAGTTGGTATTCATCCAATTATCCATCCAGTTATCGATCCATCCAAGCTTCTGTCAGAATTAAGAACAATCACTCAGTTTTACCAGCCATTCATTCATTAAACACTTGGAAAGCGCAAACCTCTGCCAAGGTACCAAGGTAGCTCACATGATGATGATATGTTTCATATCATTATTTGTTAGACAGTTATTAAGCAAAAGAGGATTGTTCGCTAATGGCGGTTATCAGTATCACCACCAAAATCAAATCATTTTTACGTTCAGCCATTACCAACATCTCCTGAAAGTTACAGCTAAATCAGTCTGGTAGTTTTTGTGTAATCCTGCCAACAAACAAACAAACAAACAAACAAATTGACAAATGTGGTTGTTCCCTCCACCAAGGAGGTCATGTGTTTGCTGGTGTACGAGGTGTGTCAGAAAAGTTCCAGGACTGGTGTCACAAAGGATTTATTTCAAACCCAATCTTCAAACTAAGAGTTTTCCCCTTCAGACGATCAACTAGCATGTCTACAAAGAGATACTGCAGCGTTTGCTTCATTCAGTGCGCGAGAAGAGGCGAGAGTTGTGGCAGGACAAGTCGTGGCTGCTTCACCATGACAACGCGCCTGCTCCAGGGGGATTACTTTGAAGGGGAAAACTTGTAGTTTGTAGTTTGGATTCTAAATAAATCTTTTGTGACACCAGTCCTGGAACTTTTCTGACACACCTCGTACACCAGCAAACACATGACCTCCTTGGTGGAGGGAACAACCAAGTAATGATCCAACCATCAATCCATTTATCTTGATCTTTCATCCATCCATCCATTCAAAAGTAAACAAGTCCATTTACTAATCCTTACGTATCTTTAAAGCCATCTATCTATCTATCTATCTATCTATCTATCTATCTGTCTGTTTTTGGTGTGTATTTATTTCATCACAGGCTGCAGTGATAAACTCTGGACTCACACATTGTAATAGGCTGAGAGAGATAGACAAACAGAGGGAGAGACGAGGGGTGTGGGGGGTTTGAGGCATAAAGGGGGAGGGGGTGTATGCAGAGAATGTGTGAGTGAAGGGGGAGAGAGAGAATCAAACGCTGGCTGAATTGGGCCCAAATATCCAAGGTTAATTTTGTGAGAAAGCTGCAGTGCCCAGATAAGACCGTCCCTGCAAATGAGTTCTGCCTGCCTGGATTACAGCTAAATTTATGCAGCTTTCCTTATCCTTTCACAAGCTCCTCTGAAGTGGCATAATTAACTTGCGCACATAAAATGTGCACATTTTCTGCATGGTGGTAACATTCCTCATTTTACTGCTTTGATTTTTTTTCTTGCCCTATTCATGAAGGTACTTTAAATTTTGCTTTTCCTCAAGTTTGGAGATTTGTCATTGTAATGGCACAAGATGAGTCTCCCAATACTTAATCATTTTAATTACTCAATGGATAAATCTGCAGCCGCATTATACTCTGCAAAGATAGGCCAAATAAACAAACAACAATTATCCTCAAGTGAACACGCTGCATTAGAGAGTGTATACAGAGAGAACAAAAAGGTGAAAACATCATTACGCACTGCAGCTTTAAAGGAAATCTTACTTATTAAGATCAACATTGTCTTTCACAGTGTTAAAATATCATTTAGCAGACGCTTGTGTCCATCTGAGAGTAAGTGCAACTCAAGCAAGAATCTAAAGTGGAGGGAACAACGTTAGTAAGAGCAACACACTGCTTCAAGTCTGTTTGGACAGGTGCTGCATGAAGTGCTCGAGGCAGTGCCTATTTTTATTACTATTAATCATTAATTAATCACAGAATCAAGTCCTCATGTCACTGACATCAACATCATATCAGACATCATCATCTTCAGTGCTGAGATGTTCACAAAGAGCTGAGTCTTAAACCGTCTAACTGGCTCTACCAGAGGAGAGTCAGACTAAGGGCTTAAGAGTCCCTTAAACAGTTGAGTTTTCGACTTTCTCTCAAAGTAGATCAGGACTCTGCTGGTCCAGAGGAGTTGGGTGATTCAGTCCACCCCTTTGGGAACAACAGAGGAGAGTGTAGCTGGTGATTTTGAGCCGTGTTGAGATGGGAGCTCCAGGCGTCTTTCACTGGCAGAGCTTAGTGACCCAGAGGGAGTGTAGACCTGGAGGAGGGACTCCAGGTCAACAGGAGCCCTTCTTCTAACTGTTTTGTAAGCCAGAAGTGGAGATTTAAATTAGATCAGAGCTGCCACCGGAAGCCAATGAAGGGAGATTATCTGGGGAGTGACACGTGCTGTCCTGGGCTGGTTAAAGACCAGACGTGCTGCTGCATTCTGGGTCATCTCTAAAGGTTTAAATGTGCATGCAGGGAGACCTGCTGGGAAGGAGCTGCAGTATTGGATGTGTGAAGTTTCCTGATGCTGTACCAGAAGCTGTTGCCTGTTCTGTCAGGTAGGGTCTGATCCTCCTAATGTTATGACGGCATATCGACATGGACCTTAATGGTCAGCTGGTCATCAACCATGACACCCAGATGTCTGGCAGAGTTTGTAGACATGAGTTGATTGGATCCAAGCTGGATAGTGATCTGTGTTTAAATGGAGGGGCTGGAAGGACTGGCGTTCCTTTATTCATGCAGAAATATCAGCAAGGCACGATGAAATCCGAGCTGAGACAGGTGAGTCATCAGGTGAGAAAGAGAAAGAGCCGAATGTCACCTTTTGTACATGTGCTGCCATGATGTACAGTTTACTTTGGGTCCGAACCAATGTTACTTTGTCAACTAAAAAGAAATAACCAAACATGTTTGTTGACTATTTTTATTACATGACAACAAAAAGGGAAAACAACAACCAAATATTTGTTTACTTTTTATCAACCTGACCAGACATGATTAAAATGTCAGAGTTTGACTGTTGGAACTTTAAATTCATGGCCTCTTCGTTGTTTTAAGGGAATCATTTGCACTGTAACATTTTCTAAAAAGCTTTCTTCATAAGCATGTTTATAATACACCTCCTCTGAAAGAACTTAATGTTTGTGCCGTCCTGTATCACCCTACAGCCCAAACTAAAAGAAGGGTTTAAAAAATTAATATGACTGATCAATATTTTTTAACAATTATCAATAACAAAACACCCTGAAACAGCCATTGTTAAATATCTTTGTCTCATTATTAAGCCTTTTAAAACAATCTTGGATGACAATTTTTCACTTTTCAACAAAAAGGAAAAATTTAAATATTCTAAGTAAATCATAACATCTCTGTTTTGTTGTAAATGTTAAATTTTGTGACATTTTGTCAACACATTTGTCTGCATCATTTAAATCAAACAAGGAAACAAAAAACTGTTTTCTAAAATGACTAATAAATCAGACATCATTTGTCTGCTATTCTTTGAAAACCAACTTATTATTAATGTAGATATAAACTCTTAACAAATAACAGACAGGGCATGGTGCCTTTTTAAGACCAATTCACAAAAACACAAACAAATGTCATAAGCCTACTTCCTCTTTACTGCATTTACTCCAGACAAAGATGAAATATGGTAGCTATTTTGGTTGTACTCGTGTATAATATGCACCTGAAAAATTAGAGCTTATTTAAAAGCAAAGAAGTGTGTGTTATAATTGAGAAATTACGGTATTGCAAACCACCATTAAACTGAAAAAGGCTGTTAATCAGCTGATCAAAAGTTTAAGACCAAAGCTCAAAACACACCGAAAACCCCCTAAAATAGAAAAAAGGGACTCAGTAATGAGTATAACTAAGAAATCTATCACAGTGAATCATTTTATAATCCTAAGTGACATTGAGCAACTTTATCCATCCATCCAACCATCCATCCACCTGACATCCAACAAAAACAATGAAACAAATGATTTGGGTAATTACCAGTGCTGTTCATTTAGGGCAGCTGTGGCATAAACATTACACTGGGGGTCTAATAAAACTGTTCAGCACTGTATGTAATTTAGAATATAAGTAACCTAGTAATAACATAACTGTCAACCTGTTTAACGAAACACAAGGGCTGCACAATCAACTGTTTTAATATAACTGAAATGTGTGCATGTGCAAATACAGTCACGACTCAAAAAAACATAATCTCACTGTTTTTGTGTTGATCAATGAAAATCAAAACCAGCTGTTGTTTTTGTATATTTGGATGATTTACATTTAAACTTAGTACATCAGTGAGTGAATGTGAGAGTGAGTGAATGTAATCTGTGGTGTTGAAACATGAGCGTGTTTCCATGGTAACAGGAAACAAGCCAGGTCTTTCATGGCTCCTCTGTCATGGTCGTCAACCCAACAAGCCATGAACCTCCACAAATATTCAAATGATGCATTTTAAAGAAATATTTGAGGTGTTTTAAGTCCTTATCCCCCATATTTAAGGGTAGGTCATTAATAATTTGAACATTTCAGCTTCTAGTTTTCAGGAATTTCTTCACACTGTCTCTTAAAACACATAAATGTTGATCTGATAAAGTGAACATGTCCTAGCGCACCAGGCTGGTTTAAAGCACTGACTCATCACTTGTGCTTCACGTGCACGCACACACACCCTCACTGCAGGTAAACACACACTTATGTGGTCGAGTGTTTCCACAGCGAAGGAGCAGAAATCCCCCCGACATGTCCAGACGCTCAGAAATCCTTCAATCTTCAAAGCACAGATGCAAATACGGTAAGCTGCACTTGAGGACAGGAGGATATGCTCTGCTATTACAAAGCTTTTTTTTCCCATCATGCCCCAGGCTGCTCTGTTTATCTGCCCACACCCCCCTCCCCTAAAACTCTGTCCAAGGAGGGCTTCCTCCTCCTCCTCTTCCTCCTCCTCTTCGTGGTCCAGAAAGCAGCTCCATCATTTCAATTTCTGTCCCCACTCCTTCCACGTCCTCCTATCATCAGCATGTTTCACCGCCGGGCACAAACACTCGATTAATATTTATCCTACAGAAGCCTGGCCACACACACACACACACACACACACACATACACACCATTATACTGAATATGCAGCGGGGGGGGCACTGAGTCAAGTTTGCTGTGTGATCTTTCAGAGATGCAGAGCTCTGTGTGCAACCCGATGTTCTGCAGGGTGGATGAAAACATCTGAGAGCATAAAAACAGAGAAGCAGCGATGCTACAGCAGATTAGCTTCTGCTCTAAAAGCTTCAGTACATGTGATGAGGAAATTCAGAGATCTGCTTGATCAGCTGATCGGTCAAATATGGCCTTCACAGTCAACAGGGCCAGACTAACACAGCTCAGTGCCCCCGGGCAACAGCTTTTAGGTGCCCCCTCAGAAACCTGTTGTCCACCTTCCCCGCCTGCACGTCCTCCTCCAACAGCCACAGAATCAGAAACAAAGAACAGTGAGCCCTGCAGTCGGTGTAAATGCATGTTGTTGGTCTCTTACATCTATTTTAACCCTGTTACAGACCACTGCGTCAAACAAAAACCAACAAGTGACATTTTAAATTATTAAAAACATCATGAAGCTGAAGGAAAAGCTACAGTGGCACCAACAGGACCAGCTTTAGCACAACAATATCTCCCTAGCTCTGTTTTTATCCCAGAGACGGGCAAGTCAAGTCTCTCAGGGGCAGCCACATGCCCCACAAGTCTTTTATTTTCTGGTGAGCAATATGACACTTTATTTATTTATTAAATATTAGTTGGTGCAGCACAGTGGAAAGTGAATGAATTACACCACACCAATGATACAGTGACAGTCATATGATGACATAAATGGAAAAACAAGGGGAACAAGGAAAACAGCGAAAGAGAAAAAAGGAGTAAACTAAGAAAAGCATGCATTTAAAAAAGGGGACAGTTTATGAAATTATACACTGGAAGTATAGAAATTCAGGTTTTGTGTGTATGTGATGGAAAAGAGATTTATTAAACTTTGACCCTAACGTGCTAAGTTATTTTTTGTATGGAATAATACACATTCTGAAAAATGACCCAGAAAATCTAAACTAATCAGTTAATTCATTAGACCTCCAGGTCCCAGGCTGAAGAGGCCGCTAAACAAGAGATTAAAATAATAAATAAGAATATGTGTGGTTAGATAGAGATATGTACTGATAGATCTTAAAAGTGTTTCTATGTGAGGTGGGGAGTAGGGATGTAGAGACTTCATAAACTGTGTACACACATATGACCTTGAGTGACTGCCATTCTCTATCTATAGGGTTTAATAAGATGTTGGCCCCTGTGCAGCTCTAACAGCTTCACCTCCTCTGGGAAGGCTTTCCTCAAGGTTTAGGAGTGTTTATGGGAATTTTGACCATTCTTCCAGAAGCATTTGTGAGGTCAGACACTGATGTTGAACGAGGAGGCCTGGCTCACAGTCTCTGCTCTAATTCATCCCAAAGGTGATCTGTCAGGTTGAGGTCAGGAAAGGCTGTTCCTAAACTGTTCCCACAGAGTTGGAAGCATGAAATTGTCCAAAATGTCTGCAAGTTAGAAAAGAAACAAAGCCCCAAACAATCAAATCTAAAAAACACCTGCAAGAGCAGAAACGCAGCAGAACCAAAGGCTCAGAAGAGCTCCAGGCCTGCAGGGGGAGCTGCAGCAACATATTAATATATATTAATCATTTAACCTCAGTCCAGTCCCTGCCTGCAGCTGATTTAAACACAGACAGTCATGGATCAGCTGTTCTCTCTCACTTGCTTGTCTCTCCCTGCCACAGCGCCCCCTGCAGGCCTGGAGCTCTGCTGTTGTTGTACGTTGTTCTGCTGCATTTCTGCTCTTGCAGCTGTTTTTTGGATTTGATTGTTTGGGGCTTTGTTTCTTTTTAACTTGCAGCATGTTTGCCGTTATTACAATTGTTTTTTTGTTCTTGCAGTGTGTAATTTCAATTACTGCTTCTGTGTTTGAATCTTGTTCTGACCTTTGGTTCTGTTTCTGTTCTTGAATCTTTTCTGCTCTTGAAGCTCTTTTTCTCCTCCTGAACTGCATTGAGCTGTTGGAGACGGTTTGTCCTCATCAGCCACTGTAAATTGTTGCAAGAAAATCTCGCTGGACCAAAATATGGCAAAAAAAGGCTTGGAGTTGAAAGAGCTAAGATATCAAGTCTTATTTTTTTCAGACATCATACAATTAAAATTTGTCCTGTCTCTTTGGCAGATATTTTTACTCATTACAAGCATTTCAGACTTTATTTTCTTGTTTTTATTAAAGTAAAGCCGACATGTCCTTCAGCCAGCAGTGCAGAAAAGTTTGCTTCACAAAAGGAAACAATCTCTACCAAACAGGATAAACTGATGATTTTTGACTGAATATGAGGCCGTTTCCTTTGTATCCTTGTGAATCCTTGTATGAAGTGGAGTCCACAGGAGAAACTTCTGTAGATGGAGAGTCAACAGGTCTGAATCTGCTCTGAGAGCTGGAGGAGCAGAGAGACACAACCCCACTTCAAGACACCTGAACTATTCGTTTAATTCACTAAGAGATACTGAAACACAGAATATTCAACCCCTGATTGAGTCCAGGTCCAACCTCTGGTTAGAGGAGGAGTCAGACGAACATTACTGCTGCGGTGTAGAATACAAAACAGGGCTCTCAAGTTTTGATCTCAGGTCAGAGTGGGATTTTTGCTGGCTTGTGGTCATTAACCATCCTTATGCATTTATCATATTTTAAAGTAAAACTTGGGTTTATTAGTAGTCAGGTGCTGGTATTTTGTCCCCACAATTTAATGTGTCTTATTGTTACTTTGTGATGTTTGGTATATTATATCAAGTAATGATGAAAATGATGAAACATAATAATACAAATATTATTGTTATTTTTTCTATTATTTACCTCCAACATTTGACCATTCTCTTTCAAACTTAAAATGTGCAATTTTTATTTTAATTATAGCATGTTTATATATATATGTATATATATATATATATATATATATATATATATATATATATATATATATATATATATGTATATATATATATATATATATATATATATATGTACATATATATATAAATAAATATATATATATATATATGTATACATATATATATATAAGTCATTTCATTAATCAGCAGGCTACAAAATGAAACAATGACATAACTTACTGTACTCACGTGATAAGGCATTCCTGTCAAGAGTGTGAAGTATGCATCCTTATCTCAGGGTCACTGCAGTCAGATCAACCGTTTCTTTCCCGGATACAACTCTGCTCCTGTTCAGCTCTGTGATGCTCAGAGCTTCTTGCTATACGTTCTGTGAATGCGTATAAAGCGGTGCAACTTGGTGGGCATTAAACAATACATTTTCATGTGTGAGAAATACCAGGTTTGGCGTGTGAGGGTGTGTAAAGGTTAAAATGCGTGTCACATGCTGAATGCATGAGACTTGAGAGCTCTGACAAAACCAGGGCCACTTGGTAGTAGAACTTGTCAAACACGTTGGAAGTGTAACAAAAATATCCTTTCTATCAAAAAGTGCTTTCATTATTGATGATTGTTTTTCATTTAATAAAGGAATGAGGCCCAGATCAGATAAAACTGCTACTGAAGCTGTTAGCATCTATGCTAATCTCTGTAGGAGCACTCACTTCCTGCTGTCGACTTACGTCACCTCTTCCTGCTCTGAAAGACGCTGACTGGGCCATGATGCTGCAATAACAGTCATTGGAGATTGGAACTTGGAAAGATGGATAAGCTTTAGCATTTATGTTGGCCAGAAGTGAGCGAGAACCAATTATGTCAAGGGGTGGAGTTGTTGCACCCATTAAAAAAAGGTGCTATTACTCTCTTTTTCTTACAGTTAACAGTGATTTAATCTGATGTTATGTGAGTATAGGTAAGCCTGGTCAGGCTGTTGTTAGCGGTTAAGTTATCTTTAGCAGAGCTAACAATGGTTAACACCTTGCATTCATGATTAAGAATCGAATTGTCTCTGATAGTTTCCTGCCTCCTGGCATGCAATCGCGATTCCAACGCAAAGGATTGGTCTGAAGAAAGTCAATTTTCCATCCCTGTAAAGTGACGTAGGCTAACAAACACAACAGCAGCACCTGTGAGGCAGCAACAAGCTCCTCCATTTTCACTGTTTTGGTGTGAGTGGCGCTGACATGCTGACATCGCAGAGCTCCAACTTTGCTCCTTGGCGGTGGAAAAGCAACATGGTCTGAAGAGGCGCTCGGGTTAGCACCAGCTCAGCACCGGCTCCAGCTCGTTAGAAAAGGGGTAATGGAGGATTAATGTCACTGTGTAAACTGATGGTGTATACAGGTGCTCCAATGCTCACCTGGATTGTAACATTTATAAATCTGGACTGGGACATCACTGAATTTGTTCAGAGGAGGGAACAGCCCCGCTTCTTCCCTTCAGAGTAAAAATAGATGGACTATAACGCCGCCTGAGGTTTACAGAGAAACACGTGTTGTGTTGTTCTCAGAAGCGTATTTTACCGGCCTGAACCTTTGGTTCCCTCAGAGGGGTTTTCTGCAGCCCTGTTTTCAATGTCCGTCCCTGCTGTGCAGTGAATAAAACTCATCTGAATCAGAGCTGAAAGACTTTTTCTTCTGTGTGTAGGTTTGTTTCTGTGTGCTTTTCCTCCTGCAGGTATTTCACAGCCTCGAAAACGTTCAAGCTCATACAAGTGAGCGCTTACATGCTGAATAAATCAGATAGAAAAGATACTGCTGAAAAGAAAAATCGCTCTTTAGAAATGAAACCTGCCAGCCGCCGTGCTTTGTCCCGCCGTGTCACTATGGTAACAACATAATTAGTGAATGTGCTCTATCACTGTCAGCAAGACTGGACCCAAATTAATTTCCAAGGTTTCACAAATGAGCTGATGAGCCTGAGATGGGATGGATTCTGTTGGTGTGGACGATGAAAGAGAGCTGATAATAGAGACCGTTTCTGTTCATCATTCAAGCTTCAGTCCTGAAGAACATTCTGGAAAAAGAGCAGACACGTCCTGCGCCTCCGCTCCACCAAACCGCAGTTCTTCCTCCGGCAGCCACTCTCATCAGAAAAACTGGCACAATAATCTTTTCCATCATGTGTGGCGTGCATGTTGAATGAAGGGTGAGGATTACGGGAACTTTTGTCACAGCTCTTAGCGTGGAATAACTGTTGAAATTCACAAAGCCTAAATAACTTTTGTCTGTATCTGATGCTGTGATCTACTCGCATCAACTTCCTCCCTAACAGAAAAGTGCTTTCTGCAAAGTCTCAATCGCTTCCCATTGTGATGATTTACTGTGTAATCCTGCAATTTTCACAATCCGGATTATCTTATCATCTCCTCGCTGATAAACAGCAGCAAAATAAAGTCCGATTTCATTTACACGACGCTGCACAGAAATAATCACCACAACTCTGTTTGTCAATCTGAGTTCATGACCTACTTTTACACTAAAGTGTCCCACAAACTTTTACCCCACTGACGGCACAGCAGAGGCTTTGGTTGGTCTTTGTTTAAGTTACATTAATAATGACCCTCTCTGCTTTTCTTTGGACCTCAGCTTTGGTCAGATCCCCCTTTGACAAACTCTCAAGAGCAGAATCTTGGACACACGTTGCTGCAGGTAATTCACGAACTCTTGACCCAACGGAAGCATAAAAATCATCCCCTCTGTCCATTTGTTTGTGTTTATTTTATTTGTTCCTGTTTTGGACACCCACTTTGGTCTGAGTCCCCTTTATAAACATTTTAGTGCTGAAACTTGGACTTGATAAACAAAATATGTGGTTGACAACATATCAGTTGAGATATCTGACATTTGGTGTTGATGTTCCATGAGACAATTTGACCAAAGTAACAACAAAATCAGATCATCCAACCCATCTATCTATCCGTCAGAAGTTTTTGAATATTAATCAACTATTAGGTTTATTACTGCACCAGGCACCTTTCATTGGCGGAGCATAGCAGCTGAGAGGGAGTGCAGACCTAGACGAGGGGTTCCAGGTAAACTGGAGACATTCCTGTTACTGTTTTGTTTTGTAAACCAGATATAGAGATTTAAATGTGATCTGAGCTGCAACTGGAAGCCAGTGAAGAGAGATTAGTGCAGTGTTGTACAGCTCCGGGCTGGTTAAAGACCAGGCTGCTTTCTGGCAGGTTCAAGTCCTGATTGAACCATGCTTAGAAGTTAGTTTGGTGACTGAGAGGACGTGAATTGACTTCCTGGGGCATTGCCTCATTCACGTCAGTTGGTTAAAGGGGTTTGCTTCTCTCGCCTTTGGGCATAGAGTATGCACCCTTACACCTACATAATCACCAAAGAAAGTAGTGTTAATGCTGCTGGTGGTCAGAAAAGGTGAAGGGGGCAGTGCCCACCTGGCATGTACTCCCAAACCTGACCTGACCTGAGGTTGAACAAGAAGTTCTAATAAAATCGATGCTGTATTGGAACATTATACACTTTAGAGGAGGGATTTGCAAATCTAGGTGGCACGGTCGTGCAGCAGGTAGTGCACGGAGGTGCAAGGAGGTTCAGTCCCTGTGTTGATCAGGGCCTTTCTGTGTGGAGTTTGCATGTCTCCCTGTACATGAGTGGGGCACTCTGGCTTCCTCCCACAGATCAAAAACATGCTCATCACTGGTGACTCCAAATTGCCCTTAAGTATGAGTGTGAGAGTGAACGGTTGTCTGTCTCTCTATGTGGTCCTGTGATTGGCTGGTGACAGGTTCAAGGTGTACCCCACCTCTCACCCAATGTCAGCTGGGATAGGCTCCAGCTCCCATGACCCCATAAGGGATAAGTACATGATGGATGGATTGCAAAGCACAAAAGGTGGAGATGAAACTCATGCTGAATCCAGCATCATGGCTGCTGCCCCTCTTGGCTGATGCTGAGCATGATGACCACGTTAGCCGGGGAGAAGAGTCGTGTTATTGTTCAAACTCTTCAGGAAATCCCGGCCCATGTGTTGAGCTGTTACATGACAAGCTTAGTGAATATTCAGCTGACATAGGGCTGCAGTTCTCATCAAATAACTACCTCTAAGTCTTTTTGATCATCACAGGGAGAGGATTACTGAGCTTTGTCCCAGAATTTATCATACATCCACAGTTTTCATGTCTCAAACGCAACAAATAAAACTCTTTTACATCAGTGACAAGTCTCACTTTGTTTTTATTCTAACATTTTGACCCTAACACAAAAACACCTTGGAAAGTTGGTCAGAAAAAAAAAGTTTCATCTGTCAGACAAACCTCCTTCAGGTTTTCATATTCCTCTGTTTCTATATGTTGTCATTTTTAGATTACAGCCCAGGGGGATTACAGGGTTTGCCAACTGGCACCTCTGAATGTCCCCTGATGAACACGAGTCCTTTATTAAAACCAGCGAGCACATTTTGTGTCTCTCCTGCAATCAGGACTTTGATTGCAGGACAATGGACGCGTTTGATTGAGACATAATCAGACTCTTCACTAATTCGATGTCAAAGGAAAATCAGCGCAGACAGCAGACACAAATCACACAGACGGAGTCCTCTTTATGATAAAGAGGTCACGGGGTCGCTTTTATAAGAAAACAAGGTCACAAAGTTTAGATTGTAGGAGAAGTGTTCGGAAAATAAATCCCCTCTCAGGTGGATATGAGTCCTTTTATTCAGTCCTTAGTACAAAGAAATTTGAGCTTTGGGGGAGAAGCAGCAGATTTTCCCAGCATGCATTAAGACCTTCAAGTCATAGCAACAGACCCATCTCATCTTGATGGCCTTCATTTCTAGTTAAATGGGACCCTTCTGGTCATTTTTTAAAAAAAATGTTAAGATCATTTTTTCGGGTAGCACGGTGGCGCTGCAGGTAGTGCATGCGCCTCTCAGTAAGAAGGTTGCCGGTCCGATCCCTGGGTCAGGCAGGGCCTTTCTGGGTGAAGTATTCATGTTCTTCGCGTGCGTGCATAGGTTCTCTCCAGGCACTCCTCCGACAGACCGAAAACATGCTCATTAGTTTGAATGGTATGAGTGTGAGTGTGAATGGTTGTCTGTCTCTCTATGTGGCCCTGTGATTGGCTGATGACAGCCTATCCCCCAGTGCCAGCTGGGATAGACTCCAGCCCCCCCCACCACCCCAAAAAAGAGATAAGCGGTGTAGATAATGAAATGAAATGATTATTTTTACGGGCATTTTCTGGTCCAGCTGAAGTATGTATATGGGTCGTGCCTGGTTGCTTCCCACTCTGCCGAACCAGCACCTCGATGGTTTTTAGTTTTTATCAAAGATATTTTTATGATTTTTATCCGCTGTGTTTTTAACTTTAAAATTTTATGGTCTTCTTTGCTCTGAACTGTTTTTAATCCATCTGTTGTTTTTCCCCTTGTAATCTCAGTTTTATTGCTCATTTTGTCATGATTTTGTCTGTTCTGTTTTATTTTTATATCATGCTCCTTATTTCCGGTTTTTGACCTCTAGTCTTGTGTCTCTTGTGTTTCCTGTTCCTGGTCCTTGTCAAATTACCCGTTTTGTTCACATTCATGTCTTGTCTTTGTGTTTCCTATTTTATTTTGAAAGTTCTCCTGTCTCCTCGTATTGCCATTGGTTTTGCTTCCTGTCTCGTCCTGTCACACCTGATCCTGATTGTTCTTCCCCAGCTGTTTCTCGTTTACCCCAATCACCTCATGTATTTAACCCTTGTGTTGTCCCCTTGTCTTTATGGGCTCATTACCCTTTTGTCTTCCTTGGCTCCATGTCTTCAGTCTGTTCTCCAGTGTTCTCATTGTGATCTCCAGTCTACTCCAGAGTTTTGAAGGTATTTTCTGTTGGAACTTTGTTTTGTACTTTGTTGCTCAGTTTTGATTTGTTACTTTGTTTCTTTGGTATTTTTTGAGCTTTTGCTAAGGACTGTTTTTGTATGGACTTTGTTAAGGATTTATTTTTGCAGTTTCTTTGATCCTCCTTTAAGTTTATTCAAGCCCTTTGGTTAATCTGCATTTGGGTCCTTCCTCTTTTGTTTTTCCTGGATTACTCGGTTTTCATTGGTGACACATTTATGTTTTATTGATTCAGTGTGATGTTGGGTACCTAGTTTACCATTTCATTGCCATCCTCCATGGGCCCCCTTTATCCCCTCTTATGGGCAGCCTTGGTTAGTGATGTTAATATCAATAAAAGTAGCAACCCTCATCCCTGTAGGAGTGGGCCCACCATCCTGCTGTATGAACACTGCTCTCAGAAGCTCCTCTGCTGGTCCAGGTCTTACCTGGATGCTTGATTCTGCTCAGAGCTGGTCCAGGACTCAGAGTCAGCACAGTCCTGGCCCTGCAGGTAGTCACGGCTAATATGAGAGAGCTTCCTTGAAGACTGTACCCTCGGTTTGATGTTAATCAGTGAACACTAATGACATTACTTATTTATTTATTTAGTAAATATTCAAATTGGCCTTGAATCAAGGAGCACTCGGTACAGTCTAATCAGCCCACTGTGTCTGTAACCTCTAGAAATTAGCTGGCGCTAATTATCGCCTAAAAGCTTTAATTTGTTTTGCAACAATGGCTGAGCTGTGTGCATACAGAGCAGAGTGGCTCACAGGAGAGCGGCTCGTTCTCTTTTTTATTTCATTTCTGATTTTTCTCCTGTTGTGGATGAGAGAGGGCTCCCTATGGACCCTTCTATCACTACCTACGAGCGCGCTCTCCGACCAGCCACAAAATACAGCAACAGCTTGTAGGTAATTGATCAGGCAAGTGAACTGTAAAATATTCATTTTCTACTTCAACAGCCAGATAAATCTCTGGGGAGGGTTTGGGGAGGACGGCGGTGGAAATATTGCTTATGCACCACGAGGTAGGAGCCGCAGCCGCATGATGGCGAGGGCCCGATAAGAGGGGGAGCGTGGCTGGGCTGGGCTGGAGCTGCCAGTGATGGCCAGCCATGCAATTCCCTGCTTGGCTTTAGACCAAGGAACCAAATCCCCGTCTACAGCCCGGGATTTCATGCTGCAGAGCCGAGGGGGGCCGCCCTGCACCCTCCAGCGCCGGCAGGCTAAAAACCTGAATCCTGCACCACGCTGCCTGACCTGTTTTTGTGTAGCGTTGCGTCAAACACACACACACACACATATTGGAGACAGTGGCACTTCAATTCACTGATTGTGTTTGTGTGTGATTGACACTTAAGCGGAGGAAAAACCAGCAATTTCCAAGGCTCTCCTTTTATTTGTCGATGGATTTTATCAATGAGGCAGCCAGTGAAACAGATGAGAAACAAATCCATCGCCCCTCCCTCCTCCCCTGAGGCTGCAATGATAAAAAGGTCAGAGTGTCAGAAAAAGAAAGGTTATTTAAAAAGTGTTTTTCCTCGTTCTTTGATTGATCCGCTGTGATGAATTCATATTTAATCTACATGAATCTATATATGCTAATGTGTTTGATCAACAGCAGAGCTGCTCCAATGCTCACAGCCTTTAGTCCTGACCTTTTCCTGTGTGGAGCCGCTCCACACCTTTACAAACACATCACTCTGCCAATATGTACGCAGATATGTAGAAAAGAAGGAGTAGTATGGCTACTATGAGGGAGGGGTACAAGTATCTGTCTATGTCCTTAGACTAGTAACACTTTCACTAACAGTCTGTTGTTTTAGGCTACCGTCATCCCCAAACTTACCAAACAAAAAGTAAAAAGGACTTTTCAATAGGGAAGAATCTTATGATAGGGTATGTACTGCGATACAGGGGTGTAGACCTCCCCTACAACCTACATTCCAATTAAGTCGGGACGTTTTGTAAAATAACCAAACACTGATTCACAGATCCTACTCGGCCTCCACTCAACAGAAAACGCTGCAAAGTCAAAATATTTAATGCTCAAACTCATAAACTTTATTGTTTTATTCACTCACATTAATGCCTGCAACACGTTCCAAACAATGCTGGGGCAGGTGCATGTTTTTTCCCAAAGTTCATTATTGACTTTTCAAGCAAAAAAAAAATGTCAGCTTCTGAATATCACACCAGAACACTCTCCCAATCCTCCTCGTTATCCTCCATCCTGCTTGGCCACACATAACAACACACAACTTATCGCGTATCGTACATCAAATCAAACATTAAACATATAAATATTTTTAAAGGTGTGAACAAGGAATGAAATGTGATATATATATCAAATATTGAGATAGATGAGTAAATGAACAGTTCACAAAATAATATCCATCCATCATCTATACCAATTATCCCTTTCGGGGTCTTGGGGGCTGGAGCCTATCCCAGCTGACATTGGGTGAGAGTCACCAATGAGCATGTTTTTGGTCTGTGGGAGGAAGTCGGAGTGCCAGGAAAGAAACCCACACATGCATGTGAAGTACATTCAGACTCCACACAGAGAGGCCCTGGGGATCAAACTGGTGACCTTCTTGCTGTGAGGCACGTGCACTACCTGCTTCACCACCACCCCGCCCACAAAACCATATGGCTATAGTCAATCAAAGAAAATAAATATATGTCAGTCAATAAAATAAAAAATTAAACAGAAATAAATAAAAAAACATCAGTATGAATAAAAGTGGGGAGGGTCTTATCACTGTGATCCTCAGGGATGAGTGTGAGTTTATCTTACCCTTGTAATAACTCTTTATTTCTCAAAATCTGGTATCAATCTACTGCGGGTTGGAGTGAAGGCATTCATTTATTTTTGGACGATAATGCATCTAGCTAAAGGTTGCAACGCTCAGTGAGCATTTTTGAACTGAGGACTGTAACTGTTGAAGCTTTGTAGGTTGAATTCTTTCTCGTTCTTGTTGATGTTCGACTTCAGTTGGGTCTCTGTTGATCTTCATAATGGTCTGGCCTTAATGCAGCTTTGAACACCTTTGAGCTAAACAACGCTATTACTAGAAGCCGGTTGTGTATTTCTGGCTCAAAATGCAGCAGTGGGTCAGATGGCAGGAAGAAAGACTGCAGTTACAGCCCCAGCTGGTGGTGGGAGGCTAGATTACACAATCTTTGACTGGCCGTTGATGTGCCTGAGGTAAAGTGTGAAAGAAAACCAAACCAAGACAAAAGTAAAGCAATCTTGCAACTTGACCCATAACCTTTAATAGAGTAAAAGCATCCCTACTCTATCTGCTGTCCAATAAAATTAAAAACATCAATGTTGAAAGTACATCCTTAAAGAATTTTCAGCACTGCAGGTCTCGGCCTACTGTACTGCAGATTTCTCCAATTTCACCCGCAAACCCTGAAAAACAAAAGCACTTGATACTGTATCTTGAAAACACAACAGTAATTACAGTAAATTATAAACATCATCTTCTGCAGGGGGGATGGAGAAACAGTGTGCCTCTGTACATTCATCCATGACATGATAAATCTCATAAAAGTCCTCGTGTCACTTTGAGAAATGAGGCGAACCTGCAGACAGACTGTACGAACGTGCAGCAGGAGGCCATGTGAGGACTGGGTGGTCCTCTCTCTCCCTTGATGTGAGTGTGTGGTGTGTTTTTCCACTTCACAGTCACCTAAAGAGGACAAAAAACGCCGACTCACAGCGCCGCAGTGAGCTGTGTGTTTGTAATTAAGTAGTTAGAAATCAAAGCAATATGTGGAATGATTAATATTTAATAACATGGAGTTTTTACGGCTGGGTTAATTGAATACCTTATCTTTATTATGCAGATGCTTCATAAATATGAAATATTACACATTACAGATAGCTGCTCTTGAAAACCGCACTGAAGCATTGAGAAATATAATTAAGCTTAGCTGAAATAAACGGCGGACTTTCCTCTCCGAGAGCTTTATCTACAATGAACCTACATCAACAAAATAATAAACAGCTCTGTGGACCCGCGCTGAATTGAGCCCCGACTGTTCAGCGACCTACAAAAACAAAAACACAAACTTGTTCTGTTACGGCCTCTCTCTGACTTAAAGATCAATGTGAGGGTTGATTAATGGTGGGATTATGTGGGGGCTCAGCCCTGGAATATTTGAATACAGGGTGTAATCTTGTCATTGTTCGCTGCTGCGCGGTCAGAGCAGGCACGCTGGATTTAAGGAGCCCAACAATGATCGTCTGCAGTGGATTACCCAAAGCCACGCACGCCAAAGAGTACAAAGCATGGCAGTACAGTACCTCACATACCGCTGATGATTTGGACTGGATTATGCTTTATTTGGGGGGTGGGGGGTGTAGGTAACATTTTCCAGCCCTGCATGATCTAAGTGCAAGACAACGGCAGTGATAAAATCTGCCATGACAGGTGAGATTCAAAAATATTACGGTCTAAATAACGTCAATATTTATTTGAGTATCTTCGATAAATTGGAGGCCTGTATTTTTTTTTGTTCAGTGCGAGAAATTATTATTTTTTGCTGTGATGGTTTCCATAAAGGTCTTTATTGAAGCATAGCTAAATGCATTATAGATTAGATTAGATTAGATTAGATGAGATTAGATTAGATAGAACTTTATTAATCCCCTTGGAAAAAACTCCCTCGGGGAAAATTGGGATTCCAGTATCAGTTAAGTATTACAGATGAAAGATATATATAAAAAAGACAGATCTAAACAAAAATTTAAATATGAAATATATGAAATATAAAATGAACTTAGAATACCCGTGTACACTACTTTACAGCAATAAAAAAAAACCTTCAGATGGCTTTAACTCCATATTTAACACATCAAGAAGCGCTTTACTCTTTACTTTTAAGTTGAATATTCACACCATTAAATCTAAAGAAAGCATTATATTTACTGTTTGCTTGGATCACTTGTAGTTTGATTGTCTTATTGAGAGTTTCCTTACATCTGTATCACTTTGGCAGCAGTGTAGCTCAGTACGGGCTTGGGCTGAAGACCAAAAGGTGGCCTGTTTCCTGTTTGAACCATGCTGGCAAGTTGGTTTGGTAGCTGAGAGTTTGTAATGCAGTTGAAGGGGTTGGTGTCCCTTGCTTCTGGAGTCTCAGGGAGTAGGGTTTGGACTGAATCGCACAAAAACACCTTTGAAAGTGGGGTTAACGTTGTTGGTGGTGCAGACGAGAGATCAGGAATGATGAATGGCAAGGTGCTGACCCGGCATGTTCTCACCATATCAAGTCGGCCTTTGGTACGTGGGAATAAAATTATTTGTGGCCCTCAAAGTAACCAAAGCCTTCTGTCCTGGGTCTTACCGTGGATTTCCAGGGTAAGACCTTCTGGAAGCTGGAGGGGGAGGGCACAAGCCACAAGGTCTCGTTATAATTGCGATATCACACGATACCAAACCATGTTATAGCTGAGAAAAGAAATAAACAACTCATCATTTCTCTTCTCTAAGGTCACTTTGCTGGTCCCAACCATATAGCTCCATATAGCATTTGATTTGTATTTCTAGCATGGATGAGTTCATGATTTATGCTTTGATCACAGTTTAGTGTATTTTGTTATTAACTAGTTATTAAATTTTTATTGTTGTTTCCATTTTTTACTACATTATTTAAAATCTTTGTTATTAACTTTGATTGACTGAACCTATTCAGGAAACTTACTCCACACGTTTGACTTCCTTTTCTGAGGCTTTCTGAACAACTGGAAATTTACAAGGTTTGGCAGTTTGGTGCTGAAAATAGACCTGCAGCATATCTCGAGCAATGTGGAGCACACTGGCTACATTTGGCCACTCGGACGACTCTTAAATCTGCCCTGAAGCCAGATGCAGATGACAAAGAAGATGGAGTATGACTTTGTAAGGGACCAAGCTGTAAAAGCTCAGATTAGTTGCTGGGAGAGTGTTTTTTATTTTTCCCAATAGAAAATAAGTCAGTTTTGCAAACCAAAATGATCAGAACCAGCCTATAAGAGAGATCAATTACCCTGACATACCAGATGGACCATTCAATATATTTCACCAGTCCATCTGGGAAAGAGAACATGGAAAGTGTTCAGGGAGGGCAGAGCCTTTCAGAAGCATATCAGGTGATGGATTATTGTTCCTTCAGTCACATTTCTTATGGGCCAATCAGATAATGTCTTGGGCAAGCGCTACAGCAGAGGTGTAAAGGACAGAATGTGAGCCACTTCATAGAACAAACTCCTGCAAGACATGACAGAAGTGGAGCAAAATGGTCCCTTCTAAAGAGAAAGGCTTTCAGTGTTGCTCTTTGTTTTTCATTTAATAAAGGAATGTGGTCCAGATCTGGTAAAACTGCTACTGAAGCTATTAGCATCTACAGACGTTAAAGACAGAAAAAACCTACATGGTCACTGAAATAACTTAGAACTGACAAAAGTAATAAAAATAAAAATTTACTAAAAGATCAACTAATGAAAATCAGACATTGCTTTTGAATTGTGGTTCAACAGAATTATTTAAAAAAAGAACAAAATAATGAAACTGGCCTGGACAACAATGATGGTACCCCTAGAATAGACTGAAAATGATTTGATCATAGGGACATGTTAAACTAAGGTGTGTCCTGTAATTAGCATCTCAGGTGTCTTCAAGCTTGTAATCAGTCAGTCTGCCTATTTAAAGGCTGAAAAGTAGTCACTGTGCTGTTTGGTATCGTGGTGTGTACCACACTGAACATGGACCACAGAAAGCTAAGGACAGAGTTGTCTCAGGAGAGTTGTCTCGGGACTGTAGCCAACCTCCCTGGACGTGGCCGCAAGAGGAAAATTAATGACAAATTGAAGAGACAGATAATACGAATGGTTAACCAAAGAGCCCAGAACAACTTCACAAGAGATTAGAGGTGAGCTCCAAGCTCAAGGTACATCAGTATCAGATCGTACCATCCATCACTGTTTGAGCCAAAATGGACTTAATGGAAGATGACCGAGGAGGACACCGTTGTTGAAAGCAAATCATAAGAAAGTGAGACTAGATTTTGCCAAAATGCATATTGACAAGCCACAAAGCTTCTGGGAGAATGTCCTTTGGACAGATGAGACAAAACTGGAGCTTTTTGGTAAGTCACATCAGCTCTATGTTCACAGACACAAAAATGAAGCAAACAAAGAAAAGAGCACTGTACCTACTGTGAAACATGGAGGAGGCTCAGTTATGTTCTGGGGCTGCTTTGCTGCATCTGGCACAGGGTGTCTTGAATCTGTTCAGGGTTCAATGAAATCTCAAGACTATCAAGGCATTCTGGAGCCAAATGTGCTGCCCAGTGTCAGAAAGCTTGGTCTCAGTCACAGGTCATGGGTCCTCCAACAGGATAATGACCCAAACACACAGCTGAAAACACCCAAGAATGGCTCAGAACAAAACATTGGACTATTCTGAAGTGTCCTTCTATGAGCCCTGATCTAAATCATATTGAACATTTGTGGAAGGAGCTGAAACATGCAGTCTGGAGAAGACACCCTTCAAACCTGAGACAGCTGGAGCAGTTTGCTCATGAGGAGTGGGCCAAAATACCTGTGGACAGGTGCAGAAGTCTCATTGAGAGTTACAGAAATTACCTGACTGCAGTGATCACCTCAAAAGGTTGTGCAACAAAATATTACGTTAAGGGAAGCATCATTTTTGTCCAGGCCAGTTTCATTTTTTCGTTTTTTAAAATGATTCTGTTGGACCACAATTCGAAACCAGTGTATGATTTTCATGAGTTGGCTTTCAGTCATTTTTTTATTCATTATTAGTTTTGTCAGTTTCAAGTTATTTCAGTGACCATGTGTGTTTTTTCTTTCTTTAATGGAAGGGTAATTTTGTCCACATCTAATGCTTATCTCTGGATGAGCGGTCACTACTTGCTCTCATCTCACTCTTGGCTCCCACTCCTTCCTGCTCTAATAGATACTGATTGGGAAATCACGTTGAGCCGCACATAATCATTGGAGATGGTTGGATCCGTCTGATTACAGCCATTTAATCAGACTGATTTATCTGCACTGCAAGGTTAGAGGTAAACTACACGTAACACTAAATAAACCAAACAAAAGATAAGATATTGGGCTCTAATTTCCTGGCGCAACTCAGGGTGGCGCCACCTGCGCCAATTTTTATTCTTAACATGATCTAAAAAGATGGAGTACATTATTGCAAGGAGGATGAGGAGGAGATATATTTTCACCAAAGGTTCTGCTATTTGGCGATGACAGACCAGGAATGCAGGTGGATCACAAGCATGATGAATGGATTAGCCTGCTGCTGTGTTTAAATGTAATTATCACTTAATTTTGTACCTCTATTTATGAGACAGGAACAGATTACATCTGTCCCACGAGGTGGTCCACACGGTGACGCGCATCGTGGCCTCCGATGCGCAGGCCGGTGGCCCCTGCGCTCTCCCAGTTGCTGTAAAAGTGACAGCGGCTCTGACCTTCTTCGCCACCGAGGTGAAATTGTCACTGCGCTTCGCCCGCGGCGCATTTAAAGGCGAGGGGAGGCATTCATTTGATTTGTGAAGATCACCCTCGGTGTGTTAAACCCACTCATGCCTCCTCTCCTCCCTCTCTGCTACTTGTGCCGGTGGGAAGGACGGAGGCATGGGTGCGCCTGCCTGCACCGTGCACGAAACCTGCAAAATACCCTGGACACACCCCGTTGGCGCAGTGCAGGCGCGGCGCAGGGCAGGTGCGCCCTCCAGCCCATTAACTTAACAAATCAGACCTACAACATGAGAAAAAGGGAGGATGTATGGGCTGCAACATTTAACTCAACAAAACAAAACTATCTAAACCCAAACCCCCCTGACATCAGAAGACTCTGTCCATCCCAATGAGCTGTCAGCTTTTGCCTCACCAGGAAGTCCCCCCCCCCCCCCCCCAACATCCAGGTAGCTCAAAGAATGGACAAAATAATTAATAACAGATACTCGTGCTAAAGAAAACATGATATGGGCTCTTTAAGGACCATCACTTGGCATCAAAATGCAAAGAACTGATGTTAATGCACTACAGAAACAGAGCCCTAACTCTCTACGTAACAACACCCAGCAGTGTAGCTCAGGGTTTCCAAACTTTTAAAACAACAGTTTTACCATTAATCAAATTTATTTATCCTTAATTTTTTAAATAATGCGTAAAACTAGAAAGCACTCAGAGAGCACAAACCTCCACCAAGGTAGCTCACATATTGCTGTTACATCTATAGGCAATAGTTCCCTGATAAAGTTACCATCATAATATGATTCATGACCTGAAAACCCACACCTAGCACTCAGAGTCATGTTGATATCATTATTAGTTAGACAGTTGTTGAGCAAAAACCATCATTCACTGATGGCAGTTATCTGGATCACCACCAAAATCAAATCATTTCTAAGTTGGGCCATTACCAACATCTCCTGAAAATTTCAGCAAAATACATCAGTAGTTTTTAAGTAATCTTGATAACAAACAAACAAACGCTAGCAAAAACACAACCTCCTTGGCGAAGGTAAATATACAATTTTAATTGGTTTTACCTTTCCTTGTCTTTTAGAAAGCATGGTGTGACTTCCTTTTCACTTGTGGAGATCAACCCACGCTTCAAGGAGCCCCTGTGTTAGCTGATTAAATCAAACCTTATTCTGTGCCCTGATGTTTTCTATAGATAATAATAAATAATGTTTTGAGCTTGTAAGTCAGAAAAACCTCTAATAAAAGTGCGAGAACCATCATGGGACATGCGAATATCCCACCAAAAGCCAAAATAATGAAATTTTTGAAGTGGCTCATGGTTCTAAATCATTTCGGGCTTTAAGGATAAATCTGTTTATAACACGCTGTAGAGGTTTATCAGTTAGAGACCTGATGAACATTAGACTCAGACTCTGTGACTGCTCCTCAGAGACAAGGGGAGAGATTCAGCTAAGTAAGCCAGAACTGATCTGACAATAATGTGAATGTGAAGATGATGAAGCAGAGAAAGAGCAACTGGTCCACAGCGTTTCTCTGAGTATCCATGTAAGCACAGTCCATGTTTGGGCAGTCGGCCATGTTTCTTGGGGTCACTGAAATCCTGTTTGCTACGTCTCCTGCTGGCTGATGGATCAGAAGTGAAGCTGCCCCTCCTGAAGCCATGAAGAGGAGGCTCTCTCCCTCTTTTTACCCTCTCTAACCTGCAGCACAGGGGCCCGTGGAGGGATTTCACCACCATGCTGATGCATGAACAATATGTTTGGAGGCTGCTTTACGAGTGGAGGATCAAAGGAGAGGAGCCCTCAGATTTTATTATCTATGACCAAATGATAAAAACCTCCCCTCTGCGCAGGGAAACTGGGATTGTTTGAGAAGTTTCCACACTGTAAAAAAACATCGTAAAAAAACGGTCAAATGACCGGCAGCAGCGGCTGCCAAAAAAAAAAAAGTAAAATTAAGGTAAAAGGTTGTATTTCAAAAGACGTGCAAAATCATCAAATTTACAGAAATTTTCAATAAATGTTTAATGGAAAAATACAGTTATTTTACAGATTCATTAATGCTGTCAAAAACCTTAAAAAAACTGACAATGCCAGTTATTCTACAAGAAAACTATTTTAATATTACAATTTTTTTCTCAATTACTGTGATCAAATGGCTTCAAAAGACTGACAATGACAATAATTCTTTAAAATTTACCGTTATTTCACAGATTTTTCTTAAATTATTACAACCTAAGACCTTTAATAAACTGACAATGTCAATTCTTCTACACAAAAATACTATTTTATGTATTTTTCCTAAATGACAATTTAAGACCTTAAATAAGCTGACAATATTATATTTTCTACAGAAAAATATTTAGTAGCTCCGCCAAGGAGGTTATGTTTTTGCCGGTGTTGGTTTGTTTGTCTATTTGTGTTCAAAATAACTTGTTAGTGACGGATTCGGATGAAATTTTCAGGAAGATTAGGTTAGATTTTGGGACTGATCCGGATCACCATCCAGATCCAGGAATTTTTTAAAGGATTCTTTAACATTAGGAGATAAGACCAGGGGTGGACTAAAGCTGCTTGGCGGAGGTCTGTGCTCTCTGAGTGCTTTTCTAGTTGTAGTTATTTTTCTCAAGTTTTACAAACTAACACCTTCAATACACTGACAATACTAGTAGGTCTGCAAAAAAAACTTTTTGTCCTAAATAACTACAACCAGACACCTTTATCAAAGTAACCAAACCAAGAGTTCAGCAGAAAAATACCCTTGTTTTACATTTCTTCCCCTGAACTGTTATGATCAGACACCTTTAATAAAGTTATGATGCAAAATTTTCTGTAGAAAAAAACTTTATTTTACGTTTCTCTATAATTTTGTGATCACGCACCTTCAATAAAATGACAATACCAATAGTTGTACAGAAAAAACACTCCTTTGACAAATTTTTGTGATCAAACACTTTCACTGAAAACCACCTTAAAATACTGTTGAATGACTGGCGGCAATGGCTGCTAAACAGAAACTGTAAAACTAAAGTAGAGCAAGCATAATTCAGTTCACATCATTACAAGAGTAGGGTTGGCCGCTGGGATCTCTTTTTCTGACAATATTAGGAACAAGCATTACAGTATTTTAATTTAGAATTCAAAGCATGGAGTACATAAAAATCAAAACATACCACAAAACGAGTCAATGCAAAGTAGCAGATAATGAAGCATCCTCCCTCAAAACAGCCAGTGATGAGCTGGGTCTGTGGTGCATCTGGAGGGGGAAAACATACTGTTACTGAAAAGGCCTTACCATAACATTGAAGATTTCTTTTTTTCTACCATCTCTTTAAAACAACCCTGAAGGATTAGTTAACTTAAACATTAAAATCATCCGCATGTTAATGAAGATTAGTTTTTTTTTAACCCACAAAGAGAGTCAATGTTTACCAATTCAGTCAACTTTTCCTGTCTTAGTCCTCCAAATAGAAAATTGCGAAACAGAAGAGGGAAGACATGGATTCACAATATACATGTTTAACAGGTGTACTGTAGCAAGGTAGCACAGCTGTACCTTAAAAAAACAACTGATAAACCACAATCAAACCAACCATCATTAGGATCTGTCCCTCAGACATACATACAGCCCCCTCAGTGTTCTCCAGAGTTGCTTAGTTTTTCTAAAGTGAAAATGTCATACAAATGTATTTTGGTAATATTAAAACACTCAAGAATCATACTTGATACTACCTACAGTATATTAATCACAATGTAAGGTTAAGTAATAGTTAATTATAGTCATAATCTCCCATATCTTGTCTTATGTACTACAGTTAATACTTACTACTGGTGGTCTTGTCTCTGTGTTGGATGCCTGTTCTCCCCTGAAAAAAACAATTATCAGTGTTAGAATTGAATGTTAAAATCATGCTGAAGGAAAATATCCTTTATAGGTATAAGCGGGGAGCACACCCCAACTTGAAATCCTGATGTGTGCGGAGTGGCGAGGACACAGGAGAACATCTTCTGTGTTTTGTCATATGGAAGGGAACACATCCAATCAGGGACCAAGCTGGCTGAAGCAGGAAGCATTTTTCTTTTTATTGTGACCTTCTTAATTTTTAGGCGTTCAGGGCAAGGACCCCTCCCTGTCTCTCTGGAGAAAATGTTGGCAGCACCAAGCCAGAAATTGCGTTGTGCCCCATGATCCTTGAAAGGGGCAAACTGAGGCAAGAATCTGGCATAAAATCCTCTAGTGTGTAGCCAGCTGTAGTCATTTAGACCTAGAAATATGTGAACTAAAGATTCCAGGCTAAAAATAACAGAATCCTCTTTAAATAAGTGCCATCAGATGACTCGGGTTTTCACCGCCAAGACTTAAAAATAACGCCAAATTTCCCCTGGCAGCTGTCCTCTGGAGTGTTTCCTGTGATAAATCCAGACCACGGCGTTCTGCACAGCCTCTCAGTCAGGAAACACGATGACCCTCTCTTCATGGAGCAGTGACAGACAGCCTGTTTTCCCTCCACTTCTCTCCTCTTTGCCATAAGCTGTCATGTCCGTCACTTTGGCTGACGGCCCCTCGAGTTCCCCCGAGGGCCTCCCTATAATGTGACACGATGGCAGACATTAACCTGGAATTAAATCTAAAAGGTAAGATGGCAGCGGGGATTTGTGGCTGTCACAGAAGCTTACAGGTGACGTGGTGCATTTTATTTTATTTTATTTTGCGGTGTGGCTGCGGCGGGGGTGGAGGGGGGATGTAATTAACCTCCTCGGTGGGGAAATTCTATTACAAGCTCCTATTCTGCCATGCAAAGTGTGGTGCGGGGAGATGTCACAGGCCGTCAAGCAGAAAGCCAGGGCTGTCTGCATTTTAAACCAAACTTCCAATTTTCTCCCCCTATCTTTCTTCATTCTCACTGAAGCTGGAAATTGAGTATGGCACACTTATGTGGAGAGGGAGGGAGGGGAATAAAAGGTAAGCTGCTTTTCAGGAGTTTAACAAGTTATTTATTCTCTACATTACCTGAATGTATGGGCAAGGCCTTGGAGGAGTTTGGTGCTTTTAGAGCTGCTGGTTATGTAGACAGAAACGTGGTTAATATGTAGGTATGTTGGAATAAATATGTGCTACATGACTCAATAATCCAACCTCCAGTCCTCCATATTTATCAGACAAAACTCTGATGTCATACCAGCAACAGCAGGGGTGGAGGCCCACTGTTTTTGGATCATTTGTCCATGTGCGAGTCTCAAAGGACTTTTCTTCAGACTTTGTAAAAACATTCCCTCTGACTCAAGAAAAATCTGATTTGATTTTGGCTTAATGTTCATCCCTTGCCTGAAAATGCATTATCTGAGGGTCATATTTATGTGTTTTCTTCAGACTCTGAGCTCTGAACTCAGCTTGTGTCCACATGTAGGCAGGTATTTCTAAGCTTTGCCCACACATAAACGGCATGTAAGGTCACTGAAAATGCATATTCTGGAAAACCACAGCTGAGGTGAAGATTTTATAAAATTACGTTTTGGGCCTGAAATGTCACAATATGCACGGGGTGATGTTAACCGTTAAGTATATTTCACTTTACCATCTGGAACAGAGCCCATAGAAATTGTTTGGGGAGGGCAGAGCCTTTTAGAAGAATATCCGTCAGGTGATTGGACCATCAATCACTTTCATTACGGGCCAACAGGGAATGGAGTAGGTAAGAGCTACTACACAACAGAGCCACTTTCTAAAACAAACCAGACTATAACTGGACTATTTACATGCCAACACAGACTTACTGTCCGCTCCTTCACTGTGATGCTGTACTAAAAACACTCTGATGAAACAAGTGCTGCCGATGTTTTGAAGATTGTTTCATAGCCCTTAAATGGGCAAGCACATATGCATATTCTAGAAAATTAATTTATTGCTATTTTCTAATAAATCTAGGCTATAATAACACACTCCCATGATTTTTTTTTTTTTAAATATTAACTTTATATTCAATTTTACACTCAGTATCCCCAGAGACACATAGTCCATTTAGGGTATAAATAAAAAAATTCCAATTATTTTAAAAAGTATTTCATTTTTTGTCCTTTAAAACACATTACAGACAATAAATTAGCTACTCTCTTTGAGATCTTGCAAAAAAACTTTTTGAAAAAAGTTGGAAAAACCTGAAAAACTGATGATTATTCACATACAGTATGTATTGAGTGCTGGAAACAAGTCTAGGCAACAACTCTTTAAACAACGAGCTAACTAACATGTATACACAAACAAACCTACTTATGTGCACAAATATCTTACTCCTGTTAACATCACCCCTCTGGAGGTTTTACACGAGGAACACCCTATCAGCAATGGAAGCTGAGGAAACAGTTGCGAGTATTTTGACCAGTGACAATGCAAAGCCTCACATTGCTCTTCTTACACAAGATAGACGTCTGTCATTATTGACAGCAATTTCAACCATCTCCCAAATTATGGCCCGGTCCCATTGGTGGGACGTTGCTGGAGTGCAAAACTGCAGATGTTGCCACTCTTTTTCTTGCAAAGTAAAACATGCCCACAGAAATTCCCTGAAAATGTGTAAACAGGAGCACAGGAGAGCCGTTCAGGTGTTTTGAAGTGTGGTTGTGTGAGGTACATGATCCTGAAGGTGTGCCACAGTGTCACAGCTCAGTTCTCTCTGTTCATAAATCTCAGGACAGATGCTAATGCTATACATTGATGTACATGATGCCAAACTCTCTGAGTAAGTAAAAGAATTGATTTCGTTTACATCCACTTATTTTCCACTAGCAAGCTGCTTTGATTAGGAACTATTTGGAGACACAGCACAGCCTACGTGTCCTTCCACCAGCAGAGTAAGGATCACACTACGGTCTTACTTGGATTTTGTGGAATAAACAATACCTAATCCCAAATAAAGATTATACAAATGTCTGAATGTTTGAGGATCATCCTGCTGACCAAGCTCAGTGATTTAGACAAAGAGCTCAGTTTTCCCACGACATTGAACACACCATGTGTGCTCATGAAGTAAACTTATCATTAAACCGTGGCTTCAGTCTTTACTTAATAATCAATCAGTATGAGCTGAACACTTCCTCTGAAGATGAACTTTCACTCAGCTCCTCTGTTTTGTCCTTGAGTTTGTAAAACAGTGAATCTGGTCCGTATGATTATTAATGTCCATTAAATCAACGAGGCTCTGCGTGATGAGAGCTGCTCACTGCAGACCACTGATGACCCCACACTGTTTCTGTGGCGTCTTTCCTCCCACAATTCTTTTAGTTACTCAGAGAGTTTGTCACCATGTACATCAATGTATAGCATTAGCATCTGTCCTGAGATTTCTGAACAGAGAGACAACTGAGCTGTGACACTGTGGCACACCTTCAGGATCATGTACCTCACAGAACCACACTTCAAAACACCTGAACTATCCCTTTAAAATTGTTTTGAGCATGATCAGACTGCATTCTAGCTAATATATTGAATCAGTGGCCTTGAATTCTTGGGGTTGCAAACTGTTTGGTAGAGTTTGTCATGGTTAAACAAACAGTAATTAATGTGAGTGAAGAGCCTCAGTCTGACGACTAAAATGGAGTCCATGTTCGACTGAATCCTTCATCCAGCTGATCTGAGGATCCTCTCAGAGCCGACTGAGTGACCGTGTCCACCATTACGTCCCCTTTCAGCAGCAGAAATTAGCACACGTGTTCAGCTTTGTTTTGCAAAGTGCTTTTCACATTCCTGTCTTTCAGGCGTGGATGGGAGGCCGCCAGTGAAAGACCACTTTACAGCGAGGAGCGTGTTAGAGAGCGAATTAAAAAGGGTGGGCTTAATGGCCTCAAGAAAATTGCAGGTCTCATGAGACCCCCCTTTGGTTCTGCTTCCCTGGAGCTTTGACTGACAGCTCCGGTGCTGCAATTGTGCCGCTCCCCCCCGCCAGCGAGGCTGCTTTGGCGGCTGTATATGCAGGCGGCGGCACACAGAAGGACTATCTGTGACAAACCCCGCTCTTTGTGCAGCGCTTCCTGGCCCTTCCCAGGACAGATGTACCATTCACCTCCAAAAATCAGCAGCCGTGTCGCAAATTGTTGCCATTGTGAGGAGTCAGAGCGGCAGGGAGTGGTGGAGGGGAAACTGGAAAATGAACCAGGCCAGACACTTTTGTACAGGCAGGAATCCTTTAGAGGGATGCACTTCAGGAGGAGGAGAGGGAGTTAACCATGGACGCTGAGATCTCAGGTGCTCAGCCTGCTTAACCCCCCCCCGAGGAGATGCTGGTGGTGCTTCAACCCTGAGTGGTCTGGTTTGGTTTGGACGGACTTTTGTAAACTTAACTGTATTTTACCATAAAATCTACAGTTACCTGCTGTAAAATGTCAGTACAGTAAATTACTGAAATGGGTAATGGATCAAGACAATATAATGTTGCTCCAAAAAACTGACCAATAGCAGGTAAGATTTCTTTGAGTAAATGTTTCACAGTTTTTGGGGAAGAATATGCTTGATTTAATGTAATTTATTGGATAAAAACTGATGTATGTGATTTTTTTTTCAAAATTATATCTTGCAAATAAATGATCATTAAAATAGTTAGAGATATAGTAATATAAACTAAAACACAGCAAGTTCACTGTAATTTATAGTGCATGAAATAAAAAGCAAATAATATTGTAAATGAAAAAAAAAAACAGTTTAGGATGTTTTTTTTTAGAAATACAGTAATTAAGTAAGAGTCTAAAACCTGACTGAAGCATCTCATAAGATTGTTTTGATTCATAGAAACTGGCCCTAATATGCTCAAATCATTGGGGTTTAGATTTGCCAGTTAAAGAGAGCCACAGAGGATAAAATAATGGGCCCGACTGTATCAAAGATTTCTTTTAGAAATTTAGAGGGAATGCTGTCAAGGCTTCATGTTTCATTATAATGACATTAAGATGCAGATCTAAGAGCCAAACTTTACATTTAACTCTAAAGATCCCATTTCCCAGAATGTGTTACTGTTGACGTTTTCTCTTTGGTGTCTAAGAAACAAGGACTTAATTTAAATTAAATGAATAAAAAATTGAAAAACCAACAATTTTTTTCTTTTAAGTAAATCTTAATGTTTAAAACAACAAATTAACAATTATGTTATCATTGGCTTGAACAAAATATTTAGATTTAGGCATTGGGAGGTAGGACACATTGTCTTGTTGATTTTTTAAATTTATTTTTATTTATATGTCTTATTTAGTGTGAAGCAGCCAAGTGTTCTTCGTAGGATGTTATTAAATGTACTTTTGACTGTTTTCACTCTGTAATTTATTTTATCAAAGTGATTAAAAGTCTTCTCCTTTTAGGTAAAAATCCAATTTAGCTTCATTTATTCAGGTTCATATAGGTTTCTAAAATCAAAAGTTGCAGGTCAAATTCTGCACAAGTTATGAAGAAAAATGTGCTTAAGCACCCCTTGTCTCCCCTATGAAGATTTCTGCCTGTGTCTTTGACTCAGTGAAAAACTGTCCTTGAGTAGAGGCTGTAGGTTGAACTGTTTGGAACAGCATATTTTATCAACCTTTTGTTGCTTTGAGTGAGGTTGTTAGACACCGGCAAAGTTTTTCTTTATGATCATTATTGATATTAATGTTAAGATTATATTGATCTCTCTATCCATGACAGTTATTGATTATACATCCATAGTAACTGTCTTTACAAACATGAAAACGAGATGCTGCATCTCAAGGGGCTAACCTCTTATAAATTAGTTTTCAGCAGAGACAAATATGATGAAGACAGGTCTATGATTGGTCCATGGATCTTTAGTTCTTACTTTAGTTCACTTGTCCCTGCCCACCTGCCTTCCTTCGCCCACACACCCAACACAGCATCAACTAATCAACATGAGACTGGGTCCACTCAAGACCTCCAGACGCTAAACAGATTATTTCTGAGCCGTTACTGTGAGCTTCCTACAGACACACTGCACTGTGGGTTGGCCCAGTACCTGGGCTCAACCTTATCAAAAACTTCTTTGAGAAATGTTTCAAAACTGCACATTACGGTGGCATTAAGATGCAAATCTAGTACCAAAATTTTACATTTGTCTTTGAAGGTCCCATGTCCTGGTGTGTTTGGCTGTTTACATCACGTCTTGGGTGTCTATTAAGCCCCCTTCCTCTCCTCTTTGGAAACGCTCTGAGTCTACAGGATGCTATGACAATGAGCTCTGAGCTGATTGGCTGCCTAGCTGGGGAGGAGGGGTTACAGGCCATGAAGCAGAACAGTCATGGCTTCTGTCTGTGATGGACAGAAAACACACATGAAGGTGGAGGCTGTATAACTATGACATCATAAATCCCAGGAAGTAAAGGGCAGAGCATTTTAAGGGACACTTTCTGTCAGGAAATTTCCCACTGCCCCTGATTGACAGCCCAGATGGAAAGAATGACAGGAAAAGGAGCTTTTTAGTCTTTTACTTGAACAAGGAGTGGAGCAGTTTACCATAAAGGCAACTTCCTCTCGCACTAAAGATCCATAGCATCTCTTCAAATTCATACGCAGAGTTACACAAGTAGGCATTTGTCCAGAAACAAGCATCAACCAATAATATTACAGCTCAGAGATACACAAACAGTGGTCATCTTTCTCACTTAGAAACTGTGAGTTCTTCTGCTGATATGACGGCGTAATCTTAATTATCAGTGACAAGATGCTCTGTCTTGATTTCTTGTTTCCGCTTTCTAGTTTCAGCATGAAGACATTTCACACAGGCATATAAAAGGATGATAATACGTTTATAATCATAATGATAATAGATATATACATTTTCTTTACACTTTCTTTTACAAGATATAGAGCATGTTTCTATTAACTGAGAGTTTGGGCATCATCTTCTTCAGCTCACCAAGCCCTTTCTAACAACAATGAAAGCACAGAAAATAGATTTTTCAGGACAGGAGACCTTTAAAATCCTGGTTCTCAATCACAAACCAAGTCCTTAAATGTAAATATGAAAATGATGAGGAGTGAAAAAAACAAAGAATAGGAAATTCCAACAATGCATGACTGATCGAGGTTTAAAAATGCAGATAAGGCTCATTTTTTGTGTGTGTGTGTGTGTCAGAGCGGACGGTGAAGCGGAGCAGCTCGGATAGGGTAGCATCTGCATAGCGCTCCTTCCTCTATTTATGCAGTTATGAGACTGGATGTGAGTTTAAACCACATTAGACTTCCCTCCAAGCAGCAAATATCCGCGTGTCAGCCTGCATTCTGTCACTGTTCTCACTGATTGCTTCCTACATTTCATTATGCTAAACGCCGCCTTCTACACGCGCGGCGAGGAGTGCTTTATGGGGAGGACGGCCAGGAGACGCATCCTGGGATCATCTGAGCGTGCCAGTGGCGAACACGCAGAGTCCCCTGCCAGCTGCTTATTGTGAACAGGTTTTTAAAAGCTTGTGACAGGGTGAACCGCAACAGCAGACAACCACATCATCCTCAATCCTCCTCCTGCAATTCCAGTGGTTCAACAAGGCTGCAGACAAAGCCTCAGAGATCATTTTGGCACGGGACGCCCCGCGTATCTGCATTCAGAACCTGCTGCAGGAAATCCCCCCTCGGCTAGCTTAAGCTGTACAATGAAACAACACAAAAGAGCAAGGCAGTAAATTAGTTCAATCAGCTTAGTGTGCATCTATTGCTGCTGTCATAATGAAGCTATTAAGCACCAGAATTTAGGACAGTTAGGACTTACAATTCTATTGGTCGGTGTAAATATAACAAAGTGAAAAGCAGCAGTCGATTTGTCCCCTGAAGGCGGTGTCTAACAGAGGATCCAAAACAAATAGGGGGGATCTCTGCATGATCAAACGTCAGAGCCGGGGGTGGGGGGGGTTGATAAGCGGCAGGCAGGTGTCCCGAGGGGCTGTCACATGACCCATTAGCTCTTGGCGATGCAGAAAGCCTTCAATCGGAACAGGAATTAAGAGCTGCCAAATGGAGGACTGGACTAATGTCAGGCTGCGGCAGATGTCTGTCAGTTAGTGTCCGCCTCTACATTCGGGGAGGAAGTGAGACCCTCCATCGTCTCTGAGCCGTCTGATGTTTGAGCTCAGCTCTGAAAATAAATCCACGTCCTGCTGCGGACATTTTCTGAGTGAGGTCTTGGAAGGTCAGGGCTCCAGAGAAACCTGTCATTATTTTCTTCTTCCTGCAAATTTGTTTTAAAATCTCAACCAAACAAGAAGAAATTAAGAAAGTTCCTGTTCTGTGTGAATTTACCCCACCAAGCACTGCAGTGATGAGTCAGCCCTTTCATGATGTTGAAGACATGAGCTGGTGACACGCCTGATTTTGGACTCAAACTTCCCCTGTCAGTGATCAGAGGGTGTAACCTGACTCTAGGCTTGTCATAACTAGAGGCGGGAATCAAAAGCCAGTTTCAGTTGAGAATTGAGAGCAACTCCCTCAAAGAATTGATATTAGTCTTTTTTCTCCTCCATCCCTTACACTTTCTTCTTCTTGAAATCAAGGATGTCACACTCTCATCAGAGGCAGAAATTACAACCATGAAGTCAAGGATGTAATCATGGCAGACGGGGACAAAAGTGCTCAAAACTGTGGCTTAATTTTTGACAGAAAGGGGCCTATTGTACAATGTTCAGGGCAGGAATCACTACAATGTGTTTGACATTGTTGCCTCTGAAACCCATTGTAGGCCAACTGTTATCCACACAGAATATCTACAGGAATCAGGAAATGGTTAAAGAATCACATCGATAGACAGTCTTGATAATAGCCCTGGTATCAATAAAATTTAGTCATTACCAACAACATGTCCTGATAATAATGATAATATGTGCTGTCACTGCAGCTATTTTACTGCTGCAAATCAGGTTGGAGCCTCTCTGAAGGAAATTACCCGAGTAAAGTTGGAGTGAAAAACTCAGCAGGGTTTATGACTTGCATCAAAACTGCCCACTGAGGATGATAGTCAGGGCACACCAGCAAAAGTCAGTTTGTCCAAACATGATGAAGGATTTAGTTTTCCTTTTTTTTTTTTTTTTTTTTTTTTTTAATAAATAAAGCATGTCTCCATGGCAATTTTATTCCTCCCTGAGTGCCTCTGAGGACATAGTGCCTCACTTATCATTTTTAAAGAAAAGGACTCATGAATAATAACTTAAAACTATTTTCTTACTGGCATCGATTCAGTCAATACTTTAAAAAGGAAGTTGTGCAGCAATAAATAAAAAAAGAACTTGAACTTGTTCATTCTTTGGACTGTAAGATTAATTTGTTTTTAAGGTAAGAGCCATGAACATGAACTGGGCTGCTGACCTAAGTGAACTTCTACAACACTGTCAGACGTTTAACATCACAAGACCTTAAATGTGAAATTATTGTTTTTGACGAAGAAGCTAGAACCATTGATCCCACTGACTTAGTCACTGATTGTTGGATCAGCTGTGTCTTTGTTAGAAAGAAGAAGAAGAACAGGAAGACATCCCTCATTAATCCCTCATGCAGATCTTCTTCACACTCTGACGATGAAACGTGTCTCACGCAAATAGACTGAAATAAACAAAAAGGTCCCACAGTCGTGCACTCATGGAGACGAGGCAGAATGAGGGCTGCTGATCCTGAAGAAGTGCCACAGACCAGTTCTGGGGTTCAATGCCTTGCACAGAGGCACTTGGGCAGAGCCCAGAAAGTCAGCTGTCACCTCTCTTACTTCCAGACCATCTTCCAAACATGGTTCGGTGGGGACTTGAACCAGCCACCCTTAGTCCCAGCTCAAGACCTTCAGGACTAAGCTGCAGTCGGCACGTTAGCCTTAGCTTACATTTTTTTCCCTTATTCACCAGTGTTTTAACACCAATATATATCCACTGGATGGCACTGCTGTACATTAATATAATTGTTTGAAAACGAGAAAAAGTCGTAAGTGAATAGTTGCTGCATAGCTCCCCAGAAACCTAACAGTAAGAGCATACATCAGAGAAAGAACTTTTTTTCACCACATATTTCCAGATCCTCTAAAAATCATAATTTTGTTGAAGGAAATAAATTTGATGATAAAAAAGTGTACCTATGATTCTTCAGGTCAACCGCTAAATGTCTAAATTTTGCTCTCTGTGATGTTTTCATGTGAAAAACAAAACAAAACAAAACAAAACAAAACAAAAACATTTTTGCAGAAATGAAAGAAATCCATTCATGCCTTGGATAACCTTTAAAGGTTTAGTGTGTAGAAGTTGGTAGCTTTTCGCCAAACAGAAATGGTGACAATTGGATATAATGTTTCCATTTGTATGGAAAGTCAGTCAAATTAGATGTATAATCATCCCCATAAAACTTTTGTTTTCTTTTTATTAAGTTAGAAAAGCTTTTTAAATTTATGTACCGCGGGTCTCCCCTTTGTGGAGGCTGACATAACGATCCGCCATGTTGTCTCCTGGTGGGTTTTGGGGACAAAAAGAGCAAAACGCGATTTTTTTTAGCATTAATTCGCTAATGTTTGCTTGTGTTACTAAAAATTTAAAAAACCTATAATCATCATCTTAACTGACCTATAATCTGTAAAAATAATAGTTACAAATATGAATGAAAAAACCCTCACCTCACAACTGTTGTAAATGATGCCCTGTTGACGATCCTTTTTGGTCTTCACTGGCTCTTGTCGCTTAGTGATGTGATGTTGTAGTAACGGACGGTCTCATATCAAAATCTGAACCCTAGATGTCGCTAAAATGCCAATTTCTACACACTGCACCTTTAACAGGCAAGCCAAACAGCATATCTGCTTTCCGATTGGGTAATCTGAAAATAAAACCTGAAATGTTTCTAAATGGAGAGGAAGGAACACATTATAACCAACAAATAATTTGTGGCACATTTATTTCTTAGTTTGGAAGTCAAAGGGTTAAGGTTAGTCACAACTGACCCTTTGTGAAGCTCCGCCCTCTCCAGGAAGAGCTCCTTTATCAAGCCCCCGGTAACTGTTGCTATGTCAGACAAATTCCTCCCCTTTAAAAACATATCTAAAACTCTTTGTTTTTACTGTTATTTACTTTTAATTGATTTTAATTCAATAACAATTTGTCCAAAGAGATGAAAAGTTCTGAGATACAGAGGTGTATGAGGATATTTAAAACTCTAAAAGAACTGGAGGCTAGAGAACCAAAGATGTTGAACGTCCTCTGGCAGAATTTTAACAAAACCTATATTTAGCCAAAAAAGATAATTGAGATTAAGTTAAGTAATTTGATTTTTGACTGGACCTATGCTAACCATAGGTTTTTTTTTTAACACTAGTAGGGTTTCATTCTGGAGAAGCATTGTTACCGCTACGTTATTACATTCAGAATAGCCACACCTGCTTTCATGATACTTCGACGCACTAACCAAACAATCAGCACAACCTGGACACATGGCAGGAGGAAATGTGCAACTTCAGGGACCACCAGACAACAACATCAGCCATAACTCCAAACCCCTGCTGTACGCCTGTAGCTGCCGTTCCCCTCAGAAGAGCCACAAATGGCGTCCTCTCATAAACCACCTCTCCATAATCAACAATTGATGCGCATTAGGATATGAGAAGGAAAATATGTTCAAAGCTCACCTGTCCTTTCTCAGCACTGCATACTCTTGGATCTGCTTCAGACCGACTTCTCCACCCCTGAACACAGTTCCCTCTGTCGTCTTTTCTTTGGTTGTTAATGTGTTTGCAGTCGTTATCAATGCCGGTACAGCCATTTTGCTGACAAGTGCTGACAAGTACCTCCACAGCTTGCGCACATCCCTCAGTACAGCAGCCAGTTGGATCACCCTCCCTGATTGGCTGAAAAGCGAGTGCAGCCAATGGAGGTGCTCTCCCTAATCTGAGCCATATAGTCCAAAAGCATGCGTCCCTTGCTGGACTTTCTGAAGGCTGAAGAAGGGGTGCAGACGTCTAAAAGACTCCCAGATGACCCAAATAACATGAACTTGATGGATTATTATGGTTTTTGGAGCCAATGATCCAAAAATGAAACTAGATCTTGCAGCTTTAAAGGGGACATATGCAAAAACCACTTTTTTAAGGCTTTTGAGCACCTTTTTGGGTATTTGGCCTTCCTCCCAGCCCACAACATGTGATGGTAGACAACAAACCCTGTATTTAGCAGGCTGCATAAATGTAAACTCATGGTATTTGGCGAGCTGTTGAGTCTGTGGATATACTGTTACGTAGCAGTATATTTTCAATTGCATAGCCTAAACTGATTCGTCTACCTGAGTATCATAGTTCATCTTCAGTCCGTTCAACACAGGACTGGCAACTAGACTTTTCCTGAATCCAGGCTCAGTACCAACAATCCGTCGCCAAACCTGATGATGGAAATGAGAGTATTTTAATGCTGTGTAGTATTTATTTTGCTCATTGTTATGAGCTAATGCTAACAGCAGGGTGAAGTAAACCAGAGGTAACTTCACATGTTTGTCAATGTTCACGTTACCTTGTTCAAAGTCTGAAGGATAAACTTCAAAGTATGAGCATTCTTACATTAGTCAAGAGAAGTTTAACAGTTGGCTGAATAAAATCAGTCCTTTACCCACCCCATTACCCCTCCGTTTGTGCTAGTGTTAGCCCAGAGGGTAGGCTGTGTCCCCCTGCGGGGACTAGGCCGTGGTTAGTATGTTGTGCATTAGCCTGTGATGTTTGGGGTAAAGATGTTTGTGTGTTCAGCAAGAGAAGTTTAACAGTTGGCTGAATATCAGTCCTTTACCCACCCCAGGTCCCTCCATTTGTGCTGACGTTAGCACGGAAGGTATGCTAAGTTGCAGCTGTCCCACTGCGGTTAGCATGTTGTGATATTTGGGGGGAAAGAGCTTCGCTGTTGTAACTGTGTGTGGTAATCAGCATAAATTTGCAATTCATATGTGTTCAGAACTGTAAGTGGCACGTGGCTGGAGCACTAGAGTGCTGTGCTTCGCTTGAGTTATGCCCACATGCTCTGGCTCATTAGCATATGAAGGCGACCGCCCTCAAAACCGGCCGTTGTGAACAGAGGGGTTATGTGAGTGTGGAAAGAATGCAGCTTTATTCATAGGCTTTTTGGACCAAAGCATGTTACTAACGTTTCATGAAGACATCAAGGATCCATGTTAAACTGTAGAAAAGGAGCAAAATATGGGACCTTTAAACCTCAGTTCAGGAAACAGGATGAAAAATATTCCTTGTCTATGAAGTCTTCAGTCACACTCCGAAACCTTTTAACCTTGTTAAAGTAACAAATGAAGGTCACCAATCCATTGCAACTCCTTGAAAATGCCATGTTCAGACTTTAGTTTGTCTAGCCAAAGCAGCTTAGGAACAACCTTGCAGTGCAGCTGGATCTGCTTGATTTAATGTAATCCAGCAGATCCATTGTGCCAAGCTCAAATCTACACTGGCTGTGATCAGCAGAACGCTGTGGTCTGGATTTATCACAGGAAACCCTCCAGAGGAGAGCTGCCCAGGACATTTGGCGTTATTTTAAAGTCTTGGCTGTGAAATCCTGAGTCATCTGATGGCACCTATTTAAAGAGGATTCTGTTATTTTTAAACCTGGAGTCTTTACTTCACATATTTCTAGGTTGGCCACACAATAGAGGATTTTATGCCAGATTTTTGCTTCAGTTTGTTCCTTTTTAGGATCAAGGTAACAGCAGCTGGAACTGCCTGATTCAATGTCTATAATCGGGCACATCCATCTTGCCAAACTCGACAACCACTGTGACCAGAGTGGGACAGCCCAATCAGAGTCCTTTGGAGCAGGACGAGGTGGGAGCTATGAGCAAGATGACAGGAAGTGGCTGTTGTACAGAGATTGGTATGGATGCTAACAGCTTCAGTAGCAGTTTTATCAGATCTGGACCACCTGTCTTTATTAGTTAAGAAACAAACAAACAGCCACACTGAGAGCACTTCTCCATAGAAAGAATATTTTCACTCCAATTACGACATGTTTAGGTGGAAGTTAGTGTTGTACACCTATACAAAAGTACCCGCCTACTACATTGTGAAATTGGCCAGTGATGAATGTGATTGATGGACTGATCATCCAATCACCTGCAGGGTTCTGCCCATTCCCAAACACTCTGGTGTGTCAGGTTACCTTGGCAGTTGCTGCAATGAGAAGGGGCTCTGCGACTGGTGCGTCAGTCAAATAACAAGAGAGGTGATAACTGGTCAATTCAGAAGCTACATCCTTTGACAGTGTCACATCTTGTTTTTTAACATCCCTAAAATTTGGACCACAGATGTGTCTATTCCCATCCAGTTAAGGATCCATGAGATGCATCCTGCATTGCCTCAAATAAAGCAAAGACCTTTAGGATGGGCTGATGTTGCATTCAAATTGACAGTTTGGTTAGTTAATCAGTGGAGGTGATGCTTATGTGGTGGCTAAAATGGCTGCTTGAGTGCTGGCAAGTCTGTTAATCCTGTTTGTTTTCAGTTAGTAATAAGGGTCTATAGGGAACACAGTTATAATGCAGTACATTAAATGTTTCATTATGGAACTGGACAGAGTTGAGATGGGATTAATATAAAATCCTTTCTTACACATTGGAATGAAACTGGCCTTGAAACAAAGTTCTCTGAGAACATCACGGCTGCAATCACTGTTATATTGTCTGTACACCTAATTATGAGTACTGACATGTGGAGCTCAGCCTCCTGCAAAGTTCTGATGTTGGAGTGAGAAGCAGAGCAGCTATAGGATGGTCTGCAGCTCCTCATACAACAGGACTGTGAGTGTTTGTGGGGGGTGTTCCACTTCCTCCACAACTCTCCCCCCGACAGGAAGGCGTCAGTGCAGCGAGGTGATAACAAAATAAGCAGCGTTGAGTCTTTGATAAACACGCTGCTCGTACCCCCTGCTGGGACCAGTGAGTCCATGCTCGAGTTTTTCAGGGTAATTCTTCCACGACGAGCACCAGACCTCAGCACTTCACCAAACACACGCCAAACGTGGAGCGATAATCCGTCTTTATGAGGACACAACGTGCAGCTGGTTCACTGTGAGTTTACTTCATATCAATTTAATACTCCTAAACTTTCTTTCCCACAATGCCTCAGTTTGTGGCATGTGCAGTGAAATGCGTGGCCTATTATTGCTTAAATGATTTATTTTTCAAGGACCAAGATACTTAGCTTGATAAATGTTTAAGGAACAGGTTGCAAGGTCTTAAAGCTACAAACTTCTGGTCACCAGGGTCAATGCAACTGGAGCAACACCTGTGATGACCTTATCAGAACAGAGGGTCTGCACCGACGCCACGGTTTGGTCAACAGATTGGCAGTTCCATTCACTGAGTGGTGGGGAATAACGTTAAGTAATAAAAACTGGTCATGAGAAACGTGTGTGAAAGAAAAGTAAAATGCTTTAATTCACCTGAAAAGTGTTTTGTTTTCAGTAGGCCTAATATTTTTATGTTCAGTTCTGAGCATGTAGACTCTAGCCTGATTCTTTATGCTGTTTGACCTTTCTGTGTGGGGTTTGCATGTTCTCGCCGTGCACTCATTAGGTTCATTTGTGACTCTTCATGGCACTTAGGCAGGAGTGTGAATGGTCACTTGGCTTCCAGTCCAGGGCACAGGACCCTGCCTCTTGACCAATATAATGTTCAATGAAAGGGACAGCGGTAAAGATAGTTGATGGATGGATGGACGCCTGTGCTGCTTTTGTGTATGTCTACACTGGCTTTAGATACCATAACCATGTGGACAACAAGCTGCCTGGGTGTAAAAAATGCTTTATCTTACTTTAAAGGTGCAGGTTAACACTTGCTCAATGTCTCTGATTGGTTGAGTTATGACTGTAGACAATCACTCACAGAGCCTTGTGGTGGCCACGGTGCACGGTTAGTCATCAGACTCCAAATACCAGCAGATAGTTATATTCAGTTATGGAAACTAAGGCTTGTGGAGGACAGTTCTTATGCACTTTTAAATGACAATATTCAGAATTTAACAGATTTGTACTCTAACTGATCAACAACAGATGTACATTTACACACACAGGTATTTTGATTTGGAAAAAAAACAAAAGATTTTGTTTTTTTCTTACACTCAACCTCGCAGCTCTCTTAATACATGTTTAGATAAAACTGAACATATTTCCAAACAAACTTCTTCATGCAGTTTTGTTCACAAACTGGAGACTTGTCTCCTGAAGATAATCTCAGCTCTCTGACATACAGGATGAGACTCTCTCCACGCTCACACTGCTGAACCGGTGTGTCCCTCTGCAGCCGCACTCTGATGAGTTCTCACAGACATTTGCATGTCAAGGGAGCACAGTTTTATTACAAGCATTAAGCCCTGCACAGACGGCTGTATTGTTCTGAGCAAAAGGCTTCTAAAAATACAGCACAGGAATCTGATGTTTGGCCAAGCAGATTAGGAACCAAACCATGCTCGTCTCCTTTCAGAGCAGCTCCTTAATGCAAAGTTTATGAATTTACATCTACCTCTGGAGTAAGCACAGGTTTTTAAAGAAATACTTAAAGTCAAGTCATCATTGCTGCATTTTTGGGGATGTTAAACAGAAACGTGAGCTGCTTAACCTCCTGTGTTTCAGCATATATGGGCATTAAGGAGTGTCCTAATGTTGGTATTTCAATCTATTTTAATTTGTATAGTGCGTTAGTGTTATCTCAAGACACTCTATAATAGAGCAGGCTGAAGCCATACTCTTCATTTATAGACACACATGCATACAAATATAAATGTTGAATGTAAAAATACACATATACATATACATATAGCACCGGGCCAACCTACAGCAAGGTAACTATCCCTATTTAAAGGGATAGTTCAGGGTTTTTAGTAAGAGGTATATAGCATGGACACTAGCCACAATCACAGCCAGCAGCTCTCAGTCTGCGGCTACGAAGGATGTTATGGATCATCAAATGGATGTGATTCTATTTTGGACTTTTCTGGGACATTTAGTTTCTGGTTCTCAAGAGGAAGAAGACAGTGACTGTAGAAAGATCCAGCATGGTTGATCATGGATCGAGAAGACAGAAACACACCTCTTTAAACATGAACCATTTGAACAAGTAAACACGTGTGAAATTAATTCGTGCAAAGCCTGGATGCAAATATTTCTTATTGCGTGGTGTGAACAAAGCTTAAGAAGTCATAAAAACACGTTACTAATAGTTAGTTTTAAAAAACCTTCCTTTTAACCTGAAAGCCGCTTTGTTTTGGCACTGCTCTCCTGCTCGGCACAGCCAGCATGTCTTTCCTTGATAAAGCAGAACATGCTACAAAACATGCTAAAACTTTCCTTATCAAGTTTTAAATGCCTCTTTGTGAGACCAAATCCAACATGACTGTCACTGATGGGATGATTCTTCATGATCCTTAATTCTTTGTGACTTGGGACCCATGAACTAAGCTCAAGTGAGAAATTTCGCCAACGCCAAATTGCGAATGAGCCTACGTACAGGACCAAAAGGCCTTGGTAAGGGTTGGTGCTCTTTTATTTCCTTTAATCGTATGATTCGACCATGTTTCATATGTCTTGTGTCTTTGCTAATTTTACAACTTTATGCTCCTGATGTCTTAATGTCTTTGTTTTTAGCTCTGTAAATCATTGTGGAATATAGATATAGTGTATAGATAAAGTGTCCTTGAATACCCCAATCCTGGACCACGTCTGGTTTTGGTTTTACGTCCTCCTTGAATGGTCATGGCATTATGGCTCATAATCAAATTCACTGTAGAGAGAATAACAGGACAGAAACCCCCACTGATACCCTCTGTCACATTTTAGTCCTGCCTCAGGGCAATCTGGAGTCACCAATCAACCTAATGAGCATGTTGTTGGTTAGTGGGAGGAGGCCGGAGTGCCTGCACACACAAAAGGCCCTGCCGACACAGGGATCAAACCAGCAACCCTCTCACTGTGACCTGCTGCACCACCGTGCTGCCCCTGACTTTAAAACACGTCTGTCTTTCAGTGAAACAGAGGGTAAGAAAATAGACATTTCTGGGCTGCTGTGGAAACCCTGCAGCAGCGTCTCTCTCTCACTCTCTCTCTCCCCCTCTTCACTCGCCCCCTCCCCCCCACTCTCTCACTCAGGTCAACAGTAAAAGGATCCGACCCACAGATTGACTTATCTACCTGAATCCAATTTTCATGTTCACTGACTGCAATGAGCGGCTTCATTCCAGGATGAATTACGCTTTTCTATCAGCTTTTGATAAACAAATCGAGCGCTGCTTCGAGCCCCAGCAAAGGAAAAAATGTCGAGCATTCAGCATGAATAAATCAGCGGTTAGAGGAGATTTTATTTAGAAACCCAGTCATGATACCAGAATCTGTCTGCGTGGAGAAAAGTGAAAAGAAAAGTTATTCTCTGAGAGAGGGTCCTGAAAAATGGTTTTATTTCTCCTCTGTTTGTCCGTCTCTAATCTCTGACCTATGATAACCTCTGCATGTCATCTGACCACTGACCTTTGTTTTTTTGGCTAAAGTCTGTCCACTCACGGAAGAAAAAACATCACTCAAACTCTCATTTTTATTTGAAGTAAAAGAAAAATCAATCCTTTCAGCATCCCCTTACCCTGCAGTATGTGTTTTTGGATGGTGCTGTTAACTTTAATTTCCAACTCCTCCTTCAAATTTTAATCAAATCCACATTAAACTCAGGGGGCTGATGTGAAAACGGTGTTTTGGTCGAGCCATCTGTCTAAAATCGTACATCTCTGTGATTTGAATGTATATATATATATATATATATATGAAGTGCTGGAAACATCCTCAGTGATTTTGGTCTCTGACGTTACATCTGAACATTCATAATGAGAATCTCCTGCTCCACCACATTCCAGAAGTGCTCTACTGGATGGAGATCTGGTGACTATAGAGGCCAATGGAGTACAGTGAAGAATCCAGTGTGAGATGATCAGAGCTTTGAGACATGGAGCTGCTGGAAGTCTCCATCAGAAGATGGTCCACTGTGGTCATAAAGGGGTGGACATGGTCAGCAACAATCCTCAGGTAGGCTGTGGGGGTTAAACCATGCTCAGGTGGGACTAAGGGGCCCAAAGCGTGCCAAGAAAATGTCCCCCACACCAACACACCAGCAGCAGCAGCCTGAACCGCTGATCCAAGGCAAGATGAATCCATGCTTTATGATCACACCAAACTCTGAGCCTACATCTGAATGTGGAGCAGAAATCCAGACTCATCAGACCAGGAGACACTTTAACAATCTTCTGTTGTCCAGTTTGTGTGAGCCTGAGTGAATTAAAGCCTCAGTGTCCTGTTCTTAGCTGACAGGAGTGGCTGTTGTCGTGCATGTGGTTTAGGATGTTACATTCAGACGTGGTCTTCTGCAGACCTTTGGTTGTTAAAGAGTGTGTGTTTGAGGTTCTGTTGTGTTTTCTCTGGCATCAGCAAGGCATTATGACACACATAAACCATCTCCTCTAATTTGGGTGAGCCTGTTCCCAACGTAGCCCCAGGGACATAAGGGCCCCAGTGTCCTGTTCTTGGCTGACAGGAGGGACACCTGGGTGGCCAGTGTTATAAATAACTTACTACTGAACACTGGAGGCAGTGTGGAGGGGCTCTGGTGTGGACTCGGCCTCTGGTTTGAACCTCTTCCAGCAGGTTTATTGGTTAGTTTATGACAAACTCTCATTTCAAGGTCATGTGAAGGTCAGTGACTCTTGTGTTTATCTCACTGATCATTTTCTTTGATCAGCATAATATTCACAGAGTCATGATCATAATGATAAATGAATAAATGTAAAAATAAATAAAACAGTGGATGACTTATGGCACAGTGCACAGCAGGAAGGCTGCTGGTTAGATCCCTGTGTTGGTCTGGGCCTTCCTGTGTGGAGTTTGCATGTTCTCCCTGGGCATGTGTGAGTTCTCTCCGGGCACTCCTGCTTCCTCCCACAGACCAAAAACACGCTGATTAGGTTGACTGGTGACTCTACATGCCATTAGGTGTGAGTGTGAGCATGAATGATTGTCTTTATGTGGCCCTGTGATTGGCTGGCGAATGGTTCGGGCTGTACCCAGCTTTTAGCCCGATGCCAGCTGGGATAGGCTCCAGGCCCCAGCGGTACAGATGATGGATGGATGGATGCAGTTATGAGTTGCTGTATAAATATAACAACAACAACTTTGTATGTCTAAGTTGGCAGAATGTTCCTTTTTTAGGGTGGGCCTGGATCAGTTGTTAAAACAATGATTTATGACTAACTGAAAAAATAGTTAGAAAATACATGATTTAATTTTATGTTTGATTTTTTCTTGATAAAATACATATTTTAAAAATGCAGGGCAGCCCCTGAAAGTGATTAATATTCAGAACACCCTCTCTTAAGGTAAAACAGACTTTAATTATTTTGCATTTTTAAAGAAATATATTTCAGGCTGGTTTAACTGTTCTTGTCTTTTTCTTTGTCATAACTGTATTAGTATTATTATTACTGTTTTTATTTGATTAGTTTGATTTCTTTTTATCTATTTTAATTATTTTTTTGTATTATTTCCTTTTTTGACTGTCTAGTGTTCAATTGTTATGTGTCATTTCTATGAAAGAAAAAACAACACAAAGATATAAAAAACATTCTTGTCTTACTGTAGACATCAACTAATTAAAATGGGTTTAAATTAAATTTACTGTGATAGATTACTTAGGGAGTGGATGAATTGTCTTACTACATTTTGATAAGAAAGTAAAGTTTTGTGTTAATTAAAAAATACTGAGAATTTGGTGATTCATTATATGAAACAAGTGTTACATAAAAAGAAAAAAACTGAGGATCATCCATGAAAAAAATTCTGAATGCAGCTCTCGGTCATACTGATTTTACAGATGCCCCCTTTTAGCTTCTTTTGAGCTTCAGTCCTTGACGCCGATGTCCAAAAGTGGCATTGGCCTCCATCTCCAATCTCCCACACACCAAACATGTATTTAACAAGGCTATCAGAAATATCAGAGTTTTTTTTTATCACTATTATTCATTGTTTTTCTGCATAATTGCCAGGAAGTGAGAGTACCAAAAGAGAAAAGGACTAGGCTGCTTTTTGTGGTTGAGTTGAAATTTTATTGGCGAGGTTTATTTTTTGAACCCAGTTAACCTTTGACCATAAACCCTGTTTAATCTAAGCAGATCATCAAGTTTTTAGATAGATAGAATTCTTTATTGTCATTCAAAATATACACATGTGCACATATGAATGAAATTTCGTTGCAAAACGGCTCAGATAGCAACACTTAAAGTACAAGCACTTAGAATTTAGTAAATGTTTAAAAAAAGTATTTAAAAAAATCAGAAGGTAAAGTCAGATTTGTGCAAAAAATAAAAGGAATGGCTCGAAGCGCCTTCAAGATACTTATGAGAGGTTATCATGAGGACATTTTGACCTTGTCCCTTCCATTTTCACCCTCCTGCTCTGTTTTTTATTCTTTTTTGTGGCTCACCTGAACGTGGACGAGGAACAGGGGAGCTTGACACGGCTCTGTGAGAATCCATCCTGGAGATTTTCTTTGTTTTCTTTGCCTTTTCTTACTCACATGATTTTGTCGGCTTATTTTTACGAAGTGTTGGTAGTTGTGCATTGATCTTGGGCATTGGGGCATTGACTAAATGATTGTATTCCTCATATGTATCAAACATAAAACACACAATATGTTGACCTTGAGAGTCTGAATGTCAGCTGATAAATTCTCCCAGCATTCCCTCTGCTCACTGGAGCATCACGCAGCCACAGAACATTAAATTTTGGGAGATGTGGCATTGTGGCCAAGGACAAAGGAGAACAGCTTGTCTGAATGTCACACCTGTTTGAACTGCAAAGGGCTCAATCTTAAGACTCAGTAAGCTGGAACTGGCTCTAATGCAATGCCATTACAGTGGAGAAACAGGTCAGGGCTGCAGAGCCACAGTTCAAAAAGCCAACGCAGTGGCGCCCTGCTTGTCCTTTTTACTGCTGGAAACTAAAAACTGTCTGCAGAGAGCGTTCAGCTCTGTGTCCTTTATCTGACCTTCTGCTGAGGCACAGAAAACCCTCTAAAGGACGCCAGAGAAGAAAGATACAGCAAGATGTTTGTTTAGACAAGGGACAGTCAACCATGTTACAATCATCATCATCAGAGGGACAAAATGTGGCAATTTGATCAGAAAAATGACTCATAATTTAACAAAAAAAACAAAACATACAGCCCTCATGAGAAGCTATTTATTGAGGAAAGAAAGCTGCAGCGTTTTAGCTCCGTGTCCAACAGCAGCGCAGTGGCAACAACACTTTCAAATGTCCAGATCTCCTCACAATTAAACATCTCCAGCAACTGCAGTTGTTCTCATCACTCCTGTCAAGCCTCTCTTTCTTCGTGGCTCAGCCAGAAAAAATTCCAGGGGGTTGTGAGAATATTAAACCCGGTTGTTTGTGTCCAAACGTACGGCTCATCAGGTAAAGTCTGTATAATTTGAGTTTTTTTTTTTTGTCAAGTGTCAAGGGTGTGAAGGTGACATTCATGAGGACTCACTCTGTTTTCATCAGCTGATTAACAGTGACCTGGAGTAGGTTGAAAGTCCCCAGATGACATGGTAACTAATCAAAATACTACACCTTCTGAGTGAGGAGGAAAATGCTGTAAAAATGGCGTTCATACAGTGCTGACACATCTTTTTACAACTATGTTCAGACAACGGGTCGATGAGTGCACGAGAACAAGGTTTAACAATGAGTTTAGCTCAGGTCCTCCTTTTTTAGTCATCACAGGGGTGACGGGGGAGCCTGAGGGTTAAGTCTGCACAATCAAGCTACACGTGAGGATGTGGTCATCCTTACAAAATAAAACACCCTTCAATCTCTATATGGATCATGAATGAATTATTTTATTTCTCTATGGCCCAGTACCAGAGGATCCACAGCCCAGCACAGTCTGTTGTGGAGAGACTTGAATGTTTGTCTTTCCCTTTTTGACACCTGAATGAGCAAAGTTTCAAACATTGTCAGCCGTTTCTCCGTCTTTAAACTCTTTTCTGTCTTTTGTTGCTCAGAGTGTTTTACACTAACAACAGTTCACCTGTCCTCTCCTGTCGTGTTCATTTTTCTTTCTGTATTGACAAAAGAGCTCTGACAGACCCTGACATCGGCTGCTTTCTCTCCCTGATGAGGACACGTGCGTTTCCAGCTCTGAATGATTTCTAACCTTAACCAGGCAGGTGACGGGCAGGCCGACCCGAAGGCTGCGGATGGTCGCTCGGCCCGGGGTAATTAATGAGCCTCCATCACACCGGCTGAGGCGAGGAGCCGGCCCGGCCTGTCACTGTCCATTACGCGTCTGCTACGGACTGCGAGAAACCCTGACTCCACATTTTACATTCAGACCCACAAACACTGAACCAGGAGTCATTCACAGCTTCTGAAGGTACTTTGTGCTTCCTGTCAGGACATCAGACTGGAGGAGACGTGATCATCTGAGGACAGACGAGGCAGGACGTCCATCAGCTCTGCTGAAAACCTTCAGTGGAGAGCATGGATGTCACCCAAGAGGGAGGTAAAGTCAGAAGACTGAACTCTAACTCTCAGATTTTTACCTGAAGACATGCACTTACTGGTCATTTTATTAGGTACACCCTGCCAGTAATAAGTTGGATCTGCTTCAGTTTGACGAACAGCCTCCAGATTCAACAAGCTGCTGGAACATTCCTCAGAGAAATCTGTCCATAGTGACATGAAAGCATCACAGTGTTAGTCTCTTCAGCCTAAACGTCATGTTTTACAGATGTACTTACAGTTTTGCTTTTTAATATTAAAATGTTCACTCTTGCTTGTGAACACAGTGGGCTCTAATTTCCTGGCGCAACTCAGGGTGGCGCAGGGTGGCACAGCCTGGCACACCCCGCGCAGTGGTAATTTTAGATGGGTGTGACAGCGCACCAGGGGGAGGTGTCGACAGATTCAGCTTGGCGCAGGGACAATTTCTTGCCAAAAAAATGCGCGGAGGTGCGCTGAAAGCTCGCCATATTTCTCTGTTTTAATCTTTATTCTTAACGTGATCTAAAAAGATGGAGTACATTATTGCAAGGAGGATGAGGAGGAGATATATTTTCACCGAAGTCGTTGCTATTTGGCGATGACAGACCAGGAATGCAGGTGGATCACAAGCATGATGAATGGATTAGCCTGCTGCTGTGTTTAAATGTAATTATCACTTAATTTTGTACTCCTATTATGACACAGGATCAGATTACATCTGTCCCGTGAGGTGGTCCACACGGTGACGCGCATCGTGGCCTCTGATGCACGGTCCGGTGGCCCCCTGCGCTCTCCCAGTTGCTGTAAAAGTGACAGCAGCTCTGACCTTCTTTGCCACCGAGGTGAAATTGTCACTGCGCCTCGCCCGCGGTGCATTTAAAGGCGAGGAGAGGCGTTCATTTGATTTGTGAAGATCACACTCGGCTGTGTTAAACCCACGCCTTCTCTCCTCCCTCTCTGCTACTTGCCCCGGTGGGAAGGATGGAGGCGTGGGTACGCCTGCCTGTGCCGTGCACGAAACTTGCAAAATGCCCTGGACACACCCCGTTGGCGCAGCGCAGGCGCGGCACAGGTGCGGCACAGGGCAGGTGCGCCCCGCCAGCGCCTGGGTTAGAGCTCTCTATCTCAATCATGTGCTGAAGGAGTTCCCTCAGACCTTGCACAAATGTCTGCTGTGACTCAAGAATGAACTGATAACTGATGATATAGGAACAAGATCCAAATGCCCTGGGGCCTCATGTTCATCCTTTGCTTTCTCAGCTCTTTGAGGGTATTTAAGGGATAACTGTTCCTTGACCTCTGTCACTCTGACCTGGTGATGATTACAGGTCAAAGACTGAAGTCATTTGGTTCCTGTTCATCCCGTACCTGTGAAATATTGTGTTTTAATGCACGTTTTACAAATTGTAAATAAGAAGAATACAGAATACTGAAGTAAAACATCTTGCAAGGAAAGGAGCCACAAGAGCCCATTAAGAATACCTCCCCTCTGCCAATAACAGAAGTCAAAGGCAGCGGTTAGGTTAGATTAAATAAAAAGCTAAATCATAGAGCTGAGCAACAAACAGATCATAAAATAATCATATTGGATTCAAACAATTCAGCAATTGTAGTTTATTTGCAAACTCAAGTCAACGTTTTTCAAGCCTATGTCACGACACTCACCCAGCTTCCCCTGCATTGCCATCGGAGGAGTTCTCCACATGGACTGACATGAGCAGAGACTCGGCCGTCATATCGGAGCTCATGATGATCCAGAATTGTATCTTGGCAGAGGTCTGCGCTCTCCAAGTGCTTTTCTAGTTAATACAATTAACCAATTTTAACCACAGTCAGTGTGTTTTCTACTGTTTCTGATATTTAGCTGGACTTCTTTGTTTTTTAAATCCAACTTCTTTAATGACGGACTCTAATTTCTTTATTTTGCTTTTTAAAATGTTTAAAATGCACAGCCCTGAATGATGTCTACTACCAAAAACTAACATCTGAATGAACTCTGCTTACTTTTACTTTTCTTTTCTAAAAGAGTTAAATAACTGTTTTAACAGACCTTCATCAGTTTACATCCATACGTTTGTTATTCTGATTGTACTAAAATATTTCTTGGACTTTAAAAGTCATGTTTTGTCAGTAAAAGTTAAATAAACAGTCCTGATATTGACAATAAAGAGACCAAAATATGACCCAATACAGATGGTTGATCAGCTTACCTCAGTGGCTCACACTGTCCCTGTCTCCCCTACTCTGATATCAAACTTGTCCATTATTTCCTCTTGTATAGTTACCTTTAAATGTTGTTTTATTCTGGATGCACCTGTGTGTTTGTTCTCAGTGTGCGTGCTCACTGCCCGTTTGGCAGCAGCATGGATGAAGGCTGGATCACCATCATGGAGAAATACAGGGTCACTGTCTGCTGAAGTCGTGGTCTCAGCCTCTGGGCTGTGACAGAGTGCACTGCTGCTCCCTGATGTGGGGAAATGTAGCTCTTTTAGACGCTGCAGCACTACATAATAAAAACAACCAAGCTACTGAAGAGCTACCTGATTCAGAAACAGAAACATGACCACAAAGCTAATGAAAAATGTAAGTAAGCTAACAATAATGCTGCTTACAGTGATGTTACTGCCCATCAATAGATTTTTACGGATCTTACTACCATTAAAACCTCTGACCCTCTTCACCTTCTGGACTGGTACCTTGGAGAAGCCTAAAACCAGCAGGTGGCAGTTCCACTTTGAATATAAGCTAATTTTTATAGAGTTTTAATTCAGATAAGTGATTCCTAACACTTCATTTCTGTGATAAGGCCAGAAAAAATATCCTGATGCCAAATATTCTGAATTTCATTTCTTTTTGGACGTCTCAGATGATTTGTCCTTCATCCAAATCTATCTTGACTTTTCTCCTCTAACCTTTAGGTCTGTTATCTCGAGGCCCGAGTCCAAACAGTCTTGATCCCACACTGTACCAGAATAATAATCTGGTGTAAACGTCTCCGTCCTGTATGCAGATGTTGTTTCCTCTGACCTTGTGTTTGCAGACGAAGCGTGCAGGGCGATGAGCCTCATGGTGGGTAATAAAGACATGAAGGGGGGTCCTCGGGGTCCTCTTCTCAGGCTGCCATGCTCAAATGATCCGTGCAGAGACTCTGATATTACACTGCGTCCTAATAGACAGCATGCCAATTTTAATAAATGAGGCATGATGGTGGTAAGAGCTCGTAAAAACCTCCGATTGGAAATCTCCAAACATGCTGACTTTTCTCAGCAGGGGGTCCGGCTGGCTCTGTTAACATTTACAGAGGGGCTCTTAAACTGTGTGAACTGGACGGGGTGGTTCCTGGGAGCTCTGAGAAGCAGACCGGGGTCCAGAGATCTAAATAGCTGAGTGAAGTGACTGAAGCGAGGGCGTAGAAGTAAAATAAATCTACCTGTGTTGCTGGTTGACCTCTGAGGTCACCCCTTGTTACAGATTCTGTGGTTTTCATTGGCAGGATCTCGGGGCCCTCAGATTAACAATTCAGCCTCTACAGTCGAATATTTTAGTAAACCTTTCACATTTTCTCTGAAATATCTCCAGTATGTTTCCTGTACAGTAACACTACTTCATAATATACTGAGCAGAAAAACAGCAACACAATCCAAGACAGACATAGCCGCAGTTTGTAGAGGGTGCAAAATGACCTCAGGCTGTATGGGCTGTTGTGTTGGAAGTAAACTGCAAACGTGGCGTTAATTCTGAGAGTAGAGGGAACAAAATAAACATCCATAATCAATGTCATCATGAACACTCGTTTTTAAATGATGACCAGAGGTCAGACCTCCCCATCAGCATCGTCTGAACTCAATATTATGATATTTTCCTCCGTCAACCAACCAAAGTGTCTCACTGTAAAAGGTTATCGTGTTAACTGATGACTTGTGGGCAGGAAAAGCAGAGGGTGAACCCCTCATGCTTCACTTTTATTCATCTGTGTATCAAAGATCATTAGTTTATGTGTGAGAAAATACAGACAAAGAAACTATGCTAACAGACACATCTACAGACAAAGTTAACCATGGAGTCAACTCCAGGTCACCAAAAACACGGTCAAACTTATCCCCTTGTTTCCAGACTTCTGCAGGAGGATTTCTCTTCATCAGCTGATTATCAGACATGTTTGTGTCTGTTCAGTCTCATTATTCAGACGCTGATCGTGGTCTTGATTGATCAGTTTGTCTGTTCTTGTTTCTGCTGCTGTGATCAGTCTGTCCTCTCTCCTCTGCTCCACACCAATCCTACTGGTGATGTCTGGACTACAGCTCGCATCTTCGTCATGTTAATTCTTGGTGACGGGGATGTAGTCCCGACCCTTGAATATATTTACTGTCAGTGGATGAGTATGTAAGGTATAGAAGTTTCATTTTCCAAGAGCAGAATTTTCTGCTCCTCTACAAGCACCGTGAACAAGAGGACAGCAGAGCAGCGGACACCAGAGCTTGTTTACATTTATACTGATGTCTGAGCATGCTCCATGTCTTCTTCCCTGGTTTTGGTGTATGTCTGCAGCAGTGTTACAGTCATTACAGACACGTTTACTGACATGACGCCATCTTTACAGAGGACATTTTCAAAAGGAAGGTGTGTTTGTGTCCAGCAGTTGCTTTCAAACCGTTTATCATCAGTCATTGTAAAAAAAACAGCCAATGGGCAGCTGTCCCTGCTCTATTAGCAATGAGACTGAGAAAAATTAAACTTACTATAATTTTCCAAAAAGTGTTATAATGGATTACCATCCCTACCCCCTGAAGAGACATGCCTCCTCACACTGCTGTCCTTGTTTGAGTAGTTTTGAAGTCTTGTGTAGATTCATTTTTAGCCTGATATTAAGTTAAAGTCCTAAAACAAAATTGATCATGCTTTGGTACAGTGAACATTGCTTCCATTGAACCTCATCGGCTCCTACGATTTAAAGCAGGCCATTAAACAAGACTTTTTTAAAGATTCTGCCCATAAAGTTTTTAAGATTATTGGTTTGTCGTGAGGAGGACGCTACACAGAGAGTGAAAGTGTTTCTGTATTATGATCCCATAGTCAGTGTCCATGTGTTGATCTGAAGCCTCAGGAGGGTCTTTTATCTGAAACAAGACCCTCAGTGTTAGGTGGACATCAGTCAAAGCTTTGAATCCTGTTATTTACTTTGTTAGAATATCAGAATATTGTCTCCAAAGTGGCCACGGTGGAGCTTTACATTGAGAGTGTCCCTAAAAACACATAAACTCCTCTCGTGTCTTGTCGTGTTGAGGCTTCACTCAGACAATCTCATCACAACGGGATTGTGTCATCGACATAAGAGTAGGGAAGAGGGGCTTTCAGGGTACAACAAGGTTACAGATAATCTATAAACTGCAATTCTTCTCAAACTGTGTCTTACCTAACATCTCTGTCTCTCTCTGCCGGCTAATCTGGTCGGGGACAGAAATCTGGGCTCAGTAGCATCGACCTCAAGCGCTCGCTCTTATCTCCTGAAAAAGTGCCTCTCTGGAGGATTCTCTGCAGCTGACCACAAAACATAACACCATCTCCAGGAGTGACAGGGGTCATAAAGAGCTCCTCCTTTTGGACGGCCTACATTTCGGTCTCAATTTCTCTGATTTTTTTCCTCTAGGAGCAATGAGCGGCAAAGACGACCTGTGTGATGCTGACCAAAAATCACAGCTTTTTAAGGCTTGGTTTGACCCACTTCTGTGTCCTATGATGTGTTTGTCAGGTGCGTTATCTTGTCTGATTTTTAATGTGAAAATCCTGGGTGAACACTCCCAATTTTAAATTTCTTTAACTGGAGTCATTCAATAACTGAGTTTTCTGAGCATTAACGACTTGGTTTGAAGAGCTTCACTCCTCATTCACATTTTTTTTGCTGAACAGCAATGCTTAATTTATTCCTCAATATTTCCCTTGTTAAACACAATATAAATGTCACAATAACAGAATTAGAAACTTCATTATAATTATATCTAAACAGACAGTTGTGATACCATTTTGATGACAGAAGTCTTTAACAAACAGTATTGGACAAGTCACTGTGAAAACTGCAAAACATTTGATGGCAATGTGAAAAATGAGTGGAAATTGCACAACTAAGGAGAAGTTATAATAAGTAATAATAATCTCACATTTTTTATCTGAACTATACACTTTGAATCAATTTTTGTAAACATTTTTGAAGTGATTCTCCCACACATGGTCGTAATAGTACAAAAACCATATACCTGTTAATTGAGGCTGTCAAAATGAACTGATTTCTATAATTTCATGGAGAATAACCTACACAGTTTTAGCATGAATCTCAGATGTCTTTCCTGGGCTGGCCCTACAGTTTCATGGTTCAAGACCAGTCCACCTTGAAAGTGAAGCTACAGTTTGAGCATTACTAGTGAATCAGAGCCATATCATCTTAATCCTGGCTTTACATGGTGCAGTATTTTTTAGGAATCAAAGTGCAAATTCAATGGCAAAGTCAGTCTCTCCGTGACAAATATATAATTTTATTAAATCACTGGGCCTTGAAGGATTTGGCCCAGATCTCAGGGGGGTCAAGGGGTTTCTCCTGAATGATTTGTTTTATATTTAGCTCTAAATGGAGCTGGGTGACACTGTGGTGCAGCAGGTATTGCACATGCCTCACAGCACGGAGGTCACCGGTTTGTTCGTCGTGTCGGGCAGGGCCTTTCTGTGTGGGGTTTGTTCTCCACATGCATGCGTGTGTTTTCTCCTGGCACTCCTAATTCCTTCCACAGACCAAAAACATGCTCATTAGGTTGATTGGTGACTCCAAATTGCCCTTAGATATGAGTGTAAGAGTGAATGGTTTCTCTGTCTCACTATGTGGCCCTGTGATTGGCTGGAAACCTGTTCAGGGTGTACCCTGCCTCTCGCCCAATGCCAGCTGGGACAGGCTCCAGCCCCCTGTGACACCAAAAGTGATAAGTGAAATAGATAATGGATAGATGTATATGGATCTAAATGCTGGCCAAAAGTTTTGTAACTGAAAAATTTTGAATTGAAAAAAACAAAAACAAAATAAAAACACTGAATTGCAAAATTATAAGTATTTTTCAATTTAAATGTACTTCTGTTTCAGCTCTGTAACTTATTTGTTAAAGTAATTTAATTCCATCTTTTTCTCTTATATATATCTAATCTAAAGGATGGTTTAATAGATGGCACTGATTAAATTTTTTTTATAACAGGATCTGATAAAGCTCATCAGATATGTTTTAGATTCAAATTGAAGACAAATAAAACCACCAGTTAACATGGTCACACATTATATTGATGCATGATAAATAAAAAAATGTTGCATGTCTTAGACATCATTCCATCTTTAAAAAAAATCATTCATTATGCATTTTTGCTTTTTCATGTGGCCAAAGTTTTTAAAAACATAGCATTTGTGGACGGGGTCATTTTTGAAATCAAAGACGGGGATCTCAGTTTCCAAAAATACCTACAAGAGGGTAAAAAGAGATTTTAAAATGATTAGTAAGAAAACTAAGACCAGAGCCTAATCATCACCACTTTGATTCAGTAAAAATGCAATTAAGTCTTGATAAATTATATAATAATGAAGCATAAGGAACAAAGTTATTGCAATAAAATCAGAAATACAGGAAACATTGAAATGTACTCAATGTAAGAAAAACAAATGTGATTGTGATGTGTGAACCATCTTTCAACTGGACATTAGACCTACATCATGTCCAAAAATTCAGCTGTTTTTCCAAGATATAAATGTATTTCTTTTACCCTTCATGTCACTTACATGTCTGTCAAAGTAAAACTGAACCTGACAAAGAAGCGAAGAAGCTGGAGTTGAACTTCTGCAGAGGATCTGAGGAGGACTTACACAGATGGAGCGAGCAAACCTAGAGGGTGAGACAGGTGGGCAGGGTGAGACAGGTGGACACGGTGAGACAGGAAGCTTTAGTGAGGCAGGAAGCTTAGCGTCCCTCATTGTGTCCAGACGAGCCGGGCTAACTCTGGGGTTGGAGCTGCATGCTGTTCCTGTGATTAGCTCTCCATCTGGCAGGGTGGGCTGAGCAAGCAGCCAGAGCACTGCAGCCTGCTGCATGGATCTCAGAGAAGGAGAGTGAAGAAGGAGAGAAGGGAGGGGTTCTGTCCTCTCCTTCTTCAGGGTTTGGCAGATCTCGGTCTGGATGCTCTCACTGTCCGGCCCGGCACACGAGGCCCAGAGGGATCACACATGTGGCCAACGCTGTTTCCTGGTCAGTGAAGAACAATGAAGGAGACGTCACACTCACACACATCACCTGTTTTCTTCTGCCCGTATTGTTTGGACAGGAGAATGTCTGCTTCTTGTTTTGACTCTGTCTTTGTCAAAATGTGATGCATTCAAGTCTGAATCGTCTGGCCAGGGTCACAGCCAGACTTCAAGCACCTGTGCCAACACTATTTTTCAGTTGGCCACCCTGATAACCGGAAGAAAAGAGGCTTAACTTACTCATACGTTTATTGATTCATATTTAATGTTTTTTTCTAACATTTGAACACCAAAAACTCTACAGTGTTATCAGTGTTCTGCCCCCAGGCTCATTCTTATTGTCATCATGTTGCTTTGCTGAGTTGTTGGTGGATCCATGAGCCAAATGTGCTGCAGCTCCACTATATTTACATCCTGCGATGTCATATCTGACTTTGTGTGTATGTGGGGCCACGTGAGGCAGAACAAAGAGGGGATCAACTTGTTCCCCACATTCTGCCTCCAGGACGCTCACAGTGGAGGAGAAACATCACAGAGGGTTAAATAACATGGCAGTATAATTTTGGCCAGTGAGAGACAAATGAGAGGGTCAGGAGCTTAACTTCAGCCCAAGCAAATATCAGGTAACTGATTGTGTTTTTGTTGTGTCAGTTGCAGAAAATAATCCAGGCATTTCAGGTCTGAGGTTGTGCTGGGCCATCAGTTTCTTATTAACAGCTGTTTTTATGACTGTTACGGATGCTCACTATCACAAAAACAGAGTAATTGTGCACAATGCTGCGTGCCATGCTTGTTTTGTCACGTGCTTCCCTCTTCTTCAGCTGTTACACCAATTGTGAAACAAATATTTGTGTCTCCACATGACAAAATCTTGAGAATGTGTCTGTGTGTTCAAATGGTTCAAACTTACTGAGGCAAATTTTTGCCCTTCAGATCCGAAAGCTACAAGAGAAGGGGGCAGGCCTGTCTGCAAGCCACAACAATGGGTGTTTTCTGTTCTCCATGTTGGATGTGTCCGCTGTCTTCTCCCTGTTCTCAAAAACGAGAAACTAAACACCCCAGAAAAGTCTGGAATAGTAACACATCCATATAATAATCCATAACAGCCTTTGGAGTGTCACATGGAGGGATTCACCTCTTCACGTCTTGTTTCCTGGTACAGCTGGAGACCCACTCCTCCTTTCTCCTCGGTCTTCAGAGACATCCTGAAGGACAAATAAAGCACTTTGACATTTTTCACCAGAACAACTGGACCCGCTATCAGCAGTGTACCTTACTGGTGGTCTCAGGTCATACCTCTCAAAGGTTCAGCTCTGCTGGGAGCCCTTTCAGACACTTCACTGACTGTAGTCACGTACCTCATACAACCTAACCCTTAAAAAACACTGAACTAGCCCTTTAAAACACCTGTACAGACATGACAAACACTGTTTTTCGCTCATCTTTTCAGCCTGCTGCAGGAGGGAGAGGCCGTGTGTGAGACTCTGCGCCTCTTTAAGCTGCGTTGCAGGTGCTTTATGCTGTTTGATATTAATCCTTGTATTCTGATCATAGAAACAGGACCGTAAGAGGAGGAAAATTAACCCCTTTGTGAACATTTTATTTTGTGGAGGAAAATGTTTTATACACTCAACTGCAGAGTAACATATTCTTAATAGGGATGTACATTTTATGCAATTTTGTTTGATACTGAATACTTATAATTATTTTATTTCTTATATTATGATCAGAAGTACACGTTAAACTGTTCTAAACACTGTGAAATTTGTATGTATATGTTTAAATGCCCTTGTTACTCTGTGAAAGCATTTGTATAATTATGTTGTAATACTCCTTGTGCTGGACAGAGAGAGCGAGAGACCTCTGCCTTAGCCCTGGGTGAGACTTTGTGCCCCTTTATGCTGCACTACAGATCCTGATCCCTGTGTGCCCTCATCTGGACCAGCAGCCATCTTAAGTCTACATCAGCAGGACAGTGTTTCAACATTTTAAAGTAATCTTTATCTGGGAGGGAGTGACATTGTGCACTTAGCAAAACAAAAGTCAGACTGTATGTAGATCAGCAGACAGTTGGTTTTTGTGGCTGTTTAGTTTGTGCAGAGTTGTCTGCAGCGATTTGTAGTTCTTGCTTGTGCTGGCTGTTTCTGTACAGACAGAGAGCTGTTACTGTGGCTAATGATCAGGATTATTCCGTGTACCTCATACAAGCCCACTTCTTAAATGTTATAATGTCCCTTTAAAAGTTCTGTGTCGAAGGATTTCAGCCACAACATTGATTTAATGTCAGTGGATCAACCTCACCTTTTTAACTACTGATTATGGAACCAGCTAACTCCCTTTTCACTTGTTTTTTAATTCAGTAAATCTGGAGTCTTATTTCTACTTTGTGGTTTAATCAGAATTACCTGCTGTGACCTTATCTCCTAAAACCTAAAGATTCTGGCCCAATCTTCGAAGATGTTCCCAATCAGAGTCTAAAACAATCAGAGAGGCCTCAGGGTTTATTTAGTTGTTGTTCTTTGAATCTTGTCTCTCAGCAGCCTTATTCTGAAAGACACCAAAAACTTAACCTTCACTCAACTTGTGCTACATCCTTAGTCAGCTCCTCAGACCCCCCCCGACACCTACAGTATGCAGAGTTTACCAGCTCAGCTCCTGCAGCAGCACATTCATCATGACCTGAGGGAGTCAGCGTTCGCCTAATCACGCCTTTGATTAATTGAATCAGGAACAGTGAGAGGTGGGCCGGGATCAGCGGGCCTTCGGGCCCCGCTCCTCCTCGCCGCTCCTCGCCCTCTCTCAGCTGCATGGAGAGTAGGCTGGCTGCAGGACGGGCCATATGGTGGTGCTGCTGTGCATCAGATCGGCTGCGTGCAGAGTGAAGAGGATGATCCCAGAGCTCCAGCAGAGAGGACACTATTCTTCAGTTTTCACTGAGGTTTCCAAGGAGCTGCCTCTGATGGTGGCTGTTACAGTGTGTATGATGGAAAAAACATTAAATGTCTTCTTTCTGCTGCTCTTACACCAGGTCCCATGTTGTGTTGCTTTGCATCAAGGGTGTCCAAACTATGGCCAGGGGGCCAACTGTAGCCCACAGATTTTTTATTGGACCTAAGCTGTGTCTAAAGATGAGATGAAATAAGACCCATGTCAGGGTTGGTGAGCTTGACTGTTTTTCTTAGTCAAATCATTTAGCTCAAACTGTGGGACATGTTTGAGAACATATTTTCAACCAAAGTGATGACAAAATGTTAATGACCTTATGAATAAGGTAAATAGATTATGATAGTGTAACAGCATGAGTCGTACACATTTCAATCAATCAATCTATATATGTATATATATATATATATATATATATATATATATATATATATATATATATATATATACAAATATATATATATCGCTGCAGTTTATAACAAGTGTTAGCTCAAGGCACTTTACAATAGAGCAGGCTGAAGACAAACTCTTCATTTGTAAACACACATACATGCATACAAACAAATATACACATACACATACATACATCCAGAGATATATTCATCCAGGCAGAGACAAAGGGACTAAAAATAAGAATTTATGAAAGAGACAAACCGATGGATCATAAGTCTGTCCTCACCACATTTGTCTCTGTTAAGCCCCTTGAGATGGGGCATCTCATTTTCAGAGGGTCCTCATGTCTATATGGCTGTAAAGATAGTTACTATGGATGAATAATCAATACAACCATGGATAGAGAGATCAATCTAATAATAACATTAATATCTATAATGAATATAATCTGGAGAGGAATGATGATTAATACAGCAGCATCATGCTGAACTGCCATTAAAATGGTTTAACTAGTCTAAAAGTCTGAATTTATGTTAAATGAAGTCATTTCTGTTGATGGTTGATGCAGGATAGAGCTCATGGAGTGGAGCAGGTCCACAGCAGCAGGTCATCCATGATTGTTTGTCAAGGTCACACTTATATATGTGTGCTGTCTGCAGGAACTACCATGGATTTAACATAATTTGCTCTGATATTTGCTCCATCTCTAAAGTCAACAAAACTTGTCCCAAAATTATTCTTGAGCCATCATGGTCCTTGACAAGTCCCCTTGACCAGGGGTCAAGGCCTGCCTTTTATGAGAAGTGGTGGTCTACCAAACCCCATCCTCCTTAGTTACTGTTACTATGGTAGATAAAATATTTTGTTAATAGCCGATCCCCCAATGAAAATATACAGATGACTTGCTTTTAGATTAAATTTAATTAATGCTTAATTAGTTTGATTTTTTTTAAATTTATTGGTTTTTGGTTTCTTTGTTACAATTTTTGAATTGTCATATTCATGCCTTGATGACACCAAAAAAAAAAAAACAACAAAGAAAAACAGACCAATACAGACACATAATTATTTACAAACAGGGAGAAGCTCTTAAAGGTCCCATATTTTGCTCCTTTTCTGCAGTTTAACATGGATCCTTGATGTCTTCATGAAACATTAGTAACATGCTTTGGTCCAAAAAGCCTATGAACAAAGCACAGCTGCATTCTTTCCACGCTCATATAACCCCTCTGTTCAGAACGGCTGGTTTTGAGGGCGGTTGTCTTCATATGATAAATGAGCCAGAGCAGAGCAGCGTACATACGGGAATTCACGATAGAACTGCAGTGTAACTCAAGTGAAGCTCAAGCCACGTGCTGCTTACAGTCCTGAACACATACAAACCCTTAATTCATGCCAGTCACCACACACATGGTTACAACAGCGAAGCTCTTTTCCCCCAAACATCACAGGCTAACGCTCAACATGCTAACCGCAGAGGGATAGCCACAACTTAGCCTACCTCCCGCGCTAACGCTAGCACAAACTGAGGGACCTGGGGTTGGGTAAAGGTCTGATTATATTCAGCCAACTGTTGAGCTTCTCTTCATGAACACACACAAACCACAAATTCATGCCGTTTAACAGATAACAGCGACCTCGTTTCCCCCAGACATCACCTCTAGTTCACTTCACCCTGCTGTTAGCATTAGCTCGTAGCATTGAGCAAAATAAATACTACACAGCATTAAAATACTCACATTTCCATCATCAGGTTTGGCAACAGATTGTTGGTACTGAGCCTGGATTCAGGAAAAGTCTAGTTCCCAGTCCTGAGTTGAACTGACTGAAGTTGAAGAAGCAGTCGGACGTGAAGTGACTGACACACACATACAGGTTTTAGCCGACTGTAGCTGCTCATTCCCTTCAATAACAAAATTAACCCACTGGGCCTTTTGGTCCTCCGAGGCTCGTAGCCTATATGTAAAGATATATGTGGCTGTTTACAGCCAACAACTGAGCAGTGACAGCTTCGGAGCTTAGACATGCTGAACACAGATCTCTCACTAAGAATATAAACAACATGGCTGCTCTTCACAGAGGAATCTCGTTAGCAGGGGGGAGAGGGATACTCGGGTAAACCAATCAGGTTAGGTATGCAAATCAAAAATATACTGTTACCTAACAGTATATCCACAGAATCAACAGCTCACTGAATACCATGAGTTTACATTCATGCAGCCTGCTTAATACAGGTTTTGTTGTCTAATATCCCATTTTCGAGCTGGGAGGAAGGCCAAATACCCCAAAAATGTGTTCAAAAGCCTTAAAAGTGTTTTTTGCATAATATGTCCCCTTTAACTTATACATTTTCAATAAAGTAAAGAGATGTAATCAGGCCATTTGGCTGTGGTGTAGTTACACCATTTTTGCCAGTAAAAGAAACTTTTCCTTTTATTGATTGACATGAACTGTTCGCTGCACCATTCGGTAGATTTGTTGATCCAAAAGTCAAGTGTGGGGTACTCTGCTAGTAACCATTTCCTGGTGATAGTCTTCTTAATAAGATATTTTCCCTCTTTCAGCCAGTTCTGAAGTATATGTCCAAGATATAAAGTCTTAGGGGAATGTCCTTGTGAAGAACGTCCTGCAGTGCAACATGTACCTCCTTCCAGAATTTTTCAATGATAAAACAGTCCCAGAAAATGTAATCATGATTTGCACAGTGATGCCTGCACTGCCTCCATGAAGGAATGTCTTCACTACAATGAGATACCTGGGCTGGTGTTACAAAATATTTTAGAAAGTTTTCCATCCAAACTCTCGCTAGGTCAATGAGCTGATACACTGATGCTGCCAAATATTCGTCCACCCCACCTCAGTTACATTTATCCCAGACTCCTTTTGCCAGTTTCCTTTAATGTATATAGTGGACTGTGTTTTAAAATCCATTAAGCATTTGTATATGGATGATATATTCCTTTTTACCATTGTCTGATCTATATACTCTCTTAAACAACTCTAGCAGGCTGGTGTTTGCCTCTGTTAGATTTTCAGCCTTTGTAACGACATAACATCATATCTGTAAGTATCTGAATAAACCCTGCTTCTCCAATAAGTGATTTTCTTGAAGCACCTCAAAGCTGATCAGTATGTCTCCTTTCATAATATTGCATAGGGCTGTTAGACCGTTAGCTGTCCACTTCTTGAATCTAGAGTCCATCTTATTTGGTGTGAAATCTGAATCATATGCACACCACTTGAGATAGAGCAGGTTTTCCTCTTCTTTAATAACTGTTTTCCACAATCTTGATGTTAGCTTGACCCATGGATTTTCTGTCTCTTTTATGTAACACTGGATTTTTGAGTCCACTACAATTGCTTGTATGGGAATGGTAAATATTTTTTCCTCTATATCCTTCCACTGGGCTGAATATGATGGGTTACACCAGCATAGTGTTATCCTTGTCTGTGCAGCAAGGTAATATTCCTTAAGGGATGGTTATCCCCATCCTCCCCTCTCCTTTGCTAGTTGCAGTGTTTTAAAACGGACTCTTGGTCTTCTGCCTTGCCAAAGGTATCTGCTTAACATTTTTTCCCATTCATTAAATTGATTTTGGGGAACCTCTGCTGGTAAGGTTTGAAATAAATGTAGTAATCTGGGTAATATGTTCATTTTAAGAGATTGTAAAGTCATCATTAATGATTTTGTATAGGTGAGTAGTTAAACTCTGCTAGTTTTGGGAGGTCCCTGGGAATATTAATGCCAAAGTACTCAAAAGACTGTTTGCCACAACCATGGGTATTTATTTTCTATCTCTGGTGGAACATAGTTACAAAACAGTAACTGAGTTTTACATATTTTAATTTTATATCCTGACAGGTCACCATATTTTTCAAGTGCCATCATCAGCTTGGGCAAAGAATATGTCAGATGACTAACAGCACATTATCAGCATAGCATGCTAGTTTATGTCTTCCCGCAAGGTGTATCCTCTGTACCTCTTCATTTTGTCTAATACAGTTGGTTAGTGGTTCTAGGAACAATGCAAATGGTGAGCATGCACACCCTTGTCTTGTTCTCCTTTCCAGGGTGAAACTTTCTGATAAGTAACCGTTGACCTTAGCCCTTGCTGTAGGATTACTGTACAATGCCTGTATTGTTTCAAAATTTTTATTATGGAAACCAAACCTATGAAGAACTCTGTGAGGAAAAACCCAATTGACTGAATCAAAAGCTTTCTCACCATCTATACTAATGACTGGTGCTTCAATTTTAGTTTTTATTATATTATTCATTACAGGCATTGTCCTTTCTATATTGTCTTGAATTTGACATTCATGTATAAACCTGTCTGGTCATTATGGATCAATTTGGCCATGAATTTTTCCAGTCACCTGGCCATAATGGGAGTGAATATCCCATAGTCTATATTTAAAACAGATATTGGCCTGAATGACCCACATTCTGTTTTTCTTTGCCTTCTTTTGGAATAGCTAAAATAACTGCCTCAGTCCTAGGAGGTGTTTGTGCCTTCTTCAGAGTCCAGTTCGTTGTATAACAGGAATTAACTCATCTTTGAACTCCTAGTACCATTTGGCTGTATATCCCTCAGATCCTGGTGACTTTCCCATCGTGGATCTGCATTGCAGCCTTTAGTTCAGTTTCTGTTAGGTTATCTTGGCTGTTAGTTTTTTGTTCTGCTCCTCAGTTAAAGTAGGTAAGTTTAATGAGGTCAAGAAATGTCAATACGTTCTATGCTTCCCCCTTTGTATATAATATTTTGTAAAATGCCTTAAATGGTTTATGAATCTCACTTAATTTATTTTTGATCTCATTTGTTCTTGGGTCTCATATTTTATGAACAGCATTTTCAGCCAATATTTTTTTTCAGTTCCATGCTTATACTTTCAGTAATTTAGGGCCACTTCAGTAGTTTCTCTGTTTAAAATACATTAGGTTTCTCTTGATGTCTTTTGTGGCTAGACTTCTGATTTCATCTCCAACTCTCTCAATTTTCTGTAAAGTCTTTTTTATCTGAATTTATTTGATGCTTTGATTCTAGATTCTTTAATTTTTGTAGTAATTTCTCCAGTGCTCTTTCCTCTCTTTTTTCTTATGAGAGGCAATTGCTATAATTTTCCCTCTCAAGACAGCTTTCATAGTGTCCCATAATATGGGGGGAGAACTTCCCCATTATCATTGAATTCTAAGAAAGTAATAATTTATTTTCTGATATCTTTTTTAAAAACAAGGATCATTAAGCAGACCAGAGTTCAGTTTCCATGTGGTATTGTTTGGTCGCAGGTCAAGGTCAACTGATAGATATATGGGTGCATGGTCACTCAAGTCAATTGTTCCAGTTTCAGAGCTATAGACTTCATCTTTGTCTTTTCCAAATGTTATGAAGTGGTCTATTCTTGTATATAGGGAATGGGGGGCAGAATAGTGGGTGTAATCTCTCCTTTGTGGAAACAGCTCTCTCCACATGTCTGTAAACCCTATACATCCGTAAAGATTGTGTAGAGTTTTTAATATGGGGATTTTGCCTCCTGTGTTTTTCCACTTCAGGAGTGAATATTAAGATCTCCTCCACATAGTAGAAGGCCCTCCATTTCTGTTACCATTATATCAGTCATTTTCTGAAAAAAAAAAAAGTAAAATCGCTCCCTGGAGGTGCATATATGTTAAATAGGGTGATTATATTCACATCTATATATATCTTTTATAAGATGTACCTGCCCTCCTTATCTTTATTTTAATATATATATATATATATATATATATATATATATATATATATATATACATATATATATATACACACACACATATATATATATATATACATATATATACATATATATATATATACACACACACATACATATACATATATATATATACATACATACATATACATATATATATATATTTTTTTTTTAATTTACTTGTCCAGAGATAAGAATGGCTGCTCCTCTTCTATAATGAAAGAATGACTTATATGATGAAAAAAAACCCAAATTGGTCCTTTTAGTCTTTTTAGTTGTTAATGCTCTTTATCATTTATTCATTTATTTATTTATTTGATTGGGACAGTGCACATTAATCAACCATGTCGCAATACACATCACTATAAATATGCCGGAATTATCACAATAGCTAAATTTCATCCGTAGATTGGTTTCCTGTAAGAATACCACCTGTGCCCTCTCCTTCCTCATTCTTCTTCTTCTTAAAGTTTAGAACATTCGATCGGATTTAACAGCCCATTAACATTGTAGGAAAGTATTTAAACTTTATCACTGGCCATAGGATGTACCTAACTATTTTCATGTTGAAACAAAAATGCAAGTGTTTTACTCCCTGGAGAAACAATCATGAACATTTCACACGACAGAGCAAGAAACAAAAAAAGAGGTGATTCCAAGGCTGGGGTCGAAAAGCGACCCTTCAGTGAGCTAGAAAAAAACGTCAAGCTCAGGAGGTAAACCTCTCCTTTCCTTAGGTTGAGGGCCTCTGTGATTCCCAGAAAGGGATAGAAAAAAGTCGCTGTTCAAACGCACGCAAGTGGGCTGATTAAGGTCTAATTCCTCCACCTTAAAGTCCGTGTAAAACACATTCAGTCATTTTCTTCTAAACACATTAAATAGGTCATAAATGTACTTCCTTAAAACATGTGAAAGCCATTCAACCATTCAGAATATAATTGTGGAGCTAGGCTTCACAAGCTGTTTTTTTTAAATTTCTGTGTTCAGGATTTAATGGGCGGGTCAGAAATCATTGCCACGTTACGTAACGCAGCCACCAGTAGCATAACCCCGCCCCTGCTGTTTCTGCGGTATAAATACATTCAGCGCGGTAGCTTCGGTGGTTTACCCGCTCGCTCTTGAGCCTCGGATAGCATCTCCTATGATAGTTTGCAGCCGGCTAACCAGTCAACCAGTCAGCTCACCAGTCATGTCTCCTCCACGTCGCTCGTGCATCATTCCTGGATGCCACAGTGTGCAGGGTAATGGCTCCGTTAGCTTATTTAAGTTTCTTACTGACGATGAAGTAAGGAAACGGTGGATCAATATTGTCAAGAGGAGCTGCTGGGGAGAGCTCAAAATCACCACCAACACCCTCTCTGCAGTGCCCACTTTACCCCCACAGTTACAAAAACTAAAGTCTAAACTAAAGGTAAAGTCTGGATTTCTGAAGGGTCCGTTAATGCTGGTCAGTGGGGCCAAACCGATTCTCTCCGTCCGCGGCTTGCATCCTCCTGCCCCGCCGACAGCAGGTACCACCATCCCGGCCACCGGCATCATATATCCGCGCCGACCCTCTCCATCCCGCCGACAGCAGGTGCTGTCATCTCCGGCACTGGCATTACGTGCCCGCCAGAGGTAGCGGTGTAGGTGTAAGTGTGTGCTTATGTTATAAATATTGTGAATTCTGGCAATCAAATGCTTTTTGCTGTGATTTTACATCGTAATCATGACACGATGGTCTGATTCCCTGAGCGGAGTCCATATGACAGCACAATGATTAACCACAGGTATCTTTTTTATGTGCCACTAATACAGCTATGACAAGGAAAAACAGGTAGACTGGGGCTTTACGTTTGTGTGTATTGTCAAACATGGACCGTTGGACACCTAAAATGAGCGCCATGAGCGCGTTTTTTTTTCCCCCGTAGACATTAGTTGCTTATATACAGAGAGATGGGAGCAGCGAGCTCAGACGGAGGCAAAATGTGAGTTATCATTTTCTGTGCACATGCAGCATACATGTTTCAGTTATTTCAAAGCTAAAGCTACTCCACAGCTGGTATTATCCCTCACAACTGATAACAACTGGGCAGACGGAGTAATTGGGGAGCTTGTGGTAATAAAGTAACTATCAGAAAAGTAACTGTATGAAGGAAGTGTGATAAGTAAGAGTAATCATCGCTGTAAAACAGGTAGGGCTGGGTCCGTCCGATGAAGCTGCTAGTGCTAGCTTCTATTGTTACTGTAGGTTACGTCCTTGTACTGTAGACGGAGGCGGCTCCCCTCCCGCATGTGGGCGTGGCTCCAGCGCCTCTAACTGACACGCCCCCAGCGTTTCACAGCAGAGAGAAGTGCTTGTTTTTACATGATTTTGAGACCTAATTTTATATACTTAGCAATTTTTTTAATCTTTCAAATTTGGCTCAGTGGTCAATGACACATGTTTCTGTGGTATGACAAACATACAACACAAATTATTTTTGCTTTACACGGACTATAACTCTATTTGGCTTGGAAGACATATAAAGCATACATAGTACAAAGATAATTCGAGACGTTATACACTGTTTTAAAACGTATTACAGAACATATTGCATTTCTTCTTGGTACAAAAAACTATGATAATAATGACAGAAAAACAAACAGAAAGGGAATCTGGAGAGGGGAGGGTCTTTCTGTCAACTCACTGCACATCCAGCTCTTGCTCTGCACCTGCCCCTCGCTGTCCCCGTGCCCTCACTCTTTCCCATAGAGTGGGGCCAAATCTTCCTTTGGCGTAATCACTTTATGAATCCTCTGCTGTTGCCTCCTCTGCTGAGTGATATTATTTGGTCCCATTCTCATATTGTACGCGTAGTCTGGCTGGGTACGGGGTCTGGAAGCGGATGTTTTCTTTCAGAACCTGCTGTGCTTCAGAGAATTCCCTTGGCTTTTGTAGAGCTGCTGGAGGATAATCATGGTCAAAACATTTTTAAGTCTTATCCAAATGCACCTTTTTCTTCCCCCATGCTTTGTGAAGGATTTCTTCTTTAGTTTTGTAGTGACTGAATCCGACTTTTATGATCTTGGCTTGTCGTTGTTATCCCTCGCTGGTTTTGGAACAAGCCTTTGGCGCGCTCTTTCAATGTTTATAGCCATTGTTCCGGGAAATTCCAATTCCAGTAGCTTTTCCACAAACTCCATCATTGATGATCCCTCTGTGCCTTCTGGGACGTTGTATATCCTGATGTTCTTTCGCCTGGATCTTCCCTCTTGGTCCAACACTTTTTTTTTCTAAATTAGTCTTTGATCAATGTCCCCAGCACCTGCTCCACATTCTGGGTGCAGTCATCTAATGAACCGACTTGGCTCTCTACTTCACTTTCTTGTCAACTTATATGAGCTCAGATTTGATGTTGTTTAGTTGCTCATTCATGTTCCTGCGAAAGTCACGAATCTCCTCTAAAACTTCAGACATGCTAGCAGCAGCATGAGTTATGCTAGCCTCATCAGAAGAGCTAGCTTTCTCTCTGCCGATGGTGACTGTCTGTTCAGTACCTTTTTTTTCCTGGTGCTTCCCTTATGCTCAGTTTCGTCCCTGACATTTTGGTATATTGATATATTATTCAAAAAGTGGAGGTATTTGACTATTTTGGGGATGAAATTACTAAAATCTTTGTTGATGATGATGTTATCTCAAGCAGCCATTTGGTGCGGTGACATCACCAGAACCAATTACTTTGATTCTTATTCTAAAAAATAGCCTAAGTGAAAAGGTAAAGACCAAGCTACAGCCAGGTGTATGACGAAAACTCAAATGTCCCTGTGGTGAAATTTAATCAACCTATCCAACCATAATTATCTACTGCTGTGTAGTGGACCATTCTCACAAGGCTTTAAATGTTAGTTTTATGTCTGCATATATTTAGCTAATGCTAGAACTAGCAATCGTCAAGGAAAAGTATCATTTAAAAATGGCTGTGTATTTATCCAACAAACAATCAGTGTGAGCCGTATACTTACTCCAAAGATAAACTTTCACTCAGCTCTTCTGGTTTGTCTTTAGAGTTTGAAAAAATGTTGATTTGTGTCTGTACAAGTACAAATATTCATCACAGCAGAGAGGATCTGCATGAGGAGAGCTGCAGACTGCAGATTTACACACATCAGCTGCTGCTGTCCTCTGATTCTGAATCATCCTGAAGTGATTTTACCGAGTCACTCTGGTGTTTCACTGAATCTGAAATGTATACACCTGCATTCACAGGTAACCTGGATGTCCTCCTGTCCTCACTGAGGTTTCTGACATTTATCATTCAAACCTGCTGAGTCTCCATCAGCAGACGTGTTTGTTGTGTGAACTCTGTGTTCATACAAGTCTCCTCATGTGTCCAAAACAAACGGCGCCATAACCCCTGAAACATCTTCACATTATCTCTGTGCGGTGGTTGTTTTTCCTCCTTTGAGCCTCCCTGTGAACAGCTGATCCACACTCTGACTGGTTTTCAGCAGCTGTTTCAGTCCGGTCTACGCTCGTTTTTCTGTTTTTGAGTCTTCTTAAGGGGTCCAGACTCATCTGACAGAGTCAGTGACATTTCTGTCGATACAGATACTGTCTGTTACTTCTGTGGCTCAAGAATGCATCTCTGCAGTGATTATCTGCAAACATAAATGTGTTGTAGTTTATTGACAACAGCTGTACTTCTGCTGTCTAAAAAATTGAGTGACGTCATGTTAGTCATGTATCTGCCAATGTTCAATAACTGATGAATGACCTGTTATAATCCAGGTTTACTCGTCAACAAAATGTTTTATTATTTCTGGTACATTTTCTTGGAACACCAAATATCATCAGAAATAAAATGTTCTCTCTTACCTTTGAGTGTAGGCACATTTTCTTAGTGATTTTAAATGCTGGAGAAACAAAATTATGATGACACTTTCATGAGAATGCAGTAAATTAGACTCTGCTAAGAACAACTTTCTGATTTTCTTAAAAATAAAAAAATGTGGATTTGATAGCATGATTAGCAGCAGTGTACAGCCTTAGCCTTGGTTCAATGTATTTGACTGAGAGACTGTTCAGGCCAATGTTGCGTACCTCATATCACCAGCGTTGGGAGTAACTGTGTTTGTTTTCCAGTAACAGGTAATTAATTACACTTTCAAACTTTACAACACAGTTACCATGACAGTCAGTGAAATGTGGAGCGTTATTATGCACTGATGTCTAACAGCTGTTATCTGAGCTGCCTCGCTGTCGGAGTTGCCAGGTCCGCTTATTATAAGCAACTTTCAGCTGCCAAATCCAGGAGGATGTGATCCTCACTCTACCACCAATATAAACTCAATTCAGAAGTTACACAAACTTTTTTGTCCCACTCCAAACACAAATGTAAATTTTACCGTAAAAGAGGCAAAAATGATGTTTCCACCTAAAATAAATCCTTATAGCCAGAATTAAATTGATTTCTAATGTAGCTGTTACTGTTTTCTCCATAATGAAGCTGTAGAGGATCAACATAAAACTTAGATAAAAGCCTGACTATGTCTGTTTGGTTACAAAAATCAAGGTTAGACAGACTGTTTAGTGATAACAGAGATATAAATAACAGTAGCCCCTCCCTTCACTTCTGTATAAAGAAAAGGATGCTCCACCTCCAAACAAAAGGATGTTGAAGAAGTGAATTGAGAGACAAATAAGAAATAATGTCACTGTGAAACTGAAATGTAATGTAGATGAAAACTAAAACGCGCTTTATGTAGATTTCTCTTTCAAAACAAAGTAGTATAATATTGCATAAAAAAATAGATGGAGATTGCTTGTTTGGACTTTTTTATCGGTCTGGTGCTTATTTCAGCAGAAAAATCGGACAACACTGCTAGATGCAGCAATGGCAAGTCCAGAGTGGTCTGTGGAGTTAAAACTGTCGTTTTCAAGATAGAAGTACAAGAAGTAAAAGGCAAGAACATACATGTGAAGTGAACATTATGCCCCAGAGCAAAGCTAGTGACCAAAAACACAGATACACTGTTGATGATGACAGCACTGCTGTAGCAGACCAGGTAACAACAGGGAAGGACACGGAGCCCCGCCGTTAAAGCAGCAAAAGCTTTTTCACAAAGTAATGCAACAATTACTTTCCCTGGTAACTAATTACATTTATGAAGGAGTAATTCTATTGGTAACTCGATTACTTTTTCAGGAACATAACTAGTAACTATAACTCATTACTTTTTAAAGTAATTTGCTCAACTATGCATGATTCTACTCAAAAAAATCACACACTATCCCTTTGAGGTGAAGTAATTAAAGGTGTAGTTCAGCATTTTTGAAGTGAGGTTCTATCATGATTACTTTGGCCCCAGCACATCAGTTAGGCTGTAGCTAAGAGCGCTGTGTATTTACTGATTATCAGGTGAAAACAAACTTACAAACTAACTTTATTAAAAAGAAAAAGAAAAAAGAAAAAAAGAGAAAAAGTTTTAAGGTGATTTTCTTATTCTGCTGAACACATTAACAAAACATCACTTGATCATGAAGGGTCTTGATAAAACCAGCAGTCTCCTTGTTTTTTGTTTGTCTTCATTCCAGGTGTGTGGGACAAAGTAAAAGCACCAAAACAATGGACCTTCCTGGCATCTAAGTCAAGTATAATCTACAGTATGTGCTCAGTGTAGTAAACAATCATACCAACACTGTTTTTGGGTTTGTTTTTACCTGGAATCTGTTTAGTTACATAGAGCTCTTGGCCCCGTTGGTAACACTGAACAGCTTAGCTTCTGAGCTGGTTCATCAGGATCAGTGTGTTTAAAACATTCACTATAAAAATGAACCTCCTTCAACTCCATTTAGGAAATACTGGACTGTTCCTCTAACATCCTGAGCACAGATCAATGAAGTCCTGATGTATTAAAGTTGATTCAGGGATTCAATACTTGACCCCCTCCAGTGAAAACACTAAAACAACTTTTCAACTCAGTTGGAGCCCCATGAAATTCTTTAATGTGCTGTTATGTCCGTGCGTATTTTCATATTTTAACACAACTTTCTGAAGACGACTGTGTTTGAAGGTCACACTTTTGTCAAATCAAAAACAGGTTATCAAATGCATCCCGACCAAAAAGTTTTAAATCCAGCATTTTATTTCAGAAATGGGCAGCACGGTGGTGCAGCAGGCAGCGCATGTGCCTCACAGGAAGAAGGTCACTGGTTCAAACCACATTTTCTTAAATGAAAGACCTCTATTTTGACCCTTCAAGAATGTAAGAACTTCCTGTCAGTCCTACAGACCAATCCAAAGTACCAATTTTCTTCTTCTTCTCTGGTTTTCTTGGCAGGATCATCCAATGAGGAGCTGACAAAGGTCAAGAGAAAAGACAGTGACCTGTTATGTCCCAAAAACTAAGAAGGAAGTGTGAGTAATGAGATGATGTGAAACATTTGAGATGGACAAACGGCACTAAAATCTCTATGTGGGAAGAATGTCTTGGGGAGTCATTGTAAATGTGTGAATTGTTTTTGCTGTGAGTCTCTTGGCACACTTTAGTTTTACCCGATAATTGCCAAGGCTTCAGTGGATTATATTTGGATGTAAAAAGGTTGCTCATGATAAATCTGTCTGTGAATTATATAAAGTTCTGTGGGATTTAAATTTTATTTTGTATTTTTGTTTTATCTATCTGGTCATACAGCTTTTAATACATAAACCTGACATCAATACAGTGTGAATATTCTGACAGCCCAGGTTGTCCTGGAATAAACAGTGTCTTTAGCTTACTGTGCTTGACAGGGTTAAGGTTTTACATGTATTATTAATAAATGCCCAGACCAGAAAATGCAGCAAATGGCTGAGACACAGTTGATGGAAGTGTTTTAGTTTGGGGAGCAGAAAGAAACCTTTCTTATTAGTGAGGAAGTATGTCCAACATCTGTTAAAAATCCAGTTCAGAAAAGATGATGTGTTGATGGTGATGAGAGCCCTGCACAGATCTGAGCAAAAGGTCAAGCTCTGCAGCTGGGGTCAAATCTACCCTCAGGTGACCTTTTGTATCACTATTAATATTATCACCAGTATTTTTGTCATGATTTTTGTTATTGTAACTATTTTGTTCTAAATTAAGAATAATAAAGTATTGTTATTAAAAAATTATATCGATCGCTAATGTCACCAATAATGTTTTCTGTTTCTTAATTTATTATTGTCTTTTAAAAATTTACACTCTATTATAACATCATTTAAGAGTTTATGTTATTTTTTAAAAAACTGTTATATCTGCGTAGAACTGCACCTTCATAGACGAAACTATATTAGTCTTGGCATTAAGATATTCTTATATCTTCATGCAGACAAATCAGTGTTGTTAGCACGGTGAAATGTTTTGGTATCTTGTTTCAGCTGGTTAACACTGTCCTAAATCAGCACATGATAGCGTTTTTCTTGGATATTTGTGGCCTAAAAACGGGACGGTCCTGGATAAATATGGGTGTCTGGTCAAGGTTATCCCTTGTTTGTAAGAGCGAGGTCTCATGAATGCTTGAAGGGATTCTGCACAGTGTCCACTCTGAATCAGGGAAAACCCAGTCCATTTCGGAGATAACAAGCCAAGGTGACCTTGACCTCAAATCCTGCTCTAGAACAGGAACCCTCATTAAGTGAGATTTTAGTGAGCCGAGCCCTTCCCCTTTGATCCCCCACTGCATAGCATTCAGGGACAGTAACAGCAGGGTCAAAGTTCAGGCTTTGTACACAGTTTGACCTCAGACCTCACAGGTAAGTTTCTGTTGGTCTCGGGGTGTGTTTGTGAGTACATGAGCACTGGATATAAAGTGCAGAATAAGTTTGTGACAGCCTCTCTGAGAGTGAAACAGACGTGTTGGAGGAGCACTAACAGACTGCCACAGGAGATAAAGTGCTGCGCTCCTCTTCTTTTACTCCTCGTTCACTTCCTGTCCGACTCACTCACCTCCTCACTCATTCACCTGCTCGCTTACTCCATCACGCACACACCTCGGCTCGCTGTAGCTCCAAGATAAAACATTCCTCTGGAGTGTGAATGCGGGCAGAAGAAAAATGACGTTGTGTAATCACAGTGAAGCATTACCAATCATCACTCTGCACTGTCACTCCGAGATGAGAGACAACCACGCCGCTCGCACCAGTCCACGACTGCCTGCAGGCCGCCAGCGCGAGATTGATTCCTTCCCCCCACCCTCTGCTCATCTTCTTCTTCTTCTTTGGTAAATGAGTCAGCATTGGTGAATTTGTCCTGTACTTCCTGGATGGCGGAGTAAATCCTCCACATGTGCAGGTTGACCTTGACTGGGTCTGAGATTGCTCCGGCAGCAGAGGCCTCGCTGCTGCTGCTGGAGCTTCAGATAAAGCCTGAGGTGTGAGATGTATTACAGAGACACAGCAGAGTGAAATAGTGCCGCTCTGTTTGACTGCCGTTGATTTTTGATGAAAACAAATGCTCTCTGGCTGTTATTATTCCTGTAAGTCCATAATATTCTTCACAGGGAGGATGGTGCAGTGGAATGGGATAAAGATAAAGAGGCTGAAAGAAACATCTTTAAAAACACTGGTTAAAGAAAGTTTGCCGTGCTGTATACATACACACACACACACACATATATATGTAGTCTAAATTTGCAGCATTTTATAGCTACACCAGAGCCTCGTTAATTAAAAATCATAACCCAATTTACAGTTAATTAAAAAAAACAAGAAATGCTGTTCTGACCTTATATGAAATCAATGTATGATGACACAAATATTTTTGGAGGCTTGATTTTTATCAGCCAACATCAGTTCAAATCAAACACATTAAATATTAATTATTTTTTTCACAAGGAAAAAAAACCCAGATTAAAAAGAAATATTTTTTTTTTAGTACACTACGTGCAAAATAGATTTTTTAATTTTGAATCAGTACAAGAAGTCAGTTATTGGCATAAACAAAGATTTTTTTAAACATAGTTATTTTCTGTGTAGTATCTCTACTCACACTCATATTGCTCAGAGTTAAAAAAAAAAAAAAAGTGTTCCTAATGAAGTAGCTAAAAAAATATACATTGATATTTTCTCCATGATTTTTTTCAACCATCAGCCCAAATCTTACATATGAAATATTCATGAAATTTTAGATATTTTAACACTTTAAATGCAGGATTATTGTCACAATGCTGTCATGTTTTTATTTTTACTGTTATTCTCAGTACACAACATGCAACATAGATTTTTTGTTTTGGATCATTACATCCTGGGCTACGTCAATAATTAGCAGCAACAATATTTTTTTATGCATTACTATCTGTTGCTTAGGGTCAAATACCCACTCTCATACTACTGAGCACAAAAATGAGCTTTTAATAAGGTGGCTATAAAAATATTATTCACTGATTTTACTTCCATCGTTTTTGTTACATCCTAAACATGCCAGTGTATAATCAGTGCACTTCCACACCTACACCTAGCTTTTGCACCAAGAACAAGCAGAGAATGATAATATAATATCTTTATTTATATAACACCTTACAGACAAAACAAAGGCAGAAAAAGGCAGAACTCTGAAGACAATAAATCAACAATCAGGTCAAACAGAGACCAACAGGGTCAAAGGGAAAGACACTCAGGGTCATATTAAATAAAGCAACAAAAGGAAAAAAAACTGTGAACTGGTGAGAGGGAAACAGCTGAAGTAATTTAGGAATATACTGAATTAGTACAGCTTATTATGTCAACATGTACATATGAAGAACATTAGTAAAGAAGGTATATTGTTTTATATATATAATCATAGGGAGACGATAGATAGATAGATAGAAAGATAGATAGATGATAGATAGATGCCAAAACACTTAAAGCTGCCATGCCCCACATGCTTCAGACAACGCACTTCATGTCATCATTATGGACATTACATTATATGTCTGCAACTCAAGACCAGCTACTGAGGCTCAAACTGAGCATCTGAGTCCTTAAACTTGAAAAGGACTCATTTATTATTAACGTTCTATCTAATTTAATCTAATCTGATCTAATCTCTGCTCGAGGCCAGGCTGAAGGGTTACTGTGTTTTCTGGTTACTCACAAATGACTGAAAAGGACAACAAAAATGTCTGCCGGTCTGATGGAACCATATCTAAATTATTTTTTTTCAATGATCAATATTTTTTTTACCTGACAGCCACAGCACCAACTTGATCAGGTCACTGGATTAATATATGTATGTTATACTCAAACATGAGATTTCAAAGTGATGTTATACCTTACATGTGTGGTCGTTGCTCTAAGCTGTAGTTTATAATAGACTGATAATAGATATTTACTCAATGTTTCTGCTTAAGGAAACTGTAAAGGGTGAAGTTGTCCATGAAGATGATCAAGATGGACAAAATGTGAAGGTTTCATGAACTTACGTTTCCCACAGAGCTTTTCATCAGCAATGATCCAAGAGCACATTAAAACACTAAAACAGGCATTTAGTTGAGGGAACCAGCACAATGCTAACTTTCAGGTTGGCCGAGAAAATTTGTCACATCTGCACCACGTGATTGGCCCTTAGTCAGCTCCCTGATTGGTTCACTCACCCACCAGTCAGAGACACGGTCAAGATGGTCAGCCTGCTGAAGGTCAAACCGGGCATCAGACAGCACAAGAAAGTGATTTAAGTGACTTTGAACATAACATGGTCGTTGGTGCTTGACAGGCTGTTCTGAGTATTTTCAAAACTGCTGATCTTGTAGGTTTTTCACTCACAGCCCTCTCTATGGTTAACAGAGAATGGTCAATAAAGGGAAAATATCCAAAAGCAGCAGTTCTGTGAGCAAAATTGCCTCGTTGGTGCGATAGTTTAGATGAGAATGTCTCAAAGAAATGATAGAAAGGATTAAAAAAACCAAAAAAAAAACAGAATTAACCCCTTGACACCTGAATTTACATACAATTATGTTAAAAAATAAATAATTTGTGTTTTTGCCTTCAAGCAGATGCTAAATTAAGTGAAGATTGTTCATTTGAGTCTAGCACACAGAATAGATAAAAGTTTAGGTATGATGCAAATTAGCAAAAACAGGCATTAAGGGAACAGATAGTAGGATAGTAATAACACATTTTCCCATCTCAGGTATATGATTCATTTCATTTTTTGCAACAAACAACAAACAGTTCAGCTGTCTCTGCAGTCTCTTTTATGAACATTTTACTTTGAACAATGCACTTTGAACAGTGTGTTTGTGTGTGTGTAAGTGTAACACGACAGCAGATGAGCGGTCTTTGCATTCTCATTCATGAACATTGCAATTTGAACAGTAGGTGTGGATGGATAATATAAAAAATATCCATCACAGTTCGTCTATAACGATATTTTAGCTGTAGAAGCAAACAATAAGCTGGTGTGTATTTTTATCTTAGAGCTACTTATCTCAAAAAAGGACAGTTCCTCTCTTTTGGCTGTGTATATGCCACCACCATAAAACCCAAAGTGTCCACTTGCTTCAGCCAGATGTAGTTCCGACTTCGAACGGTCCCCCAAGAAACAAACGCTTGCAAAAGGTTCTCAGGTGCGTATTGAATACCCCTGAACCAGAATTGGAGGAACTCATACCCTATCTTAGATGCGTTCTGAATGGAAGGGTCTGAAGCAAATTCGCGACATTAGGCGTCAAGGGGTTAACCATTTCTTACAGCTAAGATTTGCAGAAGAGCATCTCTGAGTTTAAATGTTATATCTTTAAGCAGATGAGGTACAGCAGCAGAAGACCACACCAGGTGCCACTCCCGTCAGCTGAGAACTGGAAACTGAGGCTACAGCTCACTCAGACTCACCAAGACTGGACCACAGAAGACTGTAAAAGTGTCTCCTGGTCTGATGAGTCTGGATCTCTGCTCCACATTCAGATGTAGGCTCAGAGTTTGGTGTGAACATCATAAAACATGGATCCATCCTGCTTTGGATCCGCGGTTCAGGCTGCTGCTGGTGGCCCCTTAGTCCCACCTTAGCATGGTTCAAACCCCACAGCCTACCTGAGGATTGTTGCTGACTTTGTCCATCCCTTTATGACCACAGTGGACCATCTTCTGATGGAGACTTCCAGCAGCTCCATGTCTCAGAGCTCAGATCATCTCAGACTGGTTTCCAGTGGTCTCCATAGTCACCAGGGGTGCGTTCGAATAGTCTTTTTTTCGTTAGGAATCTTCCTAACTGAAGAAATGACCTGGAAGCATTTCAGCGTCGGCCATGATAAGAGCTCTTCGAATTCTCCAAATGTTAAGGAAAAGAAGTTCGTTGCTTCTTTTATCATCTCCTTTAACTTAGGTAACACTGGACCATCCTTTACGAAAGGAAAGGAGAAAGGAGCGACCCACAATGCCTTGCACTAGGTGACATATATAAAAACGGCATGGAAACTTACGATGGAGAAAGGACGAGTTTTGTTGGACTGTGAAGATATTTATATAATACTGTGTAAAATGTTTTTCAAAGGTACAGAGAAAGAGATATGCTTCAAAGTCAGTAGTGTCAAAAATATAACCTTTTGTTCATTTCTTTTTAATCATCTTTAAATTGCTGGACAGATAAAAAATTACATGTTACAACTTATAAAGCACTTATTTTAAAGCATTTCTTTTTCTCCATAACCGCCTAAATTGTTGATGAATATTAAACATAAAATTGTGGTCCTTGTTTCCTTTATAAATATTATATATTAATTACCACATTTCCATCTATCTTCATTTATGAAGTAAATCATGCCAATATTAAGACAGAACAATGGGGTCTCTAATAAAGTTTATTTAAAAACAATCGGTAAAAGAAGGAAGAATGAGGCATTTTACAATACTTCAAATATAATGACAAATTTAAACAATGTTCATAATGATATATGTGAATGAAACAGAGAGAATAGTGCTTCTGAAACATGTTTATCAGACCTCAGGTTTTAAGTGCTCTTTTAGATGCTCTCACCTAACTTCACGGTTGAGAGCAGAAACACACTCTGCATGACCAAAGGACAAAACACCTGTCACAGGTAAATCCTCTGATCATGGATTGTTCATGTTAACAGGTCAAACGACACAAAACAACGCTGTGAGGTAAAGCAGAGGACAAAGACGCTTCTTGTAGTTCATTTTCAGAACATTGTAGTTCATCATGGCTTACCTACATCACAGGAAATCGTCCTCCGATAAATATGACACCAAAGTGAAAGTGCAGTCAAATTCCTCTTTTACCGCAGTTCTCCTTTCCTCTCCTCTTATTCCCTCCTTCCCTTGACCCTGTGACGTTTTCCATCGGGGTTAAGGGAAAGTGGATAGGAAAGGACTTTTTGAATGCACCCCCGATCTCAATCCCACAGAGCACCTTTGGGGTGTGGTGGAACAGGAGATCTGATCATGGATGTGCAGCAGCTGTGATGCTGCCATGTTGATGTGGACCAGAATCTTTGCTGCTTTCTTCTGTGATAACAAAGATTAAAGGCAGCTCTGAAAGTAGATGAGGGTCAAACCTGGAGAGACTGGCCACTTTATCAGTACCTGATAAAGTGGCCAGTCTACTGTGCATTACCTTAAAGAGTTTTCCATGAAGTTACATCACTTTTTAAAGTTTTAACCCATATGGGAGAAAATAAATAAAAGAAAAATATTTGTAGACTTACAGAAATGGTTAGCACTCAGTGTTGTGCTTCCTGGCAGAAATCTGAACTGGTTTAGAGTTTGTGTCATTAAATTATGTAATGTTTTATTATTTGCATTTAGGTAAACAAAAAAAAAAGACTGGTAGATTGTTAATAATTGCAATTTTCTTAAAATTTTGATCACATATTTATCAACAGAATGTGACAGTTTGTAAGAATAAGGATCTCAGACAGTGAGAAAACATTTAAAGTGGCTCTCTTGTAGGGATGCACAACATGGGCTTTTGTGCTGAAATTGATATGCTAATACTTTCAAACTTATTTTAGTGAATACTGATATTAATACAGCTAAACAGGGTGTGACTGTTAAATACTGAGACTGCTGGTTCACAGTTACACTGAGAGTTAATATTAAAGGTTAGGTATTCAAGCAGAACTGCTGTAAGTTCACAATAAGTGACGACTTTAGTTCACCGCTAGATACTGATTGAAGTGCATGTGTTTCTGCGAAGGCGTTGGAAAATGATAAGCTTGTTGAACACACTGACATGAATTTTTTAGTGAAATTAAACAAGGCAGCAGCCAAACCTTTTGGTACATGAACTGAGGTGTGTGGGGAGGCAGAGAGGATGTCGTAGATGATGAATGTCCTGGGCCACATGCACGTCAAAAAAACATTCAACAAACTGAACGCTTCATTGGAAATGATGAATGTCTCAGGACAAAACCTGTTTTACTGCCATGACGGCAGCAGCAGTGTTGCCAACTTCTCAGTAAGGAAAGTATCTATTGGCTGTTCTAAAAGCAGCTAGATGGCTGCTTTTACCCTAATTTACAAAACTGGCAGTTTTCATTAAACTGTAATGAATGCTGTGGGAAAAGAATAATGCCATGGGAGAGACAAAGGTGAGTAAAGAAACACCCTAAATATGTTTAGAACTACAAATCAACGTATTTCTGTCAATTCTTGATTTTTTTTTTGTTTGTTTTTTTTGTATTTTACCACTGAAACAGCCCCTCATTTCTCAAGATAAATGGACCCACGTTGCATATTGCTCTGTACTGTTACATTTTTCAATATCATAATAATAACGACCACCCTCCTCCTTTATCTGGGCTTAGGATTGGCAAAGTGACCCAAAGTAGATGCTGTAGGTTATTTGTTTTTTTTTTTTGTTTGTTTTGTTTTTCTTAGTGCTCTGAGTCAGTGGAGGGGCTCACCACGGCACCCGCTGATCTTTGAGGACAGTAACTGCAGAACAATTTCTGCTTTCATGAGTTTCTAAAGTGCCAGAAAAGTCGCCAGATATGCCGCTAGTCGCTTTTGACAAAAGAAGTTGCCAAGAGGGTTTGAAAAGTGGCTTGATTTAGTGATAAAGTTGCTAAGATGGCAGCGCTTGGCAACGGTGCACGTTTTCATTTTGGTGAGCATGACATCAAGCCAAAGCTTTCTGACTGCATGGACTTATTAGAATGGATGGACAGATTAGAAAAAATCTTGAAGGGACATATTTGACCTGAAACCCTTTGATAGACTGACAAAAGAGCGAGCTTCAAACAACGATGAAAAATCCACTGTATGGCTCCAAAGATCTGAATTAACCAAGCGAGTGTTCAAAGCCTGAGGGTGTTGGGAGGGTTAACTACTTGTGCTCTTTACTGCTCCCCTTAGAGACAAATTCAGGCATATCTGCACAAGTTTTTAGTCATGTTGATGTTTCATCCCCAGGCATACGGCGTTTAGGGTGTCCAAAAACACACAAAACTGGTCCCAGAGTGGATAAAACTGAAAACACTGCCCTTTCCTTTCTGTGTGGACAACGAATACTGATAGCTTCAGAAACGATGATGTCACAGCCCCGCCTCTCCCGTCAGCCTCATGCTGTAACCATGACAACAACAGAAACAGTGTCTCAATACGGCATCTGGTCGGTGCTGCAGGAGCTCCTGAGCTCGTTTTGGCTTTAACAGTAAAATCTTCTGCTCCTCTACGACCACCGTGAGCAACAAGAGGACACGGAGAAAAGAGACGACAGAGTTTGTTTACATATATACTGATGTCTGAGCACGGTCCATGTCTTCTTCTCTGGTTTTGGTGTCTGTCTGCAGCACCACCTACAGGCCTGACATATAAACTACAGCATTTACAGGGTCCTCGTGTGGACAGACATATTTACTGAGACGATGCTACAGAGGACATTTCATCTTGGTGTGAACAGGGCTTAAGACCTAAAGGGATAGTTCAGTATCTTTAAAGTTTGGTTGTATCACGTGACAACAGTCAGTGAAATGACTGAAAGGGCAGTGCTGCACCTTTAAGGAGAAAGAGCTCAGACGATTGCTGAGGTACACTGCTCTTAATGGGTATTTAACAGCAGTTATTTTGCATAACTGCCTTTTTCAAGTGAAAACAAGCAACAGATCTGTGTTGGGTAGAATGTATGATTGGGCGAAAAATTTCAGAGCACTTTTATCAGGAAGGTTGGTGAGTATAGGCCTGCAGGTCAAAGATAAAGCCTGATAACGGTAAAAGCCCATGCAGTAAAGGAACGTCACTTATTACTTAAACTGCCTCATATTGTGGAAAAATGTTTCACCCAATCGTACATTTAATCCAATGTAGTTATGTGGCTTGTTTTTATGTAAAACTCACACAATTATGAAAAATGACTGTACCCATTAACAACAGTGTACCTCTCTGGTGTCTCAGCGTGTTCTTCTTAAAGGTGCAGCGCCGCTGGAGCCCTCTCAGCCTTTTCACTGACTGTTGTCAAGTACCTGATACAAGAGCCTCAAAAATACTGAACTATCCCTTTAATATATGTTTTCAGTGAGATCATAGTAAGTTGTGTCATTCAGCAGCATCTTTCCAGCTTCATACCTGCTCAAACTGCTGTCACTTGTTGCAGTCTTGCCTCTCTGTGCCAAATCTTTCTTTTTAATGTCTGAATCCGTCCAAACCTGCCGGTGTCTCCTGTATGTTCCTGTTTTCACTGCTTTGCAAACAAATTTACCCTCTGAGCTGTTAAGTTAAAGTTGAAGCATTTGGTGAAATGTTGGGCAGGTTTTAGAAAGTAAACCTAATTCTGCATTAAACTGTAACTTTTTGCTGCTTTAAGAAAAGTAAGAGTGACAGAAATGTATGCAAATCTCCCGTGTAGAGCCTGTGACATTTGGTGGTGCTGAAAACAGAGCGGTTAGTGACAGATAGAGACGACACAGAAGGTGAGGCCTCCCTGCAGATTGACTCCTCCTCTGTCACTTCTCCTCAGAGGAAAACACGCTCCTAATCCTGAGAGAAGGCTCCATACTGCCGCTCGCCATCGCACATGCTGCAGGGCGATTGAAAGTGAAATGTGAGATTAGCTTCCATTGGGTCAGCCCGGCCACCTTTAACCAGGCTGCTGTGAGGAGCAGGAGGCTGCTGCAGATTCAAGCAGACAGCCTCCACCAGCCTGCTGCTGCTCTGCTGTCAGCTCCTCTGGTCAAACACGAGCAGACGTCTCAGGGCCAGGATGCTCTCTCCAGGGTTTCCCTCATGTGGATGATAGCCACATGTAGGGACAGGAATCGGGAGCCAATTCCAGTTAAAGTTAGGGTTGGTAATCAGATTTAGATACACTTTTTGTCATACTGGTTAAAAAGATCGTTATGTCCCGATGGCAATCAATGCATGATGTGTTCTTAAAAGAGAGCGAAAAATAGCCGCTGTCTACGGCAGGAGTGAAACAGGGAAAACACCAACCAATCACAGTAAATCAGACCGAATTTATTAAATGAATCAAATCCCGTACTGCTGTTCTGCCCACCTTCTGCGTGTACATTTTGCCGGCGTGCACTGACCCTGATTCAATGCGCATAGCCGAGCTGAGAGGGATCCAAGTACGCTGGAGAATGCTTACCTGTCAAGTTTTGGCTTTGAAAATAAGGGAAGCCCGCTGCGAGCCGTCCCACAACCCCAACCAAGCTCCAGTATCCCTTACATTTTATGACAGGTGTACAAGAAATCTGAAATAAACACTTTGTTTTTTTTGTTTTGTTGCTGCTGAGTGAGACATGACTTGGTGTAGTGTAAAACTAAAACATTGTCCTGAGGACCGGTTTTGAGTTGAATCAGTCATATGGTCCCGAATCAGCGGCGCTCGTCCATGTGAGCGGGGGGCGTGGTTTTGGAGGAGCTCCAGGTAGGGGGGGAGGGGCTAGGCGGAGTCCTGAGGAGATGCTACATTCAAATTCATGCTAGTTTTCCAAAATTACCGACCCTAGCTTTATGGATCGATGACAACTCCCTGGTTAGTCATTAGTCAAACAATTCCCTGATCAGTTCTTTTCACTTTGTCCTGCATGCCTTTTAAATCCAGGAGGTCACAACCTCATCAGAGGCAGTCAGCAGAAACAACAACAAAGTACCCATGTATGTATTCAATGAAGACAGTGGGCAGAAGTGGCTAAGCTAAGGCTTAGTTTCCAGCAAAAAGATGCTTACTGATTGCCATGTGTCTGACATCATTACCACCTGCAGGCCCACATTTGCCCACACAGAAAATGCACAGGAAGCAAAAAAATAATGGGATTGAGAACCAGGATTAAAAACATTGGTATCAGTATAATCCAACCAATTCCCATCCCTAGTTCAATGGGATGCTCAAGTACTTAACAGCCCCAGCAGTACTCGTGTGAACCTTGCATTCTGTTTATTTATTTGTGTTGATGCAGCTAATTTACCATCAGGGAAAGGGACGCCATAGGGACATTTTCTGGCATGTTCCTTCAGTAAATATTTACCATTGACATGCAAAGTCTTTTTTTTTTTTTTACCAAACAGAGAAATTCATGTAAAAACAGATATTTAACAGAACATAAAAATCTGTATTTTATGAGGTTAAGAGTTTTTTTTTTGTTTGTTTTTATAGAAACGACCAGCTGTTTGAACGCGACTGTCAGATCAGCTGTCATCGTCATCACAAACAGACATCACATATCTCCTCTGTCCTCTCTCTGCATCATTTCCTCACAGATTAAGATGCAGGTGGAGGAGGCAAAGATTTACAAAGGATGGACTGATCACATTTTTGAGGTCATAGGTTGAAGGTAAAGGTCAATGAGCCTCATCAATGTCTGAATGCAAAATCAAATGATTTTATTTTGAGGGCCATGGGTGTTCTCGTGTAGATCTCGGACCCTCTTTAACCCCCCCATGATCATCTCTTTCCCATTACTTTCTCCAAAAACACCTTTAAAACTGACCCATCCTTCCATTGAGGCTGAAACCTGCCCCGGTGTAGTTCTAGTTTCTTCTTCTGCAGCAGAAGACAGCCTCTCTCTCTCTGTCTGAGTCGGCGTTCACCATGCTGGTTCTGTGGTCGGTACAGAGTTTACCGAGGCAGCGGTTTATAACCATGTTAGTTCTTCAGCCGAGTGTTTACACATGAAGGCGAGGCTCTTGTGAGAAATTCCTCCTCCAGCCTGGTTCTGTGCCCGGCGGCCGTGCAGATCCATCCAGCCCCGTCCAAACAGGCGGAGTCTTTTTTTTTCTTCTGTGTTTGAGGAGACGGGAGCCCAGATGGTTGGAGGAGCTGCCAGATCAATTACCAGCAGCTCACCAGCAGAGAGAGCCGAGCGCAGCGGCACTTAGCTTCCAGGGCCAATTGAACTGAGCGCTATTTGAACTTTTACATATTGTCAGAGCACGCTGAGACTTTAAGGACTCACTAACTTAATGCCACATGTGCAGCAGTGGGGCACTTTGTTTGGATGCTGATATTTTACCCTTCAGCTCCGCTCTTTTATTGCTCCTTCCAAACAGCCATCATGGCAGCCACATGAAGCAAACAGCTGTGCATGTTGAGAGCTGGAGATAAAGCATTTGCCAAAAGAAAAGAAAAAAACTGAAGGCATTTTCTCTCTGCAAAGTTAATGAAAAGAAATTTAGAGCACATTAGTCAAAATGTTTGGTAAAGTTATTATTCCTTTACTGATGGTGATCATCTGGCTTTGTGCAGACGGGCTGATTGTAATGAGAGTTACACTGTGGAAGAACAAACTGCCCATAACTTTGCTGGTTGGAATATAAATTATTAGATATTTTTAAATGCTTCGTATTGCAATACACTGTAAAACCTTAACTAAAAGTCCCTTTGTTGTTTCAGTATAAAAACTGAACCTTTAAAGCAAAAACTTGAGTCATAAAAGGATCCCAATATAGCAACAATATTTTACAGAAAAAAACAACTGTTTTTACAGCAAGAAAAATAATTAAAATTATCTCTCAGCCCTGCAAAAGTTAATTTGATTTTGTGGACTTTAAATAAAATGCCTCCAAGGGGTATTTACAGAATCTGTTGTCCTAAAGTCCTAAAAATAATGAATTTTTGATATGTATGTTTCAGGCTGAAGTAGTTTTTAAAGATGAACTGCTATAAGTGGGAAAAATACACATATTTCTTTTTTGTTGCTGATTTTAGCATGCTGGCATAGGATCTTAAATGTAGGGTTTTTTTTAACCTGATCAAAATTAATGAAGTACAGGTTTCCTCACCAATTTACTCCTGAGGCATCTGCCATTTATACAAGATTCACTGTGTTTAGAAAGCAAATCAGCATGAGCTCTAGTTTGCACTAAAGGGTGTTTGTCTAAAAATGAGGAGCTCTCTGGCGTTAAGCTGCTGTGTTCCTGACTCCAGTGTTTCTTCAGGAGGCATGATTGGTACACATCTGAAAAATCAAAACACACTTTACTGAGCTTGTGTCACTCACAGCAGCACATCTGTATTATTAAACTGATATTTAATAATAACATTTGCTGGAAAATTCAGTTTAAAGTTTATAACAGGAGGGAGAGCTGAGAGACACTGTGCCTTATTTTCCAGCGCCTCTCAGTAAACGTAAAAGTGCGAGCAAAAGAGTCGAGGATTCCTGCAGGAAAATTAGAAAATTAATTGCTTAAAGCTCTCAGGTAGTCAATGTACAGTACACAGTTCTGTCAAACATATAGAAGTCTGATCCTGTCTATTTTCATTGGTAACAATGCTTGGTACTCTTGGATGTGCAGCAGTTTCTTTGCAACGTTACGGGCATAACCATCTAGTTTTCTCTTTCTTTTACATCCAGATGAATGACAGAATAACAGCTTTGTCTGTTTTGTCCACATTATCAATGTTTATGTTGAAGATTTACCACAGTTTTTACATGCTAAAAACTCCTCATTATGGTCACAGATATGTTTGTATCACACGGTCAAAATGGACAATGCTGATTTGCTGAGGGAAGTTAAAGGTTTCCTGCAATGAACAGCAGTGGCGCTAAGAGCTTTCTGTCCCAAAACACTGACTTTGACCCAAATTCTGATCGACTTTATTGGGATTTGCTCCAGAACAACTCTTGGGATCAGAAAAAAAAAAAAATTATTTTAAAGAGTTCAAAATAACTCTCAACTTATTTTTTTCCAACAGAACTCTCCGTAAGTGTCACTGATTAAACCAGATAGGAAAAGGTCACGGTTATGTGTGATTCCAGCACGGACCAACTTAGACCAGTGTCTTTGTTTTTATTGATGACATCTTCACAGAAACTTTTTTATCCTGGAGTTCAGATGCAGGTCTTTTGTTTGCTGTCTTAACCAGTCAGCCTTTTCCTGTCTGCCCTGATCTCTGCAAAAGCCTCTGACTTTACAAACATAAAGTGTCAAACAGAAGCAAATGGTGCTCAGCTGCCAAATTTTGTGCCAGTACATGATTAAAGCGAAGTCCTTTGAGGATGAGGAGCTAAAATGATGCTATTTGCAGGTGCAGTCCTGTTTTTGTGAATTGATTGATGATCCTTCTATACATAAGTCTTTATCACGTTTATTTTATAAAGCATAAAACCATAACTTGAAAGAACCATAAATCAATAAGGGCAACATGGTGGCCCAGCAGGTAGCGCGCATGCCTTACAGCAAGAAGGTTGCTGGTTCAATCCCAGTGTCCATCAGGGTCTTTCTGTGTGGGGTTTGCATCTTCTCCCTGTGCATGCTTGGGTTCTTGTCTGGCACTCCGGCTTCCTCCCACAGACCAAAATCGTACTGGTGAGGTTGATTAGTGACTCCAAATTGCCCTTAGGTATGAGTGTGAACATGATCTGTCTCTCTATGTGGCCCTGTGATTGGCTGGTGACGGGCTCAAGATCTCCCTTGCTTCTCCACCAATGTCAGCTGGGATAGGTTCCAGCTCCCCTGCAACCCAAAAAGGGAAAAGGGGTAAAGATAGTGGATGGATGGATAAATCAATATGAATGATTAGTCTGACAGCGGTTTCCCACTCCAGCCTTCATTTTGCTTTCAGAAAACAAACCAATCAGTTTAATGAAGTTTGAACCATTTCCACTGAAAACTTTCACAATGTAGAACATTAAGCTAATGCATCTTAATAGTAATTCTAATTATTTTTTTTCCTGCAGCCAATTTGAGTGCATCCAGACTAATGTTTCACCACCCATTACATCAGTGTGCCCTCATTTTTGGAAAATACAAAAGTAATGTTTCCCTTTACTGTCACCAAAAATGTTGAACAAATGGAGTCACCAGAAATAATAACATTTGGGTCGTATTGTTTTGTCGGAAGTTGTTTTCTTAAAAGTCTGCCTCTCTAACCAGAAACTCTTCCTCATTCCTGCTCGTGTCTGGCTCTTTGTCTCACACCTCAAACTTTGATTTTTTTATCATTTCAGATCAACCTCTGTCCCCTGAGAAGAGTTCAAACCCGCAGAAAGCTTTGTACCTCCGCTGGAAGTTTTTGATCTCCTATGCCCTCAGAAAAGTACTACATGGAGTATCCTGCTTCTTCAAGTAGAAATCCCTCATGCAACAGAGACAAGAGTTAGCAGTGACCTCGAGGTGGATTCTGAAACAGCAAAAATATACAGGGGAAGATTTTCACTAAGTTTGTGTATTCAAACTCTATGAAGGTCGACCCGGCTCATGCTTAGAGACTGAGGTCTTAACATATCGATGTTAAAAATTCAGTGATGGGCAAGCTAGATGTGCACGACTCATGAGGAAAATCAGCTTCACTTCACTAAAGCTACACCTGGAGAAAAGTATGAGCTAAGTTACAGAACATGACAGAAGTATTCATCTATACTGAAGATATTGTTATTATTATTATTATGATTATAAGTATTATCTTTTTTTGCCTTAATTATTACATATGACCAATGATTTTCTGCATATTCGCTGGACTGTTCTGTTTGTTTTACATATGTATATCTAATATAATTTTTTTCTGTTGCTTCTCTTTAAAGCCACACTGTGTAGTTTGTTCTCCCATCTCATGGTGAAACTGTATTTTGCATTCAATGCTCTCTAGCGCCTCGCTTTTTCAAATGTACAACCGCTGAACTCTATGGTAGCCGGTATGTGCCTAGAAGCTATGTCAACATTTCATCCAACACTTCATCAAGTTTTCTTTCTGGTGAAGAGGAACATTATTTCAAACAAACTGCAAACTGCATTGAGTCATTAGTGATAGGCTTTCAAAATTAGTGACAAGCGCATCTCGCTCCTCCCTTTCAGTCACGCTGGCTCTGAGCAAAAATGTGTTTAGCCTAAGCCAGTAGGACTACATAGCGCTTTATGTCCCTCTGTGCTGTTCATAGTTTTTATGGATCAGATTGACATGGAAGCCCCTATAGGACTTACCTGTTTTATGTAAATACAGATAAGAAATTCTTCACTCAGGAGGACGAGTCAGATTGTTGGCAGAGGCACTTTCACACAAATGAGGACATATTTATGAATATAGACATTGTTTTTAGCTCATAAATTACTTAAAACACTACACATTTCCCTTTAATTTGCCTTTTCAAATATTATGTCACTGTGCAGTTCTGTTTCTGTGGGGCTCTGTATTAATAAAACCGAAAAATAGATTTAATTACTTAAATCCATTTTAAAAAGTTAAGTTTAATCCAGTAGAAAAATCAGCCTTATTCCCAAATGATGGAGGTAATTAAACAGCTTAATCTTCTGGGTTTCATATGTTTGTCACTTAATAAAGACACTGAAATAATTTTCTAACAGCTAAAATCATGTTTTGTAGGTAAAAAGTGTGATAAACAGTATATACACTGGGAAATAAACACAAAGAAGCTCATAAAGTTGATTAGAAATGACATAAGGCTGCTTATTTTACCTCATTGGTTCACATTGTTCCTTCCTTCCCCTTATCTGAAATCATCTCCTCCTGTTTCACATGATCTGTGCTCCTCTGATCTCCTCTCTGCTCAGCAGAGAGTGATTTTAGCTTAAGATTGCCAGTTGAACTCTACAGATCACTCTGGTGATGGTGAACTTTAACCTCGGAGAGCAGATGGACCTGCCTGAGTCAGAGGCTGTTTTCGAATTCGCCTACTACATACTGCATATGAACGTAGTAGGCAGTAGGCACTGCTACTGCCTACTTAAACAGGAATGTAGGCAGTATGACTGTTCTGCTAGGTTTATTTTGTAGTACGCCACGCTGGTTTTCAGTTTTAGAAATGCGGAAGTAGGCTACAGCTGATTGTTTTTTTTCCCAAACTTTATTTTAAATGTACAAAACAAACAAACCACGAGTACATCAGTTATTAATTTGCAAAGATATTGCCAGAAGCAGCATTTTATATGAATCAGTCAGTGGGAAGGAATAGTTGTTATTTCAGTAAGGAATTCTTCAGTATATTTTTGTGTGACGGCGTATTAGGGCCACTTAAAGAAATCATTTTTAAAAAATCGAAAAAAAAGTTGGAAATTGAAAAATCTCAAATTTTCTACTTGATAGACTCACAAATTAACAATTAAGAAGAACGTGATGAACAACAAAAACATCCTCCCCAATTATTAGAAACTATCACCAGGGGACCTTTGATCATTTGTCATTATTGCAGGGGACGTCTTTGTTTCTTATCCGCATGCAAATCGAGCATGTTTGTAATTTGTAAAGAAAAAAAATCCAAATTTCGATATATATATATAGATATATAAAATTCACAATACCATGTTATATTGTTTATTGTTATTCATTCCTGTGTCAGTTTATCTTTATCCACTTATATATGTATAGATTTTCATAACTAATAAGTATTGGTTTTTAATTTCCTTGTAAATAAAACCATTCTGTCATATCTTGTAAACAGTATAATAATGTTTTGGGTTCAGGTTTCACATTCTCCAGTTCTATTTGTTAAGTTTTCTGTTGTTCCTCTTCTTCTTTTCCTGTTTGAGATTACAAGCTGCCACTACAATCCAGTGTCCCCTATTTTTATTTAATTAGGTGTTTCAATCATTGTCAAACTAGATGGTGGTTGTCTGACCTAAGAAATCTTAAACAATACAGCTTTTTATTAAAATTCACTTCAGAATTTTTTCAATAATGGCCATCAAATCCTTCTGTCTCCTCTCCTCCCTCGCTGCATCTTCCCGCTCTTCTCTCCAAACACTCCCTCCACAGGGCCTCCGTGTCCTGCTCAGTCCCTGAAAGAAACGGTACTTCAATGTAAAGATAAGCGTGTTGTTCAATGTCTACACATCTGCTATTCTAACCCTAGCTTAGCAGGTATAGGACAGACTTAACACCACCTTCGTGACGGAAGAACAACAACAACGGTGACCTTTTTACAACTTATTACACAATAGTACGTGTTGAAAACGTAAAGACAACAAGTAATGGCTCTCACGTTTGTATTCCTCTGCTGCTCCGGTTGTTGCTGCTCCGCTCTCCGTAGTGACCAGGCGCTTTGCATTGTGGGTAGCAGTAGGCAAAGCAGACTGGTCCGATGCATACTGTGAAATTTTCCTGAATCAGTACGTCATCCGGGTATTTTTTACATACTGCAACTTTTGCATTTGTTCGCATACTGTATACTGCATACTACATTTTGGGAGAATCAGTACGCACTGCTAGTATAGTAGCTGAATTTGAAAACAGCCATTGTCCAACATCACACAGGTCCATCTTGCCAAGGTCCAATCCTCTACAACTTCACCGGGGATCACTGCTGGGAAACTGGGAGAGAATGTGAAAATCCTCCACGGACGATGCCTGTTAGTCTGTGGCTGTCGTGGTTACTCAGTGATACCTGGTGAAATCTGCTCTCCTCAGAAGTTTACTGGGAGAACTTGGTGGGGATTGTCGTTGACGAGGTTCATATCACATATAAGTGCTAAATGATACAACTGTGTGGTATCATTTAATGTAAGATGATAGTCTATAGACTGAGATGTATTTTAAGCTAACGGCTAACAACAGGGTCTAGCTGCTTAGTCATACTATGGCTTGATATGATTGGCAGTGATGAGTGTGACTGGCAGAGGTCATTCATCACCCCCGTGCACGTCCACACTCTCCTGTCCTCGGCACCTCAGGCTCATGAGTTCAGCTGTAGCAAGGACACTGGAGGTGTGAAGGATTAGACAGTGTTGTTACTGTCATGTGGAAACACACTTTCTGCTACAACTACATGCCCGCGTGTCCGCTCATGCCATTAACTCCTCCTTAACGATGTTAAGGAGGAGTTAAAAAAATGATGATTGGTGTTGATTTTATTACTTTTACTCACAGAATTACCTCCATGATTATAGTTCACAGTTTAGTAGCTACAAACAGCCTGAGATCTTTTGCGGCCTCTTGTGGTATTTTCCAGTAACAGCTGTCACATAAAGGCAAACACAGAAACAAAAACACTCCTGATGCCAACGGATGCAAACATAAATGCAAGGACAAACAGCAAGTATATCTCCAACCTAAGGCTACCAGCAGACATGGTAGTCATTGAGATGGTTAAGGCTTCTTGTGGCAGGAGTTTCCTTGTCCCTGCATCTTGACTTACAGGCACATACACAAGAAAGCCAATTCAAAAATAAAAAGACAAAATACATTAAGACTATCAAACAAACCTGAAATTACCCTAATTCAGAAGTGCACACTAAACTGAGGACGTCTTACCAACCATTTCATATTTCCTTAAGGACGACACGCTCACTGCAAACAGCACAATGAGACGTTTCCTCTGACGGTGGAGATCTGGCTCTCCCTCCACGTTCCCCTTCACTTCGCTCTGACGTCATCCTGACACCCACTGCCAGCAGCTCAAGAAAAACAAACTGACCACAAATCTGTCCTCTTTAATTCTGAGTCTTTGAAATGCTTCTCCAGAGGTATTTGGTTTGTCTTTTCAGGTTTGTGTCTGCTGTTGTGACTAACCTGCAGTATGCCCAGCTCTGCATTGTCTCAGCAAACAGCAGCAGCTTCAGATAGAGATCAGGGAGCACGATTGGACGAGGTGAGTATGACTGAAGACAAAGTGCTTTAATCACTTCCCTCCAGGCCACCATAGAGTGTCGAAGATTATCATCTCAGAACATCTGAAATATGTGTGCGCTCGCCCCAAGGCTTATCACACCGAGGAGGAATCTGTCTTTTTCTGAGCCGCCACGCTGACCTTGAGTGACGATGCAGCAAACAGACAAACGCTTACTCTCATCCAAAACTGTTTTACTCTTTTCAAGAAGAGGCAGAGACATCTCTGCGGGACGAAGAGGAGCTGAAGGAGCAGACAGAGAGTGACATTTAGGTCAGTGACATTTAAAGAGACACAGAAGTCTGGTCCAAACGTAAACCGGGATTTCTGAAACACTGGATTTCTTCCCCCAGCAGAGTTAGTTGTCTTATTCAGATAACTGTTTTATGTTGGCTGAAATCTTCAAAATTGCCTCTCAAGTAATCAACATTAAGAGCTGATATCTTGACAGAATGAAGCTTGTTGTCTAAAGTATGTAGTGCATGGCAGTTTGCGGCGTGTCCGTCGGTTTTTTGCTATTTTAAGGATCCATGTATTCAGCACAGTCAGGTGCAGGGCGCAAAGAGTAGAAATCATGTGCCTGATTATACAAGGGTGCGTTTTGGGCATAACTTAGATTTAACCAATCAGAGTGTCAGCTCTTATTCTCTTTAAATCAGTGTGCACAAGGGTTTCACTATTTGCACAGGCAAGGCAAGGCAAGTTTATTTGTAGAGCACAATTCATACACAAGGTAATTCAAAGTGCTTTACAGAACAAGAAAAATGAATTAAAATCACAACACAACATAAAAACAAAAATAATCACTATAAATGAGCTATTAAAAGAAGAGTGCAGATAAGATCCTTTCAGTCATATGCACAGTTAAATAGAGCTGTTTTGAGCCTCGATTTGAACATTGTCAGTGTAGAGGCCTGTCTCACATCTTTAGAAAGACTGTTCCAGATTGTGTGACTTTGTTTGGTCAGAGTTTCAGTTGTATTATTTAATACCTCTCCTATTTTTGATCCACTACACTCAAAGAACACAGAATACTGTGTGAAACATGTTAAAGCTCAGATTAAAGTGCTTTTTTTTAATTAAAGCATCCAGAGCAGGAGAAACTATCATAAAGACGAGTCAGAAACTTCTGTATCAAGGAACCTCATTAATGATTAAAACCTCCAGTTAAAACAAACAGGATCAGACTTTTATATGTTTATGACAGACCTGTTCACTGTACATTAAGTATCTTTTAGCAGTTTACAAGAAGATACTCTGAGGGCTTTCACACTGGCATGGTTCTGGCCCTGTAACCAATTCCGTTCTGGATTCTCAGATCCTTGGTGCTTTCTAGCAAACCAGCCCACATTCATACCAGTTTAAGCAGAATGAGAGTGGGAGGGCGTTATTCTGTGTTACTCAGCCAGAAGTAAACAACACACCAGCAAAACGGTGGATTGCATCAATATTCTAAAAGCATCTGTCGCTTTACTCAAGGATTTTTTTTTCATCCAGCAATCAAGCAGCAATGACTGCTGATGATACTGAAATTCTGTGATGCCCAAACAACCCTCAAACATTTTGTCCCCCACTCGACCACTGCACTCTCTTCTTCTCCATTTTCCTTTGCTTCCTGCTCATTTTATCAACACAGAATATGACGCACCCACTGACAATGTCACGGTTAACAGCTGAAAGCATTTTTTTTTTGGTTCCAGCTGTGTACCTACTTTTCAGGTTCTTACCAATTTTTTTCTGGTCTGAACATGCCACCCGGTTCAAAATTACACCCAGGAACCAGAGCCATGCCAGTGTGAAAGCGCTGTCTCTCAGCTCTGTGTCCCATTATGAACTGTAAACTGAATTTTTGCTGCTGCTGTGCATCAATGTGAATGAAACAAAGCGCATGTTTTCATCTCACAGAATGTGTGTATATACATATATATATATATATATATATATAAACATATATATATATATATATATATATACATATATATATATACATATATATATATATATATATATGTATGTATATAAACTCTTCTCTCACCCTCCCCCCTCTCCCTGGTGGGGTGGGTGGCTGTTCGTCCTCTTCAGCTCGGGTCCTCTACCAGAGACCTGGGAGCTTGAGGGTCCTGTGCAGTATCTTAGCTGTTGTAGGACTGCACTCTTCTGGAGTGAGATGTCTGATGTTGCTCCAGGGATCTGTTGGAGCCACTTCTCCAGTGTGGGGGTCACTGCCCCGAGTGCCCCGATGACCACATGCACTACTGTTGCCTTCACCTTCGAGGCTTTCTCTAGCTCTTCTTTGAGCCCTTGGTATTTCTCTAGTTTCTCGTGTTCCTTTTTCCTGATGTTGCTATCACTTGGGATGGCTACATCAATCACAACGGCTTTCCCTTGCTGCTTATCCACGATTACAATGTCCGGTTGGTTGGCCATTACCATTTTGTCGGTCTGTATCTTGAAGTCCCACAGGATCTTTGCTCGGTCATTCTCAATCACCTTGGGAGGTGCTTCCCATTTTGACCTTGGGGGCTCCAGTCCATATTCTGCACAGATGTTCCTGTACACTATACCGGCTACTTGGTTATGGTGTTCCATGTATGCTTTTCCTGCCAGCATCTTACACCCTGCTGTTAGGTGCTGGACTGTTTCAGGGCTCTCTTTGCACAGCCTGCACCTGGGATCTTGCCTGGTGTGGTAGATCCGGGTCTCTACTGCTCTGGTGCTCAAGGCCTGTTCCTGTGCAGCCATGATTAGTGCCTCTGTGCTGTCTTTCAGTCCAGCCCTCTCTAGCCATTGGTAGGATTTGTTCATATCAGCCACTTCAGCTGTCTGTCGGTGGTACATCCCATGCAGGGGTTTCTCCTCCCATGATGGTTCCTCTAGTTCCTCCTTCCCTGTCAGTTTCCACTGTCTGAGACACTCACTAAGCGCTTGATCTCTTGGGGCCATCTTCCTGACGTAGTCATGGAGCTTGGATGTTTCATCTTGGGTAGTGGCTCTGATGCTCACTAACCCTCTGCCTCCTTCTTTGCGCTTAGTGTATAGCCTCTGGATACTGGACTTGGGATGAAACCCCCCGTGCATAGTGAGCAATTTCCGAGTTCTAACGTCTGTGGCCTGAATTTCCTTCTTTGGCCAGCTGATTATTCCAGCTGGGTATCTGATCACTGGCAGGGCATAGCTGTTAATTGCCCGAACCTTGTTTCTGCCATTGAACTGACTCTTTAGGACTTGCCTTACTCGCTTCAGGTACTTGGTCGTTGCTGCTTTCCTAGTGGCCTCTTCGTAGTTGTCATTTGCCTGTGGTATGCCAAGGTATTTGTAGCTCTCTTCCACATCTGCTATTCTGCCTTCTGGGAGTGTAATGCCTTCTGTATGGACTACCTTCCCTCTTTTTGTCACCATTCGGCCACACTTCTCCAGTCCGAACAACATTCCGATGTCACTGCTGTAGATCCTGGTGGTGTGGATCAGTGAGTCGATGTCTCGCTCACTCTTAGCATACAGCTTGATGTCATCCATGTAGAGGCGGTGATTGATGGTGGTCCCATTTCGGAGTCTGTATCCGTAGCCAGTGTTGTTGATTATTTGGCTGGGGGGGTTCAGTCCTATGCAGAACAGCAGTGGGGACAGAGCATCACCTTGGTATATGCCACATTTGATGGAGACTTGTGCAATTGGCTCGAAGTTGGCCTCAAGGGTGGTGTTCCATTGACTCATTGAGTTTGCAATGAAGGCTCTTAGGCTACGTTCACACTGCAGTCAAAAGTGACCTGAATCTGATTTTTTGGCTCAAATGTGACCTGTATCTGCTTTGTTTCTGACAGTGTGAACAGGACAAGTCACATTGAATCTGACATGTTCGAATCAGATTCAGGGCACTTTCAAATGTGGTACTGAACCACATTTGAAAGTGGCCTGAATCTGATTCGAACATGTCAGATTCAGAATCAGAATCAGAATCAGAATCATCTTTATTGGCCAAGTATGTTTGTGACATACAAGGAATTTGGCTTCAGCAGGTGGTATCGCTCACAGAATAACAGCAGCAAAAATAAACATAAACATACTAGAAAAATATATGTATATATATGTATATATATATACACACCTAATTTGAATGGAGAGGAATATGTACACTCAGTAAAAATAGAAAAATATGTGTATATGCTATATGTATGTACATTTGTGCAGAGAAATAAATATATGTACAAATTGGTGCAGAGTACACATTGTAGTGCAGTTGAATCAGTGGCCAGTGAAGGTGAATATATAACCATTTAGCACTGCAATAGGTCCAACATTCAGCTATTTAGGAGAGTTATGGCAGTAGGGAAGAAACTGTTTTTGAGTCTAGAGGTCCTTGTGTGCAGGGCTCTGTATCGTCTGCCAGAGGGGAGGAGGGAGAACAGGTTATGTCCAGGGTGAGTGGGGTCTCTGATGATGTTCCCTGCCCTCTTGCTGGTTCTGGAGGAGTACAGTTCCTGGATGGAGGGCAGGGGGGCTCCAGTGATTTTTTCAGCAGTCCTAACTGTGCGCTGTAGTCTGCGTCTGTCCTGCTGTATGGCTGCTCCGAACCACACGGTGATGGAGGTGCACAGGACGGACTCGATGACAGCGGTGTAGAACTGGATGAGCAGCTCCTGAGGCAGGCCGTGTCTCTTCAGCTGACGAAGGAAGTCCATCCTCTGCTGAGCCTTTTTCAGGATGCAGTGGATGTTCATCTCCCACTTCAGGTCCTGAGAGATCGTAGTTCCCAGGAACTTGAAGGACTCAACGGATGACACAGGGCTGTTGCTGATGGTGAGGGGGAGCAGTGACGAAGGCTGTCTCCTGAAGTCCACTGTCATCTCCACAGTTTTTAGCGTGTTCAGCTCCAAGTTGTTCTGGCTGCACCAAAACACCAGCCGCTCGACCTCCAGCCGGTATGCAGACTCGTCTCCATCCTGGATCAGGCCGATGATGGTAGTGTCGTCTGCAAACTTCAGGAGTTTAACAGCTGGGTGCTTGGAGGTGCAGTCGTTGGTGTAGAGGGAGAAGAGCAGTGGGGACAGGACACACCCCTGGGGGGCGCCAGTGCTGACAGTCCGGGTTGTAGAGGTGATGTCTCCCAGCCTCACCTGCTGTCTCCTGTCGGTCAGAAAGCTGGTAATCCACTGACAGATGGACGGAGACACGTTGAGGTGAGAGAGTTTGGAGGAGAGGATGTCCGGGATGATGGTGTTAAATGCCGAGCTGAAGTCCACAAACAGGATCCTTGCATAGTTCCCTGGGCTGTCGAGATGTTGCAGGATGTAGTGCAGTCCGAGATTGACAGCATCATCCACCGACCTGTTTGCCCGGTAGGCAAACTGCAGGGGGTCCAGCAGGGGTCCTGTTACAGACCTCAGATGGCTCAGCACTAGTCTTTCAAAGGACTTCATGACCACAGACGTTACAGCCACCGGTCTGTAGTCATTCAGTCCTGTGATGGAGGTTTTCTTGGGGACTGGGATGATGGTGGAGCACTTAAAGGCAGAGGGGACTTCACACTGCTCCAGGGAGCGGTTGAAGATCCTGGTGAAGACTGGGGCCAGCTCATCAGCACAGGCTTTAAGACAGGAGGGTGACAGTCCATCTGGGCCTGGTGCTTTCCTGGTTTTCTGTTTCTGGAACAGCCGGCTCAGCTCCTCTTCACACACTCTGAGTGTGGCGGGGGGGGCAGGTTGGAGTGCAGGTAGAGGTGTGGCGGGGGTTGTTGTGGTAGTGCTGGTCTGGGTGAGAGGTGGGCTTGGATGGGTGAGGGGTGTGAAGTTGTCCCTCTCAAACCTGCAGTAAAAGTCGTTGAGGTCGTTGGCCAGGTCTTTGTTTGCCTCGACGCGGGGGGAGGGTCTCTTGTAGGTGGTGATGTCTCGCAGGCCCCTCCACACTGAAGCAGGGTCGTTGGCTGAAAACTGGTTCTTCAGCTTCTCAGAGTAGCTCCTCTTAGCTGCTCTGATCTCCTTATTCAGTGTGTTTCTGGCCTGCCTGTACAGGACCCTGTCCCCACTCCTGTAAGCCTCCTCCTTGGCCTGGCGGAGCTGACGCAGTCTGGCGGTGAACCATGGCTTGTTGTTGGTGAAAGTCCGAAATGTGACTTGTCCTGTTCACACTGTCAAAAACAAATCAGATACAGCTCACATTTACAGCTCACAAATCAGATACAGCTCACATTTGAGCCAAAAAAAAAGATTCAGGTCACTATTGACTGCAGTGTGAACGTACTTTCAAATGTGGTACTGAATCAAATACGTATCTGATTTTCTTGAATGCGACTGCGGTCTGAACAGCCAGGTCGCATTCATTGCGACTTTGACGTCATTCTAGAGCAGGGGTCGGCAATTTACCTCATGTCAGATTTTTTCAGAGTCATTCATGGCCAAAACATAAGGAGAGGTTAATATATAGACATGATTATTAAAAAGTTTATACCATTTTTTCCTAAAATAAAGAGTTTTAGTTGATTTTCCCCCTACAAGTATGATTAAAAAATGCATAAAGGGGGGAGGGACGAAAGAAAGTGAGAGAGCGCTGGTGCAATCGACTGATGTCTCCATTACATGCACAATAAACAATAAACGTGAATGAATCATACATCTTTACACTGTTTGTATTATGATATCTGATAAATTTAGTTTATTAACACTTCACCAACAGTTTTAATCAGGCTAAAATAACAGTTTACAGGACGCGGAAAGACACTGATGATCCACTGCTGACCATCTCATCCGTGCGCATTTGCGCGCTACTGTGTGTTTCTACGAGACAGCGTCAGTCAGTGAACAGTCTGCTCCTGTCTGATCTGCTCAGACAAACTAAGAAACATCAGAACAGATTATAAAACTAAGTTTTTGCCTCTTTGTTCACCTGCTCAGTGCGCTATGGCTCTGACTTGTTTTTCTCTCCAGCAACAATCTCTCATCGGCAGGGGTCGACGGGAAAGAGCGGCCGCCTTTAGGTTCATAAGAAATAAATTATACCCATAATTACTTTAATAAGAGCTCACTCAAGGTGAGCTGCTGTAACATCAGGTTCTGCGTTATGAGAACAAACTTCTCCAGCATTGTGAAGCACATTTTTGGTCTGTTTGTTGCCCTCATCACACCGTTCTGTGCTTGATGTCATTACTATTCAATTGAGCATGCGTGCCACTTCTGAAGCGTGAGCTGTTCACATTGCAGTCTGCAGACGGGCCACATTTAAAGGTGTAATCTGAACAGCCAAACAAAAAAATCGGATTTGATCAATAAATTGGAATTGAGCATTAAGGACTGCAGTGTGAACGTAGCCTTAGAGTCTTGTTGACCTTGTACAGCTTCAGGCATTCCAGGATCCATGTATGTGGCATCGAGTCATAGGCTTTTGTGTAATCGATCCAGGCAGTGCACAGGTTGGTCTGTCTGGTTCTGCAGTCTCGAGCGACTGTTCTGTCAACCAGTATCTGGTGTTTTGCTCCTCTGGTATTTTTACCAATACCTTTCTGTGTCTCTGTCATGTGTTGATCCATGTGCCCACTTATCTTAGCCGCAATGATGCCTGACAGGAGTTTCCATGTTGTGGAGAGGCAGGTGATTGGAACAACACAGAGAAGGCAATGGACACGATATATGTATATATATATATATATATATATATATATAAATATATATATATATATATTTACATACTCGATTCTGATTGGCTGCAGGGTGTCCGTTAAAAAGTGTTACCTTGGCAACGCATCACAACGAGAAATAGTCCACTCAGCTGCTTCTTGTGAAAAACTTATGATTTTAATGTTAAAAAAAAACAACATTAACATATTAATAATTGATTTAATATTTATTTCTTTTGTTGGTGACCATGGTATAAGCGGGATAATGCCCTTCGAGGTGTCCATTATCAGAAATTAATGGACTTCCCGGAAGCAACCGTCTTCCGCTTCATGTCGGACAGTTCACGCCTCTGAGTCATCCATTAATTTCTGATAATGGACACCTCGTCTGGCATTATCCCTTACATACATATATATATATATATATATATATACATATATATATATATATATATATATATATATATATATATATATATATATATATATATATATATATATATATATATATATATATATATATGTAGAGAGAGAGAGAGAGAGAGAGAGAGAGATATTCATATATTCATATATGTATACACACTATATTGCCAAAAGCATTCACTTATCTGCCTTCACAAACACATATGAACTTATGACCTTGACTGACCTCCCATTCTTAATCCAGAGGGTTTAATATGATGTTGGCCCTGTGCTGCTCAGGATGCAAAAATGAGTAAACCCCAATCAAAGGGGTGGGAACAAAGCTGAATTTTAGTTATCATATTACCCTTATCTTCATCTTATGGTAAAAAAAATTGTTAAACTCAGCTTTGTCAAAACTTTGGAAACTGTTCTTTTGTTCATATGGATATATTTATATGTATATATATATATATATATATATATATATATATGTATATATATAAATAAATATATATACCCTCTTACATTACTCGCTAAGAGTTTGTTTTATCTAGTGGCTCTGTCCTGTTCTTTAGACTGCAGCAGTAGCACCTGCCACTGTATCATGTGATTGACAGAACGAACATCCAATCACCTGCCGGATATGCTTTGAAAGGTTCAGCCCTCCCCAAACACGTTCTATGGGCTCTTTCCCAGTAGTGTATCAGGTTATTATTACTGATGAGCTGCCCCGGGCTGTGGGGTTCAGTATCTCCGATCCGTGCACAGGTCGCTAAGGAAGAACTCTTTACATCTGAGAGCCAGTATGAAGCTACATTATCTGCTCAGATTAAAGATCCCTTCTTTGTTTCTCTCCATCCTGTCCTTCAAGAATGCTGCTGCAAATAAAGTGTTTAGTTATTTCTTGGTTTAAATCTGAACTTTCCACATCAGAGCCACAACATGATATTTATTCATTTTCAGTATGTCTTACAGATGTACATGGATTATAGGATCTCATGAGCATGGTGCATATTTGACTCAGAGCCTTGGAGGAACATCACCGTGTGCACTCTGGGTGATAAAGCTCAGCAGTACGTAGGTCCTGAAGTAGTGCCTTCAAGTAGCTGCCTATTAAGCATCCATGGAGCGTGAGTCTGAGTACGACCAGTGGATAGGAACATTGCCATGAGAGCACATTATAGAGCACGGCTACTCTTAACTGTCCATAAAGTGAGGGGCTGCCATTTGAATAGCACTCTGGGTAATTATGGTCGGCAGCTCATCCTCCGTCAGCTCCGTGGATGAGTCTGTCTCCTTCTTTCAATTTCCTGCCTGGTTGAGGACGCTGGCGGATCTGTGAGAGCACAAGGCTGCACAGCGACGCAGCAAAGAGCTTTATAATTAAAAGTGTTTGCAGAGTGAAGAGGAGAAACTCGCTCTTTTACCGGCCCTAGCTGGAAAAAAAACCTCCCCTGATGAATTTAAGGTTTGTTTACATCAGACTGCTGCCTTTCCAAGCATGCAGTTCACTAAATAAGTTAATTCTTTTTCTATAATGTGGAGCTTTTTAGAATGTCATTAGTCACAGAGTAATCACCAGAATTAATTTAAATTACACAGGGTTACAACACCTCGATGTAGAAGATACACAGGACTCTGGGCTCATGCTTTTAAAGCTCTGAGATCACATGTTCAAAGGTATGAAGACTTGAAGGACACAATACAAAGAGGCTACAAATCAACATATATATGGCCAGAAATTTACAATTTAAAACTTTCAGGGTGGGCAGACCCCATCAAGGACCCGCCATGGACCAGCTAAGTCCCTATCAGGGAAAGTGGGGAACTTTTATGTGGCTGCATGTGTAGCTCACATCTACATTCACTCTCACATTCACTCACTGGTCGTTCAACAGTATCAGCTAACCAAGGGCGTCAGTTTGTTTTGAAAAGTCGGGGGATGGCTACCGGCAAAAGTGACTTTTGAGAAGTGCTTGGGATGATGACTATAATTGCAGGCATGAAAAAACGGGTTGGAGATGAAAAAGGTGAGGTGGCAATAACCCCTCTAGGGGGGTCGGGGGGCATGCTCCCCTGGAAGAAAATGTTGAATATTTCATATTTTAAAGCATCAATCTGATGCATTTTGAGAGAAAAATCAAGCAGAATTACAAGACAGTATGACTGTATAATAAAGTACCTATTAAATTCTGGGGGTGACTATGTCCTTTTGCTGGAAATACATAAAAGCTTTTATCATTAGTTAATTTGTGAACTGGAAGGAAACATTGATATTTTCACTGTTTAGATTAAACATACAGTAAAGGGATGCTCTTACAGCTCTATCCCGACAAACCATCACCATTTTAACCGTCATCATGACCCAATTCTCAAAAAGATCAACCGCTTTAATTTGTTTCGTGAAATAACATTGCAGTTTTGAACTACAATTAAAAAAAAAAAAAATATTTCGTGCAAAGAGACTGGAGAAAAAATGTTATAAACATTAAATAATAATGAGAGCCCTGGGAGATCATACATCCATAAGTCTTACTCACTATGTTTCCCATCATAACATTTATATATTGGTCGTTTTCTAGACATCTCAAGTCAAAAGTTTATCATAGGAAAACCCCAATTTCTATGCTTAGATAACAGGATATGTGGAGATCCTGAGAGAACAGCTAATATGTACCTGACACAGCACAACAGAGTGAAATAAAATGTATGGATGTTTGTCTGCTCAGGGCCTCTGAACACTGAAGACATTTTTACCTGATTTATACACTGTCCACTGAAAACAGCTCTGAGGCCCACTTTAGGGCCTCAACCCACAAGTTGAGACCACTGCACTAGTAGACTAAATTGAGAGCTTAATCATTTACAGATTGCTCTTATATCACGGAGAATAAGTGATGCAGGAACCTCGGGGTGAATTTATCATTTAGAAAAAGTAAGTGAAAACCAGAGCTGGACTGCTCGGGAAAGTTGTGTTTCACCAAAAGGCTGACTCAACATTTTCTTAAATTGAGCCAACATGAGCCAACGAGACACCGTTTGACTTATAAAAACACACAAAAGTGATTCAGGATCCCTGTCCCGGGCCCTGCACGTCTTTATGCTCACCGGCACACAGAGGAGCCCTTCGCGCTCATATTTTCATGCCCTTGCGCTTGTACAGTGAATGTTTTTATTAAATTCAAGGCTCCCTTCAGACGCGCGCACATGTTCACAGTTCACTGATCATCTCTGGCATACCTCCATGTCCCGTGCATGCCCCCCCCCAGCAAAAAAAAAAAAAAAAAATCTCATCGGATTTACACGATTCACGTACGTTACCTAATTTGATTTAAAAACGGCGAATTTCACCGAAAGGTGAGGGATTTCATGCCTGATATTTGATTTTACTTTTGGTATTGCTACTATAAAATGCGTAGACTTATTTCACATTTTCAGTGATTGTAATGTATTGAATAAAAACCTCTTGAGACCTGTGCCGACACTTTTATATGAATTACGAACCCCCAACAATGTTGAATTTCATGTTGAAATCAGCATGTCAAATATATATCCCCTACATCTCAACAGGATTTACGGCTCAGGGAGTCCAAGCAAACAAGTTTTTTAACTCACCACAGGTATTATCAGAGGAAAAAGCACACTCTGGGTCGGAGCTTCAACTTTGCACAGACACAAATTTACAGCAGCTGCACATTTTGACGAGGGTTACAATGGCTTACACATGAAGAATTTGTGTGTGTGGTGGAGACAAAAAGACCCCTGACAAAAAGTGTGGCGGGGACACATCCCCCCCGTCCCCCCTAAACTGACGCCTATGCAGCTAACACATTCACGCCCTTTCATCCCCATTTACGCACCACTGATGCAGCAGTGTGAGCAACTTCAGGCTAAGTGTCTTGCCCAAGGACACGTTGACATGTTACAGTTGGAGCTGGACTCGAACCTCGGGTGTACCTTCGAATAAAATCCAGCGTGCTCCAATTACAAACTTTGTTGTCAATACCTGCTGATGTCTCCACTGACTGGTCTGTGTTTCTGTCTAAAACATCTCCAAGAATTCAAGCTCTGAGCCTGCTAGAGACCACAACAACCACTTTATTGACACATTTGGTCGGCCTGTTGCAGCCATTACAGCCAGTCGATTCTCAATGATCCTGTACTTATTAGTTCCTTAAATGTAGAGGTGATTCCGAGTGGATATTACTCTGCAGCACACACACAGTCTTAGGGCTCTGTGAATTGTAACACATGTACCGCCCCTACCCTCTCACACACCCACTCCCACTCTGAGTGAAATCAGCCACTGAATCAGAGGCACACAGATCTAATCAAGCAGACGAGACCAGTAATGACTTTTCAGTGAGATGCAGTGTAAATGGAGGGTCACGGGCAAATCTAAATAAAATGGCAAAGTGCTCACATGTGAAGGTTGTTAAAAGTTCAAAGTAAACCTGCAGGCAGAGCGTGAAATCAGACACCGAGGGCAACAAATACATTTTCTTCTTGCAGTTGTTATTGAGAAAGGAATGAACATCAATCATGGAACCACCAAGCTCAAGATAAAAGTTCATTTCTATTGGACAGATTTATTTTTCAGCTGTCCCTTGATCCAGAAGTCTTTAAACAGCTGCTCAGGGTGCCGGTCAAACTCTGACACACAAAGGAACAACATGTCACAACATAAAACGGCTAACAAATACAATTTAACACCATATATGCTTCATTTAAACACTTTGAGAGCCGTAAAACAGGTTTTTATGCCTCTGCTTTGACAGCAGTGGAGGTCGGAGGCATTGTGTTATTGTGCTGTTCGTACATCGTCATGTACGATTCATGGAAATGTGCTCTCTCAGGAGAAGAAACAAGCTTTAGGATAACTTCACACAGTTCCAGTCTGATTTAAGGATCAACAGGTTATTAGGGCTGTCCCCTTATACTTGAACTTCAATTTCCGTTAAAGCATGGGGGTTAAAATCCACACTTAGAGTGTGAATAGACATTCGAACAAAATATACAGCTGAGCACCACATAAGGGCGCCTGAAGCAGCGAACCAATGGGGCGCTCCCAATGCTCTCTTGACCTCAACAACACCTTCATCTAGCCTGCTGGGACCAACAGAAAAGGAAGACACCTGGGGCTCTAATTTCGTAGACCAGGCGCAGGCGGGGCGCACCTGCCCTGTGCCGCGCCTGCGCCGTGCCAACGGGGTGTGTCCAGGGCATTTTACAAGTTTCGTGCAGGGCGCAGTCTGGCGCACCCACGCCTCCGTCTCTCCCAGCGGCGCAAGTAGCAGAGAGGGAGGAGATTAGACTTGAGTGGGTTTAACACAGCCGAGTACAATCTCCGCCAATCAAATGAACGCCTCTCCTCGCCTTTAAATGCGCCGCGGGCGAGGCACAGTGACAATTTCACCTCGGTGGAGAAGAAGGTCAGAGCCGCTGTCACTTTTGCAGCAATTGGGAGAGCGCAGAGGCCACCGGGCCGCGCATCAGAGGACACGATGCGCCTCACCGTGTGGACCACTCATATTTGTCTCATAAAGAGGAGTACAAAATTAAGTGATAATTACATTTAAACACAGCAGCAGGCTAGTCCATTCATCATGCTTGTGATCCACCTGCATTCCTGGTCTGTAATCACCAAATGGCAGAACCTTTGGTGAAATATTCCCCCGATATCTCCTCCTCATCCTCCTTGCAATAATGTACTCCATCTTCTTAGATCACGTTAAGAATAAAGATGAAAACAGAGAAATATGGGCAATCACAGGTAAATCCTTAAGACACTGAGTGACTTTCATTTATTTACTCTCTCTTTCTTCTTTTCTTTGGGTTAGGAGGAATCGTAGCTAAATGAGGCTAGCAGTTAGCTTCTGATGCCATCCCTGGCAGTTGTGATATCTGTCCAGCTCCTCTTCTTCACAGGTTATGCTGTATAAAGGCTCATCCTTCGCCTGACTACTCTAACTTTTTGCTTCACCTTTTTTATTGTTATGGCTATGTTTTCAGAATCAGAAAGAGAACTTTATTACTTGCCAAGTACATTTACACATACAAGGAACTAGATGTGGTAAATGGTGCTAGAACAATCAACATGTGCTTAGAATAAAAAATGAGTCAGGAGGAAAAAAATAAAATGTAAAAAAAGATAGAAAATAGTGCAAATTGAATAACAAATATACTAAAAAAATATACAAAATATAGAATATATACAGTAGGCACAAAAATGAACAAAAACACAGTCCACAGGGTTATACAGAAGATGCAGTGAAGGAGCTGTACAAATGAGCAGTGGTTTATTTTTCAGTATAAATATTAATATAAATTAAAATTGAAAACAGTTTGCAGTAGTACAACATTTGTCTTCTTTGTTCTGTTTCATATGACAAAACACAGAAGATGTGCTTGGCTGTCCTCGTGCACTCCACACATGTGAGCATGTCAGATTTCTTTTGCAGGGAGCTAGCTCACTCTCGTCAGAGCATAGACCGAAACAAAGAGACTGAACCCTTAGGAATACGTCAGTCTGACGTGCAGGAGATGCTCATCGACTGGTGTATCCTTTCAAATCAAGGGAGCCCGTCTGCCAACCACCAGCGCGTGTCACCCATCAGCCCAGACGGAAAAGAAACAGGTGTACCCACCTACACTGGTCTTTCCAGAGCCAGGGCTTCTCACCTCAGACAAGGCAGCGAAGGCAAACTCAAGCTCCTTCAACACCGCAGGTGTGTGCAAGTTGTCCTGAACAGAGGAAACATTCCTGGCAGGACTCTGATCCACCGTCTCAGGTCAAGCCAAAACAGTTCAGAGCAAAGAGCAGCGTGATGCTCCTGCTTTATCGAACAGATTAAACTCAGCTGTAGTAAACTACCTTAGCAGCACCATCAACGTCACCGCGACCTGATTGATGCTTATTACGCAGGGACTTCCCCATGAGGCTCCCTGGGGCTTGATCCCACTGTGCAGGTCACTCATTCGTAAGGGTTTCCGTGGAATGTCATTAAAGGATGCAGGAGTGCAAACCCCTACACCCCAAGGCTCTGGAGGCCAGGAATGCCAATCCCTTTAGCTGCATGAGCAACAGCAAAAATTAACCATGATTAATTATCAGTCAGTTTGCAAATTAGAATATTTACATTGAATTAAAAAAATAGAGGTGCTGGTTTGGCAGAGTGTTCACCAACAGGCTTTTGCCGATCACAAAGATGAGTCAGAAAATTCTGTATAGAGAAAGTTCAATAATTATCAAATATCCAGTTAAAACAGACAAGATCAGATATCTATATGTTTATGACGGACCTGTTTACTGCACATCAAATATCTGCAGGCTTTAAGCTATGTATGTCCTCATTTTCCTGCAGGAATCCTTGGCTCTTTTCTCCATTGCTTGCACTATTATGCTCGCTGGGAAGTGCTGGAAAAAAAGGCGCACTGTCTCTCAGCTCTCCGTCCTGTTGTAACCTGTAATCTTAACTGTCCAACAGACACTCTGGTATTTAATTACCAAGGAACGAGGCTCAAGAAAGGACACAGATGCTCAACACTTCAGGGGTTTGACAAAGGCACTTGGTTTATTGGTTAAGAAGACAATCAAACAAGGCTAAGGTATCCTAGATGTGAGGCAAAAAACTAGATCAAAGATAAAATGGGTTATACCAGCAAGACGTGACAAGAGTGCTGGGACGAAGACTAGAGAGTGCCACGAACTGGCAACAAGACATGAGGTTTAAATACATGAGGTGATTGGGGGTGATTAGACACAGCCGGGAAGGAACAATCAGGGATCAGGTGTGATGAGACCAGACAGTAAGCTAAACCTTCGGAACAAACAAAGACAAGTGAATTTTTAAAATAAAACAGGAAGTATTAGACAAACATGAAACAAGGAAACAACAATGGGTAACATAACTAACACAGTGCAGGATCATTACATTAATGATAGAGGTGTGCTGCTGTGTGGTGTCCCATGTGAGTGAAACAAGCTCATTACAGTGTTTTATGATCTCGAATATGTGTTCCAATCTGTAATGCATCTTTAAAACAGCAGAAACACTCTGACCACAGACTTTAGACTTTAGACCAGGTATGAGGAGGTTTACAATGAAGCCTTTTTTGTGTCCTAAAGTCAGGAACAAACCAGCTCTACACCTGACCACTTTTAGACAAACACACCCCTGGGTGCAAACTCATGTTGATTTGCTATTTAAATAGCATGGGCGCATGGCGTATAAATGACACGTGTGTCAGGGGATTATTAGTGATGACACCTGTGCTTCACACCAAACGCTCTGTGCCGGGCATAAAATAGGGTCCTTTTTGATTGATGGGTAGTTACTGTGGACCATCTTCCTTTTAGTAAGTAAGCTAGTTGTTTGTTAAATGGTGAAAACAAACTCCCAACTTAGTATGTTCCATACAATTCTAATTTTGGCTCAAGCGCAGTGTAAACTATCGTTCTTCTGCGCTGTAATATCCTAATGCAGATAAAAACAGCAACAAGCTGCCATTTTAAAACTATGCTCATCACCTCCAGGGTCAGAACCTGACGCTGATTAGAGGAGCATGCTCAGAAAGCTCCGTCCAGTTTGTGAATGATCGAGGTGCACACATGGAAGACTAAATCATCCCCTGTCTTATTAATCTATTCAGTCAGCTTAAAATGTTAGCATGCATTTTTAAAGTCCACTTTAATTTGGGCCAACACAATAAATCAAATTTGTCTAACATTTGCACGCACTGAAAGGCTGCCCACGAAATAAGATATCATTCAAATCCTAAATGTGACTCATAAGGTCCAGTGTCCAAAAGGTGGACATGCCAAAAAAAAAAAAAAAAGACAGCATTTCTTAAAATGTGTTTTAATTTTCCATAAAAATATTTATTTCTGTCAACTACCTCCTGCTTGTCCATCAAAATCAAACTTTTAAAGATTTTATATTTTTACCTTTTCAGTGCCACTTTGAATACCCAAAGCCCACAGTGTTTTCGATGGAGAATAAAGGAAAATTAATTATTAGCTAAAATGATTCAGCCAGCTGAGAAGTTTTATTTGTAATTTCACAGTCTTGGACATGTCATTGATGACCGATAATATCAATATGAAATGTGACACATAAGACCCCTTCTTCAAAAAGTGGACACATCAGAAAAAAGGCAAAAATATCTCATAAATTAAATTAAATTTCCTATAAAATTGATTCAGTAGGGATATCTTCACTGTATTAAGGCAACGATACAGTACTATTGCGGTATTGTCACACACAAAAAAAGATGACTTGGAAAAAAATGCAATAGAGTGGAAATTAATGCCAGAAATGTTGAGGATAAACACACTTACTGTAAATGAACACAAACATAATCAAATGTTCTAATCACATTTATTACTACTAACAGGTATTTTCAAGTGCAAAAAACAGTGCAGGAACATCCAGTGTTTCAAGTAATAAGCAAATATTAAAAGCTTTAAGTGTCTTGTCTTTTCATTTTTTGTGCTGAGTCAGATTTTGAATAAATGCAACCAATAAGACATGCTTGTCCAAAAAGTGGATACTTCGGGGTAACATACCAAAAATGTTAATTCTGTAAAATAAATCTACAATCAATTTGTTGAAATATTTAAATTACTTTCAGTTCTTTCCTAAAATATGAAGTACTGACCAATTATTCTATTTTTAACCATTTCAGTGCCACTTTGAATACCCAAAAACAGAAAGTGAAGAAAAATGAATTATTTCCTTAAAATAAAAAAGTCCCCTGGGTGATGTTTTTGTTCTTTTATTGGTTTTCTTTTTCACAGTCTGGGACATGTCACTGATTATGACATTACTGATCTGAATTCTTTGTGTGTGTGTGTGTGTGTGTGTGTGTGTGTGTGTGTGTGTGTGTGTGTGTGTGTGTCTGCAGGGTCAGATTTTGATTTAAATGCTAAACATGGAAACCAGTGACCAAAAGTGAACATGCCAGGAGAGCAGGCTGAAGTGATTACTCAATAGTCTTGCTCATTATTATCAGTTTTCTGATAAATAATCACACCTTTGACCCTTTAGCTGCCACTGAATGTGATAATTCCAGAGCCTCTGTGCCAACTATATATTTCCTATATTACCCAGAGCTGAATGTGAGCAGAGCATCCAAATCTGAGACAAACAAGCACACAAGTCCACACTCATTTCCCCTTACAAACATAAATTACTCATAGAAAAACATGTTTGCAAACACGGACCATTTCAGAGGCACTCATTCAACATTACGGGCTGTAGAAGCGTCCGCTCTGGCCTTCGTGGTCACTAGAATAAATACATGTATTTACACTTCTGGAAAAATGGTGCAATATTTTAAAAATGGTAAAAGGTCCAAATTTGAAGCCTGGTGAACTGACTGAATGCTTAAAATTGTACATTAGATATTTGTGTTCAAATATCATGGTTAAAATGGGTTTCAATTGTCCAAAAAGTGGACACAGGGTCAGGAATGGTGATTTCTTAGTTCGACAGAGATTTAGTGACCTTTGATAAACTAAATCACTTAATCTAAGAAACCTAAGTAAAACCTCACACCTGTGTGAAAAATGAAGGCCATAACATCAGCAAAAACAAAAATGTGATCATACAAATTGTGTCTGGGAATGAAAGGGTTTTTAACTCTCAAAACTGTTAGTCTGCATCAATGTCCATCCTGATATGAAGATATCGCAAAGTGAATGGGAGAGGTTGATGTTCCAAAGTGTGATATAAAGTATGTAGCTTTAACAAAAGTTTATTATATTGGCAAAAATCACTCAGACTTCTTTAAAAGGAAAATAAATCAGAACAAATTTCAGTCAAATTGGAGATTATATGTGTTGAGGGGTGTGATGGTTTCTCAGGCCTAAGTTTAGCATCAATCCAAAACTGAAGTCAGAGTTTATACATTTTTTAGCTTTTTCACAAACTGCCCTGAGCCCAGACTTGAATTTCTCTTCAGTTAATCAGCACTGGAAACAGGAGGAAATTAAAACAAAATAAAATGTCTATGAATAACAAAACAGACTTTTCAGGGGAGTATAACATTCTCTCTCAGAACACTTAAAGTAATCGAGTTAGCCCATGCACATTAATACTTTGCTACAGGCATGTAAACAGCTTTTCCCTCACTGCAAATACTGATTAAAACATAGTACAATCAGAGATAAAATGGAGCAGAATAATTCCTGAGGGAATCTCTGCTTATGTGGTAATTATACTGCATGAATATGGTCGTCATTATGCTCTCCTGCTGTCGGGTTTTATGGCTGTGAAATCTGTTCTTTTCACTTTGATTTGATTAGATTTTACAGCTGGATCCACCAAAATCAGTCTTATGCAACAGAACTAAATCACCAACAAAGAAACAAGGCCGTCCCTCATCACAGCCTCTACATTTAAAAAAACATAGGGATGCCCTGGTCATGTTTTATAGCTAATGACATTGACAATCTATGAGTGAAATCAGACTACAGCAGTGTAATCTGATAAAAGAGGCACAGCAGACATCCTTAGTCCAAAAATGTGCTCTTACATGTTTATGTACACTTTCTGGAGTAAAGAGACCTCAAATTAAATCAGTAAGTAAGCAGTGGAGGTGGGCGAGGCCAATGAGTCTGACAGGGAGTCTCTTCGTTTTGTCTAGTTAGTCCGCTACAATACGGAAATTGAAGTATTAGAATAGCAGTTAGCTAGTAAATCAGTTGGTTGGTTAATTTGCTGACTAATTGATTGATTGATTGATTGATCAGATCAGCCAGATAGTTTGTTGGTAAGTTTGTTGGTCATCAAGTGAGTTGGTTGGTTGTCTTTTGATTGGGTTATAGGTTGTATAGATATCCATGGCTCACTGGTTAAAGAGGTTTGACCCATTATCAGTTGGTGAAGTACTTTTGTTCAGTAATTTATTTTTGGGTAGCTGGTTAGTTGGTTGATTGGATGCTAAGTTGGGTGAGTGTAGGTTGGATTGTAGGTAACTAGCAAGTTGATTGGCTAGTAGGCTGGATGGTAAGGTGATCAGTGAATCAGTTGGTCAGCTGTTTGGCTAGTTTGCTGATTAATTGATTGATTGATTGATTGATTGGTTGGTTATATGGTTGGTTGATTGATTGCTTAGTTGGTAAAGTGTTAGTTGGTTTGCGGGTTGATTAGTAAGGTCGGTAGGTACTTGGTTGATTTGTTGGTTAGCTGTTAGGTTGAGTAGCTGGTTAATATGTTTGGTAGTTAATTAATTAGTAAGTTGGTTTGTTAGTTTTATTCCCAGTGTTGGCATTTGGTTTTGCCAATTAGGGAGATGATTAGGCTTTTATTAGTCAGTTAGTGAGTTAGTTAGTTGGTTAGTTAGTTCCCCAGTTAGTTATTGTGTTGATTAGTTAGTTGGTTATTAAGTGAGTCACTGTTGATTAGTAGTTAGTTGCTCAAGTTATTTCTTGGATAGGCAGTTGGTTGGACATATGATTAACTGGATGGGTAGGAAGTTTACTTGGTAAATAAAGTCAGTCTGAGGTCCGTTGTAGAATATTTAATTTGGTCAGTCCCAACAGAGCAGAACAAACCTTTTTTTAGCACCAAATGTAATGATCGTATTCTCTATATCTGCAGTGCAGTGATAACCTGGGCCTTTATGAGGGATGTTGGGGCTTAAAAAAACTGTTGTTAATAAAGGAGGTACTGTGAGTGCTCAAAAATAAAATAAATAAATAAATGAAAAGAGGACCCCCAACAAACATTTAACTAAAAATGAATTCAAACATTTAAACACAAAAATGTGACACATTTGTATTTCTCATTAAGGCTGTTTGCTTACCCAGGTAGGTTTATAATAACACCTCACTGCACTCAGGGCTTCCCTCAGCCGCAAAGGTCAGGGTATTGATCACGACTGATTAGCTTTGGTGATCGGTGATCAGAACCGTTTATTATGATCTGTTTTTTAAGGTGCTATATAAATAAAGTTATAATCATTATTTTTATTATCATCAATCAGGTTTCTGGTTAGATATTGCTAAATAAAGATGAGTTGTTGATCAGTGTGGGCTTCTCTGTTTTAAAATAATGATAGGACTGTAAGATGAAAAGCACACAAACAGGTTATTCTGACATTTGCGTACACCTCTGCCTCATTTGCTATATGAGATACCTTTGGCAAACAGAAACGAAAAGGGCAACTTTCACAGCTCCTTGAGATGAAAAAGTGGCTTTTTTCCAAACTGTGCACAGAAAACAAACAATTACATTCTTGACTGCCTTTATTTACTCCATGATTGAGCAGTGCAGGCAGACAGGAGCGGGCAGATTAATTAACTAGTGCCTGAAAACCTTTATTCTTAGAGCGTTGTCACATTGATGGATGGCTGATTAGAGTCAATGAGATGGCTATCAGTACACAAGAGCAAACCGGTCCAGAAAAATAAAAGGAGAGAGGGGAAACGCTTCTTACTAAGAGGGAAGGAATAAGAATGAAAGGAGACACACACATGCAGGTGTACTGTTAGTGACCGGGAACTCTTTGTGCTTGTGGACACCGCAGCATCAAGAAGAAGAGCTGGTAATTGGGGATGAAGGAGGAGGAGGCTGAGAGTGCAGCGTATCATGCCAGCCACAGCTCAAATTGCCTGGCTTGTGCGTCTTTTGATGAGCTTTCTCATTAGGGGTCTATACAGCGCAGACTTTGGAAATATCACAGAATTAATTAAAATGATAGGAATGGAGAAAGTGGGCTGCCAATGACAGGATGGCGGAGGGTCTGCATAATCATTGTTCTGATCAGAGCCTATTGTCTGCCCATGAATGTGCCTGTTGACGACGGCCGGCGCTCTTATATGTTTATCTGGATTCCTAGGCGGCTAGCTTGTTTCCAGCATGCTGCTGTTGATAGAGCATTCAGCTCCCATCGCTGTGAAGAGGTTCAAAGGCTTCATTTAGTCGCCTGAGCGCCGAGAGAGAGCGAGAGGGGGAGCTCACCAGGCTGTTTTCAGCTGTTTTTATCTGCTAGTTTTCAGATTTAGATGTGGAGATCCTCACTGTGTTCATATCTGTCCTTTCTCTCACACACGCTGGCTTACTCGTGTCGTGTAGAGAAAAACACAAAATCCTCAAATCCGCCGTCTCCTCCTTTGTTGCTTCCTCACACTTTACACTACAGATTTATCCACAGTTATTGCCCTCCCTTTACCACCACCTCCACCGGGTGTTTATCCTACATCAGGCCGGCATTAGCTCTGCAGTCGATGGAGCAGCAGTCGCCTCTTTGTGCTGCACAGCCGGAGCTTCAAGGATGTCGTCAGTGTTTGGAGGAAATTGGGCTGTTGGTGTAACTTTGCAGTACACTTTATCTGCCATAAGGAGATCAATTAATCCAAGCTCCAATCTACAAGTTAGTGAGTTTGTGGTGGAGTGGCTCATTGAGCTGTAAATATACAATGTTTGGTCAGTCCAGTGTTTCTGTGGCTTCAGGCATGTACTTACTGGAGACAGTGGTGAGTTTGTGTCCTCCATAAACAGCCTTCAGAACACAAACAAAGTAATAAAGTTCCCTGTTGGACCAGAAAGTTATGACAAGCAGGTTGTCCTTGGCCTAAATAGCTGTGCCGGTGTCTCTGTCACAGTCGGACGTATATAGTCATGGTATAGGCCTTTGTAGTGGTCCTAATCAGCAGCCTCACGCCTCAGTCATCGTGTGATTTATACGGCCTTGACATAGTGCTGTTAATACATACACATGGATAAATGGATTTAAACAGCTTCACTATTTATGTAATATCATTGATATGTGCAAATGTTTAGAGTAAATGACCTTTATTAAAATTGGTTGGTAATGATAGAGAGCACCTCTCATGGTCATCACACCTACATACGAATCCTTCAACCATTTCTTAACAGAATTCATCAACCACACTGACTTTACTTGAATAATCTGCCCATAGAAACACATTGATCAGTAGTATGAGACATTTACTCATCATATGTGCATAATGCTGTTTGACCGACCAGGTGATCTAATAAATACGTTATTATGTTAATCAAATTTTATCTTTAAAAAAGTATCAAAGCCAGTATATTGAGTAAATACAGGGAAATGTGCTCATCGAAGTCTTGCTAATTTTGTTTTGTGAGAAAATGTGAATAAACATGTGGTCTTTTTGTTTGTTTGTTTGTTTTGTTGGTTGTTTTTGAAAATAAGAAATAATTAACTGTAAAAAGGCATGTTGGCCTGCAGCTCTTGTTCATTTGTATTAAATGTTAAGTTAATTAATATCTTGTGAGAGTTGTAGACTCCGTAAGATTTGTCTTCTTTCTGCTCCTTTTCATTCACGTTTGAGTTTTTTTTGTTTGTTTGTTTTGAATGTTTTATTTAAAAACAGAATTAAACAAAGTCCTAAACTAAAAAACTAAACTAAACTAACATTGACAATTTACTTGCCAATTCTGACTTGATTTCTAAAATGTAATTTAGACTAACGAAAACGGCTCTCTGCTGCTTAACTTTTAAGTTTATCAGTCATATACAAGTGATAATTAATATCAAAGTTTGTGTCAATAAAAATAAAGTTTTTAACCGGACAGAGGGCTGGGAAATGAAATGCCTCTGTTTCTGTCCAATGGTCCTGATTTTTTGATTGATTGATCAATTGATTGATTGATTGATTGATTGATATGGAAAATGTGGAACACTGCCATTTGATGCAATATTAACAAAACCTTTCAAAATTTCAGGATCAGCCTATTTTTAGATCACCACCAAGATCCGCTCCCTTCTTTGTTGTGCCATGACTGACATTTCAAAACAGGACCTCCTTGGCAGAGCTAATCATCATGAATGAATCAATGACACCAATAACTGTGTTGACAGAGACTGTCCTTATGTACGCATTGGAGAATATAGCCGATAATTACAGCCGAGCAGATCAATGAGTCATGTTTACATCTTTCCTCATCATTTGTTGTTTAGCTCACATTCATCCTGCCCAGTGACACTTCACTGAACACTTCATGGTGAAGTGTTGAGTGTATCTTTCTGATGAATACTAATGTGGGAATACCTCAGAGAAATGTAACTTTAATCTGAGCATCAGCAGATTTCATGGTGTCTTTAAAGGGTTAAATGGTGCTGATTGTCACATTAAACGAGAATAAATAATGGTTAAGTTGGAGTCTGGTCTTTCAAGGATAAACAGTAGAATCAGTGGTGTAATGATAAGCCTGAGGTCACGCACTGTTTTAACAACAATGAGGGCTAACGGCTTTTTTAACTCATATCACCTGTAAATAAACATATTTATAATCAGGCGCCTTGTCTCTAACAGAGACTTTGTACCATTTACCGTCCACATTTATCTAACTGTAGTCAGCATGCCCCAGTAATTGGTGGTTAAATTTAAATGTTGTGTTAAGTGAACCTGCACTTTTCAAAAAAGAATATAAACACACTTTTAGAGTTCATTATTATGAGCTAATGAATTAATGAACCTTAAAATCTGTTTGAAATTGATTGATTTAATTTGCATTTATATTAATCATTAAGGACACAAAAAATAATTCAGTTTTTTAATTAATTACCAAATTATTTTGCCTCATTAATTAAATCAATTATGGAAAAATAGGCATTAAATTCTGGGATTTCTGACTCTAATTTGTACAGTTACAATGTTAGTTAGAGGTGGGCAATATACCACAGCTTTTTTTGTGGTAAAGCTAAAAATATAACTGTATTTGAAAATGAAAAAGTTTTGCATTTATGCATTTCCAAGTGCTATGACTCTCCTTGTTCTAAAACAAGCATGTGGGCCGTTACTAATCTTATTAGGGATGCATGATATTGGATTTGTGCTCATATCTTTTAACTCATCATTGCTGATATCGATATCAATATTTTTTTTCAAGAGCTCAAAGTCTCTGCTTAACTAAAACTGACCTGTTCCTTCCATCATTGCAGCCCATACACAGTATGTTAGAAGCAGATGAAAGAAAGAAAGATATTTTACTCTTTAATAAATCACACTTTGGATGCATGAAAGTGGACGTTGTGTGATAAATAATCATGTTACATTTGTGTATTTTGCCAATATCACAGCCAATACATGGGATTTATGGGATGTATTTAGGGACTGATATTAAGAATCATCACCTATTCTTAACACTGATAACATTTGTGTTTTGACAGCATGACCATATTCAGACCAAACAAAGCTCCATGGCCTCACATCAGGAACACTGTCAGGTGATAGGCGGCCTGTTCTTGCTATTAACAGACAGCAAATTCGGTCAGAGCACTGGCGGGCAACAGGGCAGTTTGTTTCTTGCTTGGAAGTGCTGTACTTGTTTGGCGGCGTTGCAAGTAAAGTTTTCATTTCGGCGTGCATGTTGTCAAGTCAGAGCTTTCAGATAGGAAGCCTGTGCTGTGCATCTCTCGCACTGAAAACCTTGAGAATTCTGCCAGGTTTCTCAGCCAAAACAGACAGAAAATGACAAATAGAGAGAAATATTCCCCTTCATCCAGCTGGTATGCATGTCCACAACGATAAATCCGTCACAGAAAGGTATAAACCGTCCAATGATTCCTCCTGTCTGACCCTGTCCCTGAAGTTAAAGCTAAAGTTCCTCCTCCTTGTTTTTAAGGATGCTTCACTCTGCAGGTTTCAGGTCACTGAGATTTAATGTGGTTCATGCACCTGCTGTGAAAGCTGTGGAGGCACTTACAGGAGCTGACACATGCAAACACAATGCTTTCATTGTGAAACAGTCACAAGAGCTGCACCGCAAATGCCGGCCGAGGTGCGCCAAAACGCTCCTCGGTGTGAGACATATTTAAATTATGCTCCATAATGTGTATTATGCCATCAGCACAGCGTGGCCAGTGGAAAAGTCGTCGGGCTTCACCCTACGTGTGTTACTGACACAGCATCAACGTCAGACTGTTTAATATGCATAAAGCCTCCTGAAATGAAGAACAAGTGAAAGCACCTGATGTCTCCAAACTGCAACACAAACATGCACTGATGAAATATTTAAAGCATTAAATATCAAGGTGATTAAAAAAGTCACAGATGAGCACAGCTGACAGGAGACAATGTTGTAGCAGACATTTGGCTGGCAACTCTAAAACGCATAAAATGGCCACTGTGGCACAGAAGAGTGGATCTTACACAGGATCAAAACATGTCCATGTCCAAGCCAAAAGGTAAAGTTTCTTTTTGAATTTATTTAGGATTACAAACACATTGGTGTCCTCCTGCTCTTGGCCTCCTGGATTTCTGCCCTTCTGGCAAAAAAACATTCACCTTCCCAGGTGCCCGCCCATCCTGTCTTACCTGCCTCTCTCCATATCGCCCGCTGCCAAACAACAAAACCTGTCAAAATGAAAGCCTAAATATACGCCCAAATATTCTAAATATAACAAGTGTAAATCTCTTATATTTAAACAAAAAAAACAACAACTAAACAAATAACTACATTTAAGCTATTAAATTAGGCAAAGTGCCTTAAAAAGCTCAAACTAACATGGAGTTGTGAACAATGTTTGATATGTTATGTGAAACGTGCAGTCAGCTGACCTGGAGCCTGTCGATCATGCATCCGGGTCAGCAGACCAGCTCCAGTGTCCAGCCCTGGGTTAGCATCACTCTGGTTCTCTCGACTCAAAGCATAAGATGTTATTCACTGTGTTCTAAAGTCAATGATGATAGTAATGTCTGTAGCAAACTAAAAACATGAACCCTATCATGCATGGATGGTTTATACTGTTCAGGTTGCAGAACCATATCCTACAAACCAGGTGGTGACCTCCTAAACCCCTGTGTCTCAAGTTCCATGAACTATTACCTTTGTCACCCCCCCCCCCCAAGGGTCCCACACATCCACATCATGGACTGTTCTCTCCGCTGCCCTCAGGATGAAGGTTGCACTGCATCCAAAACAACAACAGAACCCTCAACAGCCTTTTTCCCCTGAGAACTTTGCCCCCTCCCATCAAATCTTCACCGGTTCTTTTATTGTGCAGTATTCTGTGCTTTAGAAATACTTCATTTCTGTGTTTGCCTAATTATGCTGTGCTGCTATGTAAATATTTTTAGATATAGCCTACAGTAGTTTTTATTCTTTTAGCCTTTGCTGTTTCTGTTTTGTATATTATTTTGTACAGTAATGACTGCAGGCAGTGTCTCCACCTCTCTGTACATCTGTCAAGAGGATTTTGCCAAAGCAGTGACAAAATACAAGGCTGTAGATTCATGTCACTAATATCATCGATTTTTCTCTCTCAGTTTGGTGTAAATATCCTGACAGCCTTAACTGACAGTTAATCCTTTGTGACCCTGCTGTCACTGTCTAAATGAGTTTCTGGGACACTTGGGTGTGGTGTCTCATTTGGGTCTGACCTACATGGGGCCTGAAAACATCTTTACCAGCCCTGCTTTCATACCAACGTCCTTTTTGTTGGTAAAATGTCTCACCATTGGACTCATACTTCTCTCCACAATCACACAGAGCTGAGTCAGAGAGCAGTTTTACTGCTGCACAAGGACAGCACCTTTAAATTCCTGTATTTGGGTCAGTTCAGAGATTTTTCACCTCGGGTGGAGGTTACGGCTCTTCCAGGAGGAGGATGCTCCATTTTTCTGCCTGCAGACGTGTCTGTGTCATTATTGGCTTTAAAGGTGAAAGTATTTCTGGGCTTTCATGTTTTTTCTGCAGAGAACAGCAGATTTTCAGGATCTCTGGGTACGTTTCTTTTATTTATTTTCCCCCACTGCGGGGAAAATAGTCCTCTGCGGAGGCAGCACTGAGGCCCCTTTATTTCAGTCAGATAAAAACTAAGGAGGGGGTCATTCTGTCCTGTTTGACAGCTGAATATCTAATAACTTCTTGGACACTTAGACAGCTGGAAAACAGGACAAAATGAAATATTTTTGCTTAAAAGATTTGAGCTTCATGTTATGCATTCCCTGTTGCTCAGATGATCTGCTCGCTTTCCCTGGAGGTAGATTCACCTATCATGTTGAGGACCGTCCCATGTCTCTTAAAGAGCACGCACTCTGCTTTTTTAAGGTCAAAACGCCTTTAGTGTGTTTCACGTCTCCTCAGCATGACAGAGTGCATCTACAGTAAGACAAAAAGTCCATGGAATTAAGACTTTCTCCCTTGGAACAGCTCCAGCAGATGCAACCCCTCTGAACTGACCTACCAGTGTGATGTCATACCAGTGCTTTAACAGTAGTTCAAGCTTGCTGGCTCGGGGTAGCTGACCCTGTGCAGAGCATAGACCATGCACAGAATGGAGAGCTGCATGGTGCTTAGCAGTGCTGAACTGACCAATCACAGCAGAGTAGACAAGTTAACCACTAAGACTTGTCTGGACCCATACAAGGCTGCCCTTAAGGGGGAATAAAGGGTTAAGATTTCTGGGGCCTTGAGTCATGGGGGAGTTAGATAGCAGTTGGTACAGGAAAAGAAAAACTGAATATCAGAGAATGTCTGCAAGGTCAAATGCTGTTTTGTCTCTTGAATTTTAAAAGGATTGAATAGCCCTCTTTTATTGAGGTCCTAAAAATTACTGGTACACCTACCTACACCTACCTACATACCTTTTTCTTCACTCCTGGTGGAAGGACAGACCAGGAACCAAGAAAAACAAAACCAGAAGAACATGTTGGCTACGCAGCACCAGTGTGGTACCACACCCCCTTTTACCCAAATGATCAGATTATAAGAAGAACATCTAAGTTGACAAAATGAAATAAGCTTAAGCTTATAAAGCTCTTTCTAGTCTCTGAATACTCAAAGCAGGTTTACACCACAGGTCACATCTACACATTCACACCCATTCACTCTCTGATGGTTGGAGTGTCTCTGTCAGTTATCCATCAGTATCAGTTAACATATTCTTGCCCTTTCATGCCCATTCACAAGCCACTGATGCAGCAGTGGGAGCAACTTGGGGTTAAGTGTCCTGCCCAAGGACACATCACCATGTGAAAGCTGGAGCTGGGCTCGAACCTGCAACCTTCAGACCAAACCAAGTGCACTATCAGACTGAGCCAATGACACCCCAAAAGGACACCTCTCTGGACTTTTATAGAACCACACCTGAGCTGTTGGCATGCTTATCCAATGGGAAACAACCCGAGCACAGCCTCACAGGGCAACAAGCTCAGTGCATTGTGAGTATTGAGGTATTTGAAGCCCTTGGGGAGAAAAACACTTTCTCTGGAATTTCTCAGAATATGAGTTGTGCTTTGAGAAACTGCTGACGTTACAGTGACTGTGACTGTTGCTCCAAATGTTCCTTTAAAGTGCTGTTGTATCAGAAAATATCCCCTAAATGTTAAACTGTGTCTCACACTCTCACACTGAAAAGTCTTTGTTTGATAGAAAGGATCATATTCCAGGTTGTGATGCTCTGGTCCTCCCCTGATCTCTCTGCAGTCCTCCTCAGTCTCTCTGCTCCTTCGTGCTTGTCTCTGTCTGTGGCTGGGGGGAACTTAAGGCTTATTTGAGACGAGCAGTAAAGACCTCATTCCATCTGTTTAATTACAGTGGAGATTAGCAGATTATTTTTGCATTACCAGCGCCTGTCGCTCCTCATCACATGGGAGACCCAGAGGGAAGGCTGCTCGGCTCTGACGGAGAATCACCAACTAACTGAAGAACTGAAGAAGAAGTCTAAGTGGACACGTGACAGGTGAGGTAGACCGTGCATGTTTAAACACTGAGGGAGCAGATGCAGCTCTGTTTCAGCACAGATAAGACCAGGTTCTCATACTCATATGTTTGGTTTGCTAAACAATAAGCTTGAAGAAGCTTTATAACACGTGATGCGTTTTTTTAAAGCTGGGGTGTGTTCTTACATGCAGTGTAGCCACACAGCACCTTCTTTGATGATAGTTTGGCAGAGAAACCAAAACATTCAGCACTATGTGGCCATGTGTTGGGAACAAATTGCAGCTTCAAGGACCTATAGACAACATGCAACGATACCTGTAAATATGCTTGTAGCTGCGGTTAGCCTCAAAAGAGCCACAAAAGGCGTCCCCCATAAACTACCAATCCATAATCAACAATCGAAACACATTCAGACATGAGAGGAAAAATACATTTGCAGCTCCTCCAGATCTTAATCCCATAGAGGGCATCACCAAATGGCGGACCTTGGTCCGGATCCGGACCGAGTGATGGTTCTGTCCGGACCCGTGACCAATCTCTGATAAATTCACAGGAATAGATTTTAACTGAGCATTTCTTCCGACAGTCGTGGATATACAGCTGCAGCAGCCACAAGCAAACAGGAGGCAGAGCCAATTTAACTGGGAATAAACTGCCTGTGCAAAAAAATAAGACCCTTGTCACCTGCAAGCTTTGCGACTGACCTGCGTGTGGGAAAAGATGATGAGGGCTGAGAGCTTTTGCGCTGTGGTGGCGCTGCGCTGTCCACAGGGTTGATCCTGTACTTTTTCTAATTGTTCACTAATAGAGTTGATCATTTGTTCGTGTTATTTTCATTGTTGCAGTTCTACAGTTTTTAGCACTAGTTTATTTCCGAATGTTTCATATTTTTTAAGTTCTATCAACACTGTTCTGTTTATTTATTTATTAGCCCATGTGAGTGTGGGTTCATGCAATGCGTCTAGCGCTGTTTGTGTGAGAGAGAAAGAGAAAGAAAGACTTAAAGACAGAGAGAGAGAGTTAAGGACAGAGAGCCAAAGAGAGAAAGAGCAAAATCTGAAACATGCGCAAATTAAATATTTATCTTCCTCTCACTTTCTTGTTACATTATTTTGCAACAACACAGCAGAAAGCAGTTACAGATGACAAATGGTTGTACCTTAAGAGTTAATTTCTTGTATTATGAAGATGTTGACTTTTTTTTTACTGGAAGTGTAGGTCTTCATTTTTCTTAGGCTGTGACCTCTCTTATTTAAGAAAAAAGAAGAGGAAAAATATTTATTTAGCCCTCTGTATGCACTTGTTTTTTCCTAAAAAGAGCCACCTTTAATTTAATGTTTTCTGAAGATGTTGACTTTTTAACTTGATGTGTAGGCCTTCAATTCTTGGCTTGGACCTCTTTCATTTAAGAGAAAAAATGGTTATTTGGCTCTGTTTGCACTTTTTTATATATTATATTTCAGGTTTTTCTTTTTTAATCTGTAATAAAAGCCTTAATGAATTTGCCTAGGACTATTTTTATTTATGGTAAAGGAGCTAGCTGTGCACTCAATAAAACACATCCTGCAATAAAAATTTACAAAAATATTGTTGAAACCATAAAAATGTGGACATAGGGGAAGGCTATAAGACACAATTTGGACTTCGGTTCGGACCTTTTATTGGTGGAAACTTTATTAACTGGACCTCGGTGACTTTTAATTGAATACCCCTGCCATAGAGCATCTGTTGGATGGTGGAGAAGGAGATTCATCATGAATGTGCAACCCACAAGTCTGCAGCTGTGTGATGCTATTGTGTTAACATGGACCAAAATCTCTGAGGAATGTTTCAGCATCTTGTCAAATCCATGCCATGAAGAATTAAAGCAGCTCTGAAGGTGACAGAGTTCATGATGTGATGGTGCAGTATGGTTGTGGTGGTCTTGTGCAGATGGAGGAGGTCATCAGAGGTCTAAGTTTTGAGGTTTTGTTGTCATCAGCTTCTTGTTTTCAGAGCAGAATTTGTTGATTTCATTGCTGTTGGAGGCTCTTGGGGGCACTATGAAAAGGGCCACAGTCACAGACAGTCCTTTGTACCTTCTCCTATATTTAACAAAAGCAAGTTCACGTCTGGTGCATCCCTCTATTGTGTATAACAAGAGCACAGACAACAGATCTCCTCCTGACTCCCCGCTCCATCTCCCTTCTCCTTTCTGACTCCTCTGAATATAGGACTCCTCCTCTGCATAAAAGCCACCAAACATCAACCAGGAGGAGCAGAATAATGGCTCCTTTCCATTCCTTTCCTTCCCCTCGATAGAGAAAGTCATTTGAAGCTGTGGGTCTTGAAGAGGCAGTTCAAACAGCGGCTGGCCGTGGCCTGGTGTTTGCTCTCCTCCGTCTCCATCTTCTCCTCCGCTCTCCCTCCACATCAAGGGAGATTTACTCCAGCTTATCTCTAAAGGGCCAGGATGAGCCTCGGCGACTGAGCGAAACAATTACTCACAGCTGCTCCCTATCTGTCCCACCGTGAGCAATTCCACTCAAGCCGCTGACGCCAACACTCGCATTCACACTGACTCCAGGATGGCCATAAACACACCTGTGTAAGGCCAAAAAACACACACCTGAAGGATGGCCACAGACATCTACAGAAGGGCCACAAACACCTACAGGAGGGCCACAAACACAGCTGCAAACAGGCCACAAACACCGACAGGAGAGCTGCAAACACACCTGCAAACAGGCCACAAACACACCTGCAAACAGGCCACAAACACACCTGCAAACAGGCCACAAACACACCTGCAAACAGGCCACAAACACCGACAGGAGGGCTGCAAACACACCTGCAAACAGGCCACAAACACACCTGCAAACAGGCCACAAACACCGACAGGAGGGCTGCAAACACACCTGCAAACAGGCCACAAACACTGACAGGAGGGCTGCAAACACACCAGCAAACAGGCCACAAACACACCTGCAAACAGGCCACAAACACATCTTCAAACAGGTCACAAACACATCTGCAAACAGGCCACAAACACACCTGCATCAGGCCACAAACACACCTGCAAACAGGCCACAAACACACCTACAAAAGGGTCACAAACACCTATGAATGGGTCACAAACACACTTGCAAACAGGCCACAAACACCGACAGGAGGGCCACAAACACCTACGGTAGGGCCACTAATACACACACAAAATGTCCAAAACACACCTACAGGAAGACTCCAAACACAGAGGGAACACAAACATACTTGCAAAACAGCCAAAAAACACATCTCCAGGGCAGTCACAAACACAGACACCTTCAAACGGGCCACAAAGGCACCTAGAAAATAGTCAAAAGATGCACTTACAGGGGGGCCTAACAATCAACAGGCATCCAACCAACCCACTGCTGTTTTATTAGTAACACTGATGAAATTCCTCTCAGCTCTGGCCTCATCTGCAGTAATGTGTAAACCGTAGAGCTACAGAGCTGACCAGAATCACTGCTGAAAATGGATTCCTATGAAAATCATACGACCAAACCCAAATGCAGACCTATTCCTTTGAGAAACAAAGCCGAAATATCCTAAATTAAACAAACCCCTCAGGTTGTAAATGCATTGTTTTCTACTGTAAAAAGAGCATTTGGACAGTAAGTGCCTTATTTTGGCGGCATGAGCGCAATGTCTAAAATCACAGATTATTGCGCTGGTGCAAAGCACCAAAACGCTTTGCACCAGGTAGAAGATAAGAACCTGAGAGAGTACGTGACCTACAGCACCTTTGCAAACAGTCTCTAGTGGACATCACAAGGAAGTTGAAAACAATATTACTCCTGCATTTTCCAATTAACTGGATGTAATTTAGACTCTACCATCAACCCTCTGGATTTCGCCTTGATGTTCTGTTTACAATATGTTTTTAATCAGAGGTTTTATACCACCATCTAAAGCCATTCTGCTTTTGTCACCATGGATATTTCATTTTAATATTCAGCTTAAATCCACATACGACCAATTTTAATACTCTACCTTAAATACTTAAAAGATGTTGTTTATGGCCACAAAATTTCTTTAAAGGAGGAAACTAGGGGGAATCCACTGAGCCATGATGGTTTCCCTTCCTGCTTCAGCTTTATTTGTTGGCATGCTCCATAAAAGAAGTGGATATTTTCCTTCAACTTTGGCTTTATAGCAGATTTTTGTTGTTTTACTCTTCCATGATGTTTAGGGCCGCCTCCAGCAGGTAATCTCAAGCATTAGTTCTTTATATGACTGGTTAATGGTGCGGATGATTCCCACCATCACAGAGCTGATCATAAACACATATCAGTCACAGTACAATACAGCAGTCATTGAGCTGCACTCTTCACATGATGATGTGTTTATCAGAAGCTCTGTAATAACAGCGATAACATCCCAGGGTTATTACAGAGCGGCCGTCTCTGCAGAAGGTGAGTCAGGAGGAGATTATGATGAGGACGCCAACAAAAGACGACATGTTGGATATTTATTTCATTTGCCCTGAGGGGAAAGACACAAAAACAATCCTCTATATCATGAGTCCACACAGCTCTGGACCAATATTGAACAGTTCAGTAACAGACGATTAATAAGCAACAGACTTACGGTTTGGAGGTTTGATTTTCTCAGTACTCGACGCTAAACAACACAAATTAAGAGATGATTTGTGTTTGTGAGGAGTTTTAATTGTTACAGCGTCATGTTCATGTGCATGTTTCCTGTTTGTGGAGCCACAAAACTGCCACAGGGCAATAAAATCTGTGACCAGTCTAAATATATCTGCACAAGTTAAGGAAGATTAAAATTCATAGAGAATAAATAAATACAAATCCTCACCATGGACATTCATTGTCGTTAATACAGTAATACAATGCCCTGTTTTCTTTTCATTTTTATATTCACATGTAGTTTGAGATCTTGAGAAAACGGAGAAATAGGGCACATATCTTCATCCTGTGGAAAGGAATAAAAAGTAAAGTCCAGACCAGCACTATGGTTCACATTTGTTACTTTGGGCCCTAATTTCCTAGCGCAGCGTAGGGTGGCAGAGCCTGGTGCACCCCGCGCAGTGGTAATTTCGTTCGGTGCACCACCGTGCACAGCTGATTTGGCAATTTGGTAGACCGGCCGCGCCGAGATGGGTGTACCAGGGCGAGGTGTCGACAGATTCAGCTTGGCGCAGGGACAATTTTGTGCCAAAAAACTGTGCAGAAGGTGCACTGAAAGCTCACCAGCTCCAACCCGGTCTATTCTCGGCGCAGGCAAAGCGCGCCTGAGGCAGTGGTAATTTGGCTGACAGGCGCACAGTGTGCACATGTCACCAAAACCTCACAGGCAGGTATGCAGAATTTCAGGCACATTTCAATGCAATAAACAATCACAGCAACCACTATTTAATGTAACCGTCTGAACCAGCATATACATTTGTATCTATATTAATTGTCCCGTCACATCTGATGTCAGATCAGAGACGTTTGTCATAATGGAAACTCAACCTGACGGCAGCTGGAAGAGTGACGCAAACTAACGAGTTCACATCTCTCAGCCAACCACAAACAGCCACATCATCCGATACGGAGTATCCGGCTTCTCTCATCTCATGAAATTCAAAAGAAAAGAAAAAAGAGAGAGACGCTCTCTGAATAAATGTAAGTCACTCAGTGTCTTAAGGATTTACCTGTGATTGCCCATATTTCTCTGTTTTAATCTTTATTCTTAACGTGATCTTAAAAGATGGAGTACATTATTGCAAGGAGGATGAGGAGGAGATACCGGGAGAGAGTATTTCACCAAAGGTTCTGCTATTTGGCGATGACAGACCAGAACTTCAGCTAATCAAACAATCTAACACGCATACCGCAGGTGGATCACAAGCATGATGAACGGATTAGCCTGCTGCTGTGTTTAAATGTAATTATCACTTAATTTTGTCCTCCTCTTTATGACACAGGAACAGATTACATTTGTCCCGCGAGGTGGTCCACATGGTGACGCACATCTGCGCTCTCCCAGTTGCTGAAAAGTGACAGCGGCTCTGACCTTCTTCACCACTGAGGTGAAATTGTCACTGCGCCTCACCCGCAGCGCATTTAAAGGCGAGGAGAGGCGTTCATTTGATTGGTGAAGATTACACTCAGCTGTGTTAAACCCACTCACGCCTACTCTCTTCCCTGTCTGCCACTGTGGGAGGGATGGAGGCGTGGGTGCGCCTCGCTGCACCCGACTGCGCCGTGCACGAAATTTGCAAAATGCCCTGGACACACCCCGTTGGCGTGGCGCAGCGCAGGGCAGGGCAGGTGCGCCGTGCCTGTGCCTGGTCTACGAAATTAGAGCCCTTAGTGTACATTTTGGTTTTGCTTTCACTGCTATTTTACAGGACTAACAGACTTTTCATGACAGACTGACATCATATCTTTACCAACTACGTTGGTTGCGTTTCTCCATACTTTCCATTGATTGGCATGTTGGTGTCTGACGTCAGCACGTTGTAGATGAGCGTGTAGCTCATCTGTGTTTAGACGAATGAGAGGATTTATGCTGCTGCCTCTGTAATAATGTTACAGGAGCTTTGTTGGAACTACCAGCTGCAACAACTACAGGAGCAACACAGCAGAGTGATCAGATACCATGGTCTGAGCTTTATTATCAAGAGGAAACTTTAGCTTTATTTATTTATAAGGTTATCATCAGGAAAGGAAGAGAAAGCTGCACTCAGTTCTGCACCCACGGTGACGCTGTGTCAGGAGAAATGAGAGAGTGTATCCCCTCTGTTTCATCCTCTCTGAAAACAACTAAAAAGTCACAGATAATTGCAGAGTCAGCCTTTAATAAAGTAGGCAGACCAAATTTCATTGAACCTTTGGTCTCCTCCTCTCCCCATGTGCTACCACAACTCATTTTGTTTGAAAAAAATTGCAGCATATGTCCTTCTTTCGGATTAGCATGTGTTAACTTCCTGTCACTGGTACGAATGATTGGACCTTTCAAAATAATGCTTTCACTCTGGGCACAAACCAAACCATGGTACAGTTTGGTCCGGACCAAGACCACCTCTTAAAGTCGGACCAAAGTTCAGCTTTTTGGTCCAGTCTGGGTCTGGTGGAGGCATTGACAAAAGGTTTGAAAGTCCAGACCAAATGACGTAGGTGTTGAGCACCCTAAAAATCCAGACAGGAACTTTTGGTTGGTGTTTTTTTTTTACCCATGTGGACTTGAAACTTGACTTGGACCCGAGGTTTGAGACTCAAACCAGTACTTGTATATCTCACTCATTGTAAGTAAGAACGTTTTTTAACCCTCATGTTGTGTTCGTTTCGCGTCAAACAGTTTAGTGTTCCCGGTCAGAAATGGCCATTCCACTGAGACTTACCTTAAAAAAAAAACTGTATTAATACGCATTTTCACTACTTGTTGTGTTAGATTGTTTGATTAGCTGAAGTTCTAGTGAATATTACAAGTTTTGAACTTCTATATATTTTAGTGGCCCGTTTTCCTCATTGATCTGATCTTATACACTTGAAAGCAAGTTCTAAAAAAACATCATTTTCAGATTATTTTGAGTATAAGAAATAATCAGATGACACATAGATTACTATTTATTACAGAGTAGTTTGGATCAAAGTTATCAAGGACATTTGCTTTGAAACCATTTAATTTATTTTATACAATCACAAAAGTAACACCTGTTGTGTTCCCGGGCAAAAGTGACCATGAATATTTGAACTGTGTACAAAGGAAATTATCACTAAAGTACACTTGACATTGTTGCAATATTCCAAGATCAATGTCTCCATACATTAACATACAACTAATAAGGACAAGGACATAACAAAAACAAAAAGCCCTCTGAGAGCGCAAACCTCCACCAAGGTAGCTCACATATTGCTGTTAAATCTACAAGCAATAGTTCCATGATAAAGTTACCATCATAATATGATTCATGACCCTGAAAACCCACACCTAGCACTCAGAATCATGTTGGTATCATTATTAGTTAGACAGTTACTGAGCAAAAACAATTGTTTGCTAATGGTGGTTATCTGGATCAACACCAAAATCTAATCATTCTGAAGTTGGGCCATTACCAACATCTCCTGAAAATTTCAGCAAAATCCGTCAAGTAGTTTTTTGGTAATTTTGCTAACAAACAAATACAGACGAAAACATAACCTCTCTAGCGGAGGTAAAAATCAGGCTTCTAAATGTGGTGGAGTGTTGACTCAAACTTCAGCAGTGTTTTTTTCATGCACATGTTGGACAATATGTGCAGGTTGTTGCGTGTCTCTTGCTAATATCTGCATTGCATTTGTAGCATGTTATGCTTGTTTTGACATCTCTTGGTGCACACAGACTACACCTCTGCCTCTTATCACTTCTCTTGCTGGTAGCAAACAATCTTGCTAAAAGCAAGAGAGACACTCCACCCACTTGAACCCAAACTTTGCTGATCGCTGCCAGTTTGTCTTCTTGACGATGGCCTGGTCTTGTTTCCCAGTTGTCAAAGCCACCAGTGACAACGTGAAATTTTTGAAGGGACATGGTGGCCTGAAAATTGTCCGACCAGACTCTGCATCCCATAAACTGCTGGTATATTTGTTTCTGGATCTGTTCACACCAGCCCAAATCAAAAGACCCATGTATGCGGTGATGTCTGTCTGGGTTAGCAACCTCCAATTGTCTCTGTAAATCCGTTTCCCCTCCAAGGTGGTCATGTTTACCACAGTGGTTAAAATGGCCTCTTCCTCCTCAAATCCATCCTCACCGTCATTTTCCTGGCCCCTCCCCTCCTCATCGGTGTGGTGACCATCAAGTATGTAATCAAGAACCTCAGTTACGGTGTATCGACCTGCCATGGTGCTGCCACCCTATGAACTGTGAGTAAAGTCTCAAAAGTACTATGCTCCTAACTTACAGGAAAAACTTCAGTGTTATTGAAACAATAGTGGAATTTTCTGTGAGAACTGTCAACACAGGTGATGGACCAGGGTATGTGTGTGGGTGTGTGTGTGGGTGTGTACACGCATGTGTGCTTGTGTGCATGCATTTATGTGTTTATCTGACATGTGAGGACATACCTTAGCACAGTTTTTACACTAATTGTTGTCTCCCTCATTCATTTATAATGGCATTAAAAGTGTACAAAAGTTGAATAAAACTCACAAAAATGAATTGAAATCAATACAATTGATTTTGTGTGTTCAAATCCTCTTTCTGGACAAGGTCATGGGATCTTAGGTCAATCTGAACAAATTAACTACTATTTTCAGAGATAAAACATTTAAATCAAAAAATTTGACTGGAACACAACATAGACTCTCACACATTGTTTTTCAGCCTCTAAATCTGGTGCGGGAGCAGCCAAAGGTCATAAAGAAGAGTACAGTTCACACAGCTGCCACAGACAGACAGGCTCCAGACCTCACCTGTACAGGTGAGTGACTGGGATGCTGCGTTCAGAAGGAGCGTTGTCTCAAACAACAAAAGTTTTGAAGAAGGCTCTTCTACAACATTTAAATTATTTTTACTCTTGCTCACCTGCTGTATCATGCACAACTGTAACAGGTTACAGTGATGAGGGAGCTGAGCTAAGGGCCTTGTAACATGATGCACATTTATCTTTGTTTAATCATTGTACTGTCAAGCCAAGACGTCTGCATGAAACATATGCTGTACAGTCCATCTGGCACTCACTGATCACCACGCCAATGCCCCAGCAGGTCATCTGAGGCATCCATCCGTCCATTCTTTATCCTTACCCCTCTCTCTCTTTTGGAGTTGGGGGGGTATTGAGCCTAGCTTCCAGATGATAACAGCAACATGTAAAGGCAGACAATCAGCATTAGCACTTGAGCTAATTGTCTGCTGTGGAACCATTTAGTCATATTGTGTGAATCACATTTATCTCACTTCTAAAACTGTTCACATGCTTAATGGAGGTTTAGGTTAAATATAAGGCAGAGAGGTTATCAATGTGTGACAGATCATATGACTATTCTCACTATCAGATGGCTTGCTTGGTGTTTTGTGATTCTGATACTCAATTATTTCTGCATATTGTCTCTTCTCTAGTATCAGCCTCAGTGCATTTGTTGTCATGTTAAACTTATTCACAGCTTAAGTCAAAGAATTTATTTTTCCAGACTTCTTGTATCAGCAGTTTAGCCACAAACTGTAAAGATGTGTAAAGCAGAGAGAGTTTTATTTATCAAATCTTCATGTTCGGCTGAGTGTAATCACTGTCACAGCAGACTGTATATTCTGACTCCACCGCCATAAAGACTTTCATCACAATTCAGAGCATAAAAACTCATCCTCAGCCTCCCTGTGGGGGACAGAGAGCATTTCCCCTTGGATTAAATAGCTAACTTGCTAATAGTTGGGGTAAAGTTGATTCTAAAAGCAAATAAAAGTAAATTCATTTGTAATAAATTACCTGATCTTTCATTGCACTATGATTACATTCTTTTAGCTGGGCAGAGCACTTTAGATGATTATTTCCTGATGTTTACCTGAAGAAAATATTAAGTATATACATTTAACAAACACTGTATTAGGAACACACAGTACCATGTTGGACCCCTTTTGCCATCAGAACTGCTCTAATTCTTCATGGCAAAGCTTCAACGAGGTGATGGAAACATTTCTCAGAGAGTTTGGTCCATATTGGCTCAATAGCATCACATTAATGATGAGATTGTCCTACTCCACCACATCCCAAAGGCGCTCCACTGGGTGTGAAAGATGTGCTCAGTCAGTTAAAACATTTTCCCCAGATGACGTCATTGGGGTGAATACCAACTCAACAAATAGCCTCATTAGTAGTGTAATAACATTTTAAGTGGCTTTACAGTAGGGCTGTTGTTTTCTGAGTCAAATAGCACACTTGGACTTAGTAACACGGCTTCTCCTGGACCTTCAGCGGAGCTCCTTTAAGCTGCTGCCATGTGATGTTGGATCAGTAAAGTGGGCACGACAAACACAACAAGGTGTGAGTCCTAAAGTCCATATTTTAAACAACAAGACAAATTAGGGATTTATATCACTCTGTGCTTCAGTGACCACTACCTGGCCCCACTGCAGCTCTCTGACCTTTTTTCATGAGGGGAGCTGCTGGCGGAGGGATACTTGGCCCTTTGTTACATCAGAAAGTAGTTCTACACACAGGGGCTTTTTTTGAGGAAAAGTTACTTACTGTAGCATTTTGTTGAGCCAACAAAGTTTTTTGAGCAGTTTTAACCTTTATGTAGGTTAATTATGAGACTTTTAGTGGTTATTGTTATGTACTGGCTTGTATCCGGCCCCAAATATCTCCCCACAGGGACAATGCTTGCAAGTTCCTTTTATAGCATTCATATTTACTACTGCCATGGTCTTCTAGCAACCCAACTTCAAAAAACCCCAAACTAACCCTTTAAGGACATGATGCTGGATTTAAGGTGATTTAAACTTCTCCTTGATCGTCCCCTTTGACTTCTTTTTATTGATAAAAAAAAACAATAAGCACTTTTTTTTAAAAATCATTCTTACTTTGCAGCATTTTGTTCACACCTGCCTTAAACACTTGGATAGTTCCTTATGTGGTGAAAAATGATAATCAGTGGATTTATGGAGGGAATGAATCCAGATTTATCAATATAAAGCTGTCTATCTTTCAGCGGTTCTTTAAAACTGATTTTCTGCCCTGAGACAGCCCTCGCCCATGGATATAGAGCAAAAACAAACAAACAAAACCACAAAGGTCCATTCTCTGACTTGAGAGCCACCTTGTGTTGTTAACTGCTGCAGGTTAAACTGGGATTGATCAACAGCTCTGTAATGTTGATGGATCATTCTCTCTTTTCAGCGGGGAACAATCAGCAGACAGAGTGGGACATCCGTCAGAGGGTCCCTGGGTTTGTCGGCTGTATTTTGGTGTCATATCTTTGGACAGCAGCGGTCATAAAGAGCCGAGGGAGTCCAGGGCCGCGGAGAGAGCCAGTCAGCCCATAAACCCTCCGCGCTCAAATGTTTTATGACAACACAGCGAGGAAGTGCAACAGCAGAGATACGAGCCGGGAACTGCTGCGAGAATATGAATTTTCTCTGGGATGCAGTGTGTATCCTGCTGTAAATAACTCCACCGCGCTCGCTCTGCTCACACTGTAAAAAACTCTGTTTATGGTGGCGTTTATTTTATTTGCTGTGCAGCTCTCAACGTTGGGCGGCAGAACTCGGCCAACAGAAAAAGGTTGAGCCTGGGAGAAAAAAATGGCATCAGTTCCAGAAAATACTGCACAATGAAACCTGCCGCCACCCTTTGTCATGCAGCCGGCCAGATGAGACGACGGCGGCGGGTGAATCCTAATCAGGGTTTCCATTCTTACGACGGTGGGTGTTCCCACAGTGGCTCCAAATGTTAATCCAGCATCATTATTTTTAATTGGCTGTAAAGTAAAATACCATCACACTTCATCTCCTGTTGTCCTCAGTGGAGAGCAGTGGCATTCTCTGACCTATTATAATAGAAAAAATCAGATGTCTCCAGATAAAGGGGCAAAAACAGACGGTTCACAGCACGTGTGTTAATGTTAATAAGGGGAGATTCAATGATCTGCCATGAAAAGGCAAACAAACATAGGAACACTTTTTCTGAGAGACTTTTAAATCATAGGCTTTAATATAGTTAAAAAGAAATATGGAATATCCTGAATATTAACCCTTTCATGCATGGCAGATATTCAGAATACAGGTTTAAACCATTCATGTTGCAGCACCATGTCCCAGCTACCAGGTGGTGAACTCCCAAACGTCTCAAGTTTCATAAAGAAATCATCTCTGTGTTTTTTTGTCAAATCGAGAAATTACATCATAAATCCAAAATGGCCAGCGAAGGGGGAAATGCAGAACACCCTGCAGGAATAAGTGTTAAAGCCTTCTAATTTCAAAGAATCAGACAGGTAAACAAATATATTCTAATTTAATAAGATGTTGGAAATCTTTTATGCAGATTTTAAAAGTACTTGTCTTGTATTCTTTTCCTTTTCAAAAAAAAATCATCTGTTCACTCCAGTTGATGTTTCACACTAAAGGGTTTATTCGGTGTATTCTACCTGCATTTCCATTTCACCATTTTTTTCTTTCTTTTTTATTGTATTTGGTACAATTCACAAGTAAATTGTTAAATTAAACAGCAATATTAAATACTTAAGATTTGTCATTTTATTTCAGTGCTAACACTTTATTTATTGGGTAATATAAAAGCAGAGGCCCATGTAAGGACAGGAAATCCTCTGAGTGTGCAGGGGGACGGCACATGTTTGTGTATTTGTTATAAACTTTGTCTAAAGTTTGTGTTATTACAGTGTAATTACACACACTGTAATAACTTATTCCTCTATAATATCATGTTTGCTCTCAGAGAGACTTAAGGCCAGGAGCTACAGGGTGACAGAGTCACATGATATTTATCATTTTTTTCATATTCAAATCATTTACTCTTTATAAATGTTTGTAACAGAAATCTGTTTGTGGATCTGTATTAAGTTTTATTGAATTACTGACAAAACAGTGGACTGCACAGTGGCACAGCAGGTAAGGGAGGTACCTCACTGCAAGGAGGTTGCTGGTTTGGTTCCTGTGACTGGGGAGCAGACCTTCAAAACAGCCATGGTGTCTGCCAGAAAACACGATGCAGGTGGAGGCTGCATAGCTATGACATCATTAACCCCAGGAAGATTTTTTAGGGGCATTTCCTTTAAAGAGGTAAAGCACATTTCTCCATGGACTTTAATAAGTAGTTCATATAATAAATTCATTCATATTTTCCACCCAGGGTAGGTTAAAGTGTACTGTTGTGATATTTTGAGTCTTCCTGTGGTTGCAGTCCTCGGTCTACGTTAGTTAAAATGTTTATTATATGTTTATAGCTTACTGACGACTTAATATTTATATAAAAAAATAATATCATGATCCCAAAAGCTATGTATGAAGGTGGGAGCACATTTGATTTATCTGATGATATAAAAATCTCACTCCAGCCAGACTCCAAAAATTGGCAAACCTGCATTACTGCTGCATTGCTTCCTTATCTCTCAGAGACTGGACTAGGTCAAAGGTCAAAATATATAAATAAATTAATGTTTGAATGAATTGACACTGGAAGCATGACTTGTTTCACTTTAACTCATGTTGTTCTTCTACCAAACTGGAAATGATTATCATTAGAGGTATTGATAAAGATTAAATAGTTGAATCAACACTGTTCAATCAACAACTCTCATTTGAAATGTTTGGTATGTATGACCAGGAAGCCTTTTGTATGCTCTTGCCTTGAGATGTAAGGTGTCTTCTGGGTAACAGGTACTTTTTAAATGACTTGGCTTCGTGGTCAGACTGTGGCTTCAGCCTAAATTCTTTCTGCACACCATCACAGCATTTGTACCGTACATTGTAGAGACATGGTGTGTGCAGTTGAAGCGATGAATTAAAGTCCTTCCTATATGCACTTCTTGGTTCTGGTAGTTTTCTCCATTATTGAAATTCCCAGCTTTCAAAGAATGTTGGAAAATGTAGAGGAGAGCACTAAAGGAGCAGCACATGCATCAGAGAGGGACATTCAGTGCATGGAGAGGCACATCTTTCATCCTGCGTATGAAAAGCTAATCAGGCGGCCTGATTGCACAGAGTGGCCTTTTGTAACGTTTTTAATCCGGTGAGTGTTTTAAGAAGTGCATAATTGAAATTCTGTTCAGGACGGCTGCAATTTTCGGCTGCGGAATAATGAGCCATCAGTTGGCCCTGGCTGGCAGCGTGAGCGACTGTTTTAAATGTGCCATGTGATGAACCTTTGATTGGTTCGCCAATGACTGCTCTGTATTGACAATACCACAGAGGGATGGGGGACTCTTTATTTAGTCTCACCCTTATCCTCTGCTGGTCCTAATTAAGCAGTCAGCCAGATTGAGGATCCATTAATGATGTCATTGTCATGCTAATTGGTGCTCGATGCTCTGAGAGTACATCCACAGTTCCAGTGTTAGCCTGAAACTGCAATTTATCAGAGATCTGTGCTGTGGTCTTTATCACAGGGAGGAAAGGCTTTTTTCACCAAAAGAACTGTCACCCACTGGATTATTTCTCTTTTTCAGACCATTCTTTGTGAACCGTAGAGATGGTTATGCATGGTATTCCAGGTAGCTCAGCAGTTTCTGAAATACTCACACCAGCCTGTTTGGCCACGTTCAAAGTCACTTAAATCACTTTTCTTCTCCACTCTGATGATTAATCTGAATTTAACGGGGTCATCTTGCCCATGTCTGCATGCCTGAATTCGTATGATTGGCCAATTAGCTATTTACATTGGCAAGAACGAAACGGGTATACCTAATGATGGTATACCTCAGCCAAAGATTCAAATGCCACAGTATGTATTACAAAAATAAAGTTTCTTTAAAAAACAGATTGAAATGAAAGTCTTTAAACAAACAAGTACAAAAACTACAGGCAGCTAAAGCTTGCACGCAACATAAGAATTTACCCCAAAATTTATTAACGGAAGAAAGTACTAGCTAACAATCACAAATTCAATATTCACAAAAGTCAAATTAGAGGCCCAGAGCTACATGCTGTCAGAAGTGCCAGAGAGCAGGCTGGGGCTTTTTGAAGAGACATCGGTTTGCTGTTGAGCCAATCGGAGGGCAGCCAAACCCCCCTCTCCAGCCAATGACAGGACAAAGATCCTCACACATACAGAGCATCCACTCCTCACACTCATACACACACCATACAGGAAGAATAAGCATGCTTCTGTAACAAAACTAACACCCAAATGCTGATTTTGTGGTTTGTTTTCACCGAAAAAATCCATCAAATTGTGAGGAGCTCTTTGCCCCACCTGGAGAAATCTGCAGCCCGTTCAGAGTCCTTAGTGAGACAGAGCTGACCAGAATCACTACGGCTGATGTATTCACTATTGAAATTAACTGTATACAAGCCTGCTTTAAAATATGCCTAACCATCCCTTTAACATATCATAGTTGCTTGGATTAATCCTTGTTTTAAAGCTGTTAAGTAAAATAACTGGTTAATGTTTGATTTGAATTCTAAAAAAGTTTTAAAAAATGTACTTATATATATCTTAGTAAATGTTCACTTGATTACACCAGCAGAATCCATCTAATAAAACACATTTACAACTCATGCTCTGCTTTTTTTCCTGCATGGTCAGTAAAATATTTACATTTTTTATATGCTCGTCTCTTGTAACATGTTGTCATGTTTCTTCCCTTTATCCCCTCGTTGCTTAAAGAATCCTCCTGTACCTTTAACATCTGAATACATGAATAAATAATCTGATGCATGGACTAAGTAACTTTCTGGATCCATGCGGTGCTCTACAAATAAAAAGTAAAAATATTTTCATTAAAAGCTCTAATTAGCAGTGTAGTAAAGGCATAGTAGTAAAAAAAACCATGGTGCTCTCATTTAAAATGATGCACGACATCAGCTCATCTGTACAAGCTGTTTTAATGTGCCTCTCCAAACAGTGGGAGCTGTTGGTTTGCAGGAGGTAAAGTTGATCTTGCAGCAGGATGCTCAGAAGCTCCTGACTGTGATGAATCCATCAGTGGGTGTCATCTCTCCACAAGACTTTAATGACACAGAGATCGTCGTAGGATTCAGTTATCACAACCAGAAGGACAATTTATACAGTTAAGACTGTTCAGACTACAGACTTATCCACAAAGAAAACTGTAAGCTGTGTGACGATTGATTTAATTTGAGGTGAATATTCTATTTTATTCTCTTCTATTCCTGTGACCTTGTGTGTTTTGCTGTTTAGTGAGAGCTTTCAGATGAAGTGCCTTTAGACTATGGAGTAGTGAGAGGGCCAAATTACCAGAATAAATGTGTAAAAAAAAAAGCAAATACAAGTGGAAAAATAAAGACAAATAAGTAGAATAAAAAATTTATATTGTTGATGTATAAAGCAATACTAATCAAAAAATGAATCCATAAAAGAAAGGATAATTAAGGTGAAATATAAAGACAAATAAATAAAAAAAAAATCTTTATCTTTTTTTCTTGAAGAAATGTGCTTATAAATAAAATAAAAAATAAATAGTTTGGCTATATAAAGCAAAATTAAGCAAAAAATAAATCCAGAAAATAAAAGGTGAATAAAAGTAGAAATAATAATAATTAATAATAATAATAAAAAAAGACAAATAAATGAAATAATAAAAAATGTGCTTTAATAAAGCACATTGATTTTACGTTATCAGTGATCAGTACATTGCCATTGCTTTTTAGATGTGCTTTACTGTTGGTTTTACTGCGCACATCAAACTCCACATTGTCGTTGCTTTAACTGCTTTGTTGTTTCTTTTTTTCCCTTTTTCTTTTTTTCTTTATTTCCTTACTATGCCACTTTTAAAAGCAAAGGAAAAATGCGCAGAAAATGTAGGAATGTAGTAGGAATGTCATTGTGCGCAGGTGCAGGATCAGGATCAGGATCAGGATCAGGATCAAATCAGGAGGAATCCTACGGTGGCCGCCGAGATAGGTCACAACAGTTGCAAAAACCACAAATGGTCTGCATAAAGGCTCAACACGTCTGCATGAACCCACAACGGAAGTGAAACGCCAACTTTTTCGAGTCTTGCCTCAGTCCACAACAAGCTGATAACCTCCATTCTTTCGACTGTGTGTCCAAAGGAAGAGACAGGCAGAGCTCGCCCCCCGCTAACTAGCTTAGCTCAAACACTGGGAGTCAATGCGAAATGTTAGCCTGCCTCTGTATACAGTCATAAGATAAACTCTTCAGCAACTCTAAATGGTCCTGTGTGCTTGTTGTGACTTGTTTTACAGCGTTATGTTACATTATCTTCTACTTCCATCTTCATCTACTCCTAAGAAGAAGCTTTGTTCTGCTGACTAACTTACGAACATGTTTGTGGTGGGGATGTGATGTTTGTGAAAGAGTCGAGCCTTTTGAACGGCTCTTTTAAGTGAAGACAAGGACCGATTTGCACTTATGAACGTGGCCGTAAGCCAGTGAACAGAACAAAGCCTCTGTTTAGGAGTAGACGAAGTTAATAGTAGAACTTAACGTAACATAACGCTCTTCAACAACTCTAACAAAACTTTTGAGTCGCTGAAGAGTTTATCTTATGACTGTATACAGAGGCAGGCTAACATTTCTCATTGACTCCCATTGTTTGAGCTCAGCTAGTTAGCGGGAGGCGAGCTCTGCCCGTCTCTTCCTTGTTATTGGACACACAGTCGAAAGAAAGGAGGTTATCAGCTTGTTGTGGACTCGGGACTGAGGCAAGACACGAAGAAGCTGGCGTTTCCTTTCCGTTGCGGCTTAATGCAGACGTTTTGTGGTGTTGAACGCTCTGCCGTGACCTATCTATAGGATTCCTGATCCTGATCCTGCACTTGCGCACAATGACATTCCTACTGCGCACATTTTACTGCGCATTTTTCCTTTCCTTTTAAAAGTGACATTGTATTATAAGCGGTAAAAGAAAAAAGAAAGAAAGAAAGAAAAAAAAAAGAAACAAAGTAAGCAGCTAAAGCAATGACAATGTGGCACTTAATGTGCGCAGTAAAAGCAACAATAAAGTGCATCTCAAAAGTAATGGCAATGTACTGATCATAATGTAAAATTAATTTGCTTTATAAAAGCACATTTTTAATTATTTTATTTATTTGTCTTTATATTTCTACTTTAATTAGCCATTTCTTTTATAGATTTATTTTTTGATTAATATTGCTTTATATAGCAACATTATTAATTTTTTTATTTTATATATTCATATTTATATTTCCACTTTTATTTGCTTTTTCTTTTATACATTTATTTTTCGTAATTTGGCACTCTCACTACTCCGTATTAGACTATGGAGAAGTTGCAGATCTTGTTAAAAATGTGCTTTTATGGAGACTCATTTCTGCTTTTTAAGTGTAAGTAAGAGGTTTATTGAAGTTGGGTTGGATATGGCATTAGCCTGAACATTAGCCACAGTGACAGAGACTAGCTCTGCATCAGGACAGTAGAGCCAGCATGGAGGCATTGCTACAGAAGGGGCCAACCTCACTCTAAGTTATTTTAAGAATTTAAGTTGAAAACATGCTACAAAAACAGTGAGGGGTGATTGTACGCTATATTGGACACTATTACAATGGCAAGCCTCTTTGCTTTGGTGCTACTTCAGTTACACCACAGCATCAGTGTCACTCCAGAAATATCAGCTATTTTCACAAATGTTTTCAGATTATCCCACTAAAGATTTTATTCCAGCTCAGTTTACCTCCTTAACAATGTCCATATAGTGTGTTTTAATCAGATAAAGAATTATAATGAAAACCATGTCTTTAGAAAGAAAGCCTGTAAGAAAAGGTTTATTTCTCTGTGTCACAATAGCCGCTCTCTCTATTTCTCTCTGGAGATGTGCATTCATGTTTGGGGCTGAATGAAGGGGCCGAGGGAGCACAGCATCAATCCTCAAAACACAAATGAAACAAGAAGAGTCCGAAAAAGAAAGGATGACATGTTGGGTTGTTGTGGGAGTCAGAATTTTTACTGATCATCTCATTCTGATTGTTCACATCAGAGAACACTTCACTGCAGGAGTGATAGCTGCAGCCATGTGGCTTATGTGATACACTAAAATATTTTGACACTGAAAACAGTGTCTTACAGTGTCTACAAAACTAGTGTTTTAAGTGGAGGTAGCACTAGAGCTGCTTTTAATACAACCAGCTTAACACAACCTTTAAAAGACAAACATGAAGCAGAATATCAAGCCTTTACTGAAAATACCAAAGATAAAGGAAGGGCTGAAACAACAAACCTTGGACTTTAAAAGAAGGAGCTGGATCAGCCTGATTCAATATCTGTGATCAGATCCATCTCACCAAACTCCAATCCACGATGACCTTGAGCGCCCCAAAGCAGCACGTTCTGGTTCACGTTCTGTATTGCAGTTGCACCGCCTACTGCATCATCTAATTGGCCTGTGATGAATGTGATTGACAGAACAATGGTCCACTGAATATGCTTCTGAAAGGTTCTGCTCTCCACAAACTCTTTCTTCAGTCCACCTGGCGTGTCAGATTAGAGATTGAATTCATTGCCTTGGAAAACTGGCGAGCTTGGTAGTGAAGAATTGAGGTTTTTGTTGTCTTGGAGCTTTTGGATTATCAGTTTGCTCTATTGACTCTACAGAGCACTGCTTTAATGGAGTAAGGTTAACAGTAACATATAGCAAGGTAAAAATTCACCAGAGACTTTAAGAGCTCAGTAGTTTGTCTCGTGTCACTACTGAGTCTTCTGCTCATTGGATTGATTCCTCCATTTTTGAGGTAAAGCGTGCGTAATGCATGTACTGCTGTTTTGGGGGTCTCACACACAAGGCTGCCCAAAACAGGGGGTCACATAAGGGCACATGAAGGTTTGTGATGATGTGGTCAGTCCTTAATTTAGACTGTTATTTCCTATTAATTTAAACCATTTCTTATGAAAGCAGAAAAAAAATCACTTTTTTGTCATTGCCTTATCCAAAGTGTAAACACCCCCCTCTTGAAATGGGACAATTAAATTTTTACCTCCGCCAAGGAGGTCATGTTTTCGCCAGGGTCTGTGTGTCTGTGAATCTGTTTGTCTGTTAGCAACATTACGCATAAATTACTGGATGGATTTACATGAAAATTTTACCAGAGATGTGGTTTGGTCCAAGGAAGTGGCCATTACATTCCAGATTGATGTTACAAAAAAACACTTAAGTTTCTAACGGCAAATCCCATTCATTTACGTTATTATGGGAATTGTAGTTTATTTGCAAACTGGCGTCAGCATTTTTTTAAGCTTTTGGCACTACATTTCCCAGCTTCCCTTGCAATGCCAGCGGAGGAGTTCTGCTAACACAGCGGCAAACAATACCCTGGTAGATTGGCATGACTGAGCTGCTTGGCGGAGGTCTGTGCTCTCAGAGTGCTTTCCTAGTTGGTCATTTTAACGATGTGGACAGTACCGTTAAATTTAACTGTTAGCATAATAATGTTTGGTGTGTTCAGCCACGCTAAGACCGTCAACAAGGTTTTTTTTTTTTGGCTCTAAAGCTGCCCAGAGGGTGAATGTTTCCAGCACTTACATGCATCATGCACATGTTGATATTAGTATTGTTTTAAATCTATAAATATTTCATTTATGCTGTTATCTGAGTGACAGGCCTGTGAATGTGGTTGGAAACTGTGGGGAGAGAGTGTGGAATGACAGGCCCATTTACTAGTCATTTCAGGGCCCAGACAGTTTTGGGGGTCAGCAGGACACAGAGAAGCTGCTGAGTACACGAGAAATCAAGAAGCACACGTGTCACCCTGTGAGACAATGCAAGAAATATAAAAAAGGCAATGGGGGATTCAAGGTGTGGGCTGCACTGCACACTGGCTAACACTGGCTGAACATGAGGGCCTGCTGTAACAAACACAGCATCACAGACTCACCTTAAAGTGCGAGGGAGTTTGAGGACTGTTTTAGGGCCTCACAGCAGGACTACTCAGGACTAGTCCAGATCCAACAGGATATGAATATTCCAGTTTTTCACCAATCAGACCATTTTGAGCAAATTTTTTAAATAGTTTATAATAATGAACAATTATGAACTAAGTCCGGTATAATCAAGTTTAATGGAGTTGAATAAGAGCTGCTTGTTACATCTTTTGCTTAATCAGGTTAACAGATACAAAACTAAACAAATGCACAAACATTATGCAGCTGTGTTTTTAGGTGAATTTGGTACTCACAGATACACATATTTAAAAAGTTGGATCAGGATCTGGAACCAAAAAAGCTGATTGGGACATTCCTTAAGGTCTAGCCTTGTTCATGCAGCCAGTGGCGGATCTAGGATTTAGTAAGGGGCCATCAAGGGGGGACAAGTATTTGTCCAATGTGCATGCAGTCACATTTATGATAAAGCACACCCAATCACACCTTGTTCAAACATTCTAATTAAATAAAGTGTAGCCAGTAAAACTCATTTTCAGTTTCACATTTGAGGATGTGAGCAACTTAAAAGGAAATAAAATAGAATTCAACAACATGTTTCACAATTTCATATTCAAAAACATTCACTGTTTAATCTTATATTTTGTGTTCATCCAAATGATAGTCTTCTTCTGTCAGCTATAATGACGGTGGACCTGCCTATTTGGAGCACTACTGCCACCAATGGTTGGGCTTGGAATTTTAAGTCATTGATACTCTGATTGTCATTCTCTTGCAAAACAACAGATGAGTGACAGGACAGGGGCACTTCAGGGAGCCAATTAGATTTCAGATGGGCCCGCCCCTAGAAGTGCCACTGTATGCAGCTACAGTAAACATTGGAGCACAGAGCCGTAAAGCTGAGAGGGGTGCTGTCAGACACAGCTCATGGGGATAAACAGGGTTGCCCCCCCCCCCAGGCCACCCATCTGGACACACCCCTGCTGTTTCTGCCTCCCCTTGTGAAAAGAACAAACCCGCCCCAGTGTGCTCCTCAAGCCAAGAATCACAGTATTTAAAGAGAAAAGTGGTCATACTCCTGTTCTTAAATAACCAATCACATGGCGTCCCTGCTCCGTGCTGTTTAAACAATACTTTGTGCCTATTTCACAACCATGCCCCTCCCTCCTTATTCCCGCCCGCTGTGTTAGAGGAGCCACATAAGGTGAATCTTGAAATAAAGTCGGGCCTCTCTCACTTTGAAAAGTTAAAAGAGGCTGCCCGTTCTGTGAAATCACTCTTGGTAGCAGAAAAGAGAGCTGGAGGTGTTAATTTCATGGGTTAGGTCTTAAATTGAGCTCTGCAATTTTCTCCCTGAGTAGATTAGAGGAAGGTCTCACTGTCCTCAGGTAAGGCGGCCCTCTCCTCCCCTTGACTCATCACATATTGATTCCTTCCACCGCTGCTTGACCCTCGCTCACCCCACCGCCGCGCGTGCCCCTCACGGCTTTGCACGCCAAACCTGTTTACGGTGGGAGAGATGCGGCGCGCGTGGCCGGCGGAGGGAGATCAGCCCTCAGGGGGGCAACAACAGCAAGCCCACACCGCCACCGCCAAATGGGCTGAGCCCCCGGCACATTTGTTGACGACGTGCCGCTTCGATCACACAGTGAGAGCATTATCTTTATCCTCGGGCTGAAATGCATTTCATTACTTACATCTGCAGGATGTGAGAGCGAGCTGCTGCTGTCAGAAATATTGAAGAGAAGCTGCAGAGACCGAGCCGTCTGGTCAGGAAATCATGCTGCACCAACAACCCCCCCCACCCCCTCCCCCCATGACCCAAAACACCACAGAGCACTGAGGGTCACCAAACCAAGCCATAGGGTTCTCACACCCCCCCACCCAAAGAACCCAAAACATACAGACTTTTGTCTGTATGCAAATATTGCTGAAAATAAGACGTAGTGAGAAAAGTTTGACACCAGTCAATTGACTTAAATTTCACTGCAGTGTGTGTGTTAGTTTATATTGTGCTATTTTAACGATGCATGTTCTCTGCACACGGAGGATGGATTACGAGTCCTGATCGTGGGTGTAAAGTAGATCAAACCAGAGTGTCCCCCCTAATTAGTGATGGGCACGGCAGTTCTTTTAGATGAACTGAATCACTAGAATCAGTTCACTTGAAAGATTCGTTCACCGAATCAACGAATCATTCAGTGCTTGGTGGGAGGAGCCAGCGACTCCGACTTCCTGAACTGATACATGGCTGAACGGTTCAGGCTTCAGTTCAGTTCACTGACATATTCATGACTTTCTGTGGATGTGACTGACAGTTCTGACTTTAAAACTATAAGAACTATCAAATAGCCTGCGAAGTAAAAGCTTAAAAGTTATTTTGTTGTTGTTTCATTTGTACTTGATTTAGTTTTTGCCATTCTTTACTCTGCTAATCATAATGTGTTCTAGAAACTAAATCTGTTAAAACAAGGGGAGGTGTGTGTTTATGTTTATATGGCTTGACTCCTGTTTCAGTGTCTCCTGCAGTACGACGTTCAGTGAGTGATATGTTCACTGAACAGTCAGACTACAGGACATTCAGTGAAGGATTCACACTGAACATGCACCATTCACTTGCAAATTTTCACAATGAGAGGATCAGTCACGCATTTTCTCAAACTGCGGGTTTTATGCATTACTTGTTACATGCTGTGTCCTACTGTACGTGAGTTGTTGTGGTGCCAATATAGCTGAATTTAAAAAAAAGTTCATTTTTTCCGAGGTACACTTGAACATACCACACTCCGATCTCCTGCCTAGTACCTGCTCCAGATGGTGAGTCTCACGTTTTAAGTTTGTTTACCTGGGAACTAAATCTGTTAAAACAACGGGGAACAACGGTCGTCATGAAAGTGTATCCCTCAGGGGAAAATAATTCAGGAGAGTGAAGTTCACTGAGTGCTTCATTCACTGACTGATTCAGGAGGAGAGTGAGGATCACTGAGTGATTCAGGTGTCGGCAACGCGGTGCGCCGACCCTCCCTGCAGCGGCTCGCCGGCTGCCCGCCCGGTGCTTCTGCGGGCAGCTCAACTGAACTGAAAAAACGACCAAATCATTTGAGGAAGTGATTCAGTTCAGTACGTTCACATAAAAGACTCGTTCTTTTGAACGAATCTTCGCAAACGACACAACACTCATTCCCTTTAAATCAGTGCAAGGTGTTTTGGTATTCACACAGTGGGTTTAGTCATCGGGTCTAAATTTCAGCTGGATTACTTAATTCCTCTCCTTATATGGTTCAGCTGTCCTCAAAGAACACACAGAACACTGCATGAAATATTTAATGAGTGATTTTTTCATTGAGGCATCCAGAGCAAAAGAAACAATCAAAAAGATGAAAGTCAAACCTCATTAACTTCTAAATCTCCAGTTGAACACACCTGGATCAGGTAGACTTATGTACAAGTATAAACCTGTTTACTGTTTATAATTTACCTGTTAGCTTTAAGCCTTTTTGTTTTGTTGTCCTATGGGAATCCTTGGCTCTGTTCTCTATTGCATGGGTAAAATGCACTTCAATGCACAGTCTGTATTATTATCTGTGAGCATAAGAGATATATTACTTTGTGTACATATATTATAAATGTAGCTCATTGTTGCTTCAAAATCTACAACCGTGTGTGTTTCTCTCTTTTCTGGGAGTACTGAACAGGCCTGTCTGCACAGGAATGTGCACAAAAACCACACTAGTCCTCAGCTCTCTGTGTGGTTTTAGCTCCAAACTGAATTCTCCAGCAAATGCTCCTATGTTTTATGGTAGATGAGTGCTGCCGTTGATCCTGTGTGTGTGAAACAAGCTCAGTTAAGTGTGTGTTTATCTATTATGGGTCCTCAGAACAGCAGAAACACTGACCACAGACTGTGGACTTTAGACCAGGTAAGAGGAGGCTTGAAGCACAGTCATACTTTGAGCTCTTGTGTTAGGAACACACCAGCATTGCCCCTGACCACTCCTCCTTTTCAGACAAACAGATCCCTGGGCTCGGACAGGAGTGCAGGATCATTTGGTATTTTAAGGGCGTGAGTGCATGGCGTATAAATTACACATGTCAGGCAGAATCAGTAAATTGTGCTTCATACCAAAACACCTTGTGCTGGGGAGGGCCTTAAATCTCCAACTTCAGTTTTACACTCGTACTTTCTCTGTCATGCAGTTTCATCTGTGTTTGTCTCAGCTCAGCCGTGCCCTGGTCTGGTACCAGTGCCTCATATTTTCATTACAGTGTAAATTCATCAGCCACTTTAATAAGTACACCTTGCTAGTTCCAGGTTAGACCTCTGTTTCTCTTTTGTTTTGTGGAATAGAAAACAAAAATTCATAAAGCATTAAAGTATTTCATTGACAAAGAATCAGCAAACAAGCAATTAATTGTTTTTTTTTTAGTTCACTGAAGTTTTTAAGTCCAATGAAAACAGATTTTTCAGTTTTTGCAATGCACAGAAATGTCTTACATTTTTTACTGTTTTAATTTCAGAAATATATATTTTTTTAACTAAATAATATTGTGTTAAATGGAAGATTGTTGAGTGCCACATGTTTCTGTGTTTCACTAAATTTCGTTCAAAAATTGTGTTTTTTGTTAGATTTCACTGAGTGATTTTTCACGTCAAAATCATTGTTAGTTTTTTTTATTGCCTGGAAAACAAGATGAAATGTTTTATTGGTTTCATGCAATGTTTTCGTATTTCATTCAGTGTTTCCATTTTTATTTTTGTGTGAATCAGTGTGTCCATAAAATCTTTGGTGTCAAATTAAATGCTAAAGAAACATTTGCATGTGTTGAATTGAATGTGTTTGTGATTTGTTTTATTTTTTTATTTTCTCAGTGAATGTCTTTTTAAAGATGATCCTCAGGTCCATTGCACTTCCCGCTCTTTGGTTCTCTAAACGAGTTCTTTTCTCCAGAGAGATGAAACCACTCCTGTTTGGCCTGTTTTCTAACTAAACCAAAACTCGTGAGGAAAAGTTGCAGAGTGAAAATGAGCAGCTTTGTTTGTGATCGGCGTCCTGGTTGGGCTATAATTCCTAATTAAATTTTCTCATTGAAACCTCATTTGAGAAAGGTGGAGAACGGCGCTCTCTCTGCATCGTAATTGAGTCAGAAATGAGCAGCCGGAGCACTGAGCCGGCCTGCCTTTTAAAGAATAATGGCGTCATTTGTTTTGTGTCCATTAACAAGGAACGCCGTTTTATTAATTCCTCAACTTGGTTTCCTGCATCTTCCTAATTAATTCCATTTTGTTTTTCCCGCTAAGGAAGATTCTGCAGATTAATGATGTGGAACAAAAATGTTGTGGAGATGCTGATGTGCTTCATCTACATGGGGGTGAAATTTCTGTCATTAGAAACAAACGCCTGATGACTACAACTTCCCCTTTTTGTCAGTGCAGCCATTGTTGGAGTCCTGCGCCTGGAGGCTTCATTCTGCCGCTGTAATTGATTAGACCAGCACTGAAATCAAATGACTGCTGTGGTAGGAAAAAAAACTTAATAAATGCAGTTCTGACAAGAATCTTACCACCTATGGTGCGCAGATATGAGCACTGTGATGTCTTTATGTAGCCAGAGGTGAATTTTCAGACTCTTGAGTAAAAATATTAACAGACTAGAGACATGAGGGACCATAAAAGATGTTCATAAATATGAGGAGGAAATAAGGATGTGAAGATGTACTGTCTTTTAACAGAAACAAACAGAAATCTAAACCTCATTTTACTTTTTAGGTCGTGCCAGCAAACACTTCTCTTCCTGATCTAAAAGACTCTGATTGGCCTGTGCTGCTTTGGGCTGCTCACAGTCGTTGTAGATTGGAGCTCGGCGAGATGGATCAGCCTGATGACACTGAATCAGGCAGATCCAGCTCCACTGCAAGGTAAGGAAACCAGACTACCTGCAGACAACTCAAGCATTAACAGGAAGAACATGAAAACTCCATACAGAAAGGCCCCAACCCACTTGGAGTAAATCCAGCAACGTTCTTGCTGTGAGGCACGCGCACTACCCTCTGCACCACTGTGCAGGCACAATATCAGTCACAACGTTCTAATCCAGTGAGAGCTGACTCATATAAGTCCTGGCCAGCGCAAAAGAAAGGCTTGAAAAGCTTCTGACATACCTCAATTTTACGTCTCCATGGAGACCTTTCAATGGGAAATCCTGCACCACAGGTGACTGTATAAGGACGACTCCCACAGCCACTGTGTCACCTCGTTACATGGATCCACAGAGTCCATTTGATGACCAACCCTGCACTGCAGTTGAAAAGTCCACCAGAATACTCCGATGGTGGATCCAGACTTGCTGTATTTTACTATTGGTGCTTGTTCTCATGTCAGTGATCATGTCATCGAGTCAGGGCTTTTAGACTGTCGGAGTGAGCTGCTCGTCTCCTGCACTGAAAATGAGCCTTTGCTGGTTTACAAGAAACTGTTTCTGGTCCAAAGACCGGAACAGCCACCGACATGGTTCCCTCTTCACATCTGTTAGGCTGTGTGTGCTGCCATCTTGGATCCACCTCTGAATCTGCTAAAGAGGACTTAAATATGGGGTGCTGGTTTGGCTCAGGCACGGCCCAGGCACATGCTCCAGCCAACCCTGTGGCCAGTTTGCAGAGTGTCCTCCTCCTACTCTGTCTCGCCCCCTGTCACAAGCCACAAGCCTATCCACTGTCTCTCTCTCTCCTGTCAATAAAGGAATTAAATGCAAAAAAATAAAAAAGGGGGACTGATGTATGGCTTTTATAAAAAGGAGACTGATGCTGAAATCCAGTTTTATTGAACATAAACATGTTTCAGAGTCCTCCTCCTTCAGTCGGCTGTGCTCAGGTCTTCACTGATCAGAGCAGTGCAGGAGGTCTTCTTCAGACAGTTGTCTCAGATCCTTCTTTCTTAAGGGGATAGTTTAGTATTTTTGAAGTGGGGTTGTATGAGCTCGTACCAAGTACAGAGGGTATTTTCGCCACCTAAAAGAACTCCCATCAAAAAACAATACCACAGTTTAGGAGAACGCTACCTATGCGTGTTTTTAAGTGCTAACCAACTCACGTTGCGAATTCCTCCGAGCAGCACTTCCTTGAGCCGCTGAATCACTCGCCTCCCTCTCAGCTAATGTAAACATAACAAGCTAGCGGTAACTCTTATCAGGCATTGTAGTTCTTTTGTTCTGACTCTTAGCGGTGTGAGGAAGAAACAAATTAAAAACAAGTGATTATGACAGTGACGATGAAGTTCACAGAAGAAGAGCTGCTGCAGATGGAGACCAAACAGACCGGAAGAAACAGAGAGGGAACATCGGTGGAAACTGGAGGTCAAGAAAGAGTCGGAAATACACAGTGGTGCGAGTGAACTGTGAACTGCAACTCAATGCCCACGGACCCCGAGTGCTGCTGCTGCCATGAGTGGACCTTGGTTACAGACTGACTTCAGGATCTGTCTGAGTCAGAAGATACTGGAGACTCTCACGCCGTCTGCATCATTCATCAAACAGATTTTCCTGCTCTTCTGAATGCCCGAGTTTTGTGGACATTCTTCAATTTCCCGAAGATAAACTGGAAAAAACGTCCCAAACCTGAAGGACCTAATGACAGTTTATCCTCAAAGTAAGTAATAATGATCCGTCAGAGACAAACAAGCAGAGTAGAGGAGGTTTACCGTAACATTGCAGACTACCTGTGTGTGTGTCTCTCTCTCTCTCACACACACACATGCACACACACACACACACACAACCATTACTGTGTATTAGCCTCTAACTTCTGCTACAACTCAATCTTAGCTGTTTCTGATGTAATAATATAAATATACCATCTCCTAAATGCAAGAATATATTCAGATTTTGCCGTGACTTTATATAAATTGTATATAGACATATAGATATGTACACTGTCAGGTAACGAGAGATGGAGGCATTTGCTGTATATGATGTTGCCACATGCCCTTGTTACGAACAGGAACACGGTGAAAGCTATGAGTTTTCCACGATATATATCTGTTTCTGCATCCAGGGAAGCAACACAAAAACCCCATCTCCAAAATATGTGTCAAATAATCTGCTATCAATGAGGCGCCTGAAGCCGCTAGCTTGTTATGTTTACAACAGCTGAGAGGGAGGCAGAGTGATTCAGCGGCTCGCAGGAGTGCTGTGCGGAGGAATACGTGACGTGAGTCGGTTAGTTCCAGATAAACTTTATATTTACGAAAAGTTAATGCACTTGAAACTGTTTCTAGGTAGTGTACTCCTAAACTGTGGTATTATTTTTTGATGGGAGTTCTTGTAGGCGGAGAAAATACCCTCTGTTCTTGGTACGTTACTTCCATGTTTGCGGCTATATCTGCGTAACAGACTCTTACCGACTGTGGCTTACTGAGGGAGAGGAGAGAACGCTCTACTGCATCTAAGGTACTTAGTGGACATATGGAGCTCATACAACCCCACTTCAAAAATACTGAACTATCCCTTCAACTCCTGACACAGACTCCTGCGTTCCTTTGATCACAGATGTGATCTTAGGGTAAAGGAATGAGTCACATGGTGCTGATCAGGTGATTAAGGAGGGTGATCAGCCCTGTGATTTGTTTTTGGGACAGAAACTGCTTTACTGGGAGCGGTGTGAGCTAGGGTGTTCATTCGGTTTGTTGAAAGTGGCTCCAAAAATTGGCCCACGTTTTTCCTTTAGATGATCAGGAGTCAACAGTTTTGGAGCAGCTTCAGCACACACTTTGGACATGTTCGTTTATTTTTTTATTTTTTATTTTTTTTTGGGGGGGGGTTCTTTTTTTGTGCCTTTTTTGACAGGAGAGAGAGAGAAAGACAGTGGCTAGGCTTGTGAAAGGGGGCGACAGAGAGTGTAGGGGGAGGACACTCTGCTAACAGGCCAAAGGCTGGGTTCAAACCAGCAGAAGTATGTATATGAGCCTTGCCTGGTTGTTTACCACTCCACCAAACCAGCGCTCCAACATGTTCAATTTTTAAGCAGAATTTGGCAAACTGTCTCTTCATCACCTGAGAGCATTTCTGCTCTTATTCCTTTCCTGAGTCCTCCATCATTTCCAACAATTTGTTCAATTTGTTAAATGATTTTTAGTTTTTTATGTGCATGATCGCCTGGGACATTTATTGCAGTGTCTTCATGCTCTTTAGTAAATGTACAAAAACATTCGGCTGCTGTTTTGACCGATTTCAGCAAAACATTTGAGTTAATAAGTTGCTCAGCCTTTAAGGTAATCATTTTTTGCGACTTGACCAGTGAACAAAAGACGTCACTTATTATAGACGTACAGAAACCTTAAATACTGTGGCTGTGAATCATAAGATCTGAACAGCGGTCTATTTCTTTGTTGCTGGGATGCAGTGAGGTGAATTTTGTCTTTAAAACCTGCCAAGGATGTTCTCTCTTTTTTTTTTTCTAAACAAAATTTGATAATTCTTCCATCTGCTTTTAAGAGTGCTATGGTGTGTTCACATCCTCAGGCTAAATCTCAGGTACAGAGTTCACACTGCCGTTACACCTGATGAAGGAGTCAGAGGTGTATCGGAGGATGAAGAGCTTGTTCTTGGAAATCCTTGATTTGCATTTTCAGAAGCAGCTCCACACGAAGGCCTGAATCAAAGACTTCACAGCAGGCTACCACACTCACACTCACTGCTCTGCTGGGCTCAGCGTGCAGTAAGAGCAGCGTTTCCTCACCTTATAATTCACTTCAATAGTTTTATTCCAGCCGAAGCTCCTTCACATTCTCCTCATCGTGTTTCACCTCCTGCTTGTTCCTGTCAGTAAAATTCATTTTTCCTTTCGCACGCTCCTGATTTATCTCCTCATCTAATCAATGTTCATGTTTTATTGTTTCCTTTGTGGTGATGAATTCACTTTCACACTCTGCACGCTGCAAACGATTCAGGCTGCAGGCTTCAGGGAAATGTCTTATAAAGCTTGCCAAAAAGAGGAAACAGTGTTTACAGAGAAGTGTGACTGGAATGTAATTAATTTCTACAATCATCACACTCTCAGCAGTTTCAGTTCGGTTTATCAACCACATGAAGCTCAAACGCTTCTCAGGCAGCAGCCCACAAAAGGTGGAAGTCTAATTTGTTGGAAGAATTTTTTCACACGTGCCTCTCATGTGGGAATTCACATGAAAATGCTGCCAAAATGTGTTCTTTTAAGACTTAGCTGCTTCATATTTCTGCATTAACACAGACGAGTGAAGTTTGGGTGTTGTAATATTCTCACCCTGCAAACTATGCTCTAATCAGCCGCGTCTGCAGATGAACTTGGTGACCTCTGATGTTAAAATCCAGACAAAGGGTCCACAATTAAATTAAATAAAAGGAGCATTAATAAAAAAGTAAACAATGACACAATGGCTCTATTTGTCATTTTTATCCACCTTATCTGTTTTTTTATTGAAAAAACAGATAAGAAATCTAAACTCTTATTTATCTTAATGAAAACTCCAACATTTTTTTATTTTTGTGTCTTGCCTCACTCCAGAGTCCATGACAAGCAGATAGACTCCATTCTTTTGACTCTGGGTGCAGCAACAAGGAAGAGACAGGCGGATTAGCTTTGCTCATTCACTGGGAGTCAATGGGTAGCATTAGCCTCTCCATAGTCATCAGATAAACTCTTCAGCAACTCTAAACGGTCCTGTGTGCTTGTTGTGACTTGTTTTTTTTTAAATTGTGCTTTGTTTGTTGACCTGCTTAGAAGCACGTCCGCAGTGGTTTGTGCATGCCCCATGCAGTTTAGTTCCATGTGTGTTTCTTTCAAAAATTACAGAAAGTGAAAAAAAATAGATAACATAACATAACAGGGTTAAAAAAAATAGTCACAACAAGCACACAGGACCTTTTAGAGTTGCTGAAGAGTTTATCTGATGACTGTAGGCAGAGGCAGGCTAACACTACCCACTGACTTGTTTTAGCTTAGCTAGTTAGCAATGGGCGAGCTCTGCCTGTCTCTTCTTTGTTACTGCACACACAGTAGAAAGAATGGAGTCTATTTACTTGTCATGGACTCAGGAGTGAGGAAAGACACGAAAAGAAAAAAAAAAATGTTGCCAAATCCCTTTAAAAAAGCACCTCGTTAAGAGATCCGAGAGACACTTTGTGCCATTCAGTCCTCATTTTAATTTTCAAGCCATTTTGGATGTGTTTGGTTGAATACTGCATAAATTTGCCAGAGGATATCAATTCTTAAACATTTGTATAATTGTCGTCTCAGTTGCTTAAATCAACATCAAATGTCTAAGCTACACAAAAACTGTTTTTTTTTTTCCCCGACTACAGAAAGGCCTAAAATGCCTTTTGTCATCCCACATTTATCTTGAAATAAACTAATGCATTCCTTTATGTTTCTTTAAGTTTTTAATTTGAATATACATCCAACAGAATGGCACTACTTTTTCCAGTCAGAGATAGAAATATCATACTTTTCCTTTTTTCTGCAAGACTGCCTTCAAAAAAAAAACAATGCATTAAAATCATTGACACATCCCAGGGCCTAATAATAATAATAAAAATCATAATTATATTATTAATATTAACAATAATAATAATATAATAATAATCACATATTCCTTATAATGTTTTTTTATGGAAATTATTATTATTATATATCTTTTTTGTATAAAGAACAGTGCAGTTGTGTCAACATTCTAACCCTTAAAGGCTAGATGAACTTGTTTTAGTGAAAGAATAAAAACTAAAATACTGTAGGGCTATGAGGACAACTTCAAATATACAAAAAAAGAAAAAGAAAAACCTTAAAATCATCTTAAATATTATCAATGTCTGATGCTTGTGAGGTCAAGTAACATTAACTGTCCTCCAGCAGCACATTAACCCTCAAGAGTTCCTTTAATGTCCTAATGCATTTGTCCTTAATGACAAAACCTGCTGTAAAAATAACAGATATATATATATATTTTTTTTTCACTTTAAATGAGTCTTTAAAAACTACTTCAGCTTGAATTATATTCATCATATAAATTGTATTTAGAGGCATTTTCAACTCTTTAAAAGTAAAAAAAATATACTGTTTTTTCATATGAAAAAAGAATAATATAATTTCACTTAAATACATTTAAGGAGTATTTGTTTATTATAATTAATAGGCCCTGAGATGGGTCATTTGCAGCAACATCAATTATGATTCAATGTTTTTTTTTATTTTTTATTTTTTTTATTTTTTTGCAGGCACTCTTGCAGAAAACAGTACAAAGTGTGATGTTTTGCATTAAGCTTTGAATGGGAAAAAACACAATCTGGTGAACAAATCAAAAAACTAAAAAGTTAAAGCTCATAGTTTAAAATGAAGTCTTAAATGCATCAGTTTATTGTAAAGATAAATGTGGGATAAAAATGTGTTTCTTAAATGGTTTTCTAAAAGACTTCTTTGTGGTTAGGAGCAAATGTGTCAGTTTTTTAGTATCTTAAACATTTTAAGTTAATTTAAGCAAATAAGATGACATTTCAGATTTTTTTAAAATAGATATCCTCTGGCAAATTTGAGCTATATTCATCCAACACATCCAAAACGGCTTGAAAGGCACAAAATCTCTCTTGGATTCTTAATGAGGTTTTTTTTTTTTTTTTTAAACAAAAAGTAACATATTAGACTTCTTATACATTTTATTGATTCATCAGTTCTTGTATTTTCATCTGGCTGTGATGCACAGAGCAACAGAAAACATCAGCTTTAGTAAATTCATCTTTTTCAGAGTGAGACGTGTGTCAGGTGCTGTGTTGAAGTCGGCGTCCCTCAGGGGATCCTCGGCCGGCTGCACAGACAGGTGTGCACTGTGAAGCAGAACCACACGGTGACCTGAAGCAGCAGGAAGACTCAATAAAAACACAGGGACGGCATGCTTCATCTGAAGCCTGCAGACATGAGCACACCTTTGACTCCATTAAAGTTATTAAAGCTGCATTCAGGTTCATGTAAATCAAACACAAAACCTCACACACAAATGTTATCACACAAAGACAGCAAAAGTTTGTCTCAGGTTTCTGCAGCCCTGCAGACACAGGGTCCACGTCTGCAGAGCTCAGTCTCTGACATGATCCTTGCTCCGTCTCTATGGAAGTGGCTTTTCCAAAGAGGTTCAGTTTAAACAGAGCAAAGACTAGACCAGGGCAGCTTGAAACAAGATCCCAAGTTCATAAAATAATTTAAAGAAAGACATCACAGTACGATCAACTCTTGAACCTTTCCTAGAGTTTATTTGCAGTTTTCATGGTTTCAGAAATGTTGAGCTGGTGATGGAAACAGGATCCAAAGTCTGTATGTGTTCTGTGTCTGACTTCTGTTATGCATGGCGTATGGGCCTTTGCACATGCTGTCTGTAGACTCAGTTAATAAAAGACTTGGAACCTATTCCAGGAGGGTCCAAGCCCAGAGGGGAGGCAACCTCCTTGCTGTGAGGCATGTGCACTACCTGCTGCCCACTTTTTTTAAAACAAAAATCTACTGTTAGCAAAACACATATTTCTGGCTCTTGAGTTTTTCAGTTCATTGACCCACATTTTTTACAGTTCAGTTCCTTCCAAATAAAGTAAAAACAGAAAAAAAGAGAGATAAAGAAAGCTGAGGTAGGGCTATCTTGTGGTTCAGCTACTCCACAGAAGGAAGTGAATCCTCTCAGAAAAAGACCAAAACGAATCAACGAATCAACGAATCAACACTTAAAAAAACTGCAATTCCAAAGAAACAACTGGAGCACAAGAGTTACTATATATATTTTCATTCAGGTGAAAAGGACTATCATTTTGGTGCACCCTTTTTTCACAAAGCAGTTCATTTTTTCCTTTTCCATTTCTATCACTGAGTACATGACAAAGAACATAAACACTCACAGAGCTGTTTCAGCTGTGGATGAGCTCTGAGGCTTCATGCTGCGACTTGGACTGCAGTAAGGGACAAGCTCAGAGGACAAGCACACAACTGAGGGTCTGACTACTTTAACCTGGGGAGCTACGAAGTGGACTTGGCTCCCAGCACAAGTTCAGCCTCTCTGTTTGACTGGTTAGACATTTACAGTGTTGCTGCCTGTGCAGGTGAAGGTCCATGCCAGTCCTATGGCTGAGACGAGCAAAAAACTGAGGGAAACTACTGTGGGCAGGCAAACAACAACAAGGGGGTCATTACAGTTTGTTTGGAAGTGACCAAAAATGTTATTTTTGTGCACACAGAAGGCCAAAATGCACGGAATAGGAAATGTTTGAAAATAAGTGTTAACCTATCGACCAGAAATACATTTGCAAAATGATATCAGTTGTTAAAATTGTGTTCCTGCCTCTTCATTTAGCCACATTTCAGGATTTTTTTTGCAGGTCAACCTGCTGCCTGGCTTGGTCATTGAGGGTGCTCTGGGCTATATGGATTTTTTTAGTATAGTTTTTAGAATTTTTTTCATAAAAAACGTCACAGAAAGTAGATTTTTTAAAAGTACCTTTTCATTTATCTAAGAAAGAAATTGCTCCAGGTTTTTCCGTCTAGCTAGCTTTTAGTAGTTGCGTGCATGTGTGTTTGTGTGTGTGTGAGTGAGATAGAGGGCGAGATGGTAGGCATGTGATTGTAAAATTGTAGAATTTAATGATTTAAACAGGATAAATATTACAGCTGTATGCTATGAAGTATATTCTTTGAGCTGTGACCATTGATTCAAAACCAGTGCTTGCCACCCAGATGTTAATAAAGTGCTATCCAGATCTGCATGGGTGGTTTCAGACAGTATATTTTGTCTGCATAGCTTAAACACTGAAGGAAGTAGCAAAGGTTACAAAATGTGTAAAAAAAAATGACTTGCCAGTCTGTGTAATTAGACAAGATATCTGTTTACACAGACTGGCAACTCAACCAACCTGTGAATTGTTTTGCGGCCCCCATGTAGCCACTCTTCAGAGGAGAGTCAACGAGAAGAACAACTTGTGTTTGGCCTCCTTAAATACCTTTTCTCATTATTGGATGCACCTGTCTATGAAGTTCAAGGCTTAATGAGTTTTGTGTGCAAATGAGTCTGTGATAAGCTGTGTTGGGAATAACAGCATTAAAAATAACGCGTTACAAACGCTGTTATTGTTTTCCGGTAATGGGTAATCTAATTAATTACTCTTTCAGACGTTACAACGCCAGTACCGTTACAGACAGTGAAATGTGGAGCGTTATTCTGCACCGATGTCTAACAGCTGTTATCCTGCCTCGATAAGCAAACAGCCACACAAGAGATCTAGATGCCAGAGATGCCAGGTCCGCTTATTATAAGCTACTTTGGGCTTCTTTTTTTTTAAAAGTTGCTTGTAAATATGGGTAGTTGGGGGTTGTGTTTTGGTCTTGTTCCAAAAGTACAGTTTCTCATTTGGGCTTGCTGTGCCCCCAAACTCAGGAGGGATCTGATGCAAACTCTACTACCAATGTAAACTCAATTCACAAACTATTTTGTCCCACTCCAACACAAATGTAAATTTTACTGTAAAAAGAGGGGCAGAAATGATGTTTCACCAAAAAGAAATCCTCATAGCTAAAATTAAATGTATTTCTAATGTAGCTATTATTGTTTTCTCTGTAATGAAGCTGTAGAGGATCAACATAAAACTTAGATAAAAGCCTGACTATGTCTGTTTGGTGACAAAAATTAAGCTTAGACAGACTGTTTAGTGATAACAGAGATATAACTAACAGTAGCCCCTCCCTTCACTTCTGTATAAAGAAATGGATGCTCCACCTCCAGACAAAAGGATGTTGAAGAAGTGAATTAAGAGACAAATAAGAAATAATGTCACTGTGAAACTAAAATGTAATGTAGATGTCATGTAGATTTCTTTAGAATAAAAGTAGACGGAGACTGCATGATTTGGGCTTGTTTTATCGATCTGGTGTTTATTTCAAGTGCAAAATCTCGCAACGCTGCTAGATGCAACAGTGGTGAGTCTGGAGCGGCATGTGGAGTTAAAACTGGCGTTTTCAGGATGGAAGTACAGGCACTACTTAAACGTCATTGATATAAAAGGCAAGAACACACGTGAAGTGAACATTATGTCCCAGAGCAAAGTGTTTGTTGCTCTCTAAAAAGCTAGTGACCAAAAACACAGATACACCGTTGATGATGACAGCTCCGATGTAGCAGACCAGGTTACAACAGGGAAGGACACGGAGACGGAGCCCCGCCGTTAAAGCAGCAAAAGCTTTTTCAAAAAAGTAACGCAACAATGACTTTCCCTGGTTACTAGTTACATTTATGAAGGAGTAACTCTGTTAATAACTCAATTACTTTTGTAGGCACGCAACTAGTAACTATAAGTAATAACTTTTTAAAGTAATTTGCCCAACACTGGTGCTCAATAGTTACAAGGATTGTAATCAACAAAATGACAAGGGTGCCCACATTTTTACACAGCCTATTTTTCACGCCTGATTTATTTTCATACAACTTAATATTGCCACACTAAAAAATCTTTTTTCTTGTGCTGTGGAAGTCCTTGTGTATTTAAGGGGTAGTGAAGCTGACAGCAGGATGGGACACCCCATTGGAGTCTCGACACTGGTGGTGCTGATGAGGCCTGCAGGATTAAACGAGGAATGTATGTACAGGGAGTTGGACCTGGACACTGATGAGGAGGATTGGAGGAGCCTCGGGTGGAGGAGGGTCCTGGGATCATGCCGCAATGAAAGGCTGACTGTGGAGGAGCAGGGTAATCAGCTAATGATTTAAATCACCCATGAAGGCAGACAAGAGATGAATGAACAGGTGACTGAATGAATACACAAGTCCTTCTGCTTTACCTTGAGCTTTAAGCTACGAAGATGAATTGTTATTTCAAAGATCCAAACCTTCCTTCTCTTTGCTACATCCACTAACTTTTCAATTTTGTTGTTCCGTTTTTTTCTCACTTATCTTGTTGGTCTTAATTGTCCTAGGACTACACAACATCACTTCATATAGTTAAAAACATGCTGTACCTCAGATTAAAGGTGCGTCAGGAAAATGCTTGTTCTCCGAGGACTTTGATGTTGCTAACTACGCTGTGCAGAGAAGCATGAAAAGGCCCGGTGCAGGGAGCCGGGGCATCAATGGCAATTAATGCAAGTGGTGTCTGAGACAAGGAGGCTAATGAGTTTTAATATACATGCAGGTGAGGGAGAGCTGAGTCGCTGAAGCCCTTAATGAACCCATGACAGCCTAATTAGCCACAATTTACAATTCTGGGATTCTAATCAGAGGCACTGAAATGCTGCCACACATCTTTGTATGAATGAGCCGTTTTAAACACTCCAAGCTGCTGCCCTGATTGATAATTACCTGCTTTTTCCATCCCTCTATCTCACAGCATCGGGATAATAACTTGACCATTTTAATCCATGACACAGGGGAAGATGGTTTAATGATAGCAATATAGATCTCTACGCATACTCTACATAGAAAACGGTTTGACCCTGTATGAACACTGAACTCTGCTCCATTTTGGGCAACGAAACAAACGAGTTTTGAAGCCCGTTTTATATGCCTAAAAGTGTTTTGGTGTGCAGTGCAGGTGACTTTCCTTTTCTCCACTGTAATCATTTTACACCAAGCATCAATGATGTCTGATAGCCAAGAACAGCTGTCAGCATCATGGATTATATTTGTCTAGAAATGAGAAGTGATCAGGCATAAGGCTGGAGAGTTCTTGTCTTGAGAACAAAAATAGCTATGCATGGACCAGTGGTTTCTATTAGGAGAGACTGGGGTAAGATGAGTCATTTTTCATATTTCAGATCACTACATCAAGGCAATCATAGTTTTGTCTTTAACTGGTATATCTGCATATAGTTCATGTTGTGCATCCCTGCAAACCAACAGAATGAGTGCAAACATAACTGTCTTGATAATATAGCATGTCTAAAAATAGTGGTCTCGTGGCTCAACTTACCCCGTATCCCTACTCCCCCCCCACTCTCCCTCTCTAAATAACAGTAACTCCTTCACATTCATGTGTATTTTTATTTATTATACACAATTCAACAGGTACAATAACTTTTGTACCTGTTGAAACAGCTAAACAGCTGTTTTTTTTCAAAACAGCGAAACAGCTGTTCACTTTCAAGAGTGAAAAATGGCTTTTTGGACATAAATGTCTAACCCCTTTACCCATGTGCTTCTTACCTTCACAGACTCCATGAAATGATGCCCACCGCCTAAATACTTGGTCACATGATCAATTTTTTTTTACCGTTTTCTAGCAACTTAGGTGGCTCAACTTACCTCGGTCTCCCCTACACTAATGGGTGTTTTGTCCTCCTGTCCATACACTAATGTCATTTTAGGACACTGAAAACACATACTTTCTAAAATCTGTAAAAAAAAAAAAAAAAAAAATGGTGTTGATTTTCATCAGCCTTGTTTATCGAGTCCCAGTGTTGACAGGGAAATCAACATTTTGGGCTTAAAATGTTACACTGTTGATTGTCAAAGAGACTAGAAAAGTGCTATATAAGCTCAAGTCCATTAACAGTTTAGCAGGAGTCTCCAGTGATACTCTAGTATTGCTATTTTGCAGGTCATGGGCTGAAAGTTTTGAAAAATCTGCCATCGACCACCTTAAACCTGGTCTAGAGTCCAAGTCAGAGGCACAGCTTCACCCATATTCATAGAAAACATATACATATCTACATTATCTCAGCAACCTCTTTTCTATAAGACACCCCATGATTAATAAAGCTGGGTTAATTTGGAGGGGATGTAAAAACCACAGAAGGTGAAGCAGACTGCTGTCATACCCACTGAGTGGCAGAGTCAGCTAACAGTCACTTTAAACAGGCTGAATTTGACTCTGTGCGTTTTTGGGTCAGCGGGACAATGATTTTGGGACTACATCAAAGTAAACAAAAGTGTTTGTTTGTGTGTAGTGATGAAACACGTCAGCCTGTCCAAAAGAGATGGTTTTTTTTAGGGTTTGGACAAAAATCGACCTCAATAGCAAAAGGAAGATCAGGCTATCTCCTCCTGCAGCCCTGACCCAGTCTTTGACCGGGTAACTCTAATTTCCCCAGTCTTTGTGTCTCAGGAGGTCGTCCTGTGGTGTGCAAAGAAAAGTGGTTTACTTCTACTTAAATCTTATTAAGTGCTTGTTTATATATTAAAAAAAAGACTTCACATGATGGACTCTGTCCGTATGATACCTGATCTCTCTGCCTTTTCTTTCTTACCATGTTTTTTCTTTAAGAAATTTCATTTTTGATTTCCAAAGTTGACTTAAACTACTTTAGAAGTGCATGATTGAGAAAAATGTACCTTTTGTTTTTTGTTTTGTTGTTTTCTGAAAAAAAAAAAAAAAAAAAAAATACTCCAATCTCCTTGGCAGAGTCGTTGCTGGTCCATGACAGGAAAGTGCTCAAACCTGCCCACCTCAATGGCCAAGAACAAACATAAAAACACAACTCTTGTTTAGACTCCCAGTGGCTGGAAGTTAGCTGGTAACTGCTCCATTTGGCTGGAGGGGGAAAATTGAAGCATCTGTATGTACCTGCCTTTAATATAGCGTGGCACAGTGGTGCAGCAGGTAGTGCATGTGCCTCACAGCAGGAGGGTCACTGGTTCTATCCCCAGGTTGGTTGTGGTCTGTGTGTGTGGAGTTTGCATGCATGGTTGTTTGTGTCTCTGTGTGGCCCTGTGATTGGTTGGCTACCCTGCTTCTCGCTCAGTGTCAGCTGGGATGTCCTCCAGAGGGGACAAGCAGAATAGATACCTTAGAACTACTTTATGAGTATGGCTATGAGCTTAATGTCCTTTTTTTGTTTCCTTGAAAAAAACAATAAAAGCTCAATTTAAAAAACTTCTTTATGATAAATTAATATTTTATTTGCCAAATGAAAAGTGATCTAACGAATATGCTCTACAGTGTAAACATGTACAGTGTCCCTTTGCCCCATCCTAAGAGTCCCACAGCCTGAAGAGATCAAATCAGTATAAGCCGGTAAATCCATAACCATTCCCTGATGACCACATGATACCCTCTCCATCACTGCATCTTGATGTTACTGAGTTAAAATTTCTGATCCAAAGACCCATCATCTTTCTTCAGGCATGAAATTACTGCTGATGTGCTCTGTGTCTTCTGCATCCAACGGAGTCTGAACCTGTCCTCGTGGAGCTACACACCCTCAGTGTGTGTGAGTGTTTGTGTGTGTGTGCTCTGTAACAGCTGAGCGGTTACACACTGCAGTGTGAGCCCAAACAAAGGCGAGGTGTGTAAAGGGGTTAGAGTTATGGTGTTTCCATAAAGGAGTGTAGCATGAGGTGGAGGTGTTCAATATTAAACTATTAAAACCATGTTCCCATGACAGCAGGCTGTAATACATACTACAGTTATGACCTACAGTAACCTCGCACCATTACACAGCAGATTACATACATGGAGGATATTAAAGCAAATAGTTAGTACATGAGTACACAGCTATTAAGCTTCAGTTTTAATCATCATTTTTTTATGGGTGTATCAGTGCACGCTGCTGTTTGGCAGTGAAGGTGTTCTGGTCTACAGCAGGACTCTGTTTCAGTCCTGGAGTTTGATGGTGCAGCAGCCCAATGTGGCCAAAGTATACATGTCTGAAATACTGCCATTTGCTCTACATCCTTATTATTACTGCATTTTATGATTTAATCTAACATGGAAACTTTTTAAGATTGAAGCAATAAAACAGTAATTTCATATGTAATTCTTCTCTTCCTTAACTTTCAGTTCTGAATTGGGTGTTTTTAAACATAAAACTATTCTTTTGTTACTGGTTTTCCAGAGCATTGTGACCACATTTCGTATGTGGATATTCAGATGCAGCCTCTTTAAACATCCCCACCTTCCCTGAAAGGGTCTTGGCTGGTCCCTGGCAGGTCTATGACAGGGCCTGTCAACCCTGACAGTTATAACTTTTAAAGTCTAGGCCATGATTGTGTAAATTTTTGTGTCAAGTTTGCTCTCTGTTGATTTGGCAGCTACTTTATTGACCAAGAGAAGGGTTCAGGCTATGTCATCTTGTGAGTGAAGCATCGTCTCATGGAAACACCCTGAAAATGTATGAACGGGTGTGTTTGTAATGGATTTTAGGCACATACTCAGAGGGGGGATTCCAGTAGCAGGAAGTTGGCTGGTAATTGGCTGGAAGTTGGAAGGCAGCTAGCAGGGAGGGGAAATTAAATTAAAGCTGCTGATCTGTAAATACTGCTGGTACTGTGACATTCTTTGTGGGAAAAAACACTAATCTGTGCCTCGTTTATTCACAGCAAAAGATGCTCTGCTAACATTGTTGTGTCCTTTCAGAGTTTCTGCCACAAAAATCAAGTTTGAATTTTTCGGCAGTTGTTGCTCAAGTCTACAAATCCCATTTACACCACTTATTTCTGTGAAAAACTGATATCGATTTAAAAAAATCCTGTGGTTTGTCACCTTCATTAAACAGGAAGTCATGATTTTGAGAATAGAACTTTATACCAATGACCATGACCTTAATGGGATAGTTTGGGTTTTTTAAATTGATGTTGCGTGAGGTACATGGCATGAGCCTGAACGTGTGCCACAGTGTCACCGCTCAGTTCTAGCTCTGTTCAGAAATCTCAGGACAGATGCTAATGCTTTACATTAATGTACTTGGTGTCAAACCCTCCGCTTAATTAGAAGAACTGTGGGAGAAAACAAGCCACGAAAACAGCGTGGGGTCTTTACACACTGCAAACAGTTTGTATACATACACTTAATCGGTCACGACAAAGCTGCTTTGATTAGGCACTATTTTGAGACACAGCACAGCCAACGTGTCCTTCCACTGGCATCATAAGGATCAAACTACAGTCTTAAGGCCTTTACACACCAACGGCGACGAGAATAAACGGTGCGAATAATTTGGAGGCGAATTTTGACGTGCCTGTCTATGCACATCAGGAGGGACGCGATTTAATGCATTAAAAATAAAAAAAACAATCACGCAAGTCTGACCATTCAAAGCACTTTTAATCCACAGCTCAAGCCTACAATTCACATCCCTTTCACATCTATTCACTGATGTTTGAAGAGCCTTTGTAAGTAGTTCTTTTGTATCATCAGTTAACACATTACATACCCCTGACGCAGCAGTGGGAGTTGTGCTTGAGGACACATGTGACACAGAGCTGGGCTGCAACCCTTCCAGACTGAGCCACTGATTTAAAGTTTTCCTTTCCATATAATTTTTCTTGAGCTTGTGATAAGATATTTTTGTCTTTAATATCATATTGGTTAGCCTAGTAAAAGATCGAGACAGTAAACAGGCAGCCCATCACATATGAATGAACCAGATGTGCTCTGCACACAGCTGGAGCTGTTTACAAACAAACGGGATGTGACTCAAATTATACTTTTAATGACAGTGTGTCCTCTTATCTCAGACATACGGCTGATGATCAGACTGCAGGAAGTTGGTGAGGATGCAAGTGGCCTTATAATGCTGTCTGCTGAATCAGGACAGACTTGCAGCCGCTGACAGTAACTAATCGGTGCTCTGGGACTATGTCACGTGCCAACCACAAGCGTTTTGATTGGTTGGATGTGTACTCGTTGCAAGCGAAACTATGGAAAAATCGACCTCGGTCCGAAAAAATAAAAGCTGTAATTTTGCTCAGCGAAATAACGTTGCTGGTGTGAAAGCTTGCATTGAAAAACAGTAGATTCAAAAAAAATAAATAACGTGCGAAATATTTGCGCAAAAAATACGCGTCTGGTGTGCAGAGGGCTTTAGTGTCTCAGTTTCACCAGACAGGACAAGGGCCCAGCTGCAGTTGTTAAAGGCTGTGCCAAGTTTTTGCTGTTATGTATCATTTTTGTAAGCCGGGGGATTTTATAACTCCGATGTGTGAAAATAAAGTATTCTAAGTGATAGCTCTACTAAAATGGACTAGCACACTGAATTATGCAGTCACAGTAATGTTAACTTAAGTACATCAAGAAATCAGGGGAAAAAAAGACAAGTCAAAGATGGGCAGTCTTATTGTAGCTTTACCAAGGTCCTGTTAATCACAGTGAAACATGTTTATAAACAGAATGTAATGTGCCACATCATTTGCTGTGTGATTGATGTCATGAGACTTTTTTTAAATTATTTTTTTCATTTCTTTTTTATAGTAAAACCATGATTTCTCATAATTTAATCTCAATCTACTTACAAAAATCTTAATCTGTGCTCTATCCTAACTTAAGTTTTCCTTAGTGGAGGACCTCCCTGACCCATTTGACACATTTAATCTTCTCCTTAAAAGTTTTCTAAAAGAAGACGCAAAAATGTTGTTGACCAGGAGACTTATTTGAGATCCGTTTATTCCTTCTGAAAACATGAAAAATAATCACTAAAAACACATCAAGAGAGGTCTGCAGTAACTTTTGTCCTTTTAAAACATTTCAGTCAAATAATTTTCCCTGCTTTAATCCCTGATCATGTGATCAAATCAAGATTAAAGCCGGTACTTTAACATCTGATTTAAGATGCCTGATATCCCCAGAGGAGGAGTGGTTTCCTGTAAACAGGTTAAATCAAAGTCTGACTCTGCTGTTGTTTTAAATTCAGCATTTAATTTTCCTGCTTGAACTGTTCAGACTCAGTGTCGAGCCAAAGCATGCATGTAATTACTCCTCAGCTTATATGATTTCCTGCTTCAGCTCTGTGTGTGTGTGTGGGGGTGTGTGTGTGGCGTGCACAGCAGTTTATGTACAATTTTCAAACTTGAGCTCTTCCTCTGACGGACCCGTGAGAGCGACGGCCGGCTGCAGCCTGAGCCGAATTTTAACGGCGTTGTTGTGCAATCTGTCAAAACAATGAGTAAGCCGATTTGTGTACAAAAGAACAAAGTGTAATTCCAGCCGAGAATTCGTGCTATTCATCCGCTCTTCACAGGCTGTGACAGGTAATTCTCCAGGGTTCAAATATTTCTGGATAACATAATCATATTTCTGAGTTTTTTCATCATTGACCTGCACCTCCTCCTCCTCTTCTTCCAGTAAAATCTCCTCTCAGGGATTAAAGGCAGCTATTAAAACCAAATCCACTCATGTTTACCCGAGGATGATTTCAAACTTCAATTGGAGTTTAGGCTTTAGCAGTTTCATTTTGATCTGGATGGGATTTTCTGATCCTTCAAATAAAGCCGGGAAAAGAGCCCTCCACCTGCTGCCGAGCTAAATTAATATGAATGTTTTATTTCAGGGGGATTGTGGGAGTCAATCATCTGCTGACAGGAGGTATGAATATAAAGAGCGAGGATTCTGCTGTACTGTCTATACCATCAGATAAAAACATGCACACGTTTACACTCTGACACTCACACTTCAGATCAGCCAGGAAAAAGAAGACTTCTCGTTAAAGAGGTTGGTAACTACAAAGAAAGAATGACCATCCATCGATTTCTATACTGTGTATCCCTTTAAGGTCATGGAGGTACGCGCTGAACCGGTCGCCAGCCAATCACCGGGCCACATAGAGAGACGGACATCCAGAGGGCATGGAGAGACAGATAGGATAGACTGCAATCAAGCCAGCTACTCCTCTGTTTTCCATGGTAGAATCAGCCACTCCTGAATTTGAAGTGCTCCTGTATTTGAACCTTTACAGTAAATGCTCCGTGCAGAGCCAGAGGGGGATGGCAGACAGGCTCATGATCATGTTCATCGTGTTCCTGTTTTCATTTTACCATCAAAAGTGTGAAATAAAGGAGTCCCGACTTAACGGTGGCTCGAAGATGCCTCTTTTTCCAACATGAATAATCAGAGAGTGTAATAATATATCAGATAAAGGTCGATGAATGCATGGCATTGCTTATTTTGAGCTCTTTCGGAAAATTTTTAAATGAAATGAGCTCATTTTCTTCCATTTGTACCTGATTAAACTGGTCTCACTGTATAGAGGACCTCCTGGGGTATATGTGTGAGCAGTATGGAGTACTTTTACAGTGTACTTTTGGATTGTTTTGGGCTTTATTTCATTTCAAACTTGCAGCACGTTTCTGCTCTTAAAGCTTTTCCTCTTATTGAACTGCATTGAGCTGTTGTAGGTCGTTTGCCCTCATCAGCCACAGTAGAATTATACTGGGTTATTTATTATTCACCACAGTTCATGTAAATCTTGCACCTCTGTGCCTTTACAATAATTATTAATCTTCTATCCTATTGACTCTGGGTTGAGTAAATTCTGTTTTATCCATAGCTCTAACTTATGACTTAATCTTATCTTGCACATACTCTATTTCTTGCCTTTAATTTAATTTAGAAGTTTAATTCCCATTTTTCTGCTTTATTATTAGTGTTTGTATATGTACATATGGTTTATTCTGTTTTAGTCTGTACTTAAAGAGTTAATAACAGTGATAACTGCTCCCGTCCAGCTGTGAATGTCTCCACTGTGCGGGTTAATATTTGACTTAATTGACCTGAATTTGTTTGAGTGTGGGTCATAAACAGATTTCAGCACATAACTTTGATTGGTAAATCCCAGCAGCAGAAGAGAACATCGGGCATTAAGAAGTTATTGAAAAGGAATCTAATGGTTTCTCCTAACTGAATCTGAGCGATTGGCCCTTTTATTATGAAGTTTGAACTTTATACTGGCTCCTAACTTTGAAAAGACTTAGGCAGATATTTCTAAAAACTGAGCTTTTTTTCTCTCACTTAGTCCTACTGTCCTCACATAAATGGCATTTTAAGGCCACTGAAAACACATATTTTAGAAGATTTTTTGAAGTTGGTGATTATGGTGTCTCCATGTGGACGGGGGGACAGCTGGAGTGCCACACTCTGCGTTGACCTGTATCCAGGGCTGTTACTGCTCTAAAGTGTGGTAAACTGGATTATTGACATGCCAACACAGACTTTCTGTCGCTCCCTCACTATGATGCTGAATTAAAATAACTGCCGACATTTTGGATGGAAGCTCTGTGTTATTGTTTCACAAGTGACCGTGTCGACTGGTGATCCATGGCTGCTTTTGTCTGTCGTTGCCGTGGTTCTAAAATGGTAAAAGGACTTGAGGTTGTAAATCGTTTTTCTAGTCTCTTTGAGTCTTTAAAGCAGCTTTACACTACAGGTCACTCCTGCACACTCGCACCTATTCGCTCTCACATTCAGTCACTGATGGTCCAGAGTTTTGATGTCAGTTGTCCATCAGTATCAGCTGTCTTGTCCAAGGACACATCACCATGGGACAGCCGGAGGTGGGCTCCTGCCTGCTGCCTTCCAGCTACTGACCAAGCACACAGGATTTGATCAAGAACAACCCATAAGATTCTAAATGAAATTAAAATGAAATATTTACTCACCATGCCTGCAATCACCAGTTGACATGGTCACATGTTAAGTCGTAACACCAGTCAGACAGTGTGGCAGGGAAAGAAAAGAAAAAAAGTAACTTTTACAAAGGAAACTGTAAAAAAACAGTGCGTGTCATGGACATAATTGCAGGGTAAATAAGATCATTTAACAGTGCAACAGTAGGTTTTTGTGTTGGTGTGTGTCACTCCCTTATTTCATCAGTTTGACCACATGAGCTCACCATTTATTCACTTGAACCAACAGGTATCATGTGTTTCTGTGCTCCTCCAGCTCTCAGAGCAGATTCAGACCTGTTGACCCTCCATCTACCGAGGTTTCTCCCTTGGACTCCACTTCATACAAGGATTCACAAGGATACAAAGGAAACAGCCTCATATTCTCCATTCAGTGGCGGCTGTTTTCTTTTGTGACGCAAACTAGTTGCTCTGCTGGTGGAAGGACACGTAGGCTGTGCTGTGTCTCAAAATAGTGCCTAATCAAAGCAGCTTGGTAGTGGAAAAGTAAGTGGATGTAAACAAATGCGTGTGATGACCCCACGCTGTTTCTGTGGCTTGTTTTCTCCCACAATTCTTTTAGTTACTCAGAGAGTTTGTCACCATGTACATCAATGTATAGCATTAGCATCTGTCCTGAGATTTCTGAACAGAGAGAGAACTGAGCTGTGACACTGTGGCACACGCTCAGGATCATGTACCTCACACAACCACACTTCAAAAAACCTGAACTGTCCCTTTAAGCTGGAATTTGGGAAAACATATAAAGCTCATTTCTTCACATACATTATTCTCTTTATATTAATTAACACTTCACCATGGAGTCAAAGTTACATTCAGCTCATTTAAGAGGTCAGCATTGCAGCTGTTTATCAGTCCTTGTCTTAAGATGCTTGAAAAATAAAGAAGAAGCTCAGCATAGGACCCTCTAAATTAGCCTTTACTAAATTCTCCTGTATGCCATTATGTCAAATCATGGGCCTGGATTATGTGCCATGGTGATGTTAACGGCAGTGTAAAGAGACAGGCTCTTAATTCTACTCAGCATCTTGTTTGCTGCTGCTCAAAATGCTAAGAGAGAGAGGGATATTGAGTTTGTTTTAAGATGGATTAGCACAAGGTGAACTCACACTGTGTCATGGAGACAAATCAACCTCTGAATACAGACGGTGGGTTTCTTCTCTGTAACCAGAGGAGAAAGTTTTTGTCCTTATGCAGCAGCTGTCAGAAACATGTTGAAACTGCTGCTCTTGTCTCACTTTATCTTTTTATATTACACGATGGGTAAGCTACTCGTAAAATGTCATAACCTAAGATGCTACTTACTTGTGAACATCAAATCAATCAATTAATTAATCCATCTTTATTTGTATGTATATACAGTTTCTCTACACTAAAGCTACAGCCTGGCATTGTTTTTATTAACAACGTTATTATTCATTATAATTATTCTAACTAAGGTTATTATTTTTGCGCTGTTGTTATCATTATATAGAGCCAATACTTTTCTGCATTTCAGTTGGATTGGTCTGTTTGCTTTAATAATCCATATCTGCTACAGTCACATCTGTTTGATATTTAAATACTTTTGTTGCTGTGCAATTCTGCTTCTGTAAGTTTCTGTATAAATAAAGCTTAAATTACTTTCATCCATTTTGAAGAGAATATTTTCAATCAGATACATAAATCAACCTTTTTCCTATATGAAGGAAGTTATTAAACTTCAAAGACTGTCTGTATGTATTTCTCAAAATGAGCGAACATCAACCATGATCCTAACATCTTTGTGCAGGGTAAAAAGATTGAGGTAGTTCAAGAATTTAAATACCTTGGGGCTCTAATTTCCTGGTGCAACTCAGGGTGGCGCAGCCTGGTGCACCCCGCGCAGTGGTAATTTCGTCTGGCGCACTTCTGTGCGCTGCCAATTTGGCAATTTGATAGACGCTGTGACAATTTCCAGCCAAAAAAACGCACGGAAGGTGCGCTGAAAGCCCGCCAGCTCCAACCTGGTCTATTCTCGGCGCAGGCGAGGCGCACTCCGGGCAGTGGTACTTTGGCTGATAGGAGCACAGTGCGCACACGTCACCAAATCCTCACAGGCAGGTGTCCAGAGTGTCAGGCACATTTCAATGCAATAAACAATCACAGCAACCACTATTTAATGTAACCGTCTGAACCAGCACATACATTTTTATCTATATTAATTGTCCCATTACATCTGATGTCAGATCAGAGACGTTTGTCATAACTAACGAGTTCACATCTCTCAGCCAACCACAAACAGCCACATCATCCAATACGGAGTATCCGGCTTCTCTCATCTCATGAAATTCAAAAGAAAAGAAAAAAGAGAGAGACGCTCGCTGAATAAATGTAAGTCACTCGGTGTATTAAGGATTTACCTGTGATTGCCCATATTTCTCTGTTTTAATCTTTATTCTTAACGTGATCTAAAAAGATGGAGTACATTATTGCAAGGAGGATGAGGAGGAGATATATTTTCACCAAAGGTTCTGCTATTTGGAGATGACAGACCAGGAGTGCAGGTGGATCACAAGCATGATGAATGGATTAGCCTGCTGCTGTGTTTAAATGTAATTATCACTTAATTCTCCTGTTATGACACAGGAATAGATTACATCTGTCCTGTGAGGTGGTCCACACGGTGACGCGCATCGTGGCCTCCGATGCGCAGCCCTGTGGTCCCTGCGCTCTCCCAGCTGCTGCAAAAGTGACAGCGGCTCTGACCATCTTCGCCACCGAGGTGAAATTGTCACTGCGCCTCGCCCACGGCGCATTTAAAGGCGAGGAGAGGCGTTCATTTGATTGGTGAAGATTGTACTCGGCTGTGTTAAACCCACCAACATCTTCTCTCCTCCCTCTCTGCCACTTGCGCCGGTGGGAGAGACGGAGGCGTGGGTGCGCCTCTCTGCGCCAGACTGCGCCATGCACGAAACTTGCAAAATGCCCTGGAGACACCCTGTTGGCGTGGCGCAGGTGCGGCGCAGGGCAGGTGCGCCCCGCCTGTGCCTAGTCTATGAAATTAGAGCCCAAGGTGTCATCTTGGACTCTCAGCTCCACTTCAAACAGCAGGTCAAAAAGACTGAGCAGAATGAAATTGAACATGTCAATATTTAGATTTATCTGTGATCATAACTGTGTCTAATTTTGTATGTGTCTAACGGGCTCAGTGTGTTGGGGCACCTTCCATAATTGTCCACTGTAAGTACACCTATGTGTGCCATTTTTGTGAATTAGTGCTTACATAAGACATCTATGTATGCTTTTCTCAGTTCAATATCTACTCACACAGATCTGCATATGCAGCCGTGTGCTATGGTCATTGTGCAATATTATATTCAACATGCTACTTTATTACCTTAGGCAGTAGGGTAATGTGCAATGCAATGTGCACTTTATATTTCTGTGCAATATTGGGCAATGTGCAATACAACGAGGACCAGAACTCCCAGGCAGCTGGCAATCTGCACTTTATCATTTGGCACTTTAGTTAGCACTCCAGGACTTCATAATTCATTGTGTTTACTTCCCATGGTCCCCCAACTCTCAGCCTGTTTTTCTTTTGGACTGTATGACGTTTTTTTTTTTTTTTTTGTCTATATGACTGTCTGTCTTTTGATATGTTTTTTTGTGTTTTTATTCCTATTATGGATGTCTGTTTTGTGTTATGTGTTGACACCAACCTGCTAATGGGACTGGGCATGGACATTAGCCACTCGGCTATAATCCCATGCATTTATATGACAATGTTTATTAATGTATACTGTCCCATTTAAAAAAAAAATCCAAATCTAAATCTAAACTGGCTAACTGTCCTAAATCATATGAGTTAATATATTTGTCACTTAGTAAAGACACTGAAATGATCATGTTTTGTGGGTAAACAGTCTGTACATTGGCAAATAAACAAGCTCATAAAGTTGTCTAATTTTATCTTACCTCATTGGTTCACCTTGTTCCTGTCTCCCCTAATCTGAAATCAACATCTCCACGGTTTCCTGATGAGTTGTGCTCCTCTTCTTTTTGGAGAGAATCATGGAGTGGAAGACTTCACGGGGTACCACTCCTGACAGCTAAGGATAGGAAAACGGGGTCTGATGAGTCTGGATCTCTGGAGCATGGATCCATCCTAGAGCAGGGTTTAGATGTTCAGAGAGAAGAAGAAGAGCTCCTGCAGACGTCTGTCCTGCAGGAGCTCACAGAAATGGCCTGATGCTGCATTAATGCTGCTCTGAGTTCATCTGAGTGCAGCGTGCAGATTTCTCCTCCTGGTCCTGCAGCTCAGACTCATGCATCTCTCTCTGATCGGGAGCGTGCAGCATGCCGGAGGACACCAAATTGGGCCGAACTAATTACAATTTAAACGAAACCATAATTGGACATTTTGCGCTTGTCACACGATGAGAGACAGATGGGAATGTAATTACATTACAAGTGTGACATCACGGCGGTGAGTTACGGCGCCCGCCTCCCCGTGCCCTTCATGGAGCGCCGAGGAGAAGTGGCCCACGTTCAAAAACAATTTACTGTTGATTTCCATAATCAGTCAGCGACGACAGCAGGATCCTTCATCAACCAAATCAGGATAAATCACCACACTCATCAACATCATGTTACACTGATTCTCCCTAATGCTGCAAAGAGGGAGCAAATCTGCTAAATTTATCCCCCACGTTCAAAAACCAAAGGAGGGAGCTGTAAAACTTTTATGGAACAACACCTCATTTAGGTTCACCAGGCTGAGCGGGGCAAACTCTGCTGCATTTTAAAGGCCTGATGTGTACATTAAAACAACATTTAGAGGAATATAAAAGCCCCTAAAGAAACAAAAGATGTTAAAGAGACCCAGACTCTTCATTGGTTTGCATTAGCTGAATTACTGTGCTGAGGTCTGATGTAACACCCAGAAAAAAAACCTTAAACAGGGGTGTGCACAATGTGTTTGTGAACAACTAGGAAACAATGTTATACAGGAATTTTATAAAAGAAACCCTTCAATGAGCTCTGAAGTCACTTTATTTTACTTCTGCATTTAAATATTTGTCGAGCTGTGGTCACAGAGAGAGCGTCTCTGAGTTTGACTTTATATTTCATTAATAAATGTGGATCATAATAACAGTGTCATTGACAGATAGGATGTTTTTTTAGTCTATATGTATACATTTATCAACAGACCTTTGATAACAAACCTGTGAGGAGTCAGAGAGCAGAAACAGGTCAGGATGGAGAAATAAAGTTTTGTTGTGAGGTGAACCAGCTGAGCTCAGAGCAGGAGTCGGTGAGTGAGGAGTGTAAGCTAGTGATCTCTGACCATGTGTTCATTCAGAAAATGACCTGGTTTTTACCTGAACTGTTTTAAAATCTTGACAAACTAAAGCTCAGAGTCATCACAGACTGTTTTTCATTCAGTCTTCACCATCACAACTTCTTCTGCTTAAACCTGCTGGCCCTCAGTCTGCTGTATTTACCCGTGAGTCTGTGGGAGCAGAGACTGAAGTCTGAAACAGTCTCTGTGTGTGAAGTTCATCAGACCAGAGGAAGAAGGTTTTTGTGAGCTCAAGCTCTAACGCTGAGTTACTGCTCAGGTCTGACTGTTGTGTTGCTGCTGCTGTAAACGTCCCTGTTTCCTGTCAGGCTGTTTCAACTTAAAAGCCCTCCTACAAATTAAGACAGGGCGACTTTTATTGTGAAGAGTTTATAGGAAACAGAATGTGTTTGTCATCTAGCCTGACTTCACTTTAGCAGAGGGACATCCATTATTATTGACTTTATATGACAGGAGGAGATTCAGTACATGCTGAAACAGCGGGTTTTCTCTTTTATGTTGAAGAAAAAATGACTTCTCATCAATGTTTTGAGCCTCTTTCTTTTGTAAAATCTTTGAAAATCAGTGGTTACCTACACAACAGACCTTGACAAATAAGATTTTGTATTAACATGAAAATAAATTTAACCTGCACATTCCTTAGTCACCTAGGATATTACATCAGTTAACAACCCGTTATTTGGTACAACCTAACACAGCACTCATGATTATGATTACCAAGCCATGAGCTTTTCTCAACAAACATTCAAGGGTTAGGGTTAGTTAACAAAGCACTGTGTGTAACTTTCCATGTCAGGAGTATCTAACCTAAAACACACTTTCCCCCTCTCTAACCTCTGTGCTGAATTGCACGCCCCCTCACCCTCGCTTGGCCCAGGCTAGCTCCCCTCCCCTCAGTGCCCAGAAAGCACTCTGAAACCTCTGCCAAGGCATTCTTGGGCAACGGTGGATCCCTGATCCAGCTATTTTCAGTTTTGGCCTGCGGGTGGCGCTACTCTCATTCGGTGTTCATATGCTAATGTTATAACAGCCAGTCAGAATGACTCAAGTCATTAAGAATCAGGAAGTGAGCCAGATGTATAGATATTAATGTTAGTATAAGTTTGATGTCATGGTTGTACTTAGTAATGTTATATTTAGTATGTTTTTTTCCTTGTGTTCCTTGTTTGAACCCTGTTCCTCATGTTTCTTGTCAGTCACTTGTGTAGACCTCTTGTCTCTTGTGTTTCCTGTTTTATTTTGAAGTCCCTCCGTTTCATGTTGTGTTTGCTGCCCTCCCCTCTGTGTGGACCTTGATTGTGATTTCCTCCACCTGTGTGATTGTCTCACCTGTGTTAGATGATTCCCCGGTGTATTTAGTCTCTGTGTTCCCCTTGTCTTTGTCGGTTTATTCGTCTTTCCTGTGACATTCCCTGCATAGGTCTCCAGTGTTTTCCCCAAGTTGTTAATTTAGTTTTTTTTGTTGAACTTTTTTGAGTTATTTTGATTTGTATTTTTGCTTCTAATGTTGCATTTTGACTTTTTTTTGTAAAGGGTTTTTGGTTGTTGATCCTTTCTTAGTTTTAATAAAGCTTTTTGTTTATCTTCATTCGGGTACTTCTCCTTGATTTTTGTGTGTTTAATTTTTAACTCACCCTGACAATTGATCTCTATCCATGTCAGTATTGATTATACATCCATAGCAACTATCTTTACAACCATGAGGACCCTCATGGAAATGAGATAGCACATCTCAAGGGGCTTACCTTTAATACATTGTATTCAACAAAGACAAATATGGTGATATATAAATACAGATTGATTGATTTGAATCAATATTCAGCAGAGACAAATGTGAGGAGGACAGATTTACATTCTGGGCGTCCATGGGTTTGTCGCTATCATAAATTCATAAATTCCCTTTGTCTTTGCCTGTGTATATACATGTATACATATATATATATGTATATATATATATATATATATATATATATATATATATATATATATATGTGTGTGTGTGTATCTATAAATGAAGAGTATGTCTTCAGCCTGCTCTATTGTAAAGTACCTTGTGATAACACTTGTGATGAACTGGTGATACAAATAAAGATTGATTGATGTTTTTAGTTTATGGCTGACCAAGACAGAGGCTGAACGAGGAGCTGAATCTCCATCCATCCATCTTTGTTGTTTTACAGAAAGCACATCCTGTAAGTATTTACAGCTCTTGATCTGTTTGAAAAGATATGAGATGATCTGTTTTCAAATGATGTATCTGTGTTCAGGTCAAGCAGTAAGGGCAGAACAGTATGTGCATTAGACAGTCTGCACAACAGCACTAAATGCCGATCCTCATACCAGACTGTCTTTCTGTTCTGTTTGCAGTTACCAAGGCTGTAAATAAAGCACCCTCTCTTACAGAGCCTCATCGTCGTCATGTAATGTGCATAACTCTGGCAGGTCATCCACCCTAGGTGGTCATCTTGGAGATGTGGGTTTGCGGCTGGTTGCAGAATCTCATCTTGATATCTCTGCATTTAGATGCCTCCAGTGATGACAAGCCTTGTTTTTCCAGCGAGGGAGATGCAGCCCTATATCATCACACTACCTCTGCCAAAGGATTTCTCTCTATTGGTGCAGCAATCAGCAAAGCATTCTCAACATCTTCTCCACACCTTTAACCTACGGTCCAACTGCTGTGGGCAGAACCTGGACTCAGAGCTGAATAAAAACGTTTCCCCACATGTTCAGGTGTCGATCAGGCTCACTTATCAGCACCTGGGGTTCCAGAAGCTCAAAACAAGAGTCCAGCAGAATAAGCTGTTTCAATTTCTCCAAGTTTCAAATGGCTGACAATATGCATGACATGTTTTTGTGAAGTCATTAATAAAAGAAAAATAAGACCTTTCATTTTAAACTAAAATTATCTTTGGGGTTTGAACTCCTTCTCCAGGGTCAAATTCAAGCACATTTTCAAGGTTTACAGCTGTGATTAATTACATGTTTGTACGTACAAATACATGAACTGTTAAATGTTTACCTACTCCCTGTTCATATTAAACACAAGATATTAAGCCATACACAGATACAATATTGGAAACATACTGTCACCTGTGAGAACATGTCATATCCCACCTCGGGCGGTCAGATTAATATAAATGACAGTCCCTATGTGTCATCTTTTGTTATTGCTTTAAACAAAAGCCCTCTAGTGAGAGGATATACTGTGAGTCTTCAGTCAGTAAAACAATTTAACATTTTGTTTTGAAGTAAAAAAGCTTTCATTGTGTCTTTTCCTCATCTCTCCTTCTCTTGTTTACACCTGTTTTTCTGTGTGCACATTTTGATGCAAATGAGGAGCTTTAATCGCTGACTGTAAATATTATTAGCCTCAGAACTGCGGGGAAGCTTCTTAGTAGATAATAGGCATCGACTTCCTCCTCGTCTTTGTGCAGATTGTGGTGATGCTCGGCAGCGGCGAGGAGACGGAGCGGGCGCCTGTATCGGGCCATGATTAGCCTGTAATCAGCAGAGTACAAACTGATTATTAGCTCTCGCTCTCAGCTGTCTGCGGGGACTCTGCTGTCGAACGTCTCCTCTTCCTCTGCTGTTGATTACAAGAACAATCCTCTGATTTTCACCAGGGCACTTTTTTCTCTGAAGATTCACATTGGTCGACCTTTGACCTCCTCTGAATCTCTGAGGATGGATGAGTGATCGTCTGGATGATCTTTACCTCAGTGCTTTATGGGTTTGTCAATATGAGCCTGTTATTGGGTCAGGATGTGTCAGGATGCTGCTGTGAGGATGAGGTTTTATTTATATTTTACTCTTTCAAAGGTCAGCCTTTAAAATGCATCTTCGCTCAGTAAAGAGGATGACTATTCACCTGGAGAAAAATCTATGGCTATCACTGTCTCTGGAATTTATGAACTTATTGATAAAATACAGGAAGGACCAGAAGAGGAGGGAAAAGAGAGCAAATGCATCTTTAGATATCCAAACATTTAGCAAAATACTTGCCATTATATATATATTTTTTTCAGTTGTAATAGCTATTCTGCCCCTTTTCATTTTTTTTTAAAAATATATTTATTGCATTTTTATTATTTTATGAAGCTCTTTTGGTCTGATTCATGGTCAGTAACAGCATGGTCACCAACAATACTGGGGCTGTGAGGTTTGAATCATGCTCAGTCAAAGGCCCCAAAGCGTGTTAAAAATATCCGCACACCATCACACCACCAGCCTGAAGTACTGAAGGCAGCATGGATCTATGCTCTCTTGATGTTCACACCAAACTCTGAGCCTACCATCTGAATGTGGAGCAGAAATCCAGACACATCAGACCAGGAGACGCTTTACAATCTTCTGTTGTCCAATTTATGTGATCCTGTGAGAACTGTATATGGAGTTAAAATCATGCCAAAACCGAACAAACAAACAAAACATGTTTTACTCACACCAAAAGATTCACAAACCAACTCAGTGTGGCAAATACAAAACATCATTTACAAACTAATGCATTTTTGTTTTGCAAATAGGAAACGTACCTATCAAACAAATACACCATGCTTCAGAAACAAATACAGCATGTTTTACACATACAGAGAAACATATTTCTTCAATTACAAAAAAAATATTCTTAAAGTACAAACTAAAACTTTCAAGTACAAAAACTATTCTTCTAGTTCAAAACAATATTCTGCAAGTACAAAAAATAATTCTACAACTACGAAAAACTGTCACATGACTTTTGGCACAATGTTACCGCAGTCACATGACTTTTGGCACTAACTTTCTGCCTGGCAGATCCACACACAAACGCACTCTGATCCACACACATGCCATTAAAGTTTCTAAGCAATGTCCTGCAATTATTATTATTATTATTATTATTATTCACTCCCTCCAGATCAGGCACAAAATCTCCCTCCTCACCCACCACTAGCCTGATACATTCTGCCATTTCAAGGTGTAATATTTTCCCCTCTGTGACATTTCGCCTCCACTGTGAGCATCCTTCAGACAGAATGGGGGGAAGAGTTGATCCCCTCTTTGTTCCGTCACCAGAGGTAGTAACAGAGGCGTGATGTTGGAGAGAAGAAGGCAGGGAGACTCGATGGGAGACAGGACTGCCGCAAGTGAGCGTCTCTATGTTTGTGTAAATGTGTGGGCAAACTTTGCGTCATGTGCATCCAAGCCATACTGCAGCGTGAGTGGACACATATTACAGCCTCACAGAGTGTGAATCTCTATGTGAATGTCTCTAGATGTAAAAAAAAGGCAGATTCTTGTGGGGCTTTTGCTAGGGTTGCCACCTTTCAAGCAGAAAAATAAAGGACACCCCTGGCAGCGGGCATGCCACACTGCAAGGGCCCAACCGCCAATGGCCTAGGAGTGGGGTGGGGCATCAGTTGTGGTAAATCACAGTAAAGACATTGTTTTAATAACATATTAGTTAAATTTTTAAGTACTCTATTTCACAGTTTTTCAGAAAATATCTGCAAACGTAAAACTAAGCAGATACAACAATTAAATAACAACTTGAGTAAATTCAAGCTCGATAACTTAAAACTTAACTTAAAATAACTCATTAGCATCAATTTATTGAATTATACTTAAATGCTTTGACACTTTCAAAAAATATGTGGTGCAGGAGAACACAACAACTTTCAGAAAGAAGAATAATTATAGAACATAATCACATCTCAGGAAGGCGTTGCAACTTGTACACACCTGACTTTTCATGTCATTAATTTTATATCATTTCTGTTTCCTGTTTCACCACAAATAAAAGAAACCCCAAACAATTTTTTGTATGCAAATAACAAACATTAAAACTAAAAGCCATTGTTTTGTACTTTCCCACTCATGTCTGTATTTCTGCATCCATTTCCGTTTCAATGGAGCACGGTGCGGAGTACCAGATGCAGCCGCAGACGCAGACATGTTGGCTTCTGATTTCCCATGACTTATTCCTCATGCCGAAAATCAACCAACCAAGTGCTGCTTTGAGTAGGCGTGAGCTAGCGGGTTTTGACTTTGGGCGGAATGGTGCTGCGTTCAAGGCAAATCGGAAAGACACGACAAACCGCATCCCATATTGATTCAAAACGGGACGCAATGCTTAAGAGTGAAATACGGGACGATTATGTATTTCACAGGACGGGTGGCAACCCTAGCTTTTGCATGATGGCACTGTTAATTGGGCTAATGTTGCCATGGTAGCCGACTGTACCTTAAAGAAATCCTCAGCCCCAAAGATTCCTGCTCAGTGGGGGATGGTGCCCTCCGGTCCCCCCCCCCCCCCCCCCCCCCCCCCAGGGCACCTCAGTCTGTTGAGACTTTTTAAAGATGTCCTTAAACTTCCCTCCGTCAAAGGGCCCATCCCTCGCATGAGCTGACTTAGTGATGAGTCTTTATTACAGAGGCTGGGTGTGTAAATAGCCTTCACAGCCTTAGTGGAGTAAAATTTGACGTATTGTTCCTTTAACTTACCTCCTTTACCCTCCTGAGCCTGACATTTTCTTAGCCTGATTTAAAAGAAAGTCGTGTAGCCTAATAAATGAGTCCCTGCATGCTCTGGATTCATGACTTGAAGAGTGATTACAGCCTGAACTGCTCACTCCATAGTTTTGTCGTTAATGAACTTCCACCTGTGAGGAGTCACTTAGTCAGAGCGACATCGGGCCGCTCCCATCGAGCACCATCTGATTTTTCATTAGTCAGAGAGCTGAAGCTAAGGAAAAAAGATATCAGCCCTGCCTCCCCTCGCTCTGGACCCTCAGAAGTGCTGAGAATCCGGTCTGTTCTTCCTCCTTCAGCGGCATGAATCCGGCTCAAACCTCGACTGCAGATTGATTACAGCTCAGGTTTGTTTTGTGCCGTCTCGATGGTTTTGTCATTAAGAAAGAGCCACAGCTGAAGGAACACAAAAAAATTCAAAAAGCAGACGCTGGTTTTATCTTTCAGAGTGAATTTTCAGCCGGAGTGCAGAATAATTACAGGTGCAGCCGGAGCGAGCCCCCACATTTTTATAGGCTGAAGCTGAAGCTGTGAGCGAGCGGGTCAACAGCCTCATTGATCTCCGTCTCATAGGTGGCTGTATTTTGTTCAAAGCCCTTTGGCGCAGAGAGTGCTTCGATCTCTGGGTGATTTATCAAGTCCGCAGCTCCCCTGCACCTTGCTACAAGTCACAACACACAGCCGCGGTGATTAATTATGTGCTTGGATGGCAATACAGAGTGTAAGCTAGTACATGATGTGACAAGAAGGGTCAATAAGCAGCCGTCATAACGGGCCCGCAGAGAGGACGACCTCCTGCTGGGACTGTAGTTTACTGCACGGGTGGCTGCAGGAACATGACACAACCCAAATATGTACATAATTAACATGATTACAGTGTGAGTGTGTTGAAGTAACAACAGCTGCAGAGATAACCATTAAAGAGGAGGACACGTCTCCCTTTTTGACCTAATGAGCTCCATTTATAAGTCAGTAATTTAAATCAGACATTTTAGCATGCATACGGAGCAGAACATCCAACAGGCCTGACTCAAAGGGTCAAAATGCAGTTTATGTGTGGACAGAGGGACAAACTCACAGAAGATGATTTAACTGTCCTAGATGGCATCAGCAAGGCACTGAACACAACAGTTAGAAATCTTGGAGTTCTGTTTGATCAGGATTTATCCTTTAACTCTCACATAAAGCAAAGTTCAAGAACAGCCTTTTGCATCTTCTTAACATCACTAAAATCAGGCCTATTCTGTCTCAGAGCGATGCTGAAAAGCTAGTCCATGCTTTTGTTACCTCTAGACTGGATTATTGTAATTCTCTTCTTTCAGGCTGTCCCAGCAAGTTGCTTAAGATGCTTCAGCTGGTTCAAAATGCTGCAGCACGTGTACTGACTAGAACTAGGAGAAGAGACCACATTACTCCTGTATTAGCTTCTCTGCATTGGCTTCAATAAAATCAAGATTCTTCTTCTCACCTATAAAGCTCTCAGTGGACAGACACCAGTTTACCTCAAAGAGCTTGCAGTGCCGTACAACCCCTCTAGAACATTATGCTCCCAAAATGCTGGCCTGCTCGTGGTCCCATCAGTCTCTAGAAGTAGTCTGGGAGGTAGAGCCTTCAGTTATCAGGCTCCTCTTCTCTGGAACCATTTACCGACCACGGTTCAGGAGGCAGACACCCTCTCTACCTTTAAGGCTAGACTTCAAACATTCCTCTGTGATAACGCTTTCAGTTAGGGACCAGCTCAGGCCTGGACCAGGACAAAGTACATAGTTAAGCTGCAACAGGCTTAGACTGCCGGGGGGGTCTGGCACACTGAGCTCCTCCCTCTCTGTCTCTCTCACACTCTCTCTCCATATATGCTTTTGCCCCTTTTTGTTTGCCCCTGTACTTGTCTCTGGCTCTTGTCTTGTAGACCTCCTGCTGCTGTGGACTTATGAAGCATCAATCACTACAATTAAAATCATGTGTCCTTTTCTTTATCCTCGTTCCATTATCATTACAGTCCCTGATATTAACGTTGAAGAGACCAACTAAACTAAATCTATTGTAGTTCCTGCAGACAGCACACATATATTAGTGTGACCTTGATAAACAATCATGGATGACCTGCTGCTGTGGACCTGCTCCACTCCATGTGCTGTATCCTGCATCAACCATCAACAGAAATGACTTCATTTAACATAAATTCATACTTTTGGACCAATTAAACCAATTTTAATGGCAGTTCAGCCAGATGCTGCTAAATTAATCAACATCATTCCTCTCCAGATTATATTCATTATAGATATTAATGTTAATATTAGACTGATCCCTCTATCCATGGTTGTATTGATTATTCATCCATAGTAACTATCTTTACAGCCATATTGACATGAGGACCCTCTGGAAATGAGATGCCGCATCTCAAGGGGCTTACCTTTAATACATTTATATTCAACACATATGGCACTATACAAGTAAAGATTGATTGATTGAATCTATTTCAGCAGAGACAAATATGATGAGGACAGATTTATGATCTGGGCGCACATGAGTTTGTCTCTATCATAAATTCTTATTTTTAGTCCCTTTATCTCTGCCTAGATGCATCCATCTCTGGATGGATGGATGTATATATGCAAATATATTTATTATTTGTATTTGCATCTATGTATATACGTGCATCTATAAAATGAGAGTTTGTCTTCAGCCTGCCCCATTGTAAAGTGCCTTGAGATAACACCTGTTATGAACTGGAGCTATGAGAAGAACCTCAGATTTGAAAAGTACTTGCATACATGTGGACATTGGTTTGGTAGCTGGAGAGGTGCAAATTCACCCTCTGAGTACAATCAATAGGCCCTTGAGCTAGACACCAAACCCCAACTATGTACCTTCATGGCTCCCCCTCTAACATGCCTCAGTTATTGAGGGGCTTTCAGATAGCACAGGGTGTGTGCTCACACATGCAGACTGTATCTGTAATTGCTGCAAGTTGGACATTTAGGCGTCTGCTCGGGACATCCCTCCTGGTCGCCTTTCTTTGAGACCTTGTATCATGTAGTACTGGAGACCCCAAGGAAGACCCAGAGCTTTCTGGAGGGATCTATGTCCCATAAGGCTTGGGAAACTCTTCAAATCCCCCCAGAGGTGCTGGAAAGAGGAAATTTTGGTCAACTTGTTTAACCTGCTGTATCTTTAACATGGCCCAGGGTTACTGCGTCCTACATTCAGTCCTTCAGAGTAAACAGCTGTTGTTCAGACTTCATTCACACTTGGCAGCTTAAACTATGATCATGAATGACTTAAGCTGTTCACTAATGGAAACAATCAAAAGAACAAACTTACTATGTTGTTAAGCAGACGCTATGAGGAACATTTCCAGATAAAGCTGAATGAAACCTTCTGAGAGTGTTTGAAGGACCCCACTGACCTTTGGGGATAATCAGGAGGAAATTCAGTTTCATTATGCAGTTATAATTCATTTCATTTGTTCCGCTGTTTAACTTAGTATTGCTTCCACTCATAACTATTAACAGTAATGAAACAGCGCTATAATTGAGCCTCAAGATCAATGGATCCCTCAGCCTCTGGTTAATATCTGAGACACAGTTTTAAATCCTCACAGAGACTCACTTCCTTCTGAAACCAGCCCACACAGACACCAGGGGATTCAGCACAGAAGGACTGAAATGTTGCTGCAGTGTCCATGGAAAAATGCCATGTTCATGTCCAATTAATGATTAAAGTTGCATTATCTTAAGGATAAAACAAAAAAACAATACTGAATTTAAATATAACAGAACTTTATATAAATCACGTACAGATCAATGATGAGCAAGACTTTTCACATCTGAATATGGTTCAATCAAGCCTTGGCAAAAACATAAAAAATACAAGTGAGCATCAAACTTATAACATAACTCATTTATGTTTATATACTTTGTTTTTTAGACATGTTTCTGCTCCATAGAGTTATTTGTACCACTTCTGGGTGCAGTTTCTGCCTCAAATGTCTCAAAAGGCCTCAATAGATTACTCACATTAACTCATTAATTCATTTGGGAACTGACAGGTCACTGTCTTTACTCTTGTTGACCCTTGGGCTCGCCTAATTGGATGCTGCCATCAAGAAATGAAGTGAAGTAGATATTGTGCACAACTAACATGGGGTACACAAAACACAACAATCAGGCTGACTTTAGGCTCAGATCTCTGCTTCCGATCAATCTCAGCAAAGGCCTGATTATCTGGAGGTCCTAAAGATGATCTTACCTGATCATCCTGTGGAGTGAGGGGTGTTACTCTGAAGAGGATTGGGGACACCACGTCTTGAAATTGTTTATTAAACTTGTTCAAATTCCCGTATCCAGTATCAGTCGTCGTGGTGATAATCAGTCCAGGTCCTGATCCTCTGCCTTTGTTCAGGGTGTTGTTCAGTGTGATGGGAACAAAGGACAATCCCGCACCTAAAGTAGATCTAAATTTTTCATTTGAATCAACCAGTGAACATACGAGTCCTCAACTTATCTTTGTTACTGAGTTACACTGTGATTTCTCCCCACATTACTCACAAAAAGTACATGAATAGATCTGAATATAATAAAGGTTTGAATCATGAATCTCTCAGTTAAATACACTGATCAACAGACACAGAGTTCATAAAACACCTTAATTTTCAGCTGGTAGAAAAACGAAATCAACACTGTGCAGCTCATTATATTGTCTTTACTGTAGGCGTTAAATGATTCTGTTCAATCAAAGATGTGTCTCTTCATTATAATGTGACTGTCTAATCTTTATTTTCAGGCTGTTACAAACCCATAACATCTTTGCCTAAGTGTGAGTAAAGACCTTGATGACTGTAATTATTGTTTTTATTGATTTTTTTCATCACTGTTATTGTAAAGTGTGTCTGCAGAGACAGGAGAAGAACTCTATAAACATGAAACATGACATTTATATCAGTGGCTCTTTCATAGCGTCAGCAGATAATGGGTTGGTCCAGCAGAAATATGGTCTTCAAATTATTAAACAATCACTTGAACTTAATATAAAGATGAAATGCTAAAAGCCTGCAGAAACAGAAACAAGGTCAGTGTCTGGAGTGTCTGAGCCACAATCATAATTAAAATGTCACAGAGCTCACTTAATATTGCTAGTTTAATGATAAAATGATCTATCTATCTATCTATCTATCTATCTATGTATCGATCCTGCTGCTTCTATTTTCCCCTCCCATCCAGCTGCCTGCCAACTTTCAGCCAGCTACCGTCCAATTATAGCCTTGCAGAGCAGATGGACCTGCCTGATTCATTGTCTGAAATCACACAGGTCCATCTTGCCAAGCTCCAATCCTCTTCAACTTCACTTGGCTAAAAGCTGAATGTCCCAATCAGGGGAAAGAGGGCGGAGCTGCAGACGTGACGACAGCAGGAAGTGACTGCATGTTTGAAAACAATGGCGGCTTCTGAAGCGGCGTACGTGGATGTAGCACTATCTGCAGTTTTATCAGAAATGGACTCAATTTCTTCTTTAAAAGAGGAGCAAAGAACGTCACTTAAATCTTTTCTTATGGGAAAATCATGTTTTTGCTCTTCTCCTGACCGGGGATCACTGCTGGAACCTGGGAGGGATGTGGAAATGCTCCATGGACGATGCCGGTTAGTCTGTAGTAGTCATGGTTACTCAGTGATACCTGGTGAAATCTGCTCTCCTCAGAAGTTTACACTTGGTGGGGAACTTGACGAGGTTCATGTCACATATAAGTGGTAAATGATACATCTGTGTGGTATAATTTAGTGTAAGATTATAGTCTAAGGACAGAAACGTAGTTTAAGTTAACGGCTAACAGGGTCTAGCTGCTACGTCATACTGTGGACTGATATGATTGGTCTGTGATGAGTGTGACTGGCAGAACGATCGTCCAATCAGCAGCTGCTGTTGTTTTCTAAGGTTCTGCCCCTGAAAACATTTTTAAATGGCTCTTTCCCAGACGGACTATTGAAATAGTTTCGTGACGGATATGTGGAGCTGTCCATCTGCCGTGTCAGGTTAATCCAATTATAAGCCACAGTAAGCCCCCTACACCTCTCTGGGGTTGTTCTTATATTTCACTGAAAACAAACCCATTTATGCATTTGTAGGGTGTCTCCTTGAGATGACGCTTCCCTCACAAAATCACATAGCTTTAGCTTTTTCCTCAGTTATTGAAGCACCTCCCACAACCACAGAGAGCAAACTTAACACCACAACCTGCCACGGACCAGCCAAGACCCTCTCAGGGGCAGCTATCTACTACTACATATGAGTGCCAATAAAGGATGTTGCAAGCTTCTCCCCTGGGGGTAGATATCTGGGGTGGATTCTAGCCGGTCCATAGCAGTGGACAATACGCTAACATAAGATTCTTTACAGCATCTAACTTTTCCTCAACACAGCTCCTGTCTGTCTTGGAGATGCAGACAGAGCGACTTTGCAGACGGGACGTCCTCAGAGACAATGTGAACAGTCATGAACCTTAAGTCATGAAGTCTTTGGTTTCTCCTCATAACTTTCAGGTCCAACAGTGACTTTAAATAAAAGCTGAAGGCTGTTTAAGGTCACAACCTCCTCACTGTCTCGTGGTGCCAGCAGATTGTGGTAGTGACTTCCTGCACATGCACATGCACACTGTTTGAAGACTGAATCAAGACATCAAGATGAGTCACTGCAGCACTCACTCCACTTACTCCGCCTCCCAAACCCCGGTCTCCCCTAACACAATCAGTGAATGAGATGGTCAGACAGAGCAGCAGCATCTCTGTGTTGTTGTTCATTGGTCATTCCACAGTACATTTCTTCTTCTTAATCTGCAGCTGTCTGTCCATCTGTCTATCTGTCCATTTGAACTAAATGAATGTTTTATATGTTAGCATGTTTCATTGCATTTTTAAGCACCATGAAGAGGAGTCCACATTCTTTAAAGTTAGGCCACTTCAGGTATAACTTTATTACCCTCTCTGTGGATATGAGGAATTAAAAGTAGACAGACCTTTTTTTCTGTCAGGATTGAAAAACATTTAACCCATTCCCCCCCTCCTGTTGTTGTGAGGCGTATAGTGAGTAAGCGCCCAGGCATGTTTGCAAGCAATACGATGAGGGAAAGAGAGAAAGAGAGGGAGAAGATGAAGAGATGAACAATCTTTAAACTGTGTCCACACCAAATTAGAAAAATGTATTTGTATAAGCATCAAATTCGTGTGTTCAAATGGTTCAAATTTCCTGAGGAAAAGCTATAAGAGAAGTGGCGGGCCTGCCTCCTGACCACAACAACGTGTTTTCGCCTTTTTAATCTATGATCAACCATGGTGGATGTTTCTACAATCACTGTCTCCTTCCTGTTCTCAAAAACAAGAAGCTAAATGTCCCTAAAAAGTTGCTCAGTAACACCCACTGGAGAGCACATGGAGGGTTTTAACCATGACGTCCCGGTGATGACCCCTCTGTTGCTTACTAAATCTGTCCCTCTTCATTTGTCTTTTTCCCACCCCTCCCTCTTCCTGGTCTATTCTGTCTCTCATGGGTGATCCGGTTGATCTTCTGTGAGGCTCAGCATATTTTTTTGGCCAAAAAACCCCCACATTGAATCATTGCTAGCAAGTCAGAAAAACAAAACAAAACAAAACAAAAAAAACACACCCAAAGCCAGGTAGCAGTTGTGCTAACTGCCATTGTGCTGGCGGACTTCATTCATACTACTGCTGATTGGCTGTCACGGCATGGCTTCAGGCGAATCAGTCTCTAAACTTGGATATTTTCAAGACCGATGAATGGGCAAAAGAGGTGAAATTTATGACAAACTGAAATTCCTGTTTGGTGTGAACACAGCTTTAGGATTTTCTCATGCAGGGATTATCTGCATAAACTATTTAACACCAACAGCAGCCACCCCGGCCCAATGGGACCTCTCCTGGTTCTCCAGAGTAGCTCTGAACCTGAATTATCTATTGTCTTAGTATCAAGAGCCCCCCAAAATGTTACAGTGTTTGCTTTATAGTTGTCTTGGTTTGTGTCTGGTGGAGAACTGCAGGAAAGGATCAAATATTAGCCTGACCAGGCAGTTATTGTATGAGATAAAATGGAAGACAATCTATATAGGAAATAAAGAAGCTAAAAGAATATTTAAACCCCAATGCCGAACCCTCCTCCATCTTGAACCTTGCAGATTTTTCATGTTTGTCAAACAGAAACTCTGACAAACAGGCATTTCCTCACCCTCCTCCTGCACACGCTCCAAATGCTCTGTTAGGTTGCTCCTCATTTTAATGACCCTGGTTTCATGCCAATTGTGTTAATTTCCTCAATATGTAAATTCTGTTAATGTGAGCCCCCCTTTGACTGGCAAAACTGTTGTGAGTTAATGAACCTTTTGTAATTACCATTGCTATAGCAACAGCGGTACCTGGGCCGGGATGATATTACACGCAGCCTGTTTTCGCAGTCAGCAGACACAGGCGACCAAAGCCGATTAAAAACATCTCATAATGCAGAGACATTGCCTGGGAGCACAAATAGGTAGGAGCACAATGCATCGTTAGCCTCTGAAAAACGAAACACTAATGCCATTAAGCTCCCAGAATGCAGCATTACAACGGGTTTGCTATTTTCACTTTAGCTTTTCATTAGATCTTGTTGTCTGGAGCGGCTCAGGCCTAATGAAATCAACAATGAGCCAAATCAAGACTTGACAATTTGGTTCTGAATAACACGGGAAAGGCACAACACCTCATAATTAGTGAGTGAATGTGAGACAAGACGATGAGAAAAGGAAGAATGATTAAAACCTCACAGAGAGAAGGAAATGAAATGAGGAAATCAGGAGCGTGAGAGAGAGACGTTCACTCTTCCACCTAACCTCGTCTCAGAAACAGGATGGTCAGTCGTGATGTGAAATTATATTACTTTTTAACATCGGATAACAGTGGTAATGCCTCTACCTTAACGGGATAGTCCAGTGTTTTTGGAGTGCAGTTGTATGAGGTTTGTGTCGCCTTTGTCTAAACGTGGAGATCAGCTCTACTTCTGCAAAGAAAGAGCAAGCCTGGGAGCTAGAGCTACACAAGACTGCAGATGGGACCAACAACTCTGATTATTCAAAGAGCTTCAGGTGAAAACAGGCCACAAACACAACAAAGAGTGAATTGTATTGAAGACTTATCCAACTATTTTCTCTTGCACTACTAAGTCACTTTGTTTGGACACCACTTCAGCACACTGCACACGCTTCTACCAAACCTGAAGAATGGATGACTTTTTCATTGATAGTCATTTACTTTGAGTACTTGTGAACACTTGAATGCACTGGAGTACAAACAGGATAAACTTCTGTTGATGAAGAGTCAACAGGCCTGAATAAAAATGGAGTAAACTGTTCTTAGGGTGTTTTTTGTTAATAATTTCACAGTGATGATTGACATCATCTATAAATAATGATTTTAGTGGCTTGATTACATTTCCTCGTAGCTTTGTGGTAGTGTCCTGAGTCAAATAGCTTTTCAGTAGTTTAGTTACCTTACTGACTGAATAACCTGGTAGCATCCAAACAAGCGTTCCCTCATCGAAGAGGGAGACAGCAGAACAGCTCTCTGTTACAGTCCGAAACACTTTTAAGGATAAAAAATAATGGGAGTGGACAGGCAGGCGTGCGGCTGCATGGACCATGTATTCTGCCATGATGGTGACAACACTGTCTAATCCTTCACGCCTCCAGTGACTGTGCTGAAGCTGAACTCGTGAGCCGAAAGAGCATAAATCACGAGGGAACAGGAAAAGTTGACTTCAGATTAGGGGAGACAGGAACAATGTGAACCAATGAGCTAAGATTAGCAGCCTCATGTTATTACTGGGAACTGTCTGAGTTTGTTTGTGTTTATTTAACTGTGTAGCTGTCTGCAGTCAGAAAATTATTTCAGTGCCTTTTTTAAATGACAAACACATTAAACTTGACTGATTTAGGACAATTAAGCAGTTTAATTACTTCCATCATAAGGTTGATTGGTTAAACTTAATTCTTCAAAATGGCTGTGAGTAATGAAATGATTAAAAAAGTTTATCAATACAGAGTCTTAGAGGAGCAGAACAGCACAGTGACATAATTATTTGAAAAGTCAAATTTAAGAGATGCAACAGAAAAAAATGATAACAGATATAGATTTGTAAAACAAACAGAACAGTCCAACTAAATATTCAGAAAAGCGTTGGTTGTATGTAATGATAACAGCCCAAAAATGATAACCATAGTCATAATAATAATAATGACAATGATGATATTGGCAACATAGATTATAATATTTTGGATGTCATGTTGCTATGACTTAGCTGCTACTTTTGCCTGCTTAATTTAAAATATTAGACTAACTTTACATAAAAAATTTAATTAAGAGACTTGAGATAACTACTTTGATTATTTATTTTGTTTATGACAGCAAAAATATTTTGTTTTCTTTATTGAAAAAAATACTTAATGGCAACAATTTTATTTTTTTTCATTATTACAGTGGCAACAACAACAATGTCATGTTCAAGGTCACTCAAATCATCCTTTCTTTTCCACTCTAGCCCTCAGTTAGAACTTTGGCAGGATGTCTTGACCATGTCTCCATGCTTTAATGAGTTGCTTACATGCGATTGGCTGATCAGCCATTTGTGTTAATGAGCATTTGACTGGGTGTAACCATTAAAATGGGCTGTGAACAATCCCTTACCCTCCACTGCTTATTTTGAGGGATTTCAATAATTTCTTTAGTTCCAGGTCGATATTAAGGTAGAGGGTATATTGAACAGACTGGAGGGCCAAGCTGACCCCATGGAAACACATAATGTATAATGCATATGATACCTACAATATAGAATAAATCAAAAGATAACACATTAATGATCTCCTGAAAACTTTTCCAACCTTCAGTTATTTCCATAACCATAAAAACCATGATCCTAAGGAGTCATTAATAACTTAAGAAGGTAAATTATCCTGCTCATTTTGTTGCATTTGATTGAAGAAAATTGTGCTCAGGAATTAATGTGCAAAACACATTAAGCTTTCAAAACAGTAAACTTGCCATTAAATCAAAGTTTTGTCAAAGCTAATTTGTCTTTTCACGTCTCAGAATCATAATGTTTGATTTGATATCAGAAACAGCTCTGATTGTTTCTCCTCTCATGGTCTCTGTGATGGAGAAAGGCGAGCGTCTGACAGCCCGTCATGGCACTAAATTCAGTGTCAGCCGGGTAACTCTCTCTCCCTGACATTAATTGTAGGTGACAGGGCTAAGTGCGAGGCTCCACACGATGACAATGATGACTCTGGAGAAAATTCTTCATGCTGTCCCCTCAGGCTGCACTGACACCAGACATTATGCAGAGCGGGATCGTCTGGACAGAATAAAGTGGACCTTCGAAGATGAGAGGATGGATAATGTTGGACAAAAGATTGAATTCAAACAGGACTTTTCACCTCATAGATGGATTTTCTATTGGAAACTTTACACTTCATTTAACATAATGATGCATCAAAAATATCAATAACTTGTTTAGGTGAAAATATCCTTCTGTTGAGAAGTGCTGTCAGTGTTTTTTTTTTCATTTGATAAAGAAATGTTGTCCAGATCTGATTAACTACTGGAGCTGTTAGCATCTATGCTAATCTCTGTACCATCAGTCAATTCCTGCTGTCGTCTCACTCATAGCTCCACCTCTTTCTGCTCTGAAGGACTCTGATTGGGCCGTCCGGCTTTGGCCTGTGCACAATCATTGTAGATTGGAGAAAGATGGATCTGCCTGATTACAGACTTTGAATCAAAAGGATCCAGCTGCTGTGCAAGGTTACTTGCAGCCATGGAGACACAACGTCATAATTATTAGCCCTAGAAAGTAAGATGTATAAGATAAGTGGCCTGTGGGATTAGTTTCCAGCTCAGTCGATGATGTTCTTGAGGCCTCTTAGCTTAAACTTTAAGGATTAAATTCTCATTAAGTGCAGTGAGTTATTTGATGAACATTGCTGCTGAATTTGAGTGTTTTTGCAGAGCATTATGGCTTGTATGTGGATCAAACATTAGTCATCAGTCTGAAGAAGAACATCAGGAGGATTATTAAGGATTAATGAACTCCTCATGTTAGACGTCACGACAGTAGAAACATGGAGCAGGACGATGATGAGCTCACTGACGTCAGTGTTTGGTTTTTCAGCTAAAGTCTTTAAAATGTGATTCTTTCTGTTTGAAACAGTGGACAAGCAGAGGCATTTAATCTATCTTTGAACATGTTTCTCACTGCATCCTAAAATAATCTGCAGTGGCTCCTTCACTGCTCTCCTCAGCACCTTAAGGTGTCATCTGCAGAGCCGTAATGGCTGTTTTAATGCTCCTCTGATAAGTGCTTTGAACTCGTCCAGCGTAATCACCTCAGAAATTTCCCTCTGAATCATCTCACCTATTTGCAGGATTCCAATTACTTCATAATTTATGCCCTTAGAAAGCTCAGCACCCCGACTATAGGACACTAACACGCTGCACTCAAACCGGAGCAATAACAATAAATGTTCTGTAGTGATAAAAACTTACCTAGAATTTAAATTTGTCATTTCAGGAGAAGGTCAGGACAAGTCCTCCAACAGGAAATCATTAAGAGTGAGTTTTTAAAAAGTGGAACAGAACAGGCTCTGAGGTCAAATTAGCTGAACAGAAACAGGATGTTGAGTACAAAGAAGGTCATTTATTTTCAATAGGAGTTCATGTTTTAAAATAAGATCCAACAGAACAAAGAAATGAAATCAAAATTTCTCAGAAACTGAAATGTTTGATAGCAGAAGTGATCAAAATCAACTTTCATATACAAAACCCAAAACCAGTGAAGTTGGCATGTTGTGTAAATCGTAAATAAAAACAGAATACAATGATTTGCAAATCCTTTTCAACTTATATTCAATTGAATACACAGCAAAGACAAGATATTTAATGTTCGAACTGAGAAACTTTATTTTCTTTTGCAAATAATCATCAACTTAGAATTTAATGGCAGCAACACATTGCAAAAAAGTTGGCACAGGGGCATTTTTACCACTGTGTTACATCGCCTTTCCTTTTAACAACACTCAGTAAACGTTTGGGAACTGAGGAGACCAATTTTTGAAGCTTTTCGGGTGGAATTCTTTCCCATTCTTGCTTGATGAACAGCTTAAGTTGTTCAACAGTCCGGGGTCTCCGTTGTTGTATTTTACGCTGCATAATGCGCCACACATTTTCAATGGGGGACAGGTCTGGACTACAGGCAGGCCAGTCTAGTACCCGCACTCTTTTACTACGAAGCCACGCTGTTGTAACACGTGCAGAATGTGTTTTGGCATTGTCTTGCTGAAATAAGCAGGGGCGTCCATGAAAAAGACGTTGCTTGGATGGCAACATATGTTGCTCCAAAACCTGTATGTACCTTTCAGCATTAATGGTGCCTTCACAGATGTGTAAGTTACCCATGCCTTGGGCACTAATACACCCCCATACCATCACAGATGCTGGCTTTTGAACTTTGCGCCTATAACAGTCCGGCTGGTTCGTTTCCTCTTTGGTCCAGAGGTCACGACGACCACACTTTCCAAAAACAATTTGAAATGTGGACTCGTCCGACCACAGAACACTTTTCCACTTTGCACCAGTCCATCTTAGATGAGCTCGGGCCCAGCGAAGCCGGCGGCGTTTCTGGGTGTTGTTGATAAATGGCTTTTGCTTTGCATAGTAGAGTTTTAAGTTGCACTTACAGATGTAGCGATGAACTGTAGTTACTGACAGTGGTTTTCTGAAGTGTTCCTGAGCCCATGTGGTGATATCGTTTACACAGTGATGCCGGTTTTTGATGCAGTACCGCCTGAGGGATCGAAGGTCACCGGCATTCAATGTTGGTTTTCGGCCTTGCCGCTTACGTGCAGTAATTTCTCCAGATTCTCTGAACCTTTTGACGATATTACGGACCGTAGATGATGAAATCCCTAAATTCCTTGCAATAGCTCGTTGAGAAATGTTGTTCTTAAACTCTTCGACAATTTGCTCACGCATTTGTTCACAAAGTGGTGACCCTCGCCCCATCCTTGTTTGTGAATGACTGACCATTTCAGGGAAGCTGCTTTTCTACCCAATCATGGCACCCACCTGTTCTCAATTAGCCTGTTCACCTGTGGGATGTTCCAAATAAGTGTTTGATGAGCATTCCTCAACTTTCTCAGTCTTTTTTGCCACTTGTGCCAGCTTTTTTGAAACATGTTGCAGGCATCAAATTCAAAATGAGCTAATATTTGCAAAAAATAACACAGTTTATTAGTTCGAACGTTAAGTATCTTGTCTTTGCAGTGTATTCAATTGAATATAGGTTGAAAGGGATTTGCAAATCATTGTATTCTGTTTTTATTTACGATTTACACAACGTGCCAACTTCACTGGTTTTGGGTTTTGTACATTTCTTTCACCACGGCTGCCAGTAAAACTCAATCTTACGTGCTTTACCCAGAGTGTTTGGAAAAGTTGTTTCCCCCTTTGGCTGTCTGTTTGGACGTACACTCACTGGCCATTTCATTAGGTACACCTTGCTAGTACCAGGTTGGACCTCAGTTGCCTTCATACTTGGTGGCATAGATTCAATATGATGCTGGAAACATTTCTCAGAGACGTTGGTCCTTACCTCCATCACAGCCTAACACAGCTGCTCAACATCCATGATGAGATCTCCTGTTCCACCACATCCCAAAGGGTCTCTATTGGATTGAGATCTGGTGACTGTGGAGGCCATGGAGTACAGTGTCATGTTGAAGAAACCAGTCTGGGATCATGAGCTTTGTGATACGGCAAGTTATCATCAATCAGTCTGTATAGTCTGGTCTTATAGGGATGGGCTAACCTTGCGCAACAGCTGGATCCTCCTGGTTCAACGTCAGGCAGGTCCATCCTGCCAAGCTCCAATCTACAACAAATGTGAGCGGCCCACGGCAGCACGACCCAATCAGAGTCCTTCAGAGCAGGAAGAGGTGGAGCTACGAGCAAGACAACAGCAGGACACTGCTCAAACAGAGACTAGCATAGATGCTAACAGCTTCAGTAACAGTTTTATCAGATCTGGACTACATTTCTTTATTAAATGAAAAACAAACAACACTTCAGACCTCTTCATTGCATGGATATTTTTGCTCCATCTCTGACATGTTATAACGAGATTTTGTGTAGTAAAGTGGCTCATGTTCTGCAGCGCAGAAGTGCTCGCCCTAGTACATTTTCTGATTGGTCCATAATAATGTGATTTATGGAATGATCAATCACCTGCCAGATATGCTTTTACAAGATCTGCCCTCCCCAAACACTACAAGCTGTTTCCCGGATGGAAGATAGAAATATGTTGAACTGTATCTGGTGTGTGGGGTTAAGGATGGACATGGTCAGCGGAATTTCTTTGAGTCCATGAATGCTGACTGGTAACATTTATCTACTATATATGAAAACATATTTTGATTATGTTTTGGATGTCTGAGTGTAATTGCCTTAGATAATGAATAGTGTGATGAGGTAGAAAACATGCAGCATATTGATTCTAGGAGTTTGTGCTCATGAACAGGCTGCAAGAAACACAGAGACTAAGATTTCCAGGATGGGATGTCAGGATGATAATCATAAACCATTGTTTAGTCTTTGTTTAATCGTGTTGACTTAATCTGAAGATGCACTGGGCTCTTTTTTTTTAAAGAGAAATCATAAAAAGTGCAGCCAATGGATGTGCCTTCTCTATTCTGAGCCCTTATTGGCTGATAAGCCCTGTCCCTTGGTAGACTTTCTGAGGGGGGTGTGCAGACCTTTTCAAAGGCATGTTCATCATAATAATTAAAAGATAGATATTTAAGTAACAAAGGATGAAGCACCGTTTGTGAGTTCTGCTTTTTGAGCAACTGTGTGGTCGAGCTTAGCATTGGCTCAACATTATATCATATTTTTATTTACAAGTTTAAGAACAGAGGATGAAGCACCGTTTGTAAATTTTGCTGTTTCAGCTACCGTGTGGTCGTAAAAGAGCTCTACAAGTCTGAATTTACACAACACAGCTGACGCTAATGCTAACTAGCTTAGCATTAGCTCGACATTACATCATGGCCTTATTTACATTACTTCCTCTGATTACATTTCTTACCGCTTGTGGTTCCGGGTCTCTGTGGACAGTCTTTATGGAGGGAACTGCTCCTTGTTTGAGCAGCAGTTGAGAATCAAATCCTGCATCAAACTGCCCTCTGGGGTAAAATGATGAGCACACTGAAACAGCTGAGACAGCGGCTGAACCTGCCCACTGCTTTCTGGTGTCTTCATTCTTTGGAAGTGAAGATAGTTGTGATTTTGATCCACAACCAAAAAAACACAGATGAAGACCCTTCCCAGACATGTCTTCTCTCAAGTATATAGCTCAGGGAAACAACAGAAAACAAACACTGAAACTGCTCCTGACATTGCCGGTCCTGGAGAGGATATAAACGGCTGAGCTTGGTGGGCGTGTCCTAGATGCAGCTCGGTGCTTCAGGCATTACCGGGGAGGAGCTGCAGGGAGGAGCTGCCTTCTCAGGCTCGTCCAGTGAGAAGAGACTGAAAATACCTGACGTCAGGTTGCGGGAAATCTCGCGGAGATCTCGCTATGAGACGTTTTCAGGGGCTGAAATCTCGCTCCCAGATATCGGGGACAGGAGCAGGTCTCATGTTGTGGGATTTTCTGGAGGTGTAGAGTCGGCAATTCAATAAACAGCATTATTTGTAAGTATTAAACCTTGTTTCTGCATGATATGACCCCTTTAAAAATAAAATATCAACTTCTTCAGGAGAAATCCTGCTCAATCGTCTCCTGTGGGTCTCTTTTGATGTGTGATGGTGTCTTTGTTTACCTCACCCCCCTCCTCAGCCTGTATTTGGATGTTTTGGTTGTCTCGGGACGTTTTTGGGCGGAGAGTAGGCTGGGATTACCCCAGCCAATCACAGCCCAGTGCGCAAGGGACTTTGACTGTTAAAAAATGCAGAACAGAACGCTACGCAGGCCGTCAAAGATGGCAGATGCTACAGTGCAGAAAAGAAGATACAATCAGGCAGAAGCAAAATGCCAAGCGGACAAAGCTCGGTCTAAAACCAGAGTGAGCCGAGGGTTGGCGTTCACCCGCTTCCGAGCTGTGAAGGACCGTCAGAGTTAGCCGTCATGCTGTTGGACAAGTAGGTCATTTTCCTGCTCGGAGCCGGCTGCAGGGCGGCAAGTTCAGGGGGAGGGGCTTCATTTGAATGTTGTGTTTACAAACAGTAACGAAAAATCCTGCAGACCCTACCTTTAACTGTGGCATTTTACATTTGAACATTATGTTGAGTACTTTGCTTACAGAAATTAAAAAAGAAGAGTTTATCTCTGGATGTGGCAAAAACACAAAATGCTTCAGTTGTCTGTTTTTGATAAGAAACATCAGGAACAAAAATATCTTTACATGGAAACATGTCATAAAAACATTTATAATTAAGTGTTTTAATAGTTTAATACATGTTAATGTATTATTTAAATGAAAATAAAGCTTTTCTTTAAAGTTTGACATGATCCACAGTTCAGCATTTTCTTCTATATTTAGACAGTGAAGACATTTTTCAGCAGAAACAAGAACAACTAACTGTGTTGATGGAAGAGAACCGTTCGACTGATATTTGCATTTATAGGGCTCAGTCAACACCTGCCTCTAATAAGCCACTTATTCGCTCTCCTTCTCTTGTTTTTATTTGGGTATGATGGGAAAATTAGTTCCTGTCCGTCAAATCGTGCTCAGCTGTCACAACCAATGAAGGAGTCCATTTGTTTCTACACTCTCCCCTCACAGAGTGTTCACACCGGAGCCAGGACGCAGGCCAAGGTAGACCTGGAATCAATAGAGATTGGACACAGTCGAGTTCCTGCCTCAATTCCTCGCCTGGGCACAAATGCATGCTGGGAACACAGAGCGAGAGGAAAAAGCAGGCCTCACCTTCAGACTCAGTAATGTAAATACAGTTTGCAGGATTTAAAGAGATGAATTACAGAAAGTAGAAGGGGACCCATGACTTCTATGTGTCCTAGGAGTAGGGTCACTTTACTCGAGGTGAGAGCGATCTGGTTATTTTTGAGAATTTATTTTTACTCTGCAGATATTTCACTTTACTTCTGCTGTCTGTGGTGGGGCAGGTAGGGGTGTGCAAGTAAGGCAAAGTTAGATTGTGAAGCGCCAGAATTGATCTCTGTTACAGCCAGTGCCGTAGCCAGGATTTTAAAAATACCAAGGTCATTTTATCATGCGAGGGGTCGGGCCAGTGCTGTCATGTTGACCATGTTCCTAATCTCTGATATTATGTTAACTGGTCTGTAAGGTTGAGGAAAAATCATTTAAGCATCTCATTTTTGAATGTCGGTTTTCCCTAAAGTTTTAGAAAGAATTTGAGAATTATATCGCTCTACAGACCAACATTTCGGTTAAATTGGAAGCGAAGGATGAGTTGTTGTGTTATGATGATAAAAAACAAAAAAAATTCAACATTTCATTTATCTGATGATTCTTTAAGCAAAATTTCACATCCACAAAGCTAAGTTCTCCAAATGTTCGACCTTTATTTCCAGTTTTCCAGCTTGATTTTAGAGAACTATGTTGAATGTTTAAAAATAATTTACAATAAGAAATGTCTTAATAGTATGATTATAATTCAAGAACTATTTACATAATTGTGATCTTAATCACAATTATTAATTAGGGCTCTAATTTCGTAGATCAGGCGCAGGCGGGGCGCACCTGCCCTGCGCCGCACCTGCGCCGCACCAACGGGGTGTGTCAAGGGCATTTTGCATGGCGCAGTCTGGGGCAGGGAGGCGCACCCACACCTCCGTCTCTCCAACCGGCGCAAATTGCAGAGAGGGAGGAGAGTAGGCGTGAGTGGGTTTAACACAGCCAAGTGATCTTCACCGATCAAATGAACGCCTCTCCTCGCCTGCAAATGCGCTGCGGGCGAGGCGCAGTGACAATTTCACCTCGGTGGCAAAGAAGGTCAGAGCCGCTGTCACTTTTGCAGCAACTGGGAGAGCGCAGGGGCCACCGGGCCACGCATCGGAGGCCACGATGTGCGTCACCGTGTGGACCACCTCACGGGACAGATGTAATCTGTTCCTGTGTCATAATAGGAGTACAAAATTAAGTGATAATTACATTTAAACACAGCAGCAGGCTAATCCATTCATCATGCTTGTGATCCACCTGCATTCCTGGTCTGTCATCACCAAATAGCAGAACCTTTGGTGAAAATATATCTCCTCCTCATCCTCCTTGCAATAATGTTCTCCATCTTTTTAGATCACGTTACGAATAAAGATTAAAACAGAGAAATATGGGCAATCACAGGTAAATCCTTAAGACACCGAGTGACTTACATTTATTCAGCGAGCGTCTCTCTCTTTCTCCTTTTCTATTTAATTTCATGAGATGACAGAAGCCGGATACTCTGTATCTGATGATGTGGCTGTTTGTGGTTGGCTTGAGAGATATGAACTAGTTAGTTATGACAAACGTCTCTGATCTGACATCAGATGTGACGGGACAATTATATAGATACAAATGTATATGCTGGTTCAGACGGTTACATTAAATAGTGGTTGCTGTGATTGTTTATTGCATTGAAATGTGCCTGACACTCTGGATACCTGCCTGTGAGGTTTTGGTGACGTGTTCGCACTGTGCGCCCTACAGCCAAACTACCACTGCCCTGAGTGCGCCTCGCCTGCGCCGAGAATAGACCAGGTTGGAGCTGGCGAGCTTTCAGCGCACCTTCTGCGCAGTTTTTTGGCACAAAATTGTCACTGTGCCTAGCTGAATCGGTCGACACCTCCCCCTGGTGCGCCATCACACCCGTCTCAGCGCAGCCGGTCTACCAAATTGCCAAATTGGCTGCGCAGTCCTTAATGTTAAACTATTAACATTTATTTTCTGTACTCATGTACCTATATGTTTTTCTTCATTATTTGTCACTGATTTATTTACTTATTTTAGTTAAGATGCTGAACTTTGGTCTGAGTTGCCAGCATGGCAATTGTTGTTGATTGTAATTTATAATACTTTTCAATTAAGTTTTTTAAAAAAAGAGTTATATTAATTGGCCTAAATTAATGTTTATACTCACAATCCATTACAAAAATGAATGGCCTTAAATAAATAATGTTTCTAAGATTATCTAGCATAGATGTTACTTACCTTTTCATTGCAAGTATTGCAAGCACCAGCGCTCCGTGCTCTACCTCACATTCTTGCAGCCAATATGACCCGGGTGTGTATCAAAGATCGTCTTTGGAGAAGCGAGGAGTCACTCCCTCACCCTCCCTCGATCCTCCCACGTAATTCCACAATTCAGTGTTTTGGGTTTTTTTAGATCTGAAAAATATTGAGGTCATGACCTCAGTGACCTTAATGGTAGCTACGGCCATGGTCACAGCAGAGAGAATGTAGGACCCTCTAGAGCCAATTCTATCTGCTCAGGTTCTACGTTCCAATAAGAACAGAGCCTGAGGATGAAACTGAAACTTAAAGGGTTAGTTCAGTGTTTTTGAGGTTGGGTTGTGTGAGTTACTTGGAAACGGTCGGTGAAGAGGCTCCAGCAGCACTGCCCCTTTAAGAGAGGCACACGGGTTAACGGGTGAGGTTTTTTTTTACATAACTGTAGAAGAGGAAAAATCTATGATTAATGTTATAATCATTATTATTTCTGCCTTTATGTCATAAAAAATGAAGATTATTTGATTGATTGATTAAATAAAATTAAATAAAAAGTAAAAGAATGGACCTTAATGAGACAAGATCAACAACCAAAGGAGAATTGAATCATGAAATGTTGATGTTTTTGGGTTACAGAGATGATCTCTGATCAAAACTCAAAGTCTTAAATTTTTCATTTTTTATTTATTTATTTTTTCCTTTCGATAAAAAATGCATGAATAAGACCAAAGTTGTGACCTTGTGACTTCTGTGTAATATTCCTGGAGATGAAATGTGGTTCAAAAATTGTGTTTGATGTTTGTGAAGCTGCAGAAATCTCCCTGATTCTCCTGGATCTGCCTGTGACCCATCATGCTGACCTTGGACATGAAAAATGGCTCGCCGTGCCATGCTCACACGCACAGAGGATGTCATGTGATGCTGTCACAGGTCACTTCTTGAAGGATCTGTCTTATTTATTCTCCAGCGTCACACACATGGATCTGAGGGACGGGAGAGGAGATTAAATGAAGCAGGAAATGTGAGTTTGAGTTTTTACAAACATGAGTGAATGTCCACAGCTGGAGCTAAATGAAGTGTGACTATACTCCTTAAATGTTTCACTGTTACATTATTGATCTCAGGTTTACTGCAGTTACACGCATGACAAACAAACTGTGTCGTCCTTTACCTGAGGAAAACAAGACAGTCGAGAGCCAATGTGACGGAGAAACTTTTCTGCTTCAGTACAGTGCAGATTTTTAATTGCTTTGAATTTCTGTTGCTGATACTTTCTCCAAAAGTTTGAACATCAGTTGTATTGGAACGGGAGAGCTGAGACAAATATTCTACAGTGGACAGCAGCTACAAGCCTTAAGCCCTTTGCACACCAGATGCATATTTTTTGCGCAAATATTTCGCACATTATTTATTTTTTTCGAATCTACTGTTTCTCAATGCAAGCTTTCACACCAGCAATGCTATTTCGCCGAGCAAAATTGCGACTTTAATTTTTTCTGACCGAGGTCGATTTTTCCATAGTTTGGCTTGCGACGAGTACACATTCGACCAATCAAAACGCTCATGGTTGGCATGTCACATAGTCCCAGAGCACCGATTAGTTACTGTCGACAGCTGCAAGTCTGTCCTGATTCAGCAGACAGCATTATAAGGCCACTTGCATCCTCACCAACTTCATGCAGTCTGATCATCAGCCGTACAGTTATGTTCATAATAATAGCAGTGTGTTTAAAAAGGTGAGTAAACCCCAAAATTCTACAAATACATTTTATTTTAATGCACACAAATGCATTGGGGACACTGGACATTCAATATAAAGCAAGAAAATTAGAAAAAGTAATTGAATTTGATAATATTTTACAGAAAGTCAAGAAATATAATGTTAAAAGAAATAGCAGTGTTGACATCTTTATTTACAAACTCAAAAATGTAGTGTATGAACTAAGAATTGCTTGATAATTCAACTCTCCTGAGAATCATAAACTAATATTTATTTGCATAACCATGGTTTCTGATAACTGCTTCACATCTGTGGTGCATGGAGCCTACCAACTTCTGGCACAGGTCAACAGGTATTGAAGCCCAGGACAATTGTACTACGTCCCACAATTGCTCTGCATTTCCTGGTTTTGCCTCATGAACAGCATTTTTTATGTCAGCACACAAGTTTTCTATGGGATTAAGGTCCGGGGATTGTGCTGGCCACTCCATTACTTGAATTTTGTTTGTCTGGAACCATGATTTTGCTCGCTTGCTGGTGTGTTTGGGGTCATTGTCTTGTTGAAACACCCATTTCAAGGTCATTTCCTCTTCAGCATACGGCAACATGACTTCTTCCGGTATTCTAATGTACTCAAACTGATCCATGACCCCTGGTATGTGATGAATAGGACCAACACCATAGTAGGAGAAACATCCCCATATCATGATGCTTGCACCACCATGCTTCACTGTCTTCACTGTGTACTGTGGCTTGAATTCAGTGTTTTCAGGTCGTCTGACAAACTGTCTGTGGCCCTTAGACCCAAAAAGAACAATCTTACTCTCATCAGTCCACAAAATATTGGGCCATTTCTTTTTAGGCCAGTCAATGTGTTCTTTGGCAAATTGTTACCGCTTCAGCACCTGTCTTTTTTTAACAATGGGACTTTGCGGGGGCTTCTTGCTGGTAGCTTGGCTTCACATAGACGTGGTCTGATTGTTACAGTACTCGCAGACAACCTTAGATCTTCTCTGATCCTCCTGGAGCTGATCATTGGCTGAGCCTTTGCCATTTTGGTTATTCTCCGATCCATTCGAATAGTTGTTTTTCTTTGTCTTCCTCGCCTTTCTGGTTTTGGCTGCCACTTTAAAGCATTTGATATCATTTTAGCTGAACAGCCGATCATTTTCTGAACTTCTTTATAGGTTTTCCCCTCTTTTATTAACTTCTTCATCAAAGAACGCTCCTCTTCTGAACAATGTCTTGAACGACCCATTTTACTCTGTTTGTCAAGGACAAATGCACAGCCAGCATATGCAGCGTCATTTGCCTTGATCCTTAAATAAGGGCCACCTGTTTAACACCTATTTTTTTCACAATCAATTACCTCACTAATTGATCTCAGCACTGCTTTTTTTTTTTGAACACGCCCCTTACAGTTAATGATTCAGTTTCACAGAATCAGCAGCATGCACATCATGCCTGTTGGGTCCGTTGGTTTTCTATACCTTTACTAAACCTTCTAGAAACTTACTTGCAGTGTAGAAGTTGAAATTCTAACAAAAACAGTGATTTATCTTGCTAGTGACGTGGGACTGCTATTATTTTGAACACAACTGTATGTCTGAGGTAAGAGGACACATTGTTGTTAAAAGTATAATTTGAGTCCCGTCCCGTTTGTTTGTAACCAGCTCCAGCTGTGCGCAGAGCGCATCTGGTTCATTCATATGTGATGGACTGCATGTTTACGATGCATGTTTGTCGATCTTTTACTAGGCTAACCTATATGATATTAAAGACAAAAATATCTTAGCACAAGCTGAAGAAAAAATATATGGAAAGGAAAACTTTAAATCAGTGGCTCAGTCTGGAAGTGAAGGGTTGCAGCCCAGCTCTGTGTCACATGTGTCCTCAAGCACAACTCCCACTGCTGCGTCAGTGGCAGGCTGTGTAATGTGTTAACTGATGATACAAAAGAACTACTTACAAAGACTCTTCAAACATCAGTGAATAGATGTGAAAGGGATGTGAATTGTAGGCTTGAGCTGTGGCTTAAAAGTGCTTAGAATGTGCGCGGCGCGATCGTTTTTTATTTTTTATGTATTAAATCGTATCGTTCCTGATGTGCATAGACAGACGCGTCAAACTTTGTCTCCAAATTATTCGCAATTTTGTGCCGTTTATTCTCGTCGCCGCTGGTGTGCAAAGACCTTTAGACCTAGGGTTAGGCTGAGGGTGACAGTAATGACAGAGTTGAATGAATGACTCAAAAGAAAACAATTACAAAATAAAACTGCACCCAAATCCCTAATGTGTCTAACAATGAAAAAGTCTGTTTGTGTGTGTAATATGCTCAAAAGGTTACAAAATATAGGATCTAGTGCCTCAGAAAAGGATTACAAAGTTTTCAAGATTCTAACAATTGTTTCTAACATGAGGCACAGGAGTATGACTAGATACAGCTTGCTGAGGAGCGTCAGCTCTGGCAGCTTCTTATGCTGTTCCCCAGTCGCTCCTGATTGGCCGGTGTGGGGTTTGTGTGTCAGCTGTGCCAATCAGGGTTCCCCAGCACAGGTGGACAGGATCAGCAATCTCTGGCAGCAGTGGCAACCTGAGAGTGCGCAGAGACAGGCACACACGAGCACACGCACACATGAGAGCATGCACACTCAAGGAGAGAGACCATCCCCACAGTACAGTGGCAGCCATAACACATGGAGAGAGGTCGCCGAGGTCACCCAAGTCGTGCTCGGTGTGGACGCACCTTAAGTGTAGATCTACTTTAATTTTATGGCATAGAATGCTTCAGAGCTGCTCCAAGCTGAATGGGCTCACAGAGCAGCAATTGGCCGAATGGCAGCAACAAAGACTGCAGCTACAGCCTAGTGGCAGGAGGCTTTGTTACACATCATTTGACTTATAGTCCACCTGACAAAGTGCAGTGTGAAAGAAAACTGAACCTCAAATGAAACACTGGTGATACTACACCCTGAAGCCACCAAGACTGTGTTTTAAACATGGCTGCCTCAAAAGTTGGACTCAAAGTCCCCCTTCATCTGCCAAACAGATGATTTCACTCAGACTTTGTCCACCGTTGTCCTCAGTCTATGCTTTGAGGGTGTCAAGCTAACTCTGGAATGATTAACTAAATTGTTGTTCATTAAGATCCAGAGTGAAGGGGGTGAAAAAGAAGCAGAAACAGGAAATAGTAGCAAGTTGACCTTTTGTAGACGGTGAACATTTTAAAAAGAGGCAAAATGCACAGAGAGATCAGTGAAGGGTGATGAACTAGGTGAAGCAGACAGTTTAGAGTTGGATGAACCTCGGGGTGTCAAAGCAAAGACGATATACTGTGAGGAGGTCCATTGACCGCAGAGCAGCCGTCACACGGCTCACCTTAAGACTCAAAAATACTGTGTGAGAGCACTCTGTAACCTCCAGTCAGAAGACATCTAATTGCTAATCTATAATCCTTTTAATACGCTTTTGCCTTTTCCCGATTGATCCTTCTCCAAGTGGAACAGCAGCACTGGGGGCTACATTAATCCTGTTATTGAGAGCCCAGAGTGGCTCCAGAAATCCAAATAGCTCTTTTACCCCTGACACCCAGCTCCCCACCCAGCCGACCCCCTGTCATTGTCTGTAATTGATAACCCTGTCAACATAAAACAAAAAGGAACACGAGACAACAAACGATCTGTTACTCAGCAGGACGGAGGGGTTTCCCGGGCATTGTTTGTGTTGACAAATCTTCCTCTTCGTGGGGAAATATGGAGTGAGGCTGTAGACATACTACTTCACCACGGTAGGCTTTAAGTGCACAAGAGTGAATGGTCTAATTCATATTAACATTAAACGCAGAATTATGACCTGATGAGGGGGCAGAGATGTGAAAGGAGGTGCTCTGAGCCTGGCCAAGTTATGTTCCTGAGCAGCAGCCATGCAACAAACAGGGAGCAGGGTCACTCATACCTGAGAGACTACAGCACCTGTAGTCACATGACGAAGCCAAATGTCTCCCCTTTTTATAATAACATAATAAATCAGCCCACATTTAGATAAGAGGTGCGTAAAAAGAGCATCTTATACCCCCAGTTTGATGGACATATTTTTGCTTACACTGTGTTCAAACTGACCCTTCAAATAAATAACTGTTAGGATGAATTTTAAGTCATCGATCTCCATTAGGTCTTGGATCTATCCTTTTTGGTTTCCTACCTACCTGTACCTGAACAAGCACACTGCGTCTAGAGTTACACTGACCATACATAGAACCTGAGAGCAGGCTGTGAACACATATAAGTAAGTGAATTACATGTTAATTGGTATCACTCCACCAGGACTGCTCCCAGATAATCCCCAGTCATGTGTCGAAACCTTTCTTTGATGACATCTCATACCATCAAGTACATTATTATTATTATCTTATTATAATCTTATTATCTTACTCTCAGGTACATTTCTTTCTTCAGCCCTCTATATTCTGTATTTTTAAACTGCTGGGCAGCGGCTGAAGGCGGGGACCTTGGCAGTCCGATCCTTGGCTGCAACGCCAAGCCCTAGGGACGGGGAACATCCCCTCTCTGGTGGGGGAGGAGCCTGAGCTTGTGCATGAGGTTGAGAGGTTCCAACTAGATATAGTCTGACTCTTCCACTCTGGAGTTGCCGATGGCGAGAGGTGTCGGGCAGGGGTGGCAGTACTTGTTGCTCCTAGGCTCGATGCCTGTACGTTGGGGTTTACCCCAGTAGATGAGAGGGTAGCTTCTCTCTTCCTTTGGGTGGGGGGACGGAACCTGACTGTCGTTTGTGCTTATGCACCAAACAGCAGTTCAGAGTATCCACCATTTTTAGACTCCCTAGAGGGGAAGCTGGAGGGTGCCCTTCTGGGGACTCCCTCATTCTGCTGGGGAACTTCAACGCTCACTCCGGCAATGACAGTGTGACCTGGAGGGGCGTGATTGGGAGAAATGGTACCCCTGATCTGAACTCAAGCGGTGCTTTGTTACTGGACTTCTGTGCTCGTCACAGATTGTCCATCACTAACACCATGTTCAAACATAAGGGTGTCCATATGTGCACTTGGCACCAGGACACTCTAGGCCACAATTCGATGATCGCCTTTGTGGTCATGTCGCAGAACTTGCAGCTGCATGTCCTGGACACTCGGGTGAAGAGATGGGCGGAGCTGTCCACTGATCACCACCTGGTGGTGAGTTGGCTCTGATAGTGGGGTAGGATGCCTGTCAGACCTGGCAGGCCCAAGCGTGTTGTGTGGGTCTGCTGGGAACGTCTTGCAGAGTCTCCCATCAGAAAGAGATCAACTCCCACCTCCGGGCAAAGTTCGACCACGGGGAGGCAGGGGACATTGAGTCTGAGTGGGCCTTGTTCCGGGCCTCTATTGTTGAGGCGGCTGATCAGAGCTGTGGCCGTGGTTGGTGCCTGCACCTGAACCCGCTGGTGGACACTGGCAGTGAGGGATGCTGTCAAGCTGAAGAGGGAGTCCTATCGGGCCTTTTTGGCCAGTGGGACCCCGGATTCAGCTGACAAGCCAAGCATAATGCAGCTTCGGTGGTGGCCAAGGCAAAAACCTGAGCATGGGAGGAGTTTGGTGAGGCCATGGACAATGACTTCTGGACGGCTTTGAAAAGATTCTGGACCACCATCCAGCGTCTCGGGAGGGGGAAGCAGTGTGCTGTCAACACTGTCTATGGTGGTGATGGGGCGCTACTGACCTCAACTCGGAGGATCGGTGAAAGAAATACTTCGAAGACCTCCTCAATCCAACCAGCATGTCTTCCAGTGTGGAAGCAGACCTGGGGTCTCTGTGGTGGGCTCTCCTATCTCTGGGGCTGAGGTCGCCGAGATAGTCAAAAAGTTCCTTGGTGGCAGGGCTCCGGGGGTGGACAAGATCCGCCCAGAGTTCCTCAAGGCCCTGGATGTTGTGTGGCTGCAACAACGCATGGACATCGGGGACAGTACCACTGGATTGGCAGACTGGGGTGGTGGTCCCTCTTTTCAAGAAGAAGGGACCGGAGGGTGTGCTCCAACTACAGGGGGATCACACTCCTCAGCCTCCCTGGTTTGGTCTATTCAGGGATACTGGAGAGGAGGGTCCTTAGGAAAGTCGAACCTCAGATTCAGGAGAAGCAATGCGGTTTTCGTCCTGGTCGTAGAACTGTGGACCAGCTCTATACCCTCCATCGGGTCCTTGAGGGTGCATGGGAGTTTGCCCAACCAGTCTATATTTGTTTTGTGGACTTGGAGAAGGCATTCGACCGTGTTCCTCATTGAGTCCTGTGGGGGGTTCTCCAGGAGTACAGGGTATTGGACCCCCTGATACAGGCTGTCCATTCCTTGTACAACCAGTGCCAGTACCAGAGCCTGGTCTGCCTGCTAGCAGTAAATCGGATTCGTTTCCAGTGAGGGTTGGGCTCCGCCAGGGCTGCCCTTTGTCACCGGTTTTGTCCATAACTTTATGGACAGAATTTCTAGGCACAGCCAGAGCATTGAGGGGTTTCAGTTTGGTGACCACAGGATCGGGTCGCTGCTTTTTGCAGATGATGCGGTCCTGTTGGCTTCATCGGACTGTGACCTCAGCTCTCACTGAATCAGTTCACAGCCGAGTGTGAAGCAGCTGGAATGAGAATCAGCACCTCCAAATCTGAGTCCATGGTCCTCGACCGGAGGAGAGTGGAGTGCTCTCTCTGGGTCAGGGAAGAGATTCTACTCCAAGTGGAGGAATTCAAGTACTTCGTGGTCTTGTTCACGAGTGAGGGAAGGATGGAACGAGAGATCGACAGACAGACCGGTGTGGCGTCGGCAGTGATGCGGACTCTGCACAGGTCTGTCATGTTGAAGAGGGAACTGAGCCAAAATGCGAAGATCTCTATTTACCACTTGATCTTCGTTCCTACCCTCACCTATGGTCACGAGCTGTGGGTAGTGACCCAAAGAACAAGATCATGGGTACAAGCAGCCGAAATAAGTTTCCTCCACAGGGTGTCCGGGCTCTCCCTTAGAGACAGGGTGAGAAGCTCATCCAGGAGGGGCTCAGAGTAGAGCTCCTCCACGTTGAGAGAAGCCAGATGAGGTGGCTTGGGCATCTAATCAGGATGCCTCCCTGGTGAGGTTTTCAGGGCACGTCCCAATGGTAGGAGGCCTCGGGGAAGATCCAGGACACATTGGAGGGACTATGTCTCACAGCTGGCCCGGGAACACCTTGGGATCCCCCGGGAAGAGCTGGACAAAGTGGCTGAGAGGGGGGGAAGTCTGGGCTTCCCTGCTTAGGCTGCTGCCCCCATGACCTGACCAAGGATAAGCGGAAGAAGATGGATGGTTTAATACAGTGACAGCAACTTTGGTTTCCATGAGGGCCACATCCTTGTTATTCACAGTTTCAGAGGGCCAGTCATGACAAATAAAATGACACCATTATGTAACTAGAAAGCACTCAGAGAGCGCAGACCTCCGCCAAGCAGCTTCGGTCCACTTTGGCGAAAATGGTCCTATCTGGCAATGTTAAAGAATCCTTTAAAAGATTCCTGGATCCAGACGGTGATCCAGATCACCCCCAAAGTTTAATCAGTTCTTCCCTATCCCATTTCCGACAATTCCTGAAAATTTCATCCAAATCCGTTCAGAACTTTTCAAGTTATTTTGAACACAAACAGACAGACAGACAGACAGACAGACAGATAAACGCCGGCAAAAACGTAACCTCCTTGGCGGAGGTAATAAAATCAAACAAACAAACAATTCTAACCGTCTTTCATCAGAATTAACATTAACATTTTTAACTTAAATTCGATCAGTAAAGCTTAATTAAATGATGAACACAGAATCTAAGGCAATTGAAGGCCATTTTGAATTCAATGAACTGATTCAATTCATTTTTATCAACTTTTTATCCCCTAAAGTGTTAATAATACTTCACAAAAGACATCTAAATTGTACCTACTATTTCTTTAAAATAGAATAAGATAAATTCTTAAAGAATAATGTGGACTTTTTTTTTAATTCTTAATGTTGAATCTGTGGTATTTACCTGTATCATGGCAAATCAGAGTGAGATATGTCATGGCAGATTGATGATTGGTTTCAGATGGGAAAAGGCTGATCAGGACATCCCTACTTTTATCCAAGGTGAATATATGAAATGGACGGATAAAAGTTTATTCAACCAGAAGTAGCCTTCTCTCTCAGTGGGTTAACAGGCCATTAAGACAGTCAACAAATGATTGGAGTTGCATGTTGTTTTGTTTATGTAATTGTCACATCCTGTATTTCCCGGACATAAGACACTCATTGTAGGACGTCAGGATATTTTAAACTGGTACAAATTCAGAGCAGTGGCTGTGGTTTGTGCAGCATCTCTCTTTATTGAAAATATTGCTGTGTTTGCACTTCCTCCTGTGAGAGAGCCTGACGTAGCTTCGGCTGATTGTGATGAGAAAAGATGGGGCAGCCATCTCCTCCATGTGCTGCACTGAAACATCATTTGTTACCATTTGACCCTTTAGTTAAATAATAAATCAACAGTGTAAGGTTGCTGTAAATATAAATCTACAGTCTGAAAACTACATTAAAAAGCCCTCCTGCTCCTCTTAGCCTGAAGATTCATAACCCTCCTCCCTGCCCCAGGTCTCCACAGACCACTGAACACCTGGTTAATAAGTTGAACAGTTCAAACCATCTATAACACCTCAAATGTCAGCACAGGTTAATAACATGTAGCCTTTAATGAAGGTAACCGTAGAGTAAAACCAGCCAAGCTAATGTGAGCTGTGATATATCAGAGCGTTTAAAGGATATTGAACTGCTGCCACCTTTCACTTCTGATAATTATCAGAATATATTTAAAGGTAAAGGCTTTATTTCAATGTCAATATATCCATAGCAGATTTAAGACTTTTCAATCAATAAGGAATTACTCCTTTTGAAAGATGGAGTCAGAGAGGAGAAGGAAAGATGGCACCCTAATATCCAAATCCATACTTTCCTGATTTAACATTTCCAAAAAGCAAAAATACATGAGCCACATCAAAAACTGACAGCATGGGAAGTTTACCTCTGTGGATGTTCAGGGCTCCACATCTCAAACAGTTCATCCTTTTCTACAGTTTATGCTCTGTGACACTGATGTATCTGTTGTCAAAGTTATCAAATTAAGATGTGATACCTACAAAGTTCTCTTAACACCAGTAATTCTTTCATGCCAAACAACACAGGCATGTTGAATTACGACCTCAGCCTCGCAAGCACTTCAGGAAGTCAGTTAAGCTGGAGATCTGTAGGCAGTTTGTCCCTGTGTTCATGTCCTTTTGGCCTCTTGAGTGTTTATACCTCCGCCAAGGAAGTTATGTTTTTGCCGGCATATGTTTTTTTGTTTGTTTGTTTGCTTGTTTGCCTGTTTGTCTGTGTGTTTGTTTGTTTGTTTGTTTGTTAACAAGATTACACAAAAACTGCTGGATGGATTTTGCTGAAACTTTCAGGAGATGTTGGTAATGGCCCAATTTAGAAATTATTAGATTTTGGTGGTGATTTGGTGAACACTGGAGGACACCACTAGAGGACCTCAGGCTGTTTGCAACTGTCTGTTGTGTTAGAAATAAACTACAAACATGGCAGTAATTCTAAGGTTAGAGGTAACAAAATAAACAACTAATGACATCACCATCAGCATCGCCTGAACTCTGTTTGTATGATATTTTCTCCCTTGCACCGTCGGAACTGTCTCGGTGTATGGAAGTATGAGTTACTGTGTTAACTGATGACTTGCTGCTGACTGTGCTGATACATGTTGTAGGCAAAGCACCAGGAAAAGCAGAGGATGAATCCTTTAGTGCTTCACTTTCATTAATAATTGAGTCAAAGAATACTTCATTAGTTTATATGTCAGAAAATACAGCCAAAGAAACCAAGCTAACACAAACATCTACAGACAATGTCTGCAGAGTTAATTATGGTCGACGTGCATAACTTTCCATCATAGAGGACACATGGCAGCCATCATGTGTAGTTAACAGTCAGTTCACCTCCAGCTTTAGGATCGCAGCAAAAATGCCATTATAGCACGCAGTGATGGGTCATATGAATGAAAAGGTCAGCTTCAAAGCTAACTATGATTCTCTTCATAGATCAAAGTCTGTTTTGATTTTCTGTGTGACATGAGCTACAACCAGAATTTTGGAGTCTCAGCTGACTGACCGAGCAGAGAACCCCCTCTCCCTTGGAAGTTCTTACAAACATGCACCTACTTTTTACCAACCCTGACATGAAGGACATTTCTCTTTAAGTTATACAGAATCACAGGGGAATTCTATGCTATGTGAGGAAGCTGCAGCTGTTACAGGAATTCAGTTTCCTCTAAAATGACTTAGAGCAGTGGTTCCCAAACTTTTCACAGCCCGTACCCCTTCAGACACTCGACCTCCAGCCATGTACCCCCTACTCTCACGCTCTTATAGCAGCTAGAAAAAGAAACGTGTCTGTAAGCCTGCCGCCACCCTAACATTTAACATGCATAACATACAAAAAAAATCTCTTCAAGTGAGTTATTTCTCACAAAATAGATTTATTTTCCAGCAATTTCAGAGGGTAACACCAGTTCACTTTCGAAAAAAGAAATTTACATTTCTGGAACATATTCATTAATGACCTTGAAACTGTAAAGTACAAACTCACCACAGCTTTAACGTGAAGGGTGTCTGACTGAACTTATGTTACTATAAGAATCTTAGACAGTTCAGGACAGATTTCCTTCTCCAAGATGCCTCACCAATCCAGCCTCCAGCCTCTCTGCCAACACTTCAGGCCCTTATCAAAGCTCACCATACAAACATTTGCCAGTTTGAACTTTAACTACTGAAACAACTGATTGAAACCTGAATGGTATTCGCATACCCCCTACATCACTTTGAGTACCCCTGGGGGTACGAGTACACCAGTTTGAGAATCACTGACTTTGAGTGATGGAAAATAAAGAAACCTGGTCTTAAACACGATATGGGAAAAAAATGCAGACTGAAATACGATTGACACAATGAGAGATTGAATTTCTTTAAACATACAACAATTTTAGACGGATAAAACCATTCTTCTTCATGACTCGCCTGCACCATCAGCAAAGTTTACCCTGCTTCATCTGTAGGTGTTCACGTGCAATGGAGTTCAAGGGTGCAACACTTGTGCCTCAAGGCTCCGGAGGCTGACCCCTTCAACTGCATTACCAACTCCGCGGATGTCAGCTTGCATCTCCCCAGCTACCAAATCAAATTCCAAGCCTGGTAAGATCGGGACTTGAACTGGCCACCCTCTGGACCCCTGCCCAAGCTCTTTCAGACTGAGACACCCTACCTTCAGGATCACCAATTAAGCTAACAAGCACGTCTTTGGACTCTGGGATGAAAATAAAGTACCTGGAGGAAACCCACACAAAGGGAACAAACTCCTTACAGGCTTCACAAAGCTTGTGCCAATTCAAAGTAGGACTCCCTTCTTCTGTGAGTGACAGTACTAATCACTGCACCACTGCGCAGCCCTGAATTTAAATGTGCATAGTCTAATTTAAATGGCACCAAGAGAGTCCCCTTAAAGCAAAAAGGCAATGACAAGAATGACATACTTGAGAAATAAATGTCTTTTTGTGCTCTTTTTGGGGGAATTTTCTGTTTTGTATCAAGAATCTAAAGATGGAAACATTAAAAAAAAAAGGCTTTCCTGATCCTGCTTGATCATTTAATCGCTCATAAAACAACGGATATTTAGCCTTCTCCCTACTTTAGTGCCATTGTTTGAGCAAAGTTTAACATTAGCTTTATAATTTACATTAATTAAAATAAAGTACACGCAGTAATTTGACACTGACGCACTGATTGCTGCACACTGCCTGGTGTAGAATATTTAAATGGTTTCTACTCCAGCATTTCCATTTGGAGTTAGAGCTTATTTAAATCTCACTTCTGCTGCTGTTATGGCTGCAGGCAGACTATTTTATAGTCAGAGAGAGCAGAGTGCAGCATCATATATCTTTTTATGGGCTTAGGCTGATAATGAACTTAGTCAACTTAATAGTATTTCAATACAAGTGTGGAAAAATTGCCTTGTTGCTTAAGTATCTCCATCGTACGTGTTAAATCCCCCCTATTACCAAACACTTAAGCCCGACCTCGGAGGTCATGTGACGATGTGTGAGAAAGTGACCCGACCTGCACTCGACTCCATTAACCTCCAGTCGACTTAGACTGAGTCTTCACCGGGAGGTCACCAGACGGAAAGTTTACAAAGATGAACACTTAAGACATAAAACAATGGTATTATTAACACTCACATACCAACTCGGATGTTTTAACTGCCTATGCAGCCATTACAGACAAATCCAGAGCACAAACTATACAAAATAAAAGCAGTGCAGGACTTCACTGAGACCACAGCAGTGTTAATTTTGGCAGGACTTTTTAATTCAGCTTTAGTTATGGTCTTTTGCATAAAATATCTTTTAGTTTTAGTCATAATTTAGTCATCTTAATTGTTTTAATTTTAGTCTAGATCTAGTTGATGAAATTTCAAAACATTTTATTCGATGAAATCTGCTGTAAATTAAGTCGACTAAAATATGAAGTATAAAGGGTAAGGCATTTTTATGTTTCCTTGAATTTCTGAAGTCATGTTTCACACTTGGATAAAATCAAACATCTAATAACCCTTTATTGAATGCTAGTAAAGTTTGAATGTATAAATGAACAGAAACAAATTGAACTTTTGTGTGAAATGCAGTCACCTTTATTTAGGCTACCTGGCAGAGCATCTCAGTTACAATACCAGAACTGACAACAAACAGTGAACCTGCTCTACATGAATATATCAGTTCATAAAGAGAGGAGCTCTGATTGGATCGCTCCACAACTTATATATATATATTGGATATATTCCTAACTTGTCCCTACTTTCTACATGACCAAATTAGGTCTGATTGGATTAAGTCTCTGTCAAACATTTTAGTCTAGTTTTTATTTGTTGAGGAAAATGTCAGTTAATTTAGTTTGAGTTTTTGTCCATGTGCACTTGTTTTTATTAGTTACTGCACTCAAAAAAATGGTTTGTTGAATGAACATAAAAAAATCATGGAAAGGTTCCCCACGTGATTAAATGACTTTTGTTCAGCATAGGACAATTCTGTTCATCAAAATAAATGTAGTTGTGTTGGGTCAACTTAACTGATTAAGGTCGATTTAACTTGTTCAAAATGGTTAGGAGCAGCATTATTGAATAGTGTTCATCTTATTTGCAAGGGTTTGGTCCAACTCATTTACTACATTTCAAGCTAAATTAATTTAGTTAAGGTGATCCAACAAACTATACACTTGTTAGTTCAACGTGTGCAAATTATGTTAGCCAAACACTCTTTAATAATGCTGCACCCAATCATTTTGAGCAAGCTGAATCGGCCTTAATCAATTAAGTTGACCCAAAACAAGTACATTTAGTTTAAAGAACAAAATTGCACAGTGTTGACTAAAAGCCATTTAATCACGTGGAAATCCTTTCCATGATTTAATGAGGTAGATTCAAAGAAAAGCTTTTGAGTGTTACAAAACTGTTGGTGTTACTTTGATACTTGGCAGTTAACAATAACTGAAACCTTCTATAATGTCTAGTCTTAGGATTAAGGGTGGAAACAAAACACAAAGTAAACAGGAAGAGGTCCAATAGTGTATTTCCAAAAATAGAATATACATTTTTATATTGGCATTGCAGTTGTTTGTGAAAACACACAAGGATACAGAGTGTCACTTGCTCAAAAATACACTCACATCATTCAACATTTCACATTCCTAACTTCTGTAGTTGCACATGGTTTAATGAAACTAACCTACAACAATAAAACATATTGACTGTGCATTTGAATAAAAAGCACCATAAAAAACTTGACAGTTGAACTGCTCATATCTCTTTAAGATACTTGCCAAGAGCAGCAGTTTAAAGTGTAAATGAACTTGAACACCACAGAAGTTAGATTTTTTTCTGAGAGTTTTAGGATTGACAAAAGCAATATCCTTAATTAATCCAGGTTATCAATGATTTTTTAAACTGTGAAAATTAAGTTTTGCCAATGCACAGGTGCCTAAATGATTGATGATAAGTTGGCTCTGTGAAGCAACTAGAAGGGCAGCTGATGGTGCAGCTTTTCCAGTGATTATGTTTTTCAACGGGAATTAGGGTTTTGAGAACCTGAACTTTGTTGGATAATTTGTTACCATCCAACTCCATAAAGACCTTCTGCAGGACCTCAAATGTATACCTGAGCACCTGAGGGTAGCACAAGTTTGCGTGACACTATGGTGTCACGCAAACTTCAATAAACCCAAAAATTAGTAACATCCCTAATTCTTTTTGTGTTAACATTCAAAATTATTTTCAGTGTCATTATGGGCTTCAACAAAAGTTGGTTTGGTTTAGTTGTGGTGAGGGGGTGCTCGTGGGCCATATCCAGCCCATGGCCTATCAAGAAAACTTTTCCTTTAGTTTTCCACATATTATTTTAAACATCGTCTTTCTTTCTTTCTTTCTTTCTTATTTAGTTTTCCCCCTTTATTTTCCTGTAATCAATTAGGTGACAACGTCACACTGTGTCAGTGGTCCATCAGTATCATCTAACACCCACACCCTGTTATACCCATTTACACACCGCTGAAGCAGCAGAAGGAGTAACTTGGGGTTAAGTGTCTTGCCCAAGGACACATTGCCATGTGACAGCCGAAGCTGTGCTCGAACCTACGACCTTCCGATAACCAACCAAGTGCACTATCAGACTGCACCACTAATACCCACAGGTATATGTACACCCAGATATGATAGACTTTTTCTTTTCAAATAGCCATCCATAAAGAAGCCAAACAGAAGAGACGTCTGCCACACTGATGACAAAAGACTGTTTTGAAATGGTCTGAGGAAGACATGAGCTCAGAAAGTGGACCAGGCGTACCATCAGACTGCACCACTGATGCCAAAGTCCCACAGTTAATATACAGAGTAAAATCAAACATGATCCTCGACACAGGCTACGCCTGAGCGTGCAGCCCCCTCAGACCTCCACAGTCCCTCCATTCAGGTACTTTTGTTAATATTTGAACACCTGTAGTGCAGTTCAGGACATTATGGTGAGTGTTTTATGCTTCTTAGATAAAGGCGAAAGGAAAAGGTCAAAAGAGAAAACCTGAAGGCACATATCAGAGAGGGGAGTGAACTTCAGCAGGTAATTAATTCTCTGAAATTAAAATGCTGCATGTTTCATCAGACATTTCAAAAATACCCTGCGGCTGTGCTCTTTCACACACAATCAGTACTAATTAAATTGTTTTCTGTGGTGATATTGAACTTTTAAAAGGATAACAAACACCTGCTGAGAGGCCTTATAGCTGCCCTGTCTCCTGGGAAATATCTATCATTAAACATGAGAGTGACCTTTATCTCCGTGTCGCTGCACACTCACTCATGGAGCTAATAGAGTTTATTAAGGGGGGGGTTAAGTTTGATAAAGTTTCCCATAATGCATTAATTCAGGTAATGCTCATTGATATGCACTTACAGTGTAACATGGACATCATATGTAACGATAATGTCAGAAGAATAATGAAGATTTAAAGGTCTTAAGTGTCAGGTCAACGATAATCCTCTTGACTTATCAGCCTCTCTGGAAAGGATTCTGAACAAGATCATTACCTGCTGAAACCAACACTGCATTAAATAAAGCTGTTTAATGTTATAAGGAGTACAATTTTTTTTTTTATTTTAGGGGGGAAGGCTTCAGATCTTGTTAACCCTCAAACAGTCAAAATTATAAAATGAAATTAACTATCAGAAGACAGTAAATTTATGTGCTGTTGACCTCTTCATTTTTCAAGTGGACCAGCTGGTCTTGGTTGTGAAGTGACTGCATGTGACTGATTTTACACTGTTTAAGTATTGAGGAGCAGTTCACCGACTCTGTTTAATTCATCAGTCTCCTAACAGGGAGGAGGAGATCAATCGCAGACCTGGCCTCACAGTTAACAGAGGGATGACTTCACTGCATCGTTCTGATTGTAAGGTTACAGGTTTGAGCCCAGCTCTGGCGATGAGTCCTTGGGCTAGACATTTAACCCAAGTTGTTCCCACTGCTGCGTCAGTGGTGTGTAAATGGTTAAAAAAGATGGGTATAAAAAATGTGGATGTAGTCTGTGGTGTAAAACTGCTACGAGTAGTCAAAGAGACTAAACCTCCATACAGGCTCAAGTCCATTTCCAAGGCAGTATGGAGCTCATGGCACAGATGGAGCCACGTATACTTTTCCCACTGTCCCTGACTGGTCCATGACTGGAGCATGCTGGGACCTGTCCATCGCTGTGGCTGTGACAAACATGTAGTGACTATTTAACACTTGTGCTACCCTAACAGGGGCAAAAGTTGAGGCCAACTGGATGTGTTCGTGTGAGAGGAGCATGGTCTCATGGGGATACCCTTAAGGATGGGTGTTTAATGGTGGGGTTTCGGCACATCTCCACACTCTAAAATCTAACGAGTTGGCCTTACTTTAAACAATTTTGGAAACTGATTGCCTTAAAAAAGGTGGGTAAGAGTCCGGCAGAGAGGGGATGGCGACCTAGAAAGAGAGCTCTCGACAAAAGTTTATTAAAATGGCCCCAAAGTGAAATAACTACCTAGCGAACTACACGAAAATAAGGGAGAAGGGGCACGGATGATGCCCAAAAAGAACAGGAAAAGTAAAAAGTCACTTATCAAACATGTTCGATACGACGAGATGGGCTAGCCGGGGGGCCTCCCCTACTACTAGCTACGATGGTGCTATGACAGAGAACGAGGATGAACCGGTAAACCAGTTGTTGATACTGGAAGGGCTAAGAGGCGTTGGGAAGGAGGTGACAGAATTTCAAAAAGACACGAAAAGACAACTACAAGACATCAGAGGAGAGCTGGACAAAACAAACGTGAGGCTTAACGAGGTGGAAACCAGGGTCACTAGGCATGAAGATAAGCTCCAAAACACGGATGAGATATTAGCCAAGATGAAAACAACGCAGGAAAAGCTTCAGCTTAAACTGACATCATTGGAGGCCTACTAGAGGAGGGATATGCTCAGACTATATGGAGTTTCGGAGGGAATAGAGTCGGGGTCACAATCTATGATCCATTTTGTAGAGAAGCTACTTCGGGAGAATCTAAATATCCCCCCATCAACAGCACTACAGATCCAGAGGGCTCATAGAGCACTTTCATCTCCCCTACCAGACGGCTCCCAGCCCAGGTCGATCATGGTAAAATTTCTGTGCTTCAACGTTAAAGAAGAAGTGCTTAGACTGGCATGGCAAAAGAAGGGTTTTTTGTGGAGCAACAACAGGTCCACGACTATCCTCAGGAGATTATGGCCATGAGGAAGGAGTACGTGGAGGCGCGGAGGATCCTGAAGGACAAGAACCTGCGGTTCCATACCCTCTATCCAGCCCGCCTTAAAGTGTTTTATGCGAAAATCTACAACACCGTGGAGGAGGCGATGGCAGACCTGGCTAGCCGGGGGATCCCTTTGAAAGTGATTTAACCTCCGGCAACCCCCAGAGAGAAAGTACAGAGATGGTCGTCGAGGTGGGGGGCTGGGGGCCGGTGCCTGCGGCAGACCAAGGAGCTGCAGGATATAAGGAGACGCTGCAAGTATACAGACGGAAAGAGACGTATTATAAATGTTATGTGTGTGATATGGACGACATGGTATAATATAATTAATGTCGAGCTTAAATGGATGGGGATTCTCTTTACCCCATTTAATGTTCATGGGGTCTTGAATGTGGTTAGGATGAATAAGATTTTAATTAAACTAAAGAAAGGAAAAGCCCAGATTGCCTTACTTCAGGAGACACACATGAGCCAAATGGACCATCTAGGTTGAAAAGAAAGGGTTTTAAACATGTGTTTTCCTCATCTGACAAATCTAAACATAAGAGGGGTGTGGCTATACTTATCTCTTGTGCTCTTAACCATGAACATATCTCAGAAATTACTGATGATGAAGGTAGATTTGTCAGGGTAACATGAAGGATAGAGGGGTCTGAAATTACAATTCTCAATGTGTACGCTCCACCCGGAAGTGATTGGGTATTTTACAGGAAAATTTTTGATTTAATGGTGGACTCTCAGGGCACGGTTGTTTGTGGGGATGACTTTAATTTTAGGCTTGATCCCAAATTAGATTCGTCCAATCCAACTAATCAGACTAATCCACTTATAAGGAAAGTTAACTCATATATGGTAGAAATGGGGATAATAGATGTGTGGTGAGAGCTGTACTCCTCTAGCGGAGATTACACACATTATTCTAGTCCATTTAAAGTCTATGCTAGGCTAGATTACTTCTTTATGTTTAAAGTGGATAGTTTTGAGATTAAAGATAGTGATATACTATCAAGAGACCTATCTGATCATAGTCCTATCTCTTTGTCTCTGCTGATGGCTAGGAAAAAACGAAATACGCTGTGGAAATTTAATTCACATTTATTCAATGATCCTGCTGTAGTATCTAAAATAAAGGCAGACATCAAAGTATTTCTAGAAATGAATGACAGGAGAGGTATCACCAATTTTTATATGGGACACACTTAAGGCAGTAATGAGAGGTAAATTAATCTCTTTCACCTCCCACCTAAAAAGAACCAAAGGACAAAAACTAACGGATCTACAGACGAGTTTAAAACTGAAACAACAGGAAGATATAAACAACCCAAACCCCAATGTAAAACAGGAAAGGAAGAAAATTCAGGGACAAATCAGTGATATCTACAAAGAAGAATTTTTAATTTTCCTGAGGCAGAAATATTATGAGATAGGAGGGAAATCAACAAAATACCTGGCGTACAAACTACGCAAGCAACAGGAGGAAAGTACTATACACAAAATGAAGAACCCTAAAACTCATCTATTGGAAACCAAACTGGAAAAGATTCAGGAATATTTTGAGGTCTTCTACAGGGACCTTTATTCTCACCTGATGCTTCTGAAGAGGACTGCATTGATGCCTTTCTGAGCTATCTGGACTTGCCTTCAGTCTCAGACCTTGAAAATGAGAATCTAGTAAAACCGATTTCAGCGGAGGAAATGGTAAAATGGACTTGAGCTTATATAGCTGCTTTTACACCGCAGGTCACACTTACCCATTCACACCCATTCGCTCTCACATTTACTCACTGATGGTTCTGAGTTTCTATGTTAGTTATCCATCAGTATCAACTATCACTTTCACGCCCTTTCATGCCCATTTACACGCCACTGACGCAGTAGGAGCAACTTGAGGTCAAGTGTCTTGCTCAAGGACACATTGCCATGTGTCGCCCGGAGCTGGGCTTGAACCTGCAACCTCCTGATTACCAACCAAGCGCATGAAGAATATTACACATCCTAGGACAAATACAACATGACAAAACTCAAGTAATAATAGGGAGTCTTGACGCTGAGAAAGCCTTTTACTCAGTCAGATGTCCATTCCTGTTCAAGGTGCTGGAGAAGTTTGGATTTCAGGATAAGTTTATCAGAATAATCCAGGCACTATATGATAGACCCTCAGCCCATATCAAGGTCAGTGGGGATCTATCTGAACCCTTTATTTTGAAACATGGGTGTGGACAGGGCTGTGAAATCTTGCCCCTCCTCTTTGACTAATTTATAGAAATACTGGGTCAATTAATAAGACAAAATCAAAACATTCAGGGTATTGCACCATCAGGTGTTGAACATAAGGTAGCAATGTTTGCTGATGATGTGTTTGTTTGCTTGGGGGAGCCAGAGAGTTCATTCAGTGAATTGATGTCTAATTTGATTGTTTTTGGTAAGTTATCTGGCTATGAAGTCAACATTTCAAAGACTCAGGTGATGGCACTTAATTATACAGTCCCTGCGACTTTACGAAAGGAATTCAAGGTAAATTGGTAAAATGGGAGTATTAAATACCTAGGGATACATCTGACCAAGGACCTTTCAGGGCTCTTCCGGGCAAACTATGAGCCAATATCCTTGGATATAAAAGCTGATTTACACAGATGGAACCTTGTCCCCTTTCTCAGCCTTAGTGCTAGGATAGGTACAATTAAGATGAGTTTGCTGCCCCGACTACTTTACCTCTTTAGGAACTTGCCTATAGAGGTGAGTGAAAACCAATTTAGGGAGTGGGACAAATGGCTTTCCAGATTTATCTGGCAGGGCCGGAAACCAAAGATTAAATATGCCAAGTGGAGGGTGGGGTCTCCCCTGTCTAAGGAATTACTACTATGCTGCACAAATAGCTCTCCTTCTTCCCCGGTATAATAAAACATATGTAGCTAAATGGAATGAGCTAGAGTTCAATCTGTCAACTCAGTTGCCGATCCAAGCTGTAATTGCATATAAGGGTTTGTTATGCAGTTTGGAAAAGCTGGGGAACCCCTACTTGACCCACACACTCCAAGTCTGGTAAAGGGTGATTAATATTTGTGGGATAGATAAAATGTTGAGAATATTCCGATGGTTTGCTTATGATTCAGATTTTATCCCCAATATATACCACTCTAGCTTTAAATCATGGATAACATATGGTCTCACGACATTCTTCTCATTCATTCAATGAAACATTTTGTACAGCTTTGAGGCCTTACGGGACAAACATGGCTTGGCATGGGACGAATTTCATAGATACCTGCAATTATGCCCTTATATTGAGCAACGATGCAATGCAGCTTGATGGTTGCTAACCACTACCATATCTTTTGGGATTGTCCCAAGTTAAAAGTCTTCTGGAAGGGTATCCAGGCTTCATTAAGCACAGTCTTTAACATTCAAATACCTCTGAGTTTTGATGTCTTGTACCTGGGTCGTGCCCCTTTTTTGGAACGTCAGAGAGAAATAAAGTTGCTGCAAATACTCCTGGTAGCTCGTAAGAAAACAATTACAAGACGTTGGTTAAGTCCAATCCGGCCTACTTTGGATGACTGGATTGGAATTATTTTGGAGATATATAGGATGAAAAAATTGACCTACCAAATGAGGACCCAAAAGGATAAATTTTACCAAATTTGGAACAACTAGATTTCATTCATAACCCCCACGAGAGCAGACTTTATTTGATCTCACTGGTAATATTACTTTATAATGTACTCATTCAATTAGTGATTGGCTTTTTGGCTTTTGATGATTATTCCTATGACAGCAGCGGCAGGCGACCCCCCCCAATATTTTCTGTTCATAGTTTGGTCTGAATTGTTCTACCTTTACTTAAGTTGTGTAAGTGTTTCTAAAAAGTGAACTGCTGAGCATCAATGGCCCTGTTTATGACAGGTAATTTGACTGCACGGACCTTAAGAGGATAATGGTGTATTCACGATTACCACTCCTTCACAAGTTTGATAATGTTTAAGTTCGTAATGTACAGTGGATTCTGTAAAGGATTAATGAAGTCTAATCCAGGTCTGGTGACTGAACAATCTCTGGACTTGGATACCCTGATGGCTGATGTTGCTCATCTTTTGGACTCAAACTAAACAAAACTGGAATGTCATTTATTTTAGTTTTTCTAATGATGCCGTCATGGTTTGTTATTGTTAAACATTCCAAATAAAGATACAATTAAAAAAAAGGTAAGTGAATATGATTAAGTCTTGGATTACATTTACTTTTTATTTACTTGTTCTGTGTACTCGGAACCCTGTTGTATGTACTTAATTCTATTAAGTTATTTTAACTTGGATTAAGAAAGTTACTTCAACTTAGAAATGTCAAGTAAAAATCAACTCGGCTACACCAACTTATTCTGACATACATGAACAATACTGTTTACTTAGTAGAATTTGGGAAACTGATTGCCTTAAATGAATGGTAAATGGACTTGAGCTTATATAGCGCTATTCTAGTCTTTAACTACTCCAAGCTGCTTTACACTGACATCACATATTTTGTTCATTGCTACGAGCTAATGCTAACAGCAGGGTGAAGTGAGCTAGAGGTAACTGTTCAACATGTTCATCAGTGTTCACGTTACTTGTTGAAAGTCTGAAGGATTCAGTGTATGAGCATTCTTACATTAGTCAAGAGGAGTTTAACAGTTGACTGAATCTAATCAGTCCCACTACGGTGACTAGGCCGAGGTTAGCATGTCGTGTGTTAGCCTGTAATGTTTGGGGGAAATGGATTGCTGTTATCTGTTAAACGGCTTGAATTTGTGGTTCGTGTGTGTTCATGAAGAGAAGCTTAACAGTTGGCTGAAAATAATCAGTTCTTCACCCGACCCCCAGGTCCCTCTATATGTGCTAACATTAGCCCAGAAGGTAGGCTAAATTGTGGTTATCCCTCTGCGGTTAGCATGTCGTGCATTAGCCTTTAATGTTTGGGGAAAATGGATCACTGTAATCTGTTAAACAGCTTGAATTTGTGGTTCGTGTGTGTTCAGGAGGAGAAGCTTAACAGTTGGCTGAATATAAAAAGTTCTTTACCTGACCCCAGGTCCCTCTTTTTGTGCTAACGTTAGCCCGGGAGGTAGGCTAAGTTGTGGCTATCCCTCTGTGGTTATCATGTCGTGCGTTAGCCTGTGATGTTTGGGGGGAAAGAGCTTCGCTGTTGTAAACGTGTGCACGGTAACCGGTGTGGGACAGATCTGGTACTTACACCGGCATGAGTTAAGGTTTTGTATGTGTTCATGACTGTAAGTGGCGCCTGGCTGCTGTGACCAAATCGCCAGAGCGCTCTACTTCACTTGAGTTAGACTGCTCTATCATGAATGGCTGTATGTATGCTGCTCTCATTAGCATATGCCCAAATCCAGCTGTTGTGAACATAGCGGTTATGTGAGCGTGGAAAGAATGCTGCTGTGCTTTGTTCATAGGCTTTTTGGACCAAAGCATGTTACTCATGTTTCATGAAGACATCAAGGATTCATGTTAAAGTGCAGAGAAGGAGCAAAATATTGGACCTTTAATTCTGCTGTGTTGTGGCGTTTGCAATTGTTGTGACCGTCCTCGGCCACCGTGCTATTCTTATCATAACAGAAATATAAAAGGCTATAAAGTATAACGTTTGACACTGTTTGTTAATGTTAGCTAGGCCTACTTTGCTTCAACCACTGTTAGCTAACATTAGTATAAGCCTGTTAATAGTTTTATTTTAACATGAAAAACTGGTCTGCCACAATAAATGTGAATAATAACATCACTGATGGCACATGAGCTATATATTGAAGTTGACTAACTCACCTTGCGACTAAGAGAAATTCTGCATTCTCCAACAATCCTGAACTCAGTGTTCAATCACCGTGATAAAAACGTTTCGAGTCCAGCTTACACACAGAAATTTACTTGCATAATTGTATCAAGCTAAATGGGTTCCTTACTCATATTGATTGAGGTGAATCAACAGGTTATTAAGATTTAAGTAAAGTGCACAAATCTAATTTAAGTAAGAATAGTTATTACATTTTAGAGTGCAGAGAGGTAGGGGGACTCCCACCGGCTGGAAGTTGGCTGGCATTTAGTTGGAAGTGGAACACTGACGTGGCTGCATCTGTATTTGAGCATGAAGAGAACAGTCCGGGTCTTTAGGTCCCTGGTTCCTTCAGTCTTACTATACTCTTGTGACGCGTTGGCACTGATTAGAAGCCAGAGACGCCTGCTAGACTCTTCTGGGACCACTTCCCTTTGACAGGTTTTTGGGTATCATTCTCAGGACTCTTTGTCCAGTGCTGACACGCTCAGAAGGGCAGGAATGATAAGGTCATCTGCTGGATACAGGAGGGCAGCTGTGCTTCTACGAGCACCTGGTGTGCTGTCCTGAACCTGATCCGGATCACCGGATACTGGGTGCCTGGCAACTCCGTAACACAAACACATGGGGCCCCCTGCAGCTAGCCTCAGGTGGGCCCTCATACATACATATAGTCCACTTCTCCTTCCCAGAGAGAGACAATGGCTAAGTCACTGAAGATAATTATGTTTTATTAAATAAATTGTGGCCCTAATTGACAGAGTGCTGATCCTATGATCATAAGCCGACAATAATGTTCTTCCTCATACCTGCTGTCATGGTGCGGGATCTCTTTCTTTCTTTTTTAAAGTCCTCTGGCCTTCTAAACTTAGATGTATGAACAACTAAACAGTAAAGATACACTGTAAAAAATAATTTGTTGACTTGGGTAAGCCAAGTCATCTTGTTATTTTGATTGAGTTAAGTTAACATGAAGTGTCAAGTTCATTACACTTAAATAAAGTAGTTAATACAACATGCCATTTCTTAACTTAACTTCCTATGCCAAATAATTTGAACTAGAAAAAAAAGGTTTAGAGAACTACAAAAGACATCGGTTGAACTCAATTTATTAAGTTTTTACTAATGTTTTTAAAGTTGCCTCAACTTGAGATGCTAATTTTTCCACTTTTATTACGAAGCTACCAGTAAGACAGTGGGCATGTCTCAGACTTGTGTTTTCCTTTCCTCCCATTATGAACAATAACACCTTTTGTATTTCTAAATCAGGTTTACACACATGGGTCAGAAATGACCAACATGCATAAAAGTATTTTGTGGGGGATTAGTAGATGTAAGTTTTTGTTTACTTATTTATTTATTTTTTGATCGTTCTAAGATTACCTTAGAAAAATTAGATGACAATTCTGTAAGTTGACTGTAATAAGGTTTAGGGTACCTTGAGAGGGAGAATACCCTTTTTATTGACAGTTAAAAGTAGTAACTGTTAGCAAGCAAGCTAGCTGTTGACATAATCCATTATACTTAGCTGATTCTAATTTAGTTACTAACCTTTATAGTTTGCTATCTACTTAGCTAAGTTGATTGCTAGGCTGCTTGCAAGAAATTGATATCAGTGATATCAACCATAGTTAATCTCTACTATTACTTGAATTTGGAGTACATGTACTCAGTTTTGGTCAACTAGTGGGCAAGCAGACTTTACTAGTGGAGCAAAAATTACTACCAGTAAATCAACAGATGGTCACCAGTAAAACTAGTGGACTGTTTTCAGGTCTACTAGCACTACTAGTAAACTTAAAAATGTTTCCTAGTACTACTAGTAACCCTTCTATGCTAATAAGGGGACGGGAAAAGCAAATTCAGACTTCCCATTGGCTTTCGAAAACATTACAACCAATAGTAATGCTACTTAAAAAGTGTTAGTAAAAACTCAAAGCTTCACTACTATTACTAGTAACACAAAATTGTTTACTTACTAGTAGGCAATTTTGCTTTACTAGTAAGGTATACTCGCGTACTAGTTTGTTGTTTTTTTAGTCTACTAGTTGTACAAGTAAAGCCAAAAGATGAACTAGTAGTACTAGTAGACCTAATGCAAATAAGGTTTGAGGGACCTTGACCACTTGCTGTGATTGATGGAGCAATGAAATCTGTTGTGTACCAGAAAATCCTGAAGGCAAACATCCAGCCATCAAACCCTCAAGCTCAAGCTCTCTTGGGTTCTGTAGCAGGACCCGAAACATACCAGCAAGTCCACCTCTAAATGGCTCTAAGAAACAAGTTTAAGGTTTTGGAGTGGCCAAGTCAAAGTCTGGATTTAAGACCAATTGAGATGCTTTGGTGTGACCTTAAATAGGCTGTTCATGGTGGAAAACCCGCCAATATGGCTGAGTTAGATCAGTTCTGTGAAGAAGAGTGGGTCAAAACTTCTCCACAGCGATGAAAGACTGATGGCCAGTTAAACCAAACACTTGATTTCCATTGTTGCTGCCAAGGGAGGCACAACCAGGTATTAGGTTCAGGGGGAAATTACTTTTTCACACATGGCCAGATCAGTTTGGATTTTTTTCCTTATATGAATCAAATCATTTTTTAGAAACTTTATTTTTTGGATTTACTCAGGTTGTCTTTGTGAGAAATTAAAATTATTTTAAAGTGTGACAAACATGCAAAAAAAATGAGGAATCAGAAAGGGGGAAAATACTTTTTCACAGCACTGTATATCGTTCAGCTGAATCTCAAGCTACTATTTAACCCCATGAAGACAAAATGTCAGATTGTTTTTTTTTTTTTTTTTTAGACAGAATATTATTGTTTCCTATAATAGATACTGTGAACACTGTAAAAAAAAATAGGAATAAAAGTTTAAATTAGATTTACAGCCATGTTTTTGTCTTAGTAGTTTGATCTTTTATCCTTTTGAAAACACTGGCACCTGATTTTTTTTTTTTTTTTAATTTAGTGGATAAAACTTTTTTTCACTTAAATATCAGGTTTCTTCTTCAACAAAAAATTGGACATAAAGTTTTTGCAGCCTCTAAACTTCTGCTTTTAATAACGTCTTGGTGCAAAATGTTCTTTTCTTTTAATCCACAAAATGCCAGGAAGCAGAAATTAAAAGCAGTTTACTTCTGCCCTTTGAAAATGTCATGCAAACAGTCGTGCGTCAGCTCCCCCGCTCAGTCAGTCCAGTAACAGTCAGTGACTGATGAGAGCTGCAGGAAACAGAGCAACCAGGAGAGAACGCTAGTGCATGTTCAGGTGCTTCATGGTTCTGCAGATGGGCCCAAAGGCTAACAGAGACCCTCAGGACAGGTGACCTTCAGATGGCTCCCTGATTGGCCCGCTGACCCTCCAATGATAGCAACCCTTGCTGCAGGCAGTGTCCTCTTAGACAAGCGTTTGCCCACAGTTAGAAGTTTTGGCTTTAATTTTCTTCCTGTATCAGACTTAAAATGTATTCTTGGTGTGTCCTCACATAACTGAGGAAATCCACGTCCAGTACAGGTCTTTTTTCCATCCTATTCTTTGGGCTTAATGTGAAAAATGTCTACTTTACCCATGTCCTCACCCACTGAAAGTGGATTTAAAGCGCTAAGGGCAGGCCTGCAAGCTTGAAACACGATATCACAAAGATCTCAAAAGAACCACAACTTCATGAGTTAATCATGGGTTAATGAGAAAACAGGAAGAGGAACATGTGAACGGGTAACATTTCCTGCCTGATGTTGATCTGCTGTGGGCATCGACATTATTTCCACTGTAACACTGTTTTTGAAATAACCCGGGAACACTGAGCACTTGTTTTCCTGTGTGGGGTCGATCTGCATGGCAGGGGTTGACACAGAGCTGAAGACCTGAAACCCCCCCGAAAGTGCACTGCTGGCCCCCTCCACAGACGGAGTGAGGCACAGGCTGTGGAAACAGACTGATGAAGAGACAGGGGTTAGATTTGTCTCTGTGGAAAACTTACCAAAATCACTTTTCATGTTCCTGTAATGGTTAATGCAGCTCAGATTTGGAAGCACAGACACCAAGAAGCAACGACCTAAACATCTTAGTGCATGATGGAATGTCTTCTGGACAGAGTCTGATTGGTCGTGGGTTCAAACACCAACAAGACAATGACCCCAATCAGACTCCAGAGCTGTGCAGAGAATGTTTGACCAAGAACAAGTGTTCTGGAGTCTGGAACTGATGGACTGGCCAAGTCCAAGTCCTGATTTGAATACTATTGAACATTTGAGAGTAGATTTAAAGATAAAGTGCAAACAAGTTTATTCTAAAGTAAGTCTGTGGCAACAGCTGGAAATGATTTGCAAATCATTATCCAAAGAGACTTAAAAACAGTGCAAGAATGCAAGCTGACCAAAGGAGGGTGTGCAAAATATTGATTTTTTTGGTTAATTATGTGTGGAAAAAAGACTATTTAGGTGTTTCAGATTGTTATTTAAGCTCTACAAGGTTGGGACTAAAGTGAGGCTGACTTTTCATTGTCATGTTGGGGGCCACCGAGAGAGATTCGGCCTGGTGGACTGCCATTTGGATAGTGGAGCCCTACTCTATGTTCATATTGCATAAGGGCCTAGTTTATAAAAGAATCAAATCAACCAGATGTGAATACAAATTAGTCAAATGGGTGGATAATTTTACTTTTTAATAAAAATGATGGGGAAAAAAGACTTCAGTAACAGTATTAAAACATAGTGGGGCTTGACAAAGGGTTATTTCATAATAAATTTCAAAGACCAGTCCTTTCTGCAGATTTAGATTCAAATTTTCTACAGAAAAAGTTGAAATGGCTCGCCAAAAAATTGAATTTCTGCATGCTCCACTGACAAATACAGGTAGTTTGTGATTCTGCGGAGGAGGCTCGAGGAAGAGATGCCTGGATTACTAATCCAGAGGAACCTTTCACTCTTTCAGGGACCTCTATCAAAGTCTTCAAAACACCTTTCACCTCGCAATTCATGCCAAAGATGGAGAATGGAAAACGGAAATTGGATTTATCATTGTATTAATACTTCAGTTTTCCCTCATTGGTGAATTTGAACTCTTGTCACAGAGTTTCAGAAACATCGTTAGCTCTTGGGTGAGTCTGTTTTTCCAACTCTATTCAACAATTTCTCCAAAAAACAACAAAAAAGCCTGCAGTGCAAACATCCTAATGAAGTAAACATCATCTCTGACCCTCGATGAACCTTCAGAGCCACTCACGATTCCACACGGATGCTCTGAAAAATCCTCTCGAGGGGAAACAAACAACAGTTTGGAGAGGAGTTGTAATGGCCGGTGTCTAATTGTGAAGATCCAGAGGTGATTAATGCATAATAATATTTCATGCCAATTAAAATGATTAAAGCTGGAGGGCTTTCTGCTGTTGGTAAGGAATGTGGAGGCAACAAAGCTGAGCAGCAAATTGCATTAGTGGAGTTGAGGAGAACTGTATTAAAATGCAAATGTACAGCTGTTAATAGTTCTTCAAAAACCAATAATCCCCCACAGTCAGTCATGTGTCAAAATGGTTAATGGAAAAATATCCCAGAGGCACGCCGGCTCCTTTTTCTCCATCCTGCTTTTGATTAAAGTCGAATTTTCTGTTCAGGGAGAAACTGCTCAGTTCAGGTCAGGATGGGATTGGCAAAGATGGCTTAATGTGGGCAGGATCCCAAACTCATTGTTCAGATGCCCTGATTCCACGGATACGTCGCCTCATGGGAAGGACCCTTATCGCCGACACGAGGACGCCGGGCTGCGAATCAGATGTGCGGTTATTACAGGCATTCATCATGCAGCAGAGTGGGACGCTGAGTGGGTTTAAAATGTTCAAGTGGCAGGAGCAATAAAAATACTGCCTGTTTCTCTTAATTATAACCACTGAAGCCCTGGTTATAAAGTCATAATATGCTCAGTGACTGGAGGGAGGAACAATATTTTGGCAGATTTACGGATTAAGAAAATTAAGAACGATAAGCACACACGGGCTGGAGAATGGCTCCATATTTATTTTTATGTCAGATCACATCCAGAGTTTTCATGTGTGCTTAATTGAGACTTTACAGAAGGCAAACTGGGATGTAGGGCCTGGCACAGAGGGTCTGGATGTGCAGTACAGGTGTCTTTCCTATTAATAGCTTCAATTTGATGTCTCACACTTGTGGAGCGCTCTTCTGGCAGGCAAACACACTTTCCTCACAAGAGAAGTTGATAGTTTTGCTCAAAAACTTTATTGAAACCAATTACTTTTCATTATCTGACCGAATGTTAAATTATCTTTGATTGAATTCACTAACTGATGAGGAAACAAGACTAAGATGTACTTCTTCAGAGCCCCAATCTCTGAGAGGAATCCCGTTTGCATATATATTCTTCATTATTTTTATTCTTTTTTTATGTACATTTTACCTTCCATTCTGCGAGAGGCACAAACAGCCTGAAACACATTCCTTGTATGTGTGAACATACTTGGCCAATAAAGCTGATTCTGGTTTATATGAAGCAAACTGTGGATTAATGTTGCCAGATACCAACTGTGTATGTTGGATACAAAAATAGTAGCACTGAGCAGACTTTGCCTAAAGTAAGAATTTATGATAGCAGCAAATTCATAGACGCCAAGACCACAAATCTGTCCTCATCATGATTGTCTCTGCTGAATAAAACTCAACTGAGGTTAGCCCTTTGAGATGTGGCGCCTTGTTGGCCTAAAAGTATGAGTTTAAGTTAAATTATGTCATTTCTGTTGATGGTTGGTGCACATGGAGTGGAGCAGGTCCACAGCAGCAGCTCATCCATGATTGTTTGTCCAGGTCACACTAATATATGTGTGCTGTCTGCAGGAACTACCATGGATTTAATTTAGTTGGTCTCTCTAACTTTAACACCAGGGACTGTAATGATAATGGAATGGGACTAAAGGAAAGGACCAATAACTGTAATTGTAGTAATTGAAGCATCGTAACTCCACAGCAGCAGGAGGTCTACACCAAGGACACCGATGAGCTGGACAGCAACGTGGACGACTGGGAGGAAGAGACCATTGAGTTTTTTTTATCAACAATGAAATCATTCCCCTTAGAGGTCTAGAGAGAGGTCATATATATAGAGAGGACAGAGAGAGAGACATAGAGATCGAGAGGGAGGAGCTCAGTGTGCCAGATCCCCTTCAGTCTAAGCCTGTTGCAGCTTTACTCTGGGCTGTGAGCTGCTCCAGGCCTAAAATGGTCCCCAACTGAAAGCTTTATCAAAGAGGAATCATAGTAGAATTAATAATAACCAAGGAAAGAGAAATAGTTAAGTTAAATCAAATTAAAAGTGAGAATTTATCTTAAATAATGTGTTTCTTTTCATTTGAATGATGTTTGTCAAATTAAAGTAGGAGCTCTGAAATAAACATAATCTAGCTGGCAGCCATGTTGAACATTTTGACTGACTGACAACAAGAAGTGCTTCAATTGGTCAGATTTGGATCAATCAAAAAAATTGGTGTGTAGGCTTGAAGTGACTGGCTAAAGGCTTAAATAATTAATAATATTTGTGTCTGAGGTGGCATCTGAGGCCAATTCAGAGTCATTAAAGAAGACATTTTGTAAAACCACCAATATGTCTTCAGGAAGAAGCACTCTACAGAGCATGCTTTACTCCATCTCATCAATAACATCTCCACTGCTCTAGATGAAAAAGAGATTTGCTCTTGGGTAGTTTTTACATCTACCCAAAGCATGATACAGTCAACCATTCAATCTTGATCTCCAAACTCAATAGATTTGGGATCCAGGATGTAGCCCTTTCATGGTTATCCAACTATTCACCAAACAAAGAGCAATCTTTCTGTCTAAATGGGAGCTCATTGAAAAAAATTGATAATTCTCTCTGGGGTAGAATAGTAAACTACACTTGGTCTAAATAAATGACTTATCTTATGCTTGTGAAGTACTTCTTCCTATCCTGTTGGCTGCTGACACCAATCTCATAGATTCTCACGATGATCGAACATCACTGGTTGAATCAGTCAATGAAGAAATGTTTCATGTTTCCAAACTCCAATGTATGACTGTGAGCACCCCAAAGCGAGACGCCCGATCAGCATCCTCAAGAGCAGGAAGAGGTGGGAGGTACGCAAGGACTAGCATAGATGCTAACAGCTTCAGTCCCAGTTTCATCAGATTTGGACCATATTTTTTAAACAACACTACAAAGGTCTCTATAGAAAGGATATTTTCACTCCACTTCCAACATGTTTTGGTGAGAGTTTGTTCTCTTAAGTGGCTTACCTTTTTTTACTCCACACTGTGGCAGTTGTTCCTGCCGACTACATTATCTGATTGGCCGGTATTGAATGTGATTGACAGAATCGCTTGCTAGATATGCTTTTGACAGGGTCTGCCCTCGATAAACACTTTCTATGAGCTCTTTCACAGATGGACGAGTGAACAGTCCATCTGGCATGCCTCAGCAGCTGGTTTTATTTTGGAAAAAGTTAGGCTACATGGTTAACATGGTTAGCATGTGGTAACTTCCTGTCATTGACACAAAGATCTGGACCTTACAAAATAGTGCTTTTACATTGGGCACTAGCTGAACCATGGTACAGTTTGGTTGAAACCAACACCACCTCTTTAGGTTGGACCAAAGTTTGGCTGTTTGGTCCGGACCACTGTCCGAGGGACGTTCCACTCCTGACATTTTGTTCCAGATTTAACTGAAAAGTCAAAAAGTCCAGACCAAAAGACGTAGCAAACACCTTTAGTGTCAGGTTACACTGGAAAACTCATGGGTGGACATCCTAATGTCTTTGGTATTTTGTGAATCAAAGTTTTGGGTGGGGGGCTGCATGCGCCAGGGCTTCAGCTTAATGTGTGAACAAGCCAGATTTTGGGAGAGGGTCACAAAGCCCCCTCACTCTTCTTCATGACCCACCTCTGAACTTTCAAGCACAGTAATTGCTCTCATCCCAGAGGCAGTACCAGAACCAGGTGGCTGTGGCCATTTGAGCCTTTTGGCCACCGTCCATTCAGTTCTTTCTTTTTTCTTTCTGCTGCTCTACTCATGCTTAATTTTTATAACATCCATGTGTTCTAACACTCCTAAATAAGATCAAATCAAAATGATCCCTTGAGGTTAAAGACATGCACTTAGTGTCCACCTAATTAGGATAAAGCAGAAATTGTTTTGTCGTGTGTTTGCTCCTACACTGATGGTATTTAGCCACAGACTCTGAAATCCCTGCTGACTTGTTAGAAGTGAGCACTGAGGGCAAACTTTTGGAGGCAGCTCCTTAATGAGGACAGCTCTAAAAGCACTCCGCGGACCGCCAGTGAACACACAAACCTGGCATCCACTTTAATTACTGATAAGTTGTGAGCCAGCTAAAGGCAGCGGATTTCCCTCCCCCAGAGCCCCCTAATCTGTTTAAAGCCGGCTGCTGATCCGAACTGCCGAGCCGCAGGATTCGATGGCAGGTGCCACTGTGGAGTCCCAGAGCAGACGCTATCAGCCTCGCATCCCGATCTCCACATCTCCCAGGGACCCCAATACAAGTTCACCTCTATGAGTCCAACTTTCTGGCACGCTGGAATGTGAGGAAATCTGCTGGATCACACATGGTGCAGAATCAGAGGAAGATCCAGGCGTTAATTATCATCAGGCTTGGAGATTATGTGTTCCTCTTACTGTGGAGTGTGCTCACAGACTGTTTACATACTCTGTGTTTGTGCAACATACACAAGAGAAATATGGAGGCTGTGTCATTTGTCAAAACACATACTGAGTAATTAATCAGGCACTTCTATTGCCTCAAGAAAAAGAACTGTAATATGGGAGTGAAATGAGCTCCAACAGAGGAAGAGGATGAGGTTCACCATGTTTGTATGCCTCACTTCACAGCTGAGAAATGTTTAAATTCATATGCACTTTTGTAAAACTGCTGCGCCAAAGACTCATGTCATTTTAATTTCCTTTTTAATGATTGGGCATATTTGGCCTAACTTCATACTTTAGATATCAGAGAATCTGGTTTAACCATCACACAGTTTTTTATCCAAGACCCATATTTCATTAAGGCCCTGTGCTTCAAGATATGGACATTAAAGGAATAATTCAGGATTTTTGAAGTGGGTTTGTCTAGAACAAAGCCACAGTGACAGAGATCAGCTCCGGGTCTGTACAGAAAGAGCCAGCATGGAGGCAAAGGCTTTATATTGCTGCACATGGGGTCAACAACTCTGAGTATTTCAACAAGTTTTTAGGTGAAATCAAACACAAAACCACATACAACTTATTTCCTTTATTGTCCAACCTCATCTTGGCACCACCCCAGTAAGTGTCACAGCCTGATGTCCTTTCATTAGAAATCAAATATTCATTTTCCCAAGCACACTAAGATCACCACATCCCAAATAAAGATTAGCCACAGTATCCTGCTTATCAAGCACAGTAATATTGATTAAGAGTGTTATTCTAGCTCAGTTTACCTCCTCAACAACAAACATACAGTGTTTTTAAGAGAGGCTATATAACTGACATGAATTGTAAACCACCTACTTAAATTTGTCTAGTATTTGAGTAAAAGCTAAATTAAGATTTTGTTTAAAAAAAAATACTGTGTGTTTTCATCAAAACCATGTTGTCTTTCTTCCTCTAATTACCAACCAGTATAGGCTAAATATTTACTCTAAAGATGAGCTTTCATTCAGCTTTTCTATTCATTCCTAATAGTTTGTAAAACTGTGAATCTGTACCAGTATAAATGTTCTTTGTGGCAGGGAGGCTCTGCTTGATGAGAGCTGTAGACTGCAGAGGCACGCATTATAGCAACTGAATCCTCTGATCCTGAAACATCCTGAAGAGACTTTTTACTCACTCTCTTATTTCATCAGTTTGACCACATGAGCTCACCATTTATTCACCTGAATCAACAGGTACTGTGCATTTCTCTGCTCCTCCAGCTCTCAGAGCTGATTCCTCCATTTACCACCCAGATCTGTTGACTCTCCGTCTACAGAAGTTTTTCCTGTGAACTCCAGAGCATATATGTGTCCAAAGTTCACAGCAGTTATATTCAGTTGCCCATTTATCCAGTTTGTGATGTTTGTTTTCTCATCATATTCCCAGGGCCTCTACTCTCACAGCTTGAACTCAAACCTGATTTTAATTTAAACAAACATGGCGGACAATGTCGGAAGGAATTTCTAAAGCTACATGTCGCTAGAGGCTAGCTTCCTATAATATTCTTGGTGGCTGTCATCTCTATCCAGCTCCACCCTTTATCAATCTGTCTTATATAATTTACAGATTGTGAATTGTGTGACTTGTGTTTTTGATGAGTATCAAAAAGTTAGTCCTCTGTTCCTGATGTAAGTCTAACTTCATACTTCATTCATTACTCATTGCCATGGCTATGTTTGCTTCCTGCTTTTGTGAGCTTGCTTCCTGATTGACTTTGCTCCATCCTATGATCTTATGTGAAGAAAGGCAGAGGATGTGCTCGGCCGTCCTTTGTGCACTCCAGTCAACAATTTCAGTCCAGCTCATCACTGTATCAGTTTAATTGTAAATAATTTACAGGTTGCGCTGTTTAGAAACTTGTGTTTTGCCAAAAATTACCAAGTTGAGCCTTAGTTTTCTGACCTCCATCTAATTTTATGCTTTGCCTTTACTTGTTGCCATAGCTACGTTTCCTTCCTGCTCTAGCCAGCTTGCTCCCTGATTGGCTTTGCTCTATCCTACGTGACAAACATGGAGGACATTCCTGGCTGTCTCCACAACATAAGGATTCCAGGTTGTAAATACTGAACATATTTAATATTTATCATTTCAAGTCGAGGCGGGTCTGATCCACTTCTGAATGGTTGTAGTGACCTTAACTCCCCTCACAACACAGGTAAGATAGTCTTTAGAATCTCCTTATAATCAGACCTGTGCTGAGTTTGATTGAAAGTGGGGATTCGAGCCAAAATTCAGGCCAAAATCTGTGTACTGTGTACCCACTTAAAGAAAATGTGACAGAACATGCCATGACAGGATTAAAAGCAGCATTATTTTTAAGAAAATGAAGCTGACGTTGCTTGTCATGTTTCATTAATAAATGTATAAATAATGGTAGAATAAAACACAAATGGAACAAGCTTGAATTTAGCTCTTTAAGTTAAGTTTCACTACATGCATTTGAGTCTAAATTCATACAGTATGATCTAACTTTCTCTTCATAATGTTATATATCGGTGCCTTTTGTTTAATTATGAGAAATGACAATTTTCCAGTTAAGAAAAATCCCACAAACTACATTGTGGTTCTCTTTTTAACACAGCTGTCACCATGGCTTTAAAGAGTTGGTTTATTTGTTGATGATACTTAGGAGGCTGTTGGTAAGAAAAGGCAGAGAAACACAACAAATATTCATTCATCTCCACTGAAAGAATTCACACGTACTAACATTGAATTGATAAAATTTACTGTATTCTTTAATTCATTTGTACATCTCCAACCCCCATCCCACCCCAAACCCCCCAATAAAGAAACTTCCGAGGAATACTTTAATATATTTAGTCAGTTTTACAGCTTCTGTACAGGATTGCTGTTTTCATGAAATTCACATCTAGGGCAGCAACACCATTTTCTTTGTCAGGGGAACCAAGAACGAGCATAAATGGAGTGAACGAGAGGGAAACACACAGCTCATGGGGGAGGGGAGGGGAGGGGCATGTACAGAAGCAGCGCAGTTGGGGTTAAACTATTTACAATACAAACCATTCATACAAATTAGGCTCTAAGATATAGAATTCAATACATTACATTTGATATATTAAGTGACAATGAGCAAGCCCCTTCCCCCAACGAAACCACCCGCTGATCAATAGTCGGGCGATCAGACATTCAATCAGCCAAGAACGAACCAATCACCCAACAGACTTAACGACTAGAAGGCTCACTCCGACGACAGCTGAAGGTTGGCAGCTTTTCTTTCCGAGATCTTCTCTGTCCTGTTCAGCTGCCTTGCAGGTTTGGTAGAAATATCTGAGGATTTAATTATTTTTTATTCTTTTTTTTTTTTACATGAGGAGTTAATTTTGTTTGTGCAGGATAAACTGCAGAGCGTTGGTAGCACAGCAGGGGCAAACAGTCAGTGTGTTGTTGTCCGGAGGGATAATGCATTAAAGAGGAAAAACAAAGAAATCAACACTCCTGAAATAAAGATTAAAACAACAAAAATGGTAAAGTTTGACAAAAATAACAATCCCAGCAGCACTAATAACAAGCCGGTTTTATCTAAGAATGGTTCATCTGGGACAAAACAAACTGAAGAAAGTCATTTCTAACTGATAATAATCACAAATAATCTAAAACATTACAGTCCTACCGACCACCTGGACAGCTAAAATCAAACACCATCTTATCAAAAACCAAGACATTTAAAGGGGAGCTGTTCAACACTGATTTCATGGACATGTTTGGGGTTAAGTACGGCTAACAAACACATTTCTCCGGTGAGGGTAGAAGCCCCAGACTGTGCTGGAATCATCCGTGTCTTGTCTGTAAGCCAACAGGAGTGTCAGCCAGAGGGGAAGTAAGGAGTGTCACTGTGGTAATTGTAGTCCGGGCAGACCTTCTGCACCAGTTTGTAGTCGGTGCTGTAGAAGGAGATGAAGATGCAGATGACTTTGAAAGGTTTGGAGCACAGCCAGGAGACGTGGCTCTGGGTCTGCTCCTGGTAGCACGTCTTGGATGGGTCAAAGTTGCAGAGCGTGTTCTTGGCGCCCTTCTCTACCTTCTCGTACTCAATGCGGCAGTTGAAGGACTTGGAGTCCTTGGCGTCGATGACGGACTGCTGCGCTGCCACATCAAACTCAACTATCTTTGTGGGAGGGACCAAGCTGACAGAGACGTTGCCCTGGCCTGTGGAGTTGTGGCGGAAGTAGACGCTGAAAGTACCGTTGCCGTGATCCACGATCTTCCCAGTGATCAGCAGGTTGAGTTTGACCGTCTTGATGTTCGAGTGGAAGTCCCCCCAGCCAAACATCTTCTTGAACTTCCCCGTCTTGACCATTGGCCGCCGTTTGGCCCTCGGCCGCGAGTCCTGTAAGTCCGTGGAGTTCCTCAGCCAGTCCCACAGGTCCTGCTCGGAGTACGGCTCTGGGGTGTCGTAGCGAAGGTCCAAAGCTGTGCTGTTCTCCTTTCCCTGAAGAGTCTGTGAAAGCAGCCTACTGATGGACATATCCTTACTGCCTTCTGTCCATATATGCTTTAGTGTGGATTTTGGGCTTCCAGACTTCACTATGTCCGACTTTGAGGCATGAGCACTCGTTACCTGAGGAGAAGAAAGAAGAGGATTCATTAATACGTGTATCAACACTTTCAATTATGGACACAAATAGTTTGAACTCTGAAACAGAGATGATCCATCAGCCAACAGATGTAAGTCCCTGTGAGCGTGGAGCATCTAAGCTCAAGGTCTCTACACTCTCATTGTTATGGTCTAAGTCTTTGACCCTTTACAACCAGAATAATCCAACAAAGACTTCATCTTCAAACCTGTGTAAGCCCAGAGGCACTAAACCAGATATATTTCTATCATCAAACAGTCCAGCATAATAATGCAAAACAAACCGAAAAACAAGCAAATAAACAAATAAAGACAGAATGAATAAAAGTAGACTCTGGCTGTATAAGTTTCAGTTTTAGAGCAGAGGTCCAGTGCTCTGCACAACACACAATCTGCTGGTTTAATAGAAGAATATGAGTTCATGGCCTGTGTACAAACCACCCAACACAAGAATACATCCTCTCTCTCAGTTCCCTGGTCCACCTTTCAGTAAAATGGGTGCTATACAAAATTCCCCCAAATGATGTCATTAGGGGAAATGTCACCCAGAATCAGAGAATCAAGTTTTAGGTGGTTGTCACACCTACAGCTCGATCATTTTGCTCCAGTTAAGTTGAAAAAAGGCTACTAGTTTACATATTGGGTTGTTTTGTGTCCACACAGCAATGTTTTTGGCCTTACATCATTACGTCCCAGCCAGCACTTTTATAAGTACGAATCGTGCAGTGCATTATGGGAAGAAAGCTGGCAGACTTAACTACAATAATACAGTAACAATAATAATGGGTAATAAATGCCCTTAGTAAGATTATACAGATGAGCATATTAGTTAATGTGGGACACACATTACGATACAAGTGTTAACAAAGTCTGAGCAAGAAAGACACACTTTAAATGCTCACCAGCAGAATCCAGGGGACCAGACAGCATGGGAACGTATTACATTATTACACCTGCAGAAGTGTCCACAGAAAAACTCAGCAATGTGGAAAAAGCAGAGAGCAGCTTTAAAGAAGATACATGCTGCTTGAACTAGATGGACTTATTCAGTCTGGGATATTAAAGACTGTTGGAGTCAGGCCCTGTTACTGAGTCCTGTGATGATCTGCTGTAGAGACGCTGAGTGATGTTAGCATGTTGATGTTTTCATGGATGCTGTAGATAGCATAGAAAGTGACTCTGTGGGATCAGAACATAATCATTAAATTTGTCATCAGCCTGGTGATGAGTTAACTCGCCACTCTGTTTGTGTGGGCTCCTGGGGCGATTGTATTCTCACTGCAAACAAACCGCTCCAGGGGCCGATTGGAAGCAAGCCCAGACCACCTATTTCAGGCAACTTCAGCCCAGGTGTTTGTACCAAAACATGGATCAATGGCCGTAGTCCTGTAAATGCAAACGGACCGTGGCCACTTGTTCAGAACAACTCTAACAAATGATCAAAGTGTGAAAAAGACCTTTGACTCTAACTCACACAGGAGTCACACCCTGTGACTCCTGTGTGACTTAGAGTCAAAGGTTTCTCTGTCTGTGCTTTTCAAAGAAACAAAATACACAGGAAACTGTAGGTAGAATTTTGGTGTTAACATGGACTTACAGTCAAAAACAAAGATGGTGTCAAAATTAAATGTTAAATGATGTTTCAGTGAATCAAATCCAAAGGTGTCACTGTGTCATCTTTAACTCTGAGTGTTTTACTCTGAACTCCGAACCTGCAAGCAAACACGGTATATTTATTTCAGCTAGTTTTCTCCTTAATATACAGTTAATAAATACAGCAATATTTCCACTTTGCAGTGTTTATATAGAGATACTATTTAAGAAGATAAAAATACACTCTGAGAGAGAGCATCACGAACAATACAAAGAAGTTTTGATCAAAATCACACTGTTAAGTGTTAAAAAGAGTTGGATTCAACTCAAAAAGAGTCAATTATTACTGATGAGAGTTAAATTACCAGCTCTCAAAAAGAGTGAACACAACACTTTGTGGTATGGACCCAGAGATTAACTCTAACAGTGTTAATTTGTCTATGCAGATTTTGATGTGTGCAGTTTACATTTCAATCTTTTTGAAAAACTGATATATGTGCAAACATATGCATATCTGTTATGAATTAGGGTAATGCTCATGTTGATATATTTTTTGATGCACTAAAATAGCACTTAAGCCATTATTATGAGAGCCAATGCTGAGAATGCCAAAACAGGTGATAAAAAAGCTTGAGCATGATGAATGTTTTCAAATGCAGGAACAATCGGCACTGAAACAATCCAAAATATTGAGATACATCAATTATAGCCATTCAGCTTCAAAACATCAAGATATGAACTTTGGTCCATAATGTCCAGCCCCACAAGGGGGGCAGCAGGAAAATTTCAGGGTAAATTCTGGGTGACAGAGACCCTGCTGTGTGTGTTCACACATGCAGCTCACCTTCTGCAAGTTTCAAGTATGTGTTGAATTAAAACCTTATTTATCTTTAGAGAATTCTTCACAGTGCTTTAGATTTATTATTATGAAGCTCACATTTTTACACATTTGATACTTATACTTTTATAATTATTGTTATTTATTTATTTATTGTTATTATTATTTATTTTCATCTATTTATTTATGTATTATTTGGATTATTTATTATTATTATTTTTTAATTTATATATGCAAGTTGTTTTTTACTCCTGTGTTCCTTTTACCTGCGTACTATTCAATGCCACCGGAATCCTAATTTCTCTGAAGGAGTCTTCCCAAGGGATGAATAAAGTTCTATCTAATCTAATCTATTCTAATCTATCTAATCTTAATTATCACAATATAACTCATGTTAAGTACCTTAATAACTTATCATAAACACTGTTATTTAATGACTTACAGATGCAGATGCTTCAATTTTCCCCTCTCAGTCAAGTTCTAGCCATTGAGTGTCTTAATAAGTTTTCTTTTTCAGTTTGTTTTTGTTTTTAATTTCTCTACATAGTGGCATTTTCCATGCTCATTTTTTTAAGTTTTTATTTATACATCTAGTGAATTATAATTACTATGGGTCACATGTTTATGACATTCACATAGGGATGTCATTACAGCCATGAAGATGGGCAGGTATTGGCAGTGTCCTGTCATAGACCAACCAAGGCCCTGCCAAGGAAACTGGGGGAAATCTAGGTGGCTCCATCCATTACTATAATTACATAATACATTATCACAAGTCTTATGACTATGATTATACACAAGCTTCTATGTGGTTATATCTTACAAACATGCTGATCATGCTTTTATAATGCAGTACCAAGAGGGGCTTCAGGGGAAGTCTAACCAAAATAATAGCCCAGCATTACTAACATAGTGTTTCCTTAAAAACTACCTTCTGTCTTTTTTGTGAATAAATAAACACTTTTAAATGTCTTGTTTAATGTGTCCCACAATTTTGACCTCTTTGGCCCTCTGGGGGAAAGAGGCCCACCTCGACACTGAAGCAGTCTGCTCATTCTAGATCCTGCCTCTGCTTTGGGTGAAATGGTGGATCATAAGAACATTTTTTTTTATCTCTATTCTGGAAATATTGACTTTTGTAATGAGGTCTGCTGTAGTCCAAAATGGACCAATCAGGGGTATTCCAGGGGAAGAGAGATGGTCAATCTTTGCTGTAATCTTCAATTTCGAGTCCTGATGGCAGACATCACCAAATTGGAAATGATAGAGCAGCAAGCTGAGCGAGAAAGAGGAAACAGTAATCAAAGTAAAACATATTGCTCCCATCTCCTCCTCCTGTCAGACAGAGCCAGGATCCACCGGCTCTCACAGATAAATGCAGCGGCCGCTCAGCGAATAAGGACCGCCTGTTAACCAAAGAGAGCTCCTTGAATTGTTGATTGATGAACTCCAGGCTTTCACTATTTAGCAGCAATGAGTGGACCAGGCTCCCGGTGGAGGTGATTGCCTGATTTCTACTGTAAGACGTGACAGCAGATCCATCTTGTTGAGGTTTTTGCATTTTACATGTTGCTCACAGAATCAATACTTGGAAAATAAGGTTTCGCAACCAATCTGCCGGCCCTTCGGATTGAATTGCACCGCAGCAAGCCTCTGGGGACACACAGAGAGCTTCACACATTCTGTTAGGAGGAAAATATACTCGTATTGTAGAGAATGTCAAAGAGCGGGAAGCAGAATAAAACTGAAGACGTGAGTCTGAGGGGGCTGAGAGGTTTGGATTAAAGGTGAGAGGGATCAAAATAACAGTCAGGTTATTGAACCTCTTCTGTTGTTGGCCAGGATTTAAGACCTAAACTCACATAAAAGAAGAGATACATTGGCTCTACAGAATATTTACTCTAGAATATTTGACATTTTAGGCCCGTTTCTTTGGACAGATAAACAGATAATTAGAGAAATTTCGATCAGCTCGGCTTAGTCTAAACAAGTATTTATTTTTTTCTGCTTTTGTGCAAAATGCAGCAAATTATCTGAAGCTGTTGCACCTGCAGGCAGAAATAATCCACTGGCCAGAGTGCAACATAGTTTGAGACCCTTTTGACCAACACACTAAAATAAAAAGGCCCGATTTGAGTAATCACCAACCTCCAGGCTCACAGCTGAAGGCTGGTGGAGCTCTGATTCTGGAGCCCCTGGAGCTAAAACCAGTGAATCAAGAGTCTTTTAAAGGATGTGCAGCATTCACAGGAAAAGCCTCATGCTCAGCTCTAATTGGACACTAAATGCCGACTGTTGAATAATAAAGCAGTCTCTCCCCGGGGAGCGTGCTCGACATGAGACATGAGGGAAGAAACAAACAGACGTCTGCTGGAGCTAACAGCCCACTCACAGCAGCTGAAGAGGGTCTCAGGGGATCTATCTTTAGCCTGAAGGGTTAAACTCTCGGCTGGCAGCTCCTCCAGGCAGACACACTCAGCAATCATCTCCTATTCAAACAGGTGAGTCGGCCTCCTCGTGCCCAGGAACGCGGCGGGTTGGTGGCGGCTGAGGATTACATTGGGATGGATTTATGATAATGTGGCTGCTTATGGGGGGGAGGTGTGGAAAAGACCCTTTCTCAAAGTGTTCTGAAGAATTTATTAAGAAATAAGCATAAAAACAGAAGACAAAGCCCTTAAGATGCTTTAAGAGGATTCATCCTCTCTTAATCCTCATACAGATTCAATCCATGCACATGAAATCAGCTGGAAATAAAACCACAAGGCAGCAGTTCAGCCAGAAGAACCTGAAGGAGACTTTATTTGGTGATGGACTTGAGCTTGTGTGATTTGTGTTTACGAGGCATCGCCTTTGTGAAGATGACCCAAACATCTGTGTCCACGTGTAATAATATGCAAATCTCATCATTCCTCCATAGCAACCATTTTGTTTAACAGTAATAATATCATCCTACAGTCTGACCGGTGTTGTAGTTTAATTGGTGACCATGCTGACCAGTGTTAACTTTGTTTGCTTTTCATTTAAAGAGCAATATCTTACCTCAACTCAAGGCCATATAATTGATTTTGATGACTGCTAGAGTAAACTCACATGTGCTGATGTTTAAGAAAAGTTTTATGTACAGAGTATCCCTGATCCACCTCGATTCTCTCTCTGTCTTTCTCCCAGTCAGCTCTGATTGGTTGCCTGGTCGACTCCTTGGTAATTGGTCCATTCAGCTGCTCGGTCCCATATTGGAAACAACACTGCATTCATTCCTTACACTACCTTTGCACTGGGCTTGCCGGTGTGATGGAATTATTGCATGCTTTGTATTTTGACCTGATCATGGATGACCTGTTGACCCCTTCTGTTCTAACCCCACTCTCTGAGTACAGAGGAGAGGGCAGGAAGACATCCTGATCCCCACAGTTATAAATTCCTGAGATGGGTCATCATACGTTTTATTGTACCCCAGCTGATGTACACATCTGGTAAGGAAGCTCAGTGAAGTTGCTCATAGGGCCAGAGGCATGTTCGATGGTGTAAGAAGGGTCTGAAGCATTTGGGCAGGGGGCAACACTCTGAAGCGCTTGCTGCCATGTGGTTCTCTGTCTTTGCTCCCTCGCTATGGAGAATAAAAACTTGGTGCATTGCTACCCTTTCAGTCTTGTTTTTTGACTCTCTTTAGGCAGACCAAGAAATTTCCACAACACCAGCATGAGCCAAAAGGCATGAGCTACAGGCAACATAATGGTGGGACGTCAAATTCAACTTTAGTCAGAGCATGAGTTAGTGTTGTGTGTATTCAGTGTGTAAAGTGGCTCAATGAAGATCCTGTCTGTGTCCAGACCAAACAGTTCAATGGGCTGTGTATTTAGCTAAAAGCCAGATTCTGCTTTACAGGAAGAGGAACTCTCATTGGTTTGATTTATGTCCAAAACACACCTATGAATAATCAAGGCATGTGATTCAACCTCTGCACCGTGCTCCTGGATGTGCTCATTAAAATCATCAGTGAATCATAGACAAACACCCCTAAAACTGCTGTGCACCTCGTGCTGACAGGCTTCTGGAAAAGCCTTTGACCCTGTCCCCAAGGCCTCTGTCATCAGACTGTTGTATGAAGCAGAAGTGGCATCCATTTTCCATCAGGAGTCTTTTTATCAGCACAGCCACAACTCACCAGGGTCTCTGTGAGCCTTCACTTTGAAACAAAGAGTGTTTCATCGACCTACAGCACAGTTTCTGTGCATAACAGGCTCTAACGAAGAGAACATACTATGTTGTCAAAAACATCTGCCTACATGTGTCTAGACAGACCCACTTACACTATATTCACACACAGGGGAAGCTGCGGTGGAAAATGTCCATCAGTAACTGCTTATCAAACTGTACAAGCTGACACACCAGATGACCTCTGAACTCATGAATGTCATCACTCCACTCCTCAGTAAGAGTTGATATTAGTGAAAGCTTTGATGATAATCCCAGAAATTGCTCCTGTTAGACTTCAAAGGTAAGGGATGAAATTTGAGGTCTGCTTTGTGAGTGTTTGGGAATGGGCAGAAGCTTTCAAAACCACATTCAGCAGGTGATTGGACGTTCTGTCAGTCACACTTATTACAAGCTAGTCAGATAACGTAGTAGGCGGGCTCTACTGATGCAGTATAAATATAAAACATGAGCCACTTTGTAGAACGAAAAGACCCTAGAGCTGTTAGCATCAATGCTAGTCTCTGTACCAGCAGACATTCTTGCTCGTAGCTCCACCTCTCCCTGCTTTAAATGTGCTAACTGGACCATCCCACTTTGAACTGCTCACAATCGTTGTAGATTGGAGGTTGGCAAGATAAATCTGTCTGATTACACACGAGGAAGAGAGCCGAGACTCTGATGACTGATCCTCACATTCAGACAGAAAAACAGAAAAACAACTGCAGACAGCAGCCAAACTTTGCTGGATTGGTTGGTTGGTTCTCAAAGATGGTAAACAATAATCAGCACATGTGTTTTGTTGACCTTGATATGCTACAGAAAGTAAAGACAATGAGTGTAGCTTGTGATCATTTCTGCCATTATCCCTTTATCTATATAATGTGAGCCATGTTTCATCATAACCTTTGGAGTTTGCTGCAGGACAATTTGAAGTGGAGCACAGGCTGCAATTGGTCCCCAGGCCTTTGTTTGTACACCCCTGTATTAACTAGCCCTACCAGTGGGCAAATTTAGAGATACAAAGTCACAAAATGCAAAACATTTGTCATAATTTTTACATCAAATTATTGATGCTGCTACGTTGACTGATGCGTAGCATGCCTTGGCACTACTACACGACTCCCTCTGAGAGTAACTTAAGCACTTTTAGCTCATTATTTGTCCCGTCTGATGGTTTAGTTTCTGCATGGTGCATACAAACATGTTTATCTGAGCAGTTCTCCGGTTCAGGCACCAACTAGCGTGTTACGGGCCGGGGGCCAGTGGGTCTGCTGGATCTCGGAGCTGCCAGCTGCAGAGCACTCACCTGAGGGAGCGGTGCATCTGGTAAACATGGCCGGCACAGCGGCCAGCACGGCCTCACAGATATCAGACTGCCGGCCAGACGGCCAGTTGGTCACCCCGAGGCGAGGAAGAGCGCTGTCTGTGTGTCTGAAACACTCTGGGTAAACGTGGAGGACTTACTAAAGTCTGCACAGACGGCAGAGGACCATGTCTCTGAGCTACCCCTCAAAGTTTACAGCAAAACTTTTCTTGGAGGTTTTTCTACTCAACAGACTATTATGGATGCATTTAAGTAACCAACCAATGCTCTCACTCTACAAGTCAACTGGCAGGTAACGCATGATGAAGAGTCAGGGTCACCTGTGCAGCCGACATGACCAGAGGACAGAGCTGAAGTCTGCAGGGTCGACATCTTTTGATTTGATTATCCGTGTGTTTGAAAAATAAATTATCTTTAATTCAATCATTAACTGTATTGGTAAGTGCTGAAACTCAAAAAACATCTTTCTCAAATGGGACATAACCGTCAAATTTATTAGATACACATTGCCAGTACCTGTTTTCCTTGAGGTTCTGTGGTGACAGTTGTCAATACCCTGATTATATACATCTATGAATCAAACCTCTCTTGGTAGAAACACATGTTGACTGAAAGCCTGGCTGAACATATAATGGAGTATAATTATTTCAAAGCTGTAATTGGCAGTTGGACCAGGCTTTCAACATATATTTGCATTTTCATTGTTCAACCCCCAGCACATAAAGGGAAATTTGTATGAGGGGATTTAAATCCTCGGTCTCTCGGTGGGTTATTGAGTTTCTGAACATAAAAGCTCAGAAATACGGCACACTGTTCAGATGCTGGTTTACACAACCAACATTTAGCTCTGCTAGATTAAATTGTTTCATATAATGTCTTCATCATATTACATAGTTAAATAAAAAGCACTGTTCAGTGAATGTTAACCTCAGATAATTGTTTCTATTTGACACAAACAAACAGATCTTCTTGTGCTTGGCTCTCTGTTTATTATTTACCATTCACGTTAGTGTTGACATGAAACATCTTTAACCCTTACATTGGACTATTGTTCTGTCCATCATATTAATTTTGGACCAATCAGACGCTGTGATGGGTGGTGTTAAGTAGAAAAAGTGAGCCAGTATCTCTGGCCTTAATGTTAGGGAGAGAGTGAGAGAGAGCAGCCTCTGTTCTCTGGCACTCAAAATTCCTTCTAAAAACAGAAGATGTAAGAAAAAAAATCAACCTGTTTAAAAAAAACATGATGAAGGAAAGTTTTGGAGTTCTAGAGCAAACATAAGACTGAATTTCAGGTGAACAAAACAGACTCTGTGCAGATCTGACAAGGAGACTGGCACCTCTTTTTTAACATCTTTCCTCCTACACTACGTCATTACTGTGCATTAAAGAAAACAGCGTTATTCTGTTTAGTAAAAACAGCTAATGTGCTGCAACACGTGACCAGAGGAGGCGGGCAGAACAGCTTGCAGGTTGTTGTTATGTACTGCACAACTACCAACAGTATCTTAGGCTAGGAGCTCAACTAATGTACCATCATCTCTCAGAATGACAAACTCTTTATGATGAAAAGAGACGGTTAAAAGAGCTCCACGACTGCAAACTGCGAGCTTTGCTAAAACCTTACATAAATCATCAAGATGGAGGACTATCGGAGAGAATCCAAAAGTAGACTGAGGGAAATAGCATAGAGTGACACGTAAAACTTGTATTTCACAGTAAATAAGTGATAATCTGCTCTAGGGTGCTGACATTGTATTTTGTTGCATTTTCCCGCAGGCTGAGTTGATGTTTGTGATGTAAGCTGTCTGATATCTGTCTGTGCTCGATGTTCTGCTGAAATGTGGCACAACATTTGACCAGATGAAATACTCTTGTGCTGTGACAGAGAGCTTCAGACTAATGTGAAGTGTTCAGCTCCTAATTACAGTTATTAATGTCTATCATTGTCCTCACACTCAGAGCAGACAAACAGCTATGCTCTGTCTGAGGCCTGGACTGTTTCCACTCCTCAGAAACAAAAGAGTGAAACAACCAAATATGTCAGCAAAGCAAGTCAAACCTCACTCAGAGAGGTTCACACAGGGAACATTTTGGGGACTACAGGTGAAGATAGAGGGTCACTAAATTTCCTCATTAATATCAATGATGGACGTAATTTAACTCTGTCCAGTGTTGTGCCGGTTCAGTCTTTAAGATAGTTAGTTCAAAATTTAGTTCAGACATCCTTAATTAGGGATGGGCAACTATGGTTTCCAACAGAGTCACATTATTTTGCCTTTTTTGAGAAATGGGTCTTTCCCATATGGACTGGTGAAATATGTTTAACAGCCCATCTGGTGTGTCAGGTTAGCCATGTATTTTGGTGTGTAAAAAAGAACCAAAACCTGGTCCACCGGAAATAGGTGGCATCAGTTCATTTCTAAGCAGACCAGAGTTTGACTCCCAGTGGGTGTGAAAGCCCTCTGAACCACACAAGGGCCAAACAAGGGGAAGGAACAGGAGAGCAGGGCACTGTGGGTTGAATTTATCACAACAGTAAGAGCTGATGAACCATGTATAAATGATATCCAGCAGAGAGTGGCTAATGTTACCAACCATAAGCCTTTGCTCCTGTTGATGGATTAATGTTTAAAATTCTGTGTGAGATATGGTTACACTTTGCTCCGAGTAATCCCCAGACTCAGCCAAAATGGAGCTTTTTCTTCATTTCATTGCTCAGAATACAGATGACTTAACAATGGCTGTTTCTCATTAATATTCTCATTTCGGGCCGGCAGAAGTATGAACATGGGTCATGCCTGGTTGCTTCCCACTCCGCCAAACAAGCAACTCAACCCACAGTATTTCTTAATGCCCAGTAGTGTACTTCTGGGTCATAGTGAAACAATAAGCCATGTGGCAGGAGGGAAGACTCCAGTTAGAGCCCTAACGAGTGGCAGGCAACTATATTACACATCTGACAGGCTTTGGTCCGCCGAGCCCAACCGAGTCCGTTAACCTTTGTGACCACAACCCAAGCCATCTCAGCTCAGTTATTTCATCCGAAGCAGATTGCTGTGTTCCAGACATACGGGGCTGACACCTTGGTTTGGAACAACTCTTCTGTATGATCCAGGTGTGAAGGACCCTAAGAGAGCTTCTATTAACACAGGCACTGAACTCCTTGATGAACAGAGTTAAACTCAGTTTGAGGCCTTATGTCAAACACATCAGTGCTCCTGTTACACCTCTGAGAGGGCTGATGGACAGGTGGGCAGTTTAGGATGTCAAAGAACAAATGCAGCAGATTTACTGCAGGGACTCTCTATTTTTGCTCTGACATTGCACAAACCAGGCCTAAAGTTCTCCACGGTGCTTCTCTGTCATATCTGTGCAGAATGAGATTTTATGTTCACCACTGTCAGTGTAACCTTGAGTAGAGATGAGCAGTCGCTGGTACGCTCAAGTCTTTTTAACGGCCCACAAAACCCTTTTTGATAAGTTAAATTAAAGGATTTGAGGACTCTGTGGGTCAAAGTTCAATAAGACTGAACTGAATGAAGTGAAGCTGCTTCATAAGCAAATATGTCTCACTGAGCTCCTCACTGGAGTGAACTGAGGGTGAAATCTTCGCTCTAAAACTTGGGAAGCTCCTTGCTAAACTGCCGAGCCAACGTTTCTGCTGAAGTGTGCAGAAATCCAAAATGTTAATGACCAAGCCATATAATGCATTTTTAACCTGAGAACAGAACTGAGGGCCTCACAGTGTCTAACATTCAGCCGCCTTACTGTCAATTTATACGCTCATTTAAACCAGCCTGGCAGAACAAATACAGTAAAAATGTGCTTCAGCCTCTGTGGAGGTAGTTGTTCCAGCTGCAACAACATGCCTGTAAAACTGCTGACAGAACAAATTTGACTGATAAAAGTATCAAATAGTTTGTGTTATAAATGTTTAAAACTAGGGGTGGGACGTTGCAGTGGCCCTGTGATACAGTATTATTGTATGAGTATTGTGATAATTAACATCATGATATATTACACTTTTTAACCCTTTATTGTCTGTAAGTGCATCCAAAAGAAGCCAACAGGAGAAAAACTCACAGACTGATGCCCACATAATTCAGCTGCTCTGCTGAGCTCAGCCTCTCCAGCTTTAGCTTCACTGCTCTGAAGAGCTTCAGAGCTTAGAGATGCAGCCAGTTTATTACAAAAGCTTGCTTTCCTCAACATGGTGAGGCCTTCAGTCTTTGCACATAAAGTTAGTGATAGTCTGATAATAAATACAAAAATATAAAAAATATTGATCCATAGCAGCCATGAATCAATATGTTGTCAATTATCGAATGAATGTAGTGTATCATTTTTTTTTTCCACCTCTATTTAAAGCATCAAATCGTCATGTTTATAAGTTTAGTGACATCAATTTAAAAACTGACATCAGAAGCTGAAGTTTCCACTGGAGGCTGATTCTAAAATGAGTTAATACCCCATGCAGCAGTGTAGCTCAGCCCATAAGGGCCTGGGCTGGGGACTGAAGGGTGGCCGGTTCAAGTCCTGATTGAAACATACTTAGAAGTTGGTTTGGTAGCTTGGGGGATGGAAGCTGACATTCTAGGTGCAGCTTACTGCTGCTGGTGATGCAGCTGAAAGGGTTTGGTGTCCCTTTGCTCCAGAGCCTCAGGGTGAAGGATTTGAGTGCTGAAACATCATCCCACATAAACACCTACGAATGAAGTAGAGTTAACGTTGCTGGTGGTGTAGACGAGTTGTCAGGAATGATGAATGGCGAAGTTCCAGCTCGGCATGTACTTCTGAACCTGACCTGCTCATGACCTTTTGCATGTGACACACTCAACACAGCATAGTGTGGATGGATGTTCATCATGAGACTGGGATCCACATTCAAGATTTCCTGCTGCTAAACAGAGGTTTTTTCTTGTCGCCATGAAGATTCATGTTGGGTGTTGGATGTTGTGTTTGTATATATATGTATATCTGTATTTAATATATGTCTATATGTATCTATGCATATATCCATAAAGTGAAGAGTTTGTCTTCAGCCTGCTCTTTTGTAAAGTTCTTGAGATAACAAGTTATGAATTGGCGCCATACAAATAAAGCAGGGGTGTCAAACTGATCCAGTAAAGGCGCCTGTGGCTGCAGGTTTTCATTCCAACCAAGCAAAAACACACCTGATCTAACAAATCAACTGTGTAAAGACAATCCAGTTGATTGAATAATTTGTATCAGCTGTGTTCTTGCTTGGTTGGAATGAAAACCTGCAGCCACAGTGGCCCTTTAGTGGATCAGTTTGACACCTGTGAAATAAAGATTGATTAATTGACTGATGTGGTGCTTGGTCCTGCCTCTGGCTGGACAGCAGAAGATGGTTGTTAGTGACTTGACATCTAAGCAAAAAAAATTTTCCTGAGGTAAACTGATAAACAGCCAGAGTTGGTGCTTTCTGTGCAGTGGCTGCTTTCACTAAAGCCTTAAATATCAATATGAAACAACAGCTAACCATTTAACGATGCATATCCCAAAGTTAAATATGTCAACATTAAACAGACTCTGGACCAAAGGAGCTACTAAAAGCAGAAAGATGTCTCTCTCTCATGCATGAAAGGGGAGAACATGTTAACTCCACACTAACAGGCATGTAGTGATGTCGTTATGTTACTCCTGGTTACTTTTATAGCCCTAAATCATCCTCAAATGCAATTATTACCTAAAAGGCTTTAAGTCCACTGTTAAATAGTAAATGAAGTTTAGCTTTGACATGTCACACCATCCATTTACACCCTGTCACTCTCACTGAGGGCTTCATTTCTCTGTAAGTTCATCAGCAATATGTTGATGCAGCAGGGGATCAGTTTGGGGTAAAGTGTCATGCCCTAGGACACATCAACATGTGACTGTCAAAGTCGCACTCAAACCTGGAGCCTTCCAAGGATGGTTTTCCAGATGGGTATCCAGTAGGGATGGGTATCAAAAACCAGCTCCAGTTAAGAATCAATAACAACTTCCTCAAGGAATCAATAACATGAGTCATCCCTCAGTGGTCCTTCCCACTTTGTTCTGCACACTTTTCAAATGAAGGATGTGACCCCTTGGGCTCTTTCCCAAATGAACTAGTGAAATGCACTGAACGGTCCATGTGGTGTGTCAGGTTAGATAAACAATGAAACCATCTGAAAAAAAGGAACATATTGATAAAATTATTGATGTTACAAAAAATTTGGATTGTTTTATTAATATTTTTTATCATTTTCATTATCAATTTTGTCAATATTTGTCATATTTTTTATTTTCATTATTGTCTTTATTATCATTGTTAATATTGTTTTAAAAAATAACTACTACAATGAAAGTATTGTTAAAAGAACCCAGACACTCTTCTGCACTTGTTATATCTTTACACTCACTGCTCTCTAAAACTTAAATGTGTTATTTTTTATCTTCACATGATATGTGATTGCAAGTGTAATGTTATTAATTATGTTATCTGTTACATAATCAGTCATTCCCTTTTGTAAGTTTATATAGTACTGATAATAATAATTATAATAAATTAATCTGTTTAGCACTTTTAAAAACAAAAGTTTATAAAGTGCTTTGACAAAAAGACAGATGGCAAGGCACAAGAGTTAAAGCACAAAAGGGACTAATCAGAAAAAAAAATTGTAAATCAGAAACAAACAAACACAAACACGGGAATAAACCAAACACAATGAGGACTGAAGAGAGAGCAGGAGAGCTTCTGCTGTCCCTCAGACCTGCGGAGCTCATGAAAGTAAAACACTTTAAGGAAGGTGAGGGGAACCAAACACCGGGCCCAAGCGGGTCCAAGGAAAACAAAAGGCCCCCAACCCATAGGGCCCGAAACACCAAAAAGCACACCAATGCTTGTTGGCCCACCACCCAAACAAAGGGGCAACCCACCACATGCAGGCGTAGCCCCCAAAATCTCCAGCCCCGCAATCAAAGGCCCCTCATATACCCCAAACCAGACCCAGCACTGAGCCCGGGTCCACCAAATCCCCCACGCTCCTCACAATAAGAACCTGTTCACGCAAGAGAACCCAGCAACATAAAATGAGACCAAAACAAAAGGCCAAAGTATAAAACTAATAAGATAAGAAGAGGAAATAAAAGGGGAAAAAACAGGAGAATAAAAAGAGCAAAAAAGAAAGAGAAGCAATAAATGACGTAAAAAATCATAAAATAGAAAGATAACAAATAAGGGATATAAAACAATATGTCATATGAATCATCATATGAACAGATGAGGGACATCTGTCCCTGCTGAGGGACATTTGTGAAGCTGTGAGGTGCATTTTTTAAGATAATTCCAGCTGTGAAAACTGGTAAGAAAGTTTGTTTTTAATGAATTTTTACATTTTTGAGTTTCATCCATATCCAGAGTATTTTGACTGTGCGAGATGTTTTTGTTACGTCGGTACTGTTGATGACAAGATTTGTACCATAGACCTCCATTTTAACCACATTTATGACCTCCCCCTTTACATTAAAGTGAAAAAAAATGTTCCTTTGATTTCCCATTTTTCTGCAGACAACTCCATGCAGTTTTGAAAATTTAAAGAGAATTACAAAATTGTTGCAGTTATTCCCTCCCCAACTGACCCCTATGGTGACCCTAACTTTATTGTTCAATCTAATCTTATACAAAATATATCTTCTCACGTCATTCATATGGGACGGCTCGTGATACTAATTATAATCAGTCCTTTTACATTATTATATTTTAATAGTCTGTCTTTCAAAAAAGCAGTTATTGGTTTTTGATCAAAACTGGCATCCACAGAGTTAATGTTATTTTGGTTGATTCAATCCTGACATTGATTATACAAGAGTCTTCTCATGAAACCCAAAAAACAAAAATTATGGGGAAAATATTCCTTGCAGGGCATAAGAGGCATTATAACACAACATAATTTAAGAGCTTTTTAGATGAAGCCACCTATGTTTTTAATAATTTATATTTACTGAACATCCTCATGAAAAGATCCTGAGAGGGTACATCCTGCCTGTAGGCACTTCACCTGAAATGAATGTCTCAAAAATGAGCTTGTTCGTCATTGTTTTAACATTTTTCTGCAGCTTATTACTTCCACTAAGGAGGTTATGTTTTCGCCAGGGTCTGTCTGTTTGTCTGTTAGCAAGATCACGCAAAAACTACTGGACGGATTTACATGGAAATTTTACCAGAGGTGTGGTTTGGTCCAAGGAAGAAGCCATTACATTCCAGATTGATGGCACAAAAAAACATTGAAGTTTATAACAGCGAATCCCATTCATTCACATCATTATGGGAATTGTAGTTTATTTTGCAAACTGGCGTCAGCGTTTTTCAAGCCTATGTCACTACATTTCCCAGCCTCCCTTGCAATGCCATCGGAGGAGTTCTGCTAACACAACGGCTAACAATAGCCTGGTAGATCATACGACTGAGCTGCTTGGCGGAGGTCAGCGCTCTCGGAGTGCTTTTCTAGTTGCTGAAAAATCTTGCCATGATACATTATTGATTTGATATGATTAAGAAGCCTGCCATTGTTAATGAGGTATTATGTACAAATTACATTTATAATATGAAAAATAGTAGTTCTGAGTATTTTATTGTTTCAAATATTTTATTTCAATTAGAAACCAGATCAATTTTTATTTAAACATTTTAAATGAAAATAAAGGATATAATTTTACTCTTCAGTGGCTTATAATTGTAGTCTGGAAATAATTCATGCTTTTTTAAACATATTTAAGACTTAATATTACTGAAATATGTTTAATAGACATCCTGTTTCAGACATCAGACATGCTTTTTTATAGGGACCTTTAACTTTCTGTGTATTTTTTAAGTATTAATTTGTACTTTTTCTGCTACAATCAAAATCCCAATTCTGTCTTCCCAACTTCTTGACCCTAGTTGAATACATTTACACAGATGTGGACTAGAATAGTTATTTTTGGCATCACTCAACCATCTATTCATTCTTTTAAACAGCATGCAGTTTATGTGTTTTCTGTGGCATGTTTCAGGGGGATAATATTTTGATTTATTTTGTTTTCTTGCTTGTAGAGGGGTTGAGGCAGACTTTTAATAGACACTGAGTGGCTTCATGCCGGGTTTCTACAGAGAGCTTCTGTTTTAGATGGATGAACTGACACAAAAACGCTAGTATCCAAACAGACTGACAGAGTCTGTATAAAGCATTATCAGTGATTTTTTTAAGCAAGAGGAGATCATTTCTTTCATGAGTTTAACTTCTGTTGGCTATAAAAGGTTAAAAATTAAAATCTGGTGGGCATATAAAGCCAAGCAGTCCTTTTGGTGCGTTTGAGTCAAAGCTGTTGTTACACAGCTGTCAGTGGAGGAAAGCTAAGGGGGCTTACCACGAGGCTGTTTGAACTCACAGGAATCAACGCGAGGAAACTGTCACACGGGCATGCAGAGGGAATTTCAAAATAAAGCTGCATCAAATAGATTGATTTAAATGGATATTTTGACTTTTAAGTGATGTGATTGGATCATTGATCAGCAAATGGATATAAAAGCATATCAATGTTTTTTTAGGCCCTTCTTATTAACAATAATCCTTCAGAAGCGCAGCTCACTGCAGTAAGAGAACATCCTGTGCAGTGCTTAGAGGCTCCTGTCATGTTATTTGAGACTTCACTGTTTCATTATTGCAATCAAAACAGCAAAATCATTTACAACTTTAACCCTTAGGAATGCAGGTGAGATGACCCCACAGTGCGGTGTTCTCCTGAGGGAAGTCTGATCCATGAGAATCCCTGCTGGATCTGATCAGCTGATCGGTCTTTGGCATCACTCTGGGTCCTCAGCTCTGGTGGGCTCCTCTCCTGCACCAGATGAGCATGGTCACCTCTGTTTTTGACTCTAAACATGAGGTACAGACTCACGGTGAGAGCAGCAGTATGGAGGGGCTCACAGAGGCAGACATTTTCCCACTCCAGTCAAAATGTTTTTTCTCTGCAGCGCCACCTCTCCTAATATAAACACATGAACAGGTATGCACGGTGCCCTGAAGTGAACCTCTCTCACTCTCTTCCTCTCCTGGAGAAATCCAGAAACTTCTTTCATTTGTTCTTGTAATTAACTTGTCCCTTTTTGCTGAACACACAGGTGTTATTGATGTGGTTTTCTTACAGCCAACAGCTGAAGCATGGGACGATAAATCAAATCACAACACTTACTTTGCAATCCACGTTTGACTCGACTCGCTGCTAATTTGCAGCTCAATGATCGGAGAGGAAAAGAGTCCTGAGAGGGCGTGCTGACTTACACAAGAACTGAGCACATATTAGTCCTCAGAAACAACATGGAAACATGGTCAATTAAGAGTCAAATATCAGGTTCTAAAAGATATGTCATTGTACATATTTCTAAATTATACACTCCAGATCAAAATCTTGACACCAGTTGAAAAATTTTAAGAATTTGTTTTTTTATCTGTTGGATCTGAAGAAGCTTCTAAGTAGAGCCTCAAGTAGAGCCTCGTGATTCAATGTCTGTAATCATGCAGATTCATTGTGCCAAGCTAAAATCGACAAGATTGTGTTCAGCCCAAAGCAGGAAGGCCCAATCGGGGTCCTTTAGAGCAGAAAGAGGTGAAGGTACGAGCAGGACAACAGCAGGATGTGACTGCTCTACAGAGATTAGCATAGATGCTAACAGCTTCAGTAGCAGTTATTTCAGATATTTCTTTATCAATTGAAAAACTAAAAACAACACAACAAACTTCTCAATTGTGAGGATATTTTTTCTTCACTTCGGCCATGATTTGCCTTCAGTTTTCTTTACAAAATTGACTAGACAAACATACTGAACAATCCATCTGGTGTTTCAGGTTAGGGTTTGAACCTTTGACCCTCCAATTGATGGTGATGCAAACTACCAGAGTAAGTCACTATATGTTATTCCAGTGATTTCTCAATGTCAGCAATAACAAGGGTGACGAAAAGGTCAAGTTCAGTCTACCAAATAATGGTAATTGTTGTTTAGTCAGCTGAAAATTGAAGCAAATCCTTGTAAACAGTGGTTCTCAACATGGGGGTCGGGGGCCCTGTGGGGTTGAGAGACACCGAGAGGGGCTCACAAGGTGCTGTCCAAAAAAGAAATAATAAAATGCTTTAAAATGGCATATTTTAAGAATAATGAGATAAAATGTGCTTGATTTGAAAATAAAACCACAATCATTAGGTAAGCTTTACAGATCCAGCTGCTTCAATACCCCTTCAAGCAGCTGCCAGCCAACTTCCAGCCAACTTCCAGCCACTGAAAGCCCCACAGCTCTCTGGGGTTAAGCCTAAAATCCATTAAAAACACATCCATGCATCTGCAGGGTGTCTCCATGAGATGGTACTTCCCTCACAAGATGACGGCCTCAACCTTTCCTTGGTTTGCAAACCAGCCGCCAAATCGACCAACAGCAGACTTGACACCACAAATTCACCCAAACATGGCTTAACCTTCACAATCCAAGACTGTCAGGGTGGGCACTGAAAGTGAGTGAAACAAACATTGAGGAGTGATTCTGGGTTTCGAGGCCCTCAAATCGGTTTACTGTGATTTTAAAGTCAGGAGTTGAACAGTCATATGATTTGGTTTCTGTAACCACTCAGTTCGCTCCATCTGATTCTTTTCTGTCAAATTAGTCAGAAGACAAAAGATATGAGATGAGATGAGCTCCAGATTTTCCCGCTCTGTTCAACATTTCCAATCATCACCCTCCATCCAAGAGCTGAAATAAAACGCTGCATGGCCGATGAAGAATGAAGACTAAAGAATGAAGGCCTGAACACAATGTGGAGAATGAAAGAAGCCCCCGAGAATAAAAAACAGAGGGAGGAGAGGAGAAAAGGAGGAACATTTGAGGGTGTTAGCGTTACAATAGAGGAGGAGGAGGACTGAGGAGGACTGACCCTGAACACGCCAACAATTAACCTTCAGTCCAGCCGAGTAAAAGAGAAAAGTGAGCCCTCACAGGCTGCACGCTGATAACTCAACACACTATTAAAGGCTGAGAGAGGGTTCATTTTACAGCAGGAGACCATACGCAGGCGTCCTGAGGTATCATAGTCTCAGAGTTTTGATTTACACCTGGATCCTTCACTGTCAACAGCTGTGAGACAGAGTCAGAGAGGTCAGCCTCACACCTAAACATGAGGCTGTGGAAATTCCCTCAAATTTATTTCATAATAATTTTTTAAGAAAAAAGCCACCACATTTGAATCAATAAAATTAATTTGTGGGAAGTTGAAAACTTTGAATTGATCAATTTTGATAATCAGGACCGGTGTTAAAGGGTAGATTTGGTAATGCCTTTAATGCATTTATAATTTATATTACTAAGAGCCCTGTGTTTTTTTGTTTTTTGTTTTTAATCTTGACCTGCGCTGCCCAAACCAAAGATTCTTTCAAACCTATCAGGTGAATATTAATAAGGGTGTAAATATTTCATTATTTTATCTCATCTATTTAAAATGAATTTAGGACACAAACTGACGCACAAATCACAATACACTCGCCTGTTGTAGAAAGTCACCTGTTCCAGGATCTGCTCCTATCAACACGAAAGTGATTTTATCTTAAAAACAGAGGGGAAAATGGCCTTTAAGGGACAGGAGCTCTAACAGAGAATCTCTGACAGGGAGAGAATATGGCTGGATCAGGAGAACTCAGAATGTGAACACTAGAAGTTTTTTTAATATTAGAGCTTGTGAGCATTCTCCAGAAGTCAGCAGAAGTGGATAAATGAACCTGAGTTAAGGTCAAACGTGAGCTCACTTCTTATCACTTACTGATGCTTTAATGTTTCCCCCTCACTCTCCAAGCAACAGAATTAATGATCCAAAAACAGACAAAACCATTAAATTTATTTAACAGAAGATGCATTTGGAGAAGAGGAAAAATGTCTTCATGTAAAAAAACCCCTCCAGCTTTCATGTGGATCAAGCTCTCGATCATTTTTTGCATATATGGCATTAAAATGACACAGATCTAACGTTTGAGAAGAGGAGGAATAAGACATAAAGTTTATTTTGTCATGTCCCAGCAGTGTCATATCACTTCACAGAAGACACTCTGGGCACCTATACATAATCATATTAACACCAGTAAAGAAATTGAAATGCAAACCTTGATTCGTCCATGAATACCTGTTTTTGGAAGGATTTCTCCTGTTTTATTTGTGTGTCATAACACAGTCTGACTGTTGCATTCAGCCTGTTCCAAAGTGCAAAACATTATTCATTTCCCGAAGTATAACTTCAGCAGTTTTCAACCTAAACGTAAAATTAATTAGCACATAAGTCTCTTAAAAAGGACCTGTTTAACCTTGGAATCCTGAATGGTTAAATATCTGTATTTGCAGAGTGCATAAGTTCTGTTGGTTCCTCACAGTGTTTGCCCAGACCTGAACACAAAGATGATTTTAAGACATTATAGTTTAACTGATGAACATTTTTTTTCCAAAACAGTTCAGGCTTAAGTGAATCATTTTCATGTTAACATGGTTATGCATTTTCATACCAAAGGCCACAGTCCATCTTTTATTTAGAGATGGATTGTTAAACATGCATAAAGAGGAAAGAGGTCAGAAACAAAAACATGCGTAAATAGAATAATTTGTTGTTTGTGCAGGCTGTACCGATGCTGCTGAATTGAACTGTTGCTGGTTAAAGGTGGTGTTGGATAATTATAGCCCTCTGACTTTCTTGTTAATTTTTAAAGTTTATATTAGAGTAGTCTTGGTGTGGTATTAGGACTGAAAAACATCATGGTAACAATATTATTGTCATATTCAAAGAAAACATGAACAAACTGAAACATGAATCAACACTAAAACTACTCAATTTTAGGCCAGACCAGGATTTGAATAGTTGTTGCTGTTCAGCAGCCTCTCACTCACTTAAGTTCTTTTCACACATGAATTCCTATATTTGGAAAATTCCATAACTTGCTTGTTAACCCATGTCCTTCTACGCAAGAAATTTACCTGGAATTACATGTAAATGAATGGAGGGGTGATAACGGGGAAAAAGCTGTTAGCAACTATGCTAATCTCCGTCCAAGCAGTCACTTCCTGCTGTCACTCGTAGCTCCACCTCTTTCTGCTCTAAAGGATTCTGATTGGACCATCCCACTTTGGGCCACTTACAGTCAATGCAGATTGAAGCTTTATAAGATGGATCTCTGATTGCAGACACTGAATCAGGCTGATCCAGCTGCACTGCAAGGTTAACAGTTCAGAGAAAACTCTGCTGTTGGAATTGCTAAGAAAGCTATCATGGAAAATTCTGGAACACAGTGTTTCTCTTATGTGTGGATGCAAGAGGTTTATCCTTTTTTTCCATCATCTTTTTGTGATTTTTGTGAGTTTGCAAAACTCACAAAAAAACATCAATTATTTTTTACACGTTTCATACTATGCTTTGAAGTTAGAAGGGTTCAAATTAAAACACATTTATGTTTTTGAATCTGTTCATTTTTTTTTTCTAATTTGTGGATTAGAATTATTTTGCAATGGGTGGTAGACCAAGTTTTTCAAAGTCTCCCTGTTTTCCACATCTTAATGTTGGCAGGTATGTAAAAGTACGAGCCACTCAGTCATGCCAGGTGTCCAGAGATAAACAAGCTGCAACAGCACTGTAAAGATCTTTCTCTGAAAACCAAAAATAGCAGCTAAGCCAAAGCCTTCTCTCAGTGAGGTGTGTCTAAATAAATGCTGTGAGGGGGTGAAAAGACATTTGTGGTTAACACAGATTACAAACCCTCCTCTGATGGCTTTTCTGCTCAGCTACATTGAGCAGCACATTCAGAGGCTGTGTGTCCACATCTCATCAAGTGTTCCTCAGAGAGAATCAGCCATGAAACACGCTGCTAACCGCCATCAGCCCACACTCAGGACGGGAGCTAAACCATCGGAGCCCGACGGCACGCAGCTGCTAAATGCTGCTGGAATCTCACGGTTTGCCCATGTGCTGGAGCTGCCTAATGGTCATGTAAGCAGACTGTGGACACATCATTAGAGACCACCACGGCGCGCTTGGCCTTTTCTCTTTTTGCTTCCGTGTGTTTTTAGCCCGGCTCTTATACTCAAACACTGGTGGAGTGATTCAGCCCTCATGAGTACAGATGTTAAATTAAAAACTAAAAATGCTGCCCTGAGCACAGACCTCCACCAAGGCTTTTCCAACACTGTTGGGCGAGTTATTGTCAATACTGTGGGAAACTGCCTGAGTTTACAAAGTTAATGAACTCCTAAAAAGTCCTGGATCCACATCTGAATTCAGATCAACAACAAAATCAAATCACTTCTATTTGGACCATGTTGGTCATGGCATTCCCAACAATGTCTAAAAATCCATTAAGAGCACATTGAGTTATTACCAAAAACATGGAAAACTGCCCTATCTTTGCACAGCAGCTGTTATTATTATTAAAGTTATAAAGCAACTCGCCAGATAAATATTTGCACATGTGGAATTTTGTGTCTGATAAACCAAGATTGATTTCTGCACATTGATGCCCTGGAGGAAAAATAAAGCACTGAGGAATGTTTGCCATTTGACCAAACCAGCGTTAATTTTGTTGACTAATTATTTCATCATAGTTTTCATCAACAAACGAAAACTAGACAGTAACTAATAAAAACAAGTGCACATGGACAAAAAACTCAAACTAAATTAACTGACATTTTCATCAACAAATAAAAACTAGAGCTAAAATGTCTGACAGAGACTTAATCCGATCAGACCTAATTTGGTCATGTAGAAAGTAGGGACAAGTTAGGAATATATCCAATCACAGCTACTTTGGTTGTGTGGAAAGGTTGGATGAGTTAAGAGGGACATCCAATCACAGCTGCCTTAGCTTGGTGGTGGTGGGATAAGTTGTGGAGCGATCCAATCAGAGCTCCTCTCGTTATGAATTGATATATTCATGTAGAGCAGGTTCACTGTTTGTTGTCAGTTCTGGTATTGTAACTGAGATGCTCTGCCAGGTAGCCTAAATAAAGGTGACTGCATTTCACACAAAAGTTCAATTTGTTTCTGTTCATTTATACATTCAAACTTTACTAGCATTCAATAAAGGGTTATTAGATGTTTCATTTTATCCAAGTGTGAAACACGACTTCAGAAATTCAAGGAGACATAAAAATGCCTTACCCTTTACACTTCATATTTTAGTCGACTAAATTTACAGGAGATTTCATCAACTAAAATGTTGTGAAATTTCATCAATAGACTATAATTGAAACAATTTAGATGACTAAATTATGACCAAAACTCAAGGATATTTTAGGCAAAAGGCTAACACGTAAACGTCTTGCCAAAATTAACACTGGACCAAACACAGCTCTGTGCCTCGTTTTTACGTAAAACAAATAATGACACAAAATAACATTAACAACAGACTACCTTACTGGACTGAGCTCGTTTTTCTTAAAGGTGCAGCGCTGCCCAGAGCCCTTTTAGCCACTTCGTTGACGATATTATCAAGCACCTGATGCAACCCAACCTCAAAAACGTTGAACTTTCCCTTAGTTTAACCCACCCACTGCCTCAAACCATGGCCTAAAACTAACATTATGACACTTTCTTCTACAGACTGATCAGTCCTTCTAAGGATCTGGAATGGCAGCAGATGGGCTCATACTGGCTGATGAACTGATGTTTATTCAGACAAGAGTGAATTACTTCCCACTCAGTGAATAAAACCACATTTCACGATCCCCACGATGTTTAGGAGAGTAACACAAAGGAAAAAGCGATGTACTGTGATTCATTTCCAGTTAAAAACAACCCCTCCCTGGTTCAGATCAGATCTCCAGCTCTGGTAAACATAAAAATCCTCCCCTCTCTTGTTGTCTCACATATTTATGCGCTGCTGAGGTTGTTGCTGGTGAAACTCAGACGTTAATATGTCTCGAGGTGCCATAAATCAAAGCCGGCTTTATTTTGTCAGCACGCAGATGGCCCAAATACACAACTCACCTCAATTAAGAGCCGAGGAGGGGAGCTAAAAGGAGTGAGTGTTTGGAGAGGAGAAGGGGCACCTGTTCGCCTGTCATATCCGCCGCTCTTCTGATCAGCGGCTCGCAGCTTTCCCCGGAGCTGTTTCGCTGCTGAATTAATGACGGCAAACAAAGCCAAAGCCTCCTCGCAGCCCCCTTTGTGAGTTCATTCTCTCTCCACTTTGGTCCCTCTCAACTAATCTTCAGTGTCACACTTAATGAGATTTTCAGTTTGTAAAGTAAGTGGAGCAATAACTCCCCCAGCACACGCCGCCGCCGCCATTCCCACCATCGCCTCAAATGCTTTTAAGCAACCACTTCTGCACCTTGTGTCTCTCAGTTAAGGATGCCTTATGAGGGATTATTACTTTAACAAATGGCATTGAATTATTCACACTCCAAATACTCTGAAAGTACAGTACTGAGGTATTTGCTTCATTATTCATTAATGTTCCTGCAGCTCCTGCAGAACAACCAACACTGAGTCCTTAAATATCCTGAAAATGAGATAAATATGCATATCATCATTAGCTGAATTATAGAGAAATTACATTGTTGCTGTCTGCAGAGGCTGTTTTATTTCATGTAATTAGTGTTTGATTAAAGCGATGTTGACTCTAATCCTTCAGGGGACTGGGGATCTAATAAAGAGCAGCTCATTAACATTTGACCTGTGAGAAGAGAGATATTAACTTTCACTACATCCTGGTGTCGCCCTCCTGCTGTCATAAGACTCTGGTTCAAGCTGATTGATAACCCCACAAAAAGAAGAAGAAGTGCACAGTTTCATTAGTTTAGCTCCAGTGCTGGTCTGATATTTCTGAGCTTTGGGTTTCTGGTGAAACCTCCAGCACTGAAAATTTAAGCCAATAAGAGAGTGAGAAAACTGCAGTCCCTTCAGTTTGAATATCTAAGATGGAAAGGTGTTTTATTTTGAAAGGATATCCTGAAACTCACATATCCGTCTGTGTGGCTTGACTGCACAGGTCTTAATCTTGGGCTCTCTGTTTCTGTCACTGGTGTGTTAAACAATAAAGTACAACCTGAGATAAACTCGCTGTTAAACATAGCTGATCATTGTGAGTGTGACTGAAGGACATTCGAGGCTCACAAGAGCACTCAGAGGTCAGAACTAATTATTTACCCCTCAATAATGAATGGAAACATCTGATCAGCTCAGACTGATGATCAAAAACACTCTCGGCTCCAGTGAGTCATCCTACCATAATTTTGCCTTCATCCTTTCAGTCAGGCCCAATATAAAAAGTAATAACGTCAGTTAAACATGCACAAGAGTTTGTCAAAATCAAGGGATATATTCGGTTGTTTCCTAAAGACAAAAAAATCCTGAAGGCAGAAGAGTTTGTCCAGCCAAGCAACATTAGTCTAGGAGGGCGTGGCTTGATGAGGGATCACTTCCTGGAAAAGGTGGGGCTTCACAAAGGGTTAGTCTCACCACAATGCGTTAAAATAGACTCTGTGAGTAGAACAGTTGTCTGACAGGGTAACCAAAGGCTCTGAGAGAGGGCTCTCTGATATTGTTTTGTTGGATCAGCGAACCAATCAGAGAGCAAACGAAGGGTCAACTGTCACCATGTTTATAGTTCACCTCTAACACAACAGTTGTCACATCAGCCTGCGGTCTTTTTGTGCCCTCTAGTTGTATCTTTTAGTAATTTCCATCAAACAGTCAAGTATAAGCTCATAAGAGTCCTTCGTGCCCCTTCATGCGCTCCTCATCAGCTACATCATCAGAGAGTCGATGCTGCCTGAGTGGATGTGATTATATCATTTATTTGTCATAAAGTTATATCCATGCAGACTGACAAAGATGATCTGGTTGTGATGTGGTGGTATTTGCTCCAGTAAGAGACTTAAGTTTGTTGGTTTAGGACCTGGGTCCCTTAAAAGAGACATCAGACTGTTGAGGGGAGTGTGAGGCTCTGTGAGAATCACAGTAAGGTTAACATATTTGAGCTTAAATAAAGATAACTCACTTACCGACTACCCACTTCAAAAATCTTTTGATATAACTGTTTTTGTGTAGACCCATTTATCTGGATTTTTATCTTTCAAAGAACTAAAGTTTTTATTTTTGTCCAGCATGGTGGCACTTGCTTTAGGAGGGTCCTGGGAGGAACTGACTGTTTTAGGCACAGTTAGGGTGAGAGTTGGGGAGGCTCAGAGGATTAAAAGTTAGGTTATCACTATTTGTGGTGCATGTGGTCACTTTGGGTCTTCTAAATTTAGAGATCGTCAATACACTTTAGATCAGAGGTGGGCAACTGGTGGCCCCCTGATGTCAGAGCCAGTGACAAATTATTCATAGTTCTTGTGTCTTTATTGTTCATCAACTATTTGATAGATCAGATGCAAATGGTGAACATAACAAAATAATCATTTAATTTGTTTTACACTGATGTTCCCACAGTGTCATTTTACTATTATTGGCTGTGGCACAGCAAGGGATGGGAATCGAAAACCAGTTCCAAGTGAGAATCGAAAACAGCTCCCTCAAAGAATCAGTATCAATTTAAGGATGTGATGCTCTCATCAGAGGCAGTCAGCAGAAATGACAACAAACAAGTAAATATCATGTCAGACAAGGGGGAAGAAGTTATTAAAGTTGCGGCTTATTTTTCAACTAAAAGATGCTTACAGCAAAGTTTTCAATGAGTGCCAAGACCAGCAGCATGCAGGAACATTTATCTATGCAGCACAGCACTGGATATCAGGAGTGTCATGTGTTTGACATTGTTGTCTCTGAAAACCCGAGTAGAGTGACTTTGGCCCAGGCAGAGATTCATCAGGAAATGTTAAATAATCAAATGAAAAAGGCAGAATTGTTAATGGAACTGCTTTCAGTGAAATCATATCAATTCCCATCCCTAGGCACATCGTGTTGTGGTAAAATGTATTGTCAAACATAAGTACAAAATTAACTCTATAGTTATGAACTGGATAACGACAGCTTGTAAATATGTTTTTTAAGTATTATTTCATTTTTTGTTCTTTTATAAATTAAATTGTGTCAAATTTTGCAGTACCAAAGGGTTCAAATAGTGAACATAACAAATCAGCTCACAATGATTAAAAGTTCAGCCTACTGTGGAGAATAAGCCCCATCACACTGAAAGCATCTTTACGAACATTATCATAGCCCCTGATGTCTTTAAAGAGCTCCTCATACTTCCCAGTGCCAAACGTAGTCAAAAAGGTAACATATGTTTATACTCCTTCTTCAAGGTTTTTGCTTTAAGGAAACCACTTTGGAGTCCATTTGAAAGGAAACAACAGAGCCTGCTTGATGGCAGCTTATTTATCATTTATACACACATAAGGTATTTGTTTATTGTCTAGTTTAAGTTTCAGCAGCATCTGTTCTCAAGGTTTTCTTCAGAGGATGAGGACGAAGATAGGAACCACATACGGAGGACCACCAAACATTCAACAGCTCAATGACATGGACTCATCAGTTCAGAAAACTCCAGCAACACTCGAGCATAGAAAACACTTTATTAGACTGATGTGTTTGGCTTGACACTGATGAAGGCCACATGCTAAAACATGTTGATTGATTAGCACACATGCTAATCAGTCATAGGCAGATAAAGCTTTTGTTTTCTTTTAGCTTTAACAACAGACCAGACACTCTTCACCTAATTCATCCATTAAGGCGCAGACTCTATGTAACATGTCCATCCATCCATTATCTACACCGCTGACCCCTTTTGGGGTCACAGGAGGCTGGAGCCTATCCCAGCTGATATTAGGCAAGAAGTAGGGTACACCCTGAACCAGCAACCTTGTGCCATAAGGCACACGCAGCACCCGCTACACCACTGCACTGTGCAAAACCATATATTGGAGAAGACAAAAACATGGCTTATTGATCCATCAACATCACTTAAACTTGCACATCTGAAGTGTGTTTATAGCGCTGTGCAGTGGAGCATAGCCCCGATCAGCTTAAAAAGTGTATTTGCAGGATCTCAAGAGACCTATAACTTCATGTGATAACAGGAAGAGAAACATATTAACAACAGGAAGTTGAGATTGATTTGCCTTGACATTATTCAGAAAGATTATTCATCATTCATTACGCTTGTTTAGTTAAAACCTGCAGGATTGGACTTCTTTACGGTTATAATAGACCTGTTTACTGTAAATGAAATAACTGGGGGCTTAAAACTATTTATTTTCTCCTTTTTCATGCATCATTAGCTCTATTCTTTGTTGTGTGTTGAAAACACACCGGACAGCCCGTTTTATCGTCTATGAGCATAATGATCAGATACATATATTAGTGTGTGTGTACATATATCTTAAATGTAGCTCAATGTTGAGTTAAAATCTTCAATCCTGAGTTTTTTCCTGTGCACGGGAGCACACAGAAAAAGCCAGCCTGTCTCTTGGCTCTTCAACTTGTGAACTTTTTTACAAATGCTTTGATAGTTAACAATAGAGGTGTGCTGCAGCCAGTGTTGGGGAAGTTACATTTAAAAAGTAGTGTTTGCTCATTACTTGTTATTGCTTAACTTTGGGCAAAAGCCCATATCTGTTTCCAGATTTTTCTTCTGAAATAAGAAACCAGGTTGATAAAAACAAGCCAAAATAGGCGTCTACATTACATTTCAATTACACAGTGCCAAGCAACTATTAAAAAAAAAAAGCCCAGCGTCGCTTATAATAAGCAGACCTGGCAACTACAGCTCTGGCGCATGCGTCATGTGCATGAGAGTGTTTGGGGGCAGGCGCCATAACCAGGAAACGAGGAAGTGGACAAACTACCTACCACACTCGTGTTTTGCTTTATTGTGGGGAGCTTCGAGAAAAATAATCAGGGAGGATTCACACAAACAGAAGAGCACCAATAAAACAACTGCACATTAAGAAACAAGCTAAAAAAAACACAACCCACGGACATGACTCACGAGATTTGCTGCAACTTTAGGGAAAAACCTGCCCAAAGACGCTGATAATGAGCAGACTTAGCAACACTGCTCGTGTCTATCGTGAGAAGGCAGCATCGGTGTCAGATCCGTCTGTGGGTAAAGTAACGTTGCGCCAAATTAAAAAAGGAACTACATTTCATTACCTCATTTTCAGTAGTTGTGCTTTGCTTGACTTTTTACCCCGAAAGAAGTAGTTACGTTACTATAACCATTACTTTTTAACGAGTTACACACAGAACTGGCTGCTGCGCACAGTGATGCGTGTCAAACTTTCAAATGTGTCCTCAAAATAGCAGAAAGACTCTGACCACAGGCTTCAGACTCTTGATCAGGTATGAGGAGGTTCACGGGATAGTCTTTTTCTGTGTCCTCAAGTTAGGAGCATGCCAACTTTGCCCCTCCTGATTTTCAGACAAACACACCCCTGGGAGCAGACAGAAGTGCGGTATCTATTATTTAAACAATAACAAGCAGTTTCTGGTTTAAAAATGAACAAAAGCTGAGCCTGAAAGAATGGCTGGTTAGTGTCCTTAAACAGACCAAGCTTACTGCATTCAGGTGAAGAGTAAAGAGGCCAGAGACAGACAGAAAGGGCCGGGCCACCATAGGAACAGTCAAATGAGAATAAGCTGCCAAATGGAGACTCTGATCTGAGGACAAAAATAGTTCCTTGGAAAGGGCTTCACAAAGAAAGATCCAGTTTGTGCAATTGTAAAAAGAATTGTTTTTTCTTTATTGGTGATGTCTATTTAAAGTCTGTTTGGAAAAGCCACTACAGGGCCCTCAAAACAGATGAAGCACTCTTTTAAAGACAAAACAGACCTTGAAACAGACAGTATTGGGGTCCTTGAGGTGGCTCCTTATAATACAACAAAGAGTGGGCTAATGTGGATTTGGGCGACCAGGAAGGAGACTCAAACAAATGCTGGCATGAAACTTTGTGATTTCAAAATAGGCCAGATTAGCGGTAAAACGGTGACTCAAAGGACCCTTACACAAACTTCATCTCTAGTTTGATGTCACAGCACAAACTTCATCCTTCTCCTTTGGCCTCCACATTTCATAAGTATGGGCCTGTGACTTTTAAAACTGTTTAACACCACTGAAGCACTGGTTAACGTATGACACCATGTTCTAACCCAGGGCTTAAACAGTAAGGGGGCACTGTTTGGTGTGGGCAGGGGCGTGGTCCAATTGTGCCTGGGCCCCCTGGAATATTTTTTGGCCAACCTAGTTGACAAGTCAAAATTCTGCACTGTTATTGGCTAGTTGCCCTGTCAGAGGTAAGACTTATGTTAATGAACAACATGGCCATTTGACATCAAACTCCTGTGGATTTCCTGCTTAGTGTTGTTGGCTGTGGATACTTTTTTGTTGGATCTTTAAATTGCAACTGGATTTAAATATTTTTCTTTAAGTCATCAAAGAAGTTAGCGATAAATCTGCCAATACATAGTTCTCATCCTTTCATCATCATTTAAAATCAAAATCATAAATCAAGTGAGAACATGTAAGTCATTTGAAATATTAATTTCTGTGTCTACTCATAAATATTCAATGTGCAGATGCAGCCACTTTAAACTTCCTCGCTATCCCTGGTAGGGTCTTGGCTTGTCCCTGACTGGTCCCTGACAGGTCCTGTCCACCCTGACAGTCATTGTGTGTAAACTCTGGGCCATGTTTGGGTGAATTCTTGGTGTCAAGTTTGCACTCAGTCGATTTGGCAGCTGATTTTGTGACGAAGGAAAAGGTTAAGGCTGCCATCTTTTGAGTGAAGCGCCATCTCAGGCTGGAAGTTGGCTGGCAGCCTGCAGGAAGGGGAAAATTGAAGTGACTGGATCTCCAAAGATTAGTATCCACCTGTTTAGGTGTATCTAGAAAACTCTGCCCTCTTAGTGACTTTGTGGTTTGGGGGAGTGGGGGGGTGTAGTTGGTCTCAAAAGGGGAATGTAAGCATCAGCATCAAAATCAGGCTAATAACATTGAATTGCAGGGCGAAGCTATACACTATGCAATGCTTTTTTCTGCTGATAGAAAAACTGAAAAATAAAAAGTAATTTGTTAATAATGCTGAAAAGTTATGATCCTTATTTTGGCATTTTAGTCCAAAGAGATTCTGCATCTTGTCTGAAATATGCATAGAGACTGCTTTAAACAGCCTAAGACCAGGTAAGTGTGATCAAAAGTTATCAATGGTGGATCTACAGAGATAGACGACATGTGGTGTAAGAAGAAAGATAATATTCTTGAAACAAACTATTAAAACTATTCGGGCTGGTGTGAGTGTTTCAGAAACTCCTGTTCTACTGGGATTTCCGCACAAAACCAACCCTAGGGTTTACAGAGAAAGGTCAAAAAAGAGAAAATATCCAGTGAGAGGCAGTTTCTGACTGGAAATGCCTTGTTGATGCCAGAGGTCAGAGTGACAGAAAGAAAACAGTGACTCAGTTAATTGCTCATTAAACCTAAGGTTTGAGAAAGAGCACTTCTGAAGCCACAACACATCAAATCCTGAAACAGATGGGCTACACCAGGTGCCTCTTCTGTCAGCTAAGAAGGAGAAACTTCACCCCTAGGCAGGGGTGGGACCAAGTCATTGTTATGCAAGTGACAAGTAAGTCTCAAGTCATCGCCCTCAAGTCTCAAGTCAAGTCCCAAGTCAAGACCAACAAGTCTCAAGTCAAGTCCTATTCTGGGGACTAGTCCTATACTAGTGGCCTCAAGGCCACTAGTTGATGATCACTGAAATCCAGTATGATGGCTAATCTGTCAAACAAGGTAAATTCTGGGGGTGACTCTGTCCTTTTGCTGGAAATGTATAAATGGTTTTAGTGTTAATTAATTTGCAAAGTGGAAGGAAACACTGATATTTGGCACTTTTAAGATCAAACATTAACTGAAGTGGTGGCTCTTACAGCTCTATCCTGAGAAGCAATCACAGTCATCATGACCCAAATCTCAAAAAGATCAACCACCTTAATTTGTTTAATGAAAAAAAAAGTTGCAGTTTGGACCTCAATGGAAGAAAACATATTTTTTGTTCAAAGAGACTTGGGAAAAAAATGTTATAAACGTTAAATAATAGTCAGAGCCCTGGGAGATCATCCACCCATAAATCTTACTTTGTGTGAGTGCGCTACTTGAATCAGTAAATGTTTCATTCATGTTTAGCAATGTTAATTGAAGGCAGTGTCTGTTTTGTTCAATGTTTGACGTGAATGATCAGACATTGCGTGGGAGGGAGTGGATGGCTTGCGTAGTGTAAACGGTCAGACCTCCGGTCGGAGAAGGGTCAGGAAACAGTCCCAGGCATGAATTTAATACATACAAGAAAACATCAAGTACTTTTGAGTTATTAGGCCAAAGTCCAAGTCAAGTCATGAGTCATTGGCGTTCAAGTCTAAGTCGAGTCGAGTCAAATTCCTCAAAATTGAGACTCGAGTCTGACTCGAGTTGAAGTCATTAGATTCGAGTCCACACCTCTGCCCCTAGGTGAGCATGTTTTGATCCAACAGCCTCTTGTTGACCATGACCCTGTATGACAACAGTGTACCCATCTCCTTAGCTTTCAAAAGGAAGATCAGTCCCTATCACCCATCCTACAGACGCCCACATGGGGTAACTTAGATTTTATTTCTGGGGTTGTCATATTTTCGATTGTCAGGGCTGATAAAGTAATTATACATATTCTCAGGGTTGAGTTTTTTGGCTGGCAGGTGTATTTCTGTACAGCAGATCAAACATGAAGTCAATCCTGTAGAAACTGTTTCAATCACAAATGTTTTGGGGGATGACTTAAATTGTTGAAGGTATTAAATGGCAAAAAGCTCCCATTCAAACCACAACAAAGTCTTACCTCACACGTTTTTGGAAATTGATTATACTCACGGGCCGGATGGCGAGCTTTGGGAGGCTGATTTTTCCCCGGGCCACCAGTTGATGATCACTACTTTGGGTTTGTAATTCTGTGGTATAACATGGCCAATAAAAGTAGCAAAAATCAATAAAAATGATGTGGTGTTTTGGTCTTATAGCTCGGCCCTTCTCCACATTCAAACCCAGAAATGACTTAAAGTGACCCTCTTGGGATTTTTAAAAACAGCATTTTATCTGAAAGAAAAGCCACAAAATGCTCCACAAGTAAAATAAATATTACCAACAGCAACAAGGGCAGGATAACACTCTGTAGACCTGAAAACAGACTCACAGCACTAAAAGAAATGCTAGTGATGATGTTGGAAAAGTCCTTAATCTCATATAAGAGGTCTGCAGAGACTGCAGAGGGTCTGGATGTAGCTCTGGTGCTCCTCAGCGTCAGTCAGCAGGGAGCGCTTTAGTCGAGTCTTTTAGGGCTGATAAACTCAAATAACCTCCTTCACATTCAAACCCAGGCTCCTCACAGCCTGAGACATACAAACTATATATTCATCCGTATGATTGAGGCCGCTCTGCTGCTTTATTTGATTTCCTTACATACATAATGAAGTTTATTCTCCCCTCCACAGCAGCTGCTGGGAGCTGGATGGAGAGCTGACCCGGGGTCAGAATGAGGAAGAGGACAGACCAACAGACGGCAGGTAGAGAGAGAGCGGCCCGGCTCATTGTCATGCAGAGTCACTACCTGAAATCAAATTAAACCGATAATCCAATAAAGTGGTATTTTAGCTTGAGCCGACACCAGAGGACCTGGTCCCCCTCTCATGACGGGCCGTGATCAATAAGACATCAGACCGCGGGCTGGAGTAAGTCAGCTGAGACTGAAAGATGTAGGAAAAGGGTCACTGCTGCTCTTTGTATCGGCGGACTGTAATTATATTTCAGAAATGCTCTTAAGCTGGACTCTGCCTGTCATTGATTTTCAGGTCGTTCATTCCAAACGCTTCAGTGCACATTCATTAAATCAATGATTTTAAATCAAAGTCCATCTGAATGTGAATGTTACCACTTAAATGAACGCTATTAGTCTGAATTTCATTATCAATACAGTCATGTTTCCTCTGACCACAGGTGAACCAAACAAGCCTGGCTGAGGTTGATCCGGTTTCAGGTTGTTGACCCAGAACCAGGACTTGCACACTTGCATTAATGTTTTTGTCAGTGCTAAATTCTGAATTAATCTTACACCTGCACATTAATTTGGGATGTGTTGTTCAAGTGGAGCCATGGGTGAGATATCCAGCCATTATCTTTACTGCTCATCCCTCTACAGGTCAGGTGGAGCTTATCCCAGCAGACACTGGGCAAGAGGCAAGGGACGCCCTGGACTGATCACCTGCCAATCACAAGGCCACATCGAGAGACAAACAACCGTTCACACACACATTTATTAATAAAGTTCATTGAAGTTACAAAGTGCTCCACTAAAATAAAGCATTGAAACAAAGTCACAAGAGGGAAAAATATCATCAGCCTGGTCCCTGATGACCTTCATCCAGGCCTGTTCCAGGTAACCCTAACGGTCCCCTTACCTGGTCTAACCCACAGGGTCCCTGGCACCCAGTGTGTGGTGAGCTGGATCAGGTTCAGACAAGTGTGTCAGGTCCCTTCTCAGCATGCTGGCACTGGACACGCGGTCCTGCCCAACAATGAGCCAAAGGGAAAAATACACAAGACATAAAAGTGAGAACAAAGAAGGCATTCAAAGTTACGTGAAGGCTTGCCTGTATGACCTAAAGTACCCTGAGAACAACCAGGTATGCACGGGGAGAGCATGTAAACTCCACACAGAGAGCACCTGACCGACACAGGGAGTCGAACAGGCAACCTCCCTGTATGAGGAGCGAGCAAAGTGCTGGGCTATAATCTGCTGATCCCTCCTTCTCACCAAAAGAAGCCTAACGGTGAAAGTGAGATCCCCCTGAACCACACCTGTACCAGCATGGAGCACGATGGACATCACTGTGACTTTATAAACTGTTTAAACTTTTAGTTTAAACAGTCATTAGAAGGTCAGACCGGCATCACATCTGTCCAGACTCTCTGTGAGTGATTAAACCATCATCAGCCCTCAGTCCTGTTATGGCTGTTTTCATGCAGCTAATGAATGCATCTGGGCTCAGATCATCTCGTTAGACAGGACCGGGTGCAGTCGACCCTCAGCAGTGTCAGAGACCAGGAGTGAGTCAAAGTGGGCACAAGGCTGAGACAATTAAAAACTCGGCGTGGAATAATTCATGATTACAAATGCAGAGTGTCAGACTGATATCAGCGTCTGCAGAGACTGCAGGCCACACTGGATTAACCACAGTCTGATCTGACAAATACAAATCTGTAACATCACGTAATGATTCTTTTTGCAACAGGCAGATAAGGCTAAATAGCTTTTATAGATATGAGTGCAAAGCAAATATAACCGATAACAAAGTGAAATTAGCCTATGTTGGCTTTATTATGAGCCCTTAAAAACGGAAGTGTTTGCTTCTGTTCTTTAACTTAAAAAAACAACATAAATTTTAGTTTTTAGCAGTTTTAGCACAAAGCATAGATTTCAGTTTCAGACACTAGAACAGTGTTCCTCAATTACTCTTTGTCGTGCCCCCCCCAAGATTAATCACCAAAGTTAACACTATTTCTTCATTAAGTATTACTGTGCACACACCAAAATCAAGAGAGTTAATTTGTCCTTGTTTCATCCTCACAAATATTCTAACTCTCACTCTAGGGCTTGACTATACAGCCTAAAAATAAAATCCCAGATTTTTTCTTACAAAACTTATTTCCTTTTTTTTTTTCTCTTAAATTACAGTAAACGTTACAGTAAAGTTAAAGTAAATTTTTGCCTTCATTTTATTAAAATATCTCACAAACCTAAACTGAATTTCCCTCTTAGGGCCTGATCTACGACAGGTTTGCGTGTGTAAAAACATGTGCAAACTTGAAAGCTGATCTGAACAGGGTGCAGCGAGGATTGCGTCTGTCAGATGAGCAAAATAGCAGGCAGAGTCCATTTAGTGTGTTTGCCTTCATGAATATAGAGAATACATACAGATGATCAGAACGCGCAAAATACTGGGAGGAGGAGATGCAAAAGCACGTCCAAAGTATGTTTCTTCAGGCAACACTGAGATGTTTCTGCTGGAGTTCACCAGTGTGTTGATTTGTCTCCAGCTCCATGGCTTCAAACTTAATTTTTCGTTTGCAGCCACTCTGCTCTCCCAAACTCTCCATGGTGACAGCCGGTAGCACACTCCTTTTAAGAGGGGGGTCTGCACCAATCTTGTGCCTGTTATTAATTGTGCACGCAGTGATAGTAGATCATCTGCAACACGCCCACTAATTACACAAGCTTTTATTTTTTAGTTTTAGACAAAGTCAGGGGGAAAAATCTCAATTTGATGTTTTGAAATCTCTTTCAAGAAAATAAAAAGAAGAGTTTATCAGTTCAATCATCAAATTGCCCAGCCCTACCTCATTCTATCTTAAAAACATATAAACGGTTAAATGGAAACTCATAATAATATTTCTTTCAAGACTCAAGAGACTTAAGTCTACAATCACATTTTAAAGTTCTAACAAATAAAGATTTAAAAAAATAAACCTTAAACCCCAATAACAAAGAAAAAGACAATAAATATCTAGGTAAGAGACCCACATTGAATTTCACATAAACCTCATCAATGACATGGAAAATAGCCAATCACACTTCAGGATTTTGGATTGGTACATGGGCTGGCCAATCAAAATTCCTGGAGGGCCATGTCCCACTTTGGAGAAGCCATTGCCCAGCCAAGTTGCGAACCCCTGGGATTATGCCACGCCCCCCATGGGGGTCATGCCCCAGTATCTGAGAAACACTTGATGGGTAGTGCCTGCTACACTAATCTCCAATTTCCACATAATACGTTGGTCCATACACGTCACACACTCTGTGGCCAAATGTCCTGCAGCTTAAATGATGTGACTTCATTTTTATTTTTTAACCAACTCCTAGTCTGACCAGCAGGGCTGTCACCTGATACTCAGTATTTGTATATCTGTTGATTTTAAGGGTGAAAATCTCTATTTGCATATCTGTGATACACATTTGAATATAAGATGCAGCATATTATGGTGCCTGAAACAGTAGACCACCCCATCCAACAGAGGGCGCTCCTACTGCAACCTGACCATCCAACCGCTCTCTTGAACTCAACAACAACAGTAGCAGGCATTCTTCAGGAGGGTTTTGTCATTTCATTTTCAACCTAGTGGCATAGCCAATGAGCTTCAGATACTAAAAAATAAAAAGAACAAATACTGAGCACCTTCAACATCTGTAACTGACACAGGCAGCAATGGGTTAACAGACGAGCTGCACCACTGATACTTTAATTGTTTATTGTTACCTTAGCCCAGCTCCAGCTGTCACACGGCGATGTGTCCTTTGGCAAGACACTTAACCCCGTGTTGGTCCCACTGTGTCAGCGGTGTGCAAATGGGTATGAAAGGGCGTGACTGTGTTAGTGATACTGATGGACCACTGACAGAGAAACTCCAACCATCAGAGAGAGACTGTGAGAGCAGATTAGTGTGAGTAGGTGGATCTGATCTGCAGTGTAAAAGACGAGTTTAACATAAAAAAAAAACCCAGCAAAAGTTCAGAAACATCCACCACAGCACAGCTCACTGAGGACAGAATCTGGCACATGGTACTAAAGGACAAAAATGTTTTTATTTCACCTGTAAATAAAAATGATGAAAAATCCCCTGACAGGACGATAGTTTAAGAACTGAAACATAGTTTATGCTAACAGCTAACAACAGGGTCTAGCTGCTACGTCATACTGTGGCCGGATGTGATTGGTCTGTGATGAGTGTCGTCCAAACCCCAGCTGCAGTTGTTTTTGAAGGTTCTGCCCCTGAAAACATTTTCTATGGGCTCTTCTCCAGATGGACTAATGACATATTTCTGTGTCGGATATATGGAGCTGTCTGTCTGGCGTGCCAGGTTTAATTTGGAAAGGACTGATGTTAATCATTAAGATGCTAACTCAACATCCATCACACCTGCTCCTCTCTGTTCTGCAGCACACTGTAAGCACCATCCTCACTGATGCTCTCAGTGTTCGCGCAGCTCTCACGTCCAAATAGAAATAACTATAATAAGACAACAGTGTGCTGCCTGACTGGAAGTGGGACATTAAAATATTAAATAACGGACACTCAGGAGAGTCTTAGAAGTAATAATTGAAAGTACTCCCACAGCTTCTTTTGTTATTAACAGAATCAAAGTGACGTCCTATCAATGGCTTTTATCCAGCGTTATCTTTCTTTTCCAATTAAATTCACACCAGCTGCTTCCTATTCAAAGCATGTTTCCTCGCCGCGGCGCCTCGGCACGCTCCCGTGGAGGCAGTTCATTTTCATTCCAATGAAGCCGGCAAGTGCTCACCTGCATCTCAGAGCGGCGGCAGCCTGCAAGAGGCCGCCGCGAGTGGATATGAGGCCCGCCACGCTACATTAATGTGGATTCTGGGGAGGCTCGGCTGTAAGGGAACAGCAGCTAGCCGGAGATTAGCCCTTATCAGGCCCGAGTGGAGCCGGGGACGAGGGGAAGAGGGGGAGGGGCCAGCGCTATCTCCTCCACTCATTTCTGAACATCATAAGCAGGTTGGTTTGCCGGAGACTCCTCTATTCCGGCTGCTAATGGGAAAATCAAAGGGCGGTGTCTGAGCCCGAGGGCGGAGGCCGCTCAGTGAACGTGGTGCTCTGGATTTCATGCCACGCGATTGTTTCTGTCTCATCAGAGATCAGCGGCAGAGGAACACCAGCTCTTATCCGTTACCTGAAGACTAATTGGCCCTTTAATTCATATCAGATGTGGGCTCACGTCAGCCTGAACCCAGAGAGCAGCCACGACATGTCATTGTATCAAAGCTCGCTGTCCAGGGACGGAGCACAAGGACCGCTTTTAAAGTCAGACCCCTCTTCAGACGGGGGGGGGGGGGGGGGGGCATCTGTTTTTAGTAGGTGGTCTGATCACTGCAGGGCGGACCGCAACTATGACAACAACCTGCACCAAACCCAGGCTCACCTCGGCTCTGTGTGCTGCTTCATTCAGCAGCTTTTCTAAACCAGCACTGAAAAATCATAAAGAACAACAAATCATGGACTTCACTCTGGGAGAATGTGGAACTATTTACATAAAACAGGTCTGAGCAAGTCAGAAACCAGAACCAATACACTGGCCACTTTATTAGGTCAGGATGACCAGGTTTCCAGACCTCAAATTAAGGACACTAAGATTTTTTCTTCAGTGCAGCTTTTGACACCATACAATGCAGCAGATAAATAATAAAACCATTTCAATAAAATTATAAAAGTGTATTTAAAACAATGTAATCAGGGCAAAATCTAAAAAAGGAGTGTTACAAATTTTATTATTATTTAAAGGATATCAACGTTTCTTCAACATTTTATTCAGTATTATTAGTATATTTTGATTATTATTACTATTGTCATTATTATTGTATTTAGCATTACTTCTACTACTACTTATTCTTACTACCTATTGTAAAGCACTTTAGTTCACCGAAAGGGTTGTCGTAAAAAGCTGTATAAATAAAGAACCTTTTTTTTGTTTTTACATTACTGACACCATACAACACAGAAGATAACTAATCGAACCAATTAAAAAAAAAATGAATCTAAAATAAAGTTATCATAGAAAATTACCATTAAAAAATGTTCCACAAATGATTATTGGTTTTCATTTCTATGTTTGATATATATATATATATATATATATATATATATATATATATATATATATATATATTTTTTTTTTTTTTTTTTTTTTTTTTTTCTGTGTAATGTTTTCTGTTTATCATACCTTATACTCAACTTTAATACATAAATCTATATTGGCTCTGACATGCAGACACTTAATCATAATAATCAGTTTTATTTTTCTTATCTCTGTGTATTTTGGAGAAAAATAACTACTGATGAACGATGAACACTGAATATTCTGACAACACATTTTTTATTAATCTTATAGTTGGGTTTAGGTTTTTAATATCATACCTTGTTTATCCTGAAATGTTTGTACAATGACGAACGGCTAAATATGTTTTTTTTTATCAACATCAGATGTGAGGGTTTTAGTGATAGCAGCAAAACATATTAACTGGATATTGGTGGTGTTTCACTGTATTTGAGCTTCATCCAGCCTGTACCTCTGTTAGTGTTTGATAGCTTCAGCGCTGAAATTTATGTCTTCATTTCCTCCAAGGGTGAATAAAAAGGACTCTTGCAGTGTTTGTGACATTAAATAAATGTATTTATGATTCATTCAGGGAGCTGTGCCTCACCTGACATCCTCTCAGAGGCATGACTCTACCTGACTGTGGGATCAGCTGGCTGAGCTGCAGCTGTCCTGAGATTGGCTGACAAATGTAAGGGCCAATCAGCAATCAGCTTAACGTGAAGTGAGTTTTTTAATGTTTTTATTGGTTAAATCAGCAACAACACCGATTCATGTTAGCACGGTGAAATGTTTTGGTTCTTATTTCAGCTGGCTAAAACGGGGGTGGGGGGGACTGTCTCAAATCAGGACATATCAGTGTTTTTGGATGTTTGTGGGGACACAGGGCCTGGAACCGGGACGGTCCTGGCTAAATTGGTACACCTGGTCACCCTATACCAGGTAAACCTGCTCGTATCGAGTCAGACCCCCTTTAGCCTTCAGAACTGCCTCAGTTCTTCAGGTGCTAGAACGTTCCTCTGGGATTTTGGTCCATATCTCCATGACAGCATCTCACTGAACATCCACGATGAGGATCTCCTGCTCCACCACGTCCCACAGGTGCTCTACTGGACTCAGATCTGGTGACTGTGGAGGCCACTGGAGTTGACCTCAGTATTGCAGGAGTCAAAGGGTGGAGGGATGGAGGTGTAGGGGGGTGTAGTTACAAAGAAGAATACATGGTCCTTCACAGGTAAAGACACAAATGAGATACTCAAACAGAGCAACAGCTTTCAGAAGCAGTACCTGCTTTCTTGAGTCGCCGTCTTTGACAAACAGAAAAGCAGGAATAGAAAAGAAGGGTTTGTCTAGAACTTAAAACTGGAAAAAGAAAGAACAGGATTATTATCTTCAAATTGGTTTGAAACTTTAAGGGAAAAATAACTGCTATAAAACACTTTTAGCCTCCAGCTTGGTTTGACAGTTCCATCCAAAGAAAAGACGATAGAGTTGAGGTGTGAATGTTCATCATCCCTCCTTTTCAATGCTCAAACCTTACCTAATGTCTGAGGCCTGATTTTCAAAAGGATTGTTGGTTTTTAGGGCCCGACAGCTGTGAACACATGTAAAACATTCATGTTTTCTCCATCAGAAAGCACATACTTACACATAAGTGCTGCAGAACTTCTGCATGGGCACATCATGTGTTTAATGAATAACCAACAAAAATATAAACGTACAAACTCAAAAGGTTAAGTTAAAATGACCTTTCCTTTAACATGCCCAAAAATGTTATTTTCTCTGTGTACAGATTGCTTTGCTTTGCTCAAGTGCTCTAGTGTCAGTTGATCGCTCCCAGTGAGTACAATCCATCCATGAGTCTCATGCCATGTGACAGTGTGGTGGTCAGTTAGCACAAGTACACTGTCACTTCTTACAGTTGGCACAATAAAAGGCCACCCCAAATTGTGGACTTTTGTCACTTGTCAATATGCCACAAATGACACAAATCATGAGGGAGCATGCCATTGGCAAGATAAGTGCTGGAATGTCAGTTAAGGCACATTTTCATTCTGTTCATTTATTCACACTGCATGTGAATGAACGTGAATGTTTCGTGCATTTATATTTTTGTTGAGTGCACACTCCTGCTATCAGACCTGATGAAAACTTTATTCCTATTCACAAACACCAGTGGGAACTGCCACAGGACTGCTGAAATTTTTTGTATCTGAAGAGCTCTAATGCAACAGCTCCACATTTTTTTTTAGATATCATGCACAAACATATCTATTATCATGTGTGGAATCACATTATAAACCAACAATAATGCATGTATATAAATATAGCTTCTACTTAGTGTTATTCATAAAAAGCATTGTCCTTCCAGCATTTACAAACTTTACTGTGTGTCTTAGGTACAGAAATAATAGCAATAAATAGCAGACAGAGATGAAGAGTCAAAGGGCTGCTTGTCCTGATGCTGCACTAAAATACAAAATAATGCCCTAAATTTCCATAAAATCTAGAATAACAAAATATTACAATATTGCACCAAAAATATGAATGCAGTTTTTCACCATGAAATATCACAATATACTGGTGTATTGATATTTTTCACACCCCTACCTGCTAGTACCACCACAGTGCAGGTTCAGGTTGTTTTATTTGTATTCTTTGGTGAACTTGTTTTGCAGCCAAGTAGATACAGACATAACAAACAGCTCACAAAGCAGACTTAAAACAGAGCAGCACAAAAGAAGAGGAATTAGCATGCATACACAGACCCCAGTAGAATAATAGTGCTTAAGGTTCCAGGAAATCAGGGCAAAAGAGAAAAAGATATAAGTTCATAAAATCAGTAAAAAATACAAGTTCAGTACTCTGTGAATAAAGCCAGGGTAAAAATAAATTAAGACTTGAATAAATAAACAATAAATATGTGTGTGCAAATATCACAACAGCTTGTTCAGCTCAGCTACAGCTGCAGGAACGAAGCTGTTTTTGTGTTTTTTTATTCAACACCTTTAGGACTAAAAAGCCCCCATCCAGAGGGAAGAAGCTGAAAGTGACCTTGCAGGGGGGGTCGTCATTTAAAACAGAGTGAGCAACCCACAGCATGGCAGCTGGGTAAAGCTGTGGCTCACCAATCAGACGACTCAACCATTTAACTATCTGATTCACGGAGTTTTTGTCTTTAAGAGACAAGTGACCGAACCACGACGCCAAAGAAGATGAGGTTGCCATAGCGCAGCCATCAAGCTCCACCAGAAAACCATTCAGGACCTGGAGGTCACAGGATACCTGGTTCTCTGTTTGTGGATCATTGTCCAGGGAGAAGGCAAGCTTTGTCTCAGGGACAGTTACAAGCAGAGAGATAAAATGCTGTTAAAGGTACGAGAGTTTGGAAAGACATACAACAGTTGAAAGCTGACAACCAGACGCTCCAAGTGACAACCCTCTGTGACCCATCAGGGATCGCCATGTCTTCACGTCCCATTCCAGTAACACAGCAGAAACTCTGATCTAAGCAAGTGTGTGCATCTCATTTCAGCTCAGAAATATCCAGAACACTTATTATAATCCACATGCAATGGATCCCCAGACACATGTCTTTCTTAAAGCGTTAAGAAGCAAAAATGAGGCACTGATATTCTTAGAAAATGTCTGCCAATGAAACAAGCAGGTGTTTGTTTTAACTGAGTTTTGAAAACTACTTAGGATAGTACACTTCATTTTATGACACCTTACAAGTTAAATTTGGCTCATTGGCAGTATTTTCTATTTATCACAAGCAGCTTCATTTGAGTTCTTATGTCTTAAAATTAGGTGTTAGACCAGACATGTCGGGATATTGTGGGCTACAATAAGTCCAGTGAGACTTTTTGTCTTTAAATTGGACAAATGTCTGTGTTTAGATCTGAGTTTTTACAGCTAAGGCTTAGGTCCCTTTGCACCTTACTGAAGATAAAGCAAATGAAGGACCAGGTACCAGAAACAGAAGACAAATCTGAAAGACATCAGAGGAGTTGAGGTGATTTAGGGAGCTACCACATTATTGAGATGCACCAAATTCGGAGTTTCATGTTGAAAAGTGTTCTGCAAAATAAAATAGAAAAAAATGTTATTCTAGTCAAAACATTAATGATCTCCTACAGAAAGTTTGGAGCTTGAGAAGGCTCCTGGGTTCCTGAAACACCAACCTTTGATTCCATAATTGCTGACATTGCACATTTTTGTCATTATCTTTACTGCAGAGTGCAGTTGGCTTGACTTTGTCAAACCCCCTTGTATCTATCCCTACATAAGACATTCAGCAGAGCTTGCCTCCTCTGTAACCTCATATATTTCACTTTGTAGGTCACCACAGCTCGACCTGCATACACACGGAGGATCAGAATAGAAAAACAATTGTTACAGCCTCCATGTTTCTGAACCCTGCTCCAAAAACAAGCCCTGATATTTGAACAAAAGCTGCACGTTGACTTTGACTGTGTCAGGACCTCGCCTTTTGTCCGGCCGCACAGCGGGCCTTTGTGGGAATAATATCCATTTAAAATGGAGATTGTCCTCACAGCGAGCTTTCAACCTAGTGCTGTGTACCATTAATCACAGAGGACAGCGGCGGCTGACATCGCTTTAATTGTACAGGCCGGAGCGGTGAGGACTGGACTGTGTACCTCCACTCCTCACTTACAGCTCGTCAAATATGAAAGCTGGGCCTGGGGCCCGACATTTAAAGAAAGGATGCTGTAACATGGTGTCATGTCTAGAAACTGTCCTCTGACTGACTGGCTCTCATCTTAGGCCCCAGCAACACAGTTTAACATTTACGCTGTCTGATGTCTCGTCTAATCTAAATGTCACACGACCCTGCTGGTGTCTGATCATGCAGTTTCAGATCACCCTCACCAGAATTCAACATAATCTCATGGTGGGATCAGCACAGAAGTACAATAATGTGAGTGAGGTTTACTAAAGCTCCTTCAGGACTGGAAGACTGGGAGGTCCAGCTCTCAGCCCTCCGTCCCATTAATAACAACTGTTAACAAGAAAATAAAAAATAAAAAAATATACTGAGAGGACTGTGTGCTGTTGTGCATTCTGTTTGTGTAACAAGCCCTGTGAAAGTTCCTCTGGACTCAACAGTGGATGCCATTCTTCTGATGCATCCTTTAAATAACACGAACAGTCTGCGCCACAGGCTTTAGACTTCAGACCAGGTTTCAAGTAGTCTGAGGGGCAGTCTTTCTCTGCTCCCTACAGATAGGAACATGCAAGACAACCACTCACTTTAATATAAAAACACCCCTGGCCACCCTCACCCCTTGTAGTCTGCACTCCTCATTATAGGAATAAAGCTAGCAGGCTAAGCTAATGGCAAGATGAGTCACTGAAAAGAGGAGGTTAAAAACTTCATGAGCATTCATACTGATGAGCACATCACTTCTTTTAACACAGCTTTCGATTTAAAAGTTAAACCTTGTGCTGAAGAAGTGGGTCTCTTGTTTTCACCAGTGTGGACATTTCGCGCAGAAACTGACAGCAATATGGGAAATTATCTGGGACCAGGAATAAGTTCAAAAATGTTAACATGAGTTAGCATTTAGAAACTACATGGGCTTTAGAATACTAGGTTTGGATAAATACTGAATAAGGTTTGTAATAAACACATGCACTTGAGATTCTAATGTTTGATGGGAAAAAAAAATTGCCTGCTCTTCAATCGATCAATCAATCTGTCAGTGAATCAATCTTTGGTGCTCTGGTCGATGTGACACATGCTCGGCTGTCCTCGGTGCTCCACACACATCAGGACTTCTGGGTGTAAATATTGAACACGTTGAATATTTACGATTTCAAGTCAGGGCGGCTCCAATCCTCCTCTTGAGAAGATAAAATGACTCTGAACACACCTCAAGCCACAGGATCATCAGGTAAAATAATCCGGCCCATGCTGAGTTTGACCAGAAGCAGAGATCTAAACCAGGAGTAGGCCTGATTGTCTTGTTGTGTGTACCCGCTTAAAGCGTCAAAGGGTGGCTAAAACAAAATCAGAGATGTGAGCATTTGTAACTATTCTGTACTTGCTGTAAATGTACGTAACTCTGATGTAAGTATTTCCCATATGTTGTCTTATACCATTTGTGATTGTAGAATGGAATTTAATGCAATCTTTATATTTTTCCTTATCTTTTTTTTCCACTAAAAGCCTGACGATGGACTGGAGATGGTAGCTAGTAATGTCTATAAACTCATGTGAATCATCTGTTACTGCAGCTTGTTTGTAAGAGTTAGAAGTTGTACTGTGTCCCTGTCAAATAAACATTATAAACAAATAAATGGATTTTCTTCAAAAGACCACTTTGTTAACCAGATGAGTGACGTTTGTCAGACTTTGTCCAACACTTTCTTCTGTTGTTCACAAACTCAGCAGCCACAGCTGCATGCAGACCCTTTCTTCCTGAACCACAGCTCAGCTGGTCCATATTTCTAAAACAGAAAACATCAGAGGAATGTCTGTGTCTGCTCTGGCTGATATATTCTGAGCTTACACTCACAGTTTCTGACACAAGTTGAGAGGAAGTGGAATGCAGATTAGCTGGGAATGACTCACACTCGTGGCGGAGCAGGAGAAGCTGAAGCTTACCAATGAAAGTGGATTTAAAATGCTAGATTTAACCTTAAATGGCATTCGTCACGCTCTGTTATCACTCCACACTACTCCTCGTTGGGGGGTCAGAGCTGAGATTTTCTTGTAAGAAATGTTTTTTCTCCACTGTGAGATTTAGATTTGAATAATGGTGAGATCCTCTGCTGTGTTCTCTGCTCCTTCTTTTACATTTTAATGCTCAAAGTCCAGCTGTGTTTGACTCGTAAACCCCACGGGTACAGTTTCATCTGCCTGCATCTTCTCCTGCCTCACGTTAAAGTGTCCGTATGCTCTTGTTGGACCAGTATTCAAGATCCACATGAACTGAGCAAGGACACGATCCTCTCCAGAGCCTTAACGGGACATGGTTCATACTTTTAGAGCCTTAAATGCTGTTTGATGCTCCACATCCCCACAGCTCCAATACTGGTCCAAAATGAGAAGTTCTCTTTATGTTGGGGTTACAGACTGGCTCATAGAAGAGACAAAACAACATTCATCCATATTTATACCACTGAAACACCACAGGACAGATGAACTATCTGTTCAAGCTGTCACTTCCAGCTGTCGTCTCACTCGTAGCTCCACCTCTTCCTGCTCTAAAGGGATCTGACTGGACCGTCTCCCTTTGGGCCACTCACAGCCGCTGTAGATTGGAGCTTGGCAAGATGGACCAGAAATTGAATCAGGCAAGTCCAGCTGCTGCTCAAGGTTACAGGTTAGCTAGAAAAACAGTGTTGTAGGATCATCTATTTCCACCAATATTTCACTAAGTTCATTTATGCCTTTAAGTTCTCTTGCAGACATCAATGTCAGCAAGGAGCTAGTTCAACGCTAACATGTAATATCCATAGAGTCCATGCTGCGTAGCGCCCATACATCCTGCTGCTGAAGTCCACACAGTAATTTTAAGATCACGAGATAACATTAGAATAATTTATGAGATTAATAAAAGTACATTTGTTGATGTGAACAGCCAATGTTAGATTACATCACTGGGGCCATGTATGCTCATATTTTAAATTATTTTGACGGATTAATTAAAATTTTGAATGCACCCTAATGCAGTTCTGTCTTTATTCTCTCACTTTGCTCAAATTTAGAAAATAATCAAAGTTACTGAACATGAATTAAAGTTAGTCGTAGTAACAATAACAAAGGAGGGCGGGGTTTGATAGAGGATCACTTCCTGTAAAGGGTGGAGCTTCACAACGGGTCTATTGTTCATCGAATGAATGAGGATAAAATCATTTATATATATTGTGTTAAACAGGGTAAAGATGTTAAATTATGCTTTTTAGAAGTTTTTGCCCTTAAGTGTGTTTTATGTCTCTTTAGCATCATAGTGAACTTCTGTTGGCAAGACAACAATGTCCTCCTCATCAGGACCTCTCCCTCTCCTCTTGTGAACAGTGGCAGTTGCTGCCTGATATGGCTTTTCACTCAAATGGACCTACCAGTGTGACATCATACCATTGTTTCAGCAGTTGTGTCTCAAAGTGAAGAGCTCAGAGCAGAGCATGGACATGGGAAGAATGCAGAGCCATTGAAAATGGTACTGCATTGACCAATTACTATAGAGCAGACTGGTTAACCAATCAGAACAGACTAATCTTAAAGTGACAGGTGATCCAGCAGAGCGTCTCAGACAGACTGCGAATGGAGGTGGATCAGGGTTACTCAATATAAGAAAACTAGTTTTTTTGAACTTTCATGATTGTGTTAGCAGTCATCAAAATTAAATATGTGCACCTGAGTCAAGTCATAATATGGGCTCCTTAGTACTTTGCAAACATCAGTGACAGTGTGCAAGTGTGACAGAAAACTGTGGTAAACAAAGCAAACATAATTTATTTACTTATATTTGAACCAGGTTGCACTTAAGACACACCTACGTTTGTATAATCAAGGCATTCAGTCCAACCCTTTTGCGCCCTACACCTGGCTTTGCACCTGGGATTAGAAAAGTCAGAGAGCAAAATCAGCTCACTTGGTACTACAGCCCTGCACTGGACAGCTTTCTTGGTCGGAATTTGTAACCATTCCTGCACTCACGAAATTCAGGTAAATTATTCAGAGTAACAGACAAATTCTACCTTCAATCATCACTTGAATTGTTTGCACAACACAGATAACAAAGCTCTGTCAAAAGAAAGGATGCTCACCCTATTAAAGACATGAACTATGCCACAAGGCCTGAAAGTTATTAATAAAACAGGAAAAAGAGAAAGAAAAACAATTTCCAGCAGAATTCTTGTAACTCCAGACAACCATCGTGTGACTCAACAGTCAGATGATTGGAAATGCCAAACTATGAGAAATTACAACAAAACACAGATGTGCTTTTAAAAAGAAAAATAAATCAATACATAAAACTTAACAGGACTTAAAATGAGCACTGAAGTCTGATTCATTTAAACAAGTCTATACCAGGAGGAGGAGTTGGGGAGAAACCAGTAAAATATACACGTTTCTTCTTTTTTGCTGTTTATATAAACCTAACTAGAAAAGCACTCGGAGAACACAGACCTCCACCAAGCAGCTCAGGTCCGCCTATAAATTGTGATTTCAAGTTTCAAGTTATGGGGTTTTTAGAAAAAAAAATTTGCATCCAGAAAACTATGCGGATCAGCACCAAAATGCAATGGCTTCTTCCTTGGACCAAACCACACCTCTGTTAAAATTCTGATGTAAATCCATCCAGTAGTTTTTGTTTGATGTTGTAGACAGACAAACACACAAACAGACCCTGGTGAAAACATGACCTTCTTGGCGAAGGTAATGATCAGCAACAGCAACGATAAAGTGAAGCAAGAGCAGCTGACAAAGTCCATTTTTTCCACTCTGTTCAGTGACAATAGCAGCATAAGTCCAGATATTAGCCTTGCTTTGTTTTTGGCTGTAAATTCCAGCTCTCATCCTCTTCTCCACGACATTTGTTGATTCCTGGACCTGCAGAGAATTTTCCACCTGCCTGCTCTGACCACAGCAAAGCCAAGACTGCCTGTGAGAATAATGCAGCTCTGTGCCATCAAAATGGAAACCTTGAAGATTATTAAAGCAAACAAGCAGCCCAACCACCCTGATCCCTGAGAGACAAACCAGGGACAATTCTGGCGATTTTGAATTACAAAATCAGTTTAATATCCCCTTGTCTGCAGTCTTCCTCCCTCTGCTTCTTTTTCTTCCGTCATGGTTTTTTCCTCATTTTTTCTTTATATATATGTGTATACAGAAAAGCGTCCACTGTAAAGCCATTTAGGCATTTGCTTAAGAACTGGAGCTTTCAATTTCCAATGTTTGTGCTAATCACAGCAAGAAGAAGAGATAACATGAGATGTGGAAGAAGATGGAAATCCAAACATCTACAAATATGTAACATGACACATATAAGCTGCTTCAAAACAAACTCCCATCAAAACATGTCAGAAGTGAAAATATCCTGACTATAGAGAAGTTTGTAGTGTTGATATTTGTTTTTCATTTAATAAAGAAATACAGTCACAACCTGATAAAACTGCTCCTGAAGCTGTTAGCATCTATGCTAATCTCTGTGTGAACAGTCACTTCCTGCTGTCGGCTCGCTCGTCTCTCTCATCTCTTCCTGCTGTATTAGACTCTGATTGGACCGTGCTGCTCTGTGCTGCTCACAATCTTTGTAGACTGGAGTTGGAAAGTTGGATCTGCCTGATTACAGACATTGAATCAGGTGGATCCAGATACTGTGCAAGGCTAACAGATATGTGCTTTATAAAGTGTTAACAATGTCAAAATCAAACTTTATCTGATGAAACTAAAGACACCTTTTCCCTGTTGTCATTGATCATACATTTACTTTTTCTTAATTTTTGCAGTAAATCTGGCGAAAAATGAATTCACTGTTAACTACAAAACCTCACATTTAATGCTCATTTCATGCCTGTTAGTTTGATAAAAAGCATTATTTTTGATCAATAAGTCAGAGATTTGGACCTATTCCTAATCCATGCAGAAACAGCTGTCTTTATGCAGTAAACTAAGCTGCTCCGTTCTGATCCTCGACTCATCCTGCTGCACCACACACATACACAGCGAGAAAGACCCTCCTATATCTGGATCTGTCTCTGGAGCGTCTGATGTGATGCTGCAGAGATTTTCCACAGTATGTCAGTATTTCACAGTCATTTGAACAGCTGCAGCATTAGCCTCATATGCAGCTATTTCTCCTACTGACTGAAAGCTGCTCACAGCCATTGAGGATTTAGTCCAACTTTTTAAAAAGAGCGGGGGATTAGAGAGCCAATTCCATCCCAGCATTCCTCAGTGTGAGCCAGGCCGGGCTCAGCTGGTGTGTGTGTCCGTGTGTCCGTCTTAACCAGCTAAATGAACAGACAGACTGAGAAACTGGAGCAGCAGAGCAGTTACAGGCATGTGACAGGATGGTCTGGGCCATGGTGCTCAGTGTTAACATGTTAATGAAGACATGATCAAGGCTTCACTTCATGGTGGTGCACGTGCCTCACAGCAAGAAGGTTGCTGGTTCGAGCCCTGTGTCCATCAGGGCCTGCGTGGAGTTTGCATGCTCTCCCTGTGCATGCGTGGGTTCTCTCTGAGCACTCTGGCTTCCTGTCACATACAAAAAACATGCTCACTGGGTTAATTCATGACTCTAAATTGCCCTTAGGTATGAGTGTGAGCATGAATGGTTGTCTGTCTCTCTATGTGGCCCTGCGATTGGCTGGCAACTGGATCAGGGTGTACTCCACCACTTGCCCAATATCAGCTGGCACAGGCTTCAGCCCCCTGCAGCCCTGAAAGGGTTAAGTGGCATAGAACATGACAGAAGTATATCAGTACATCTATGCATCTTTCTTTTTTTAATAATTATACTTAAATTATTGTAATTAAAATCATTAGTATTATTGTTATTATCATTTTCAAATCAATATCAATATTATCATTAATATTTGTATTATTATCATTGTAAGCAATATTATTCCTGAACCAGTTTTAACCACGCGTAGTGCTCATACAGCTTTATCACCTGTTGTCTCTGAAGAAATTATATTATTTGCACGTTTTTAGAGCAGCACTTTGTAAGGGTTGCCCTAATGGTTCTGTATTCATAAACTTTATTTTCTTAGTTAATTACTGAAATACATTCTGAGAAAATCATTCTGATCACCTAAAATCAGCCTTAATCCCATGTGACTGATACATTTATGCAACTACTGTTTTCAATCAGTAAAGTTTAATTTGTTGTCATTTAATGTGACTTATGAAATAATTATTTCAAAGCCAAAATTATTCTTTGTGTGTAAACAGTCTCATAAACTGTCCCACACTGTCAAAAAAACCCTCAAAACAAGCTCATAAAGTTGTCCAGTAACAACTTCAGGCTGCATATCATTCCTCATTGGCTCACTTTGTTCCTGTCTCCCCTAATCTGTAAACTTTTTTTATTTTTACCTCATCAGTTAAACTCCTTTTCTCTCCTTCATGCTCCTTAGTTAGCAGCAGAAGTATTATCAGCTGATCTTCACAGATCACTCTGGTGATGGTAAACTGAACTCATGTTTGTTTTTTGATTAATTTCATGAATCTCCTGTGTGCACATCCACGCTCTCCTGTCCTCGTGAGCTCGGCTTTAGCACGGACACTGGAGGTGTGAAGGCTCAGACTGAATATAGAAACACACTTTCTGCTACAACTACACACCCATGTGTCCGCTCACGTCATGTCCTCGTCCTTAAAAGTGTCCTGGACTGTGTAAGAGCTCTGCTGCTGCTCTCCCTCTTTGATGAGGGAAACGTCGAGCTTGTTTAGCTGCTTGATTAATAAAATAGCTAAACTACTGAAACGGAGAAACACGACACAGAATGCTCTGAGCATCTAGAAAACTTCAAAATAAAACCTCATCTACAGTCTGGAGGTCGTGGACTAAATCATCGTAACAGCAAAGCAGGAAGCAGACACACTGCACATCAGCTTTGGTCACAGGGGACAGTTGGTTTATATGACGTTTTTCTGTTCTCTGTCTTTTCTCTCTCACCGAGGTTAAGCTTGTAAGAGAATCATACTGGTCAAACTGTATGTTATTTTTATTAATCTGTTTCCTCTGGGGGAGTGTACCTCCCACCACGTTGGGTCACCAAAGGGTCAGTTGCCGTTGAAAACAGGACACTCATTTGATGGCCTTATCAGAAACATTTCCTCGTGTAAAACATCCAGACGAACACACCAACACTCGTCTGGGTGGATGAGTAAATGACTAAACACTAATATGTCTCTGATGATAGACGTGATTTATGATTGACAGCTGCGTCTGATGTGGACCAGCAGGTGGGCGAGCTCGAGGCTCTGAGGCATCAAACACGGGAAAGAGGATCCTGCTTCCCTCCGACACGCCAACATGTTGTTAAAGATGCTTTTCACTCCGTCAATCACCACGACACGACACAGTGAGCTGGGCTGTGTGGAGCAGACACACACTATCAGCACTGTACCTCCTCTAACACCCTGCACACACACACACACACACACACACAAGCAGGATAAACGCTGCATTTATGCTGACTGTTAGAAATCTGCACCAGCAAACACATCCAATTAACTGGGCTTCATTTTTCCCTTTACTGCCTGAGCCATTAAGTGGAGAGCGAGAGCCGGAGAGTTTTTAAATTTCAGCTGAGTCAAAGATATAAAGTGGAGGTTTATTGGGGGAGCACCGGCGATCCTGAAGCAGAAACACGAGTCTAACTCCGCTCCACGCCGACTCATTTCTCAAAAAGTAATTTTACTCATTACTGTCTGTGAGTGTAACTCATGCGCACGCATTAGCTCCTGCATCAGAGCGGAGGAAATGGAGAGCAGATCTGTTGGCACCATCAGACGTCAGGTTAAATCTGCTTCATTTGATGTGAACTTTAATTATTGTTTAATTCATTTAACCCTTCGTTCTTCCCCTGCTGGTGTAAAAGGGCCATATGTTCACTCAGATATGGAGCACAGTGTCTCACATTTATCCATGAACTGCAAAAACAAATGTTGGGAAATTTGATTCTGCCAAAGTCCTCATCCAGATCTTGAAGATTTCTTCAGCCGTGTTCCAAGTTTGTCTATTTTTACTCCTAAAACATATTTTCTAAAGCAAACACTGCTGCCAGTTATATCAGAGCACTCCAGTACATCCAGGAAAGAGCCGATGTGGGGCTCTGAAGGGGAGGATGAGGCCTATATGTGGATAAGGTTGAGGTGGGCGACCTGGGTACATGTCAGAGCAGCAGTGATAGAAATGAGCCCTAAATGTTGGCGATCTTACCCAGAGTGAGGAGAATTTCCTCAACTCACCATAGCAACAGGTTAAATCATGTGACAGTCAGCTCCTTAACTGTCCAAAAGTCAGAGCTGATCACAGGGGTGGATCGATGGGCCTGGATGTGCACAGGCCCATTGATCCTTACTGACAAGTGGACCACCAATCTACTCCCCCTGATAGGGTCTTGGCTGGTCCCTGACAGGGCCTGACCACCCTGACAGCCAGAGATTGTAAACTCTGGCCCATGTTTGGATAAATTTGTGGTGTCAGGTTTGCCTTTACAAACCAAGGTAAAGCTTAAGGCTTTGTTGTCTAGTGAGGTGAGCAACATGTCATTGAGACACCCTGCAGATGCAAGAATGGGCGTGTTTTCAGTGGAGTTTAGGCACAACCTGAGGTGAGGGGCTTCCAGTGGCTGGTAACTAACTGGAAGTTAAACAGCTGGCAGGGAGGTGAAAATTGAAGCAGCAACGAAGTTTAAGGGCTCAAGAGTGCAAACCCTACACCCCTGGGCTCCAAGGGCCAGGGATGCCAACCCCTGTCAGTTGTGCTGACCATAATAATAATAATAATACATTTCATGACACTCAAGGTCACCATACAAAAGATAAAAAGTGCATTAAAACAGACATAAAAACAGGTATAAAAAACAAACAATACAGTACAACAGACAGTGTCAGAGATCAGAGGGAGTAAGACAGCTTGAACAGATGAGTTTTGAGTCTGGTTTTAAAGAGGGGTAAGGAGTCTGTGTTGCAGAGATCAGGGGGGAGTGGGTTCCATAACTGGGGAGCCGAGCGGCTGAATGCTCGGCCCCCCATGGTGACAAAGCGAGCATAGGGGACAGACAGATGGACAGAGGAAGAGGCTCGGAGGGTCCGGGCAGGTACAGAGATGTGAACGAGGTCAGAGAGGTATGGAGGGGCAAGGCTGTGGATGGCTTTGTAGGTGTGGAGCAGGACCATAACCAGCAGTGGTGCCCCAGGAAGCCAGCTTCAATCCCTCCAGCTACTAAACCAACTTCCAAATGTGTTTCGATCGGGACCTGAACCGACCACCCTGCAGTCCCCAGCTCTAGCCCTCATGGACTAAGCTACACTGCCGCCAATTAAAATCATGAAAATAATAATATAATACGAATAAATTAAAATGAAAGTAAACAGTATATGATTTAATTTTACCTGGATTTTTTAAAAATTAAACACTGATTAATATCAAGTCATTAATATCCAGATAGGGATTGTACGGTTACCGGTAAAATGATAAACCACGGTAAAATATCTGACAGTTAGTATCACCGTTTCCAGTAAACTGTGTTTAATTTCCACACTTTGTCAATAACTCACGGTGATGCTGCTCGTTGCCAAAAAAGTCAGGACTATGTGTCTGCTCCTCGGTAAAGCAGCCGTGGTCCCTCAGACTGAGGCGCGCATGCACAGTTTGCAATGTTGTTTGCTGACTGAGAAGATTCACTGAGCCATGCCTGAGTGAATTACAGGTGCTTTATCAGTATTTTCTGTGTAAATAATGTATAAATGTTGTAAATAATAGCGTTAGTGTCATTCTGGAGAGTGTTCTTGTAGTTCAATCACTGTGTTTTGCCGTATTTCGTAATTGATCATCTTTTTCCAACATAGTTCATCTTTTATGGATTTCATCAATCATTATTTGGAAATATTGGGGGAGGAAATGTGGAGGAGATCTGTCAGGGAGAGGGGAGACCAGAGGAGAGTCATGGAGGGGCTAACTGGACAGGAATAGCCTCTGGGACTATCGTCAATAAACAAACGCCTGGACATGGTCTAATATGAATTTCCTAAATTTCCCCTCTGGGGATCAATAAAGGATTATCTTAATATAATGAGCTGTAACACGGACTCTCCATAAACAATTTACAATTGTTTATGAAGAGAATCCTGTTTAAAGTTCAAATCCATTTTTTTCTTTTCTTTTAATTTCACACTGTTCAAGCATTAATAACATAATAATGACAAAAACTGGCCAGAATTCTTTACTTTTATTTCTCATGGAAAAATGTCAAAGGACACTTCCTGACACATTTATTGACAAAAAGACAAAAAGACCAGGTAGGCTGTTATAATTGTAATATCAAAGGGGTTAAATGATTTCAAGTGTACTGTATAAAATATATTTTGGACATTTTAAGCACACTTTAACAATATAACCGTGATATGACATTTTCATACCGTTACATCCCTATATTCAGAACATCCTCGTGAGGTGATTTCTTACCTGAATTAAGTTGTCACCTTTCCTTTCTTTTTTTGCTAACGTGTCGTTTGTGGAAGAACTTGTGTGTATGTATGCATCTGTGTCTGTCTGTCTATGAGTGTATGTTGCTGGCTGTTGCAGCTGCTGCCATGCTGCTGTCTGTGGTGGTTTGGGTTCCCAGCCCTGACGCCATCCAACAATGGCTGTGGAAGTCTGTGTGTAATGTGCTTGTGCTGTCCAGACACAATTGTGTTCTACTTTGTTAATCTGTCTTAACATTTTTATTTCATCATTTGGTGTGCTCCATATGTCCTTTGCTCTTGTCGGGTTGATTGATTGATTGAACATCCTCTGGTATCTCTCTCATTAAAGGAAAAGTATTTCAGCTCTTGGAGTGAGCTGGTTTAACTGTCCCTGTGTTACTGTAGATGTGAATAAGTCAGAATGGGTTCAGAAGTTAAATGTATTGCAATAGCTCATTCAGGGAGTGGATAAGCTGTCTTATCACATTTGATAAAACAGTAAAGGTATGTCTAAAGAACAATATTACTAAAATGTGGTGATTAATCAAATGAAAAAAGGACTTAAATTAAAGGAACAGAAACTGAGCTCCATCTAGATGTTCTCAGGCCGACCCATGGTGACCAGATGTCCCGGATTTCTGGGGACAGTCCCTGTTTAGGATGACCTGTCCCCGGTTAAAGCTGTCCCCGATTTCAGTGTTTTACAATTGCATGTTGACTAGAAGAACGGTTATTACTGAAGCCGCCTATGAAGCAGAAAGCGCGAGGGAGCATGTTGCGCACAGACTGGGACAACAGTTATTCTAGTGTTGCCAAATCTGATTGTTATAAGCGTCTTTGGGCTTGCTTTTCTGTCTGTGTGAATCCCCCTGATTATCACCCAGCTCCCCACAACAGAGCAAGACATGAGTGCTGTTGGTACTTTTTCCTTTCCTCACCCCCGTTTCCTGGTTATCATGCCTGCCACAGTCAAACCGGCACATCCCCAAACACGCTCACCCATTAATAACAGCTGGATGTGGAAGTCCTGCACTATAACAGCAGAGACCAACAGTGCTTTATATTACACACGATAGATTAATACTGAGAGAGAGGACAGGCCCTGAGTACTATCTCTTTAATTGCATGAATATGATTAGTCAAAATTTATTTTCTTTAGAGAAGTCTGTTTGTTTTTCATTTAATAGAGAAATGTGGTCCAGATCTGAAAAAAACTACTACTGAAGCTGTTAGCATCTATGCTAACCTCTGTACGAGCAGTCACTTCCTGCTCGTAGCTCCACCTCTTCCTGTTCTAAAGGACGCTGATTGGGCAGTGCCGCTCTGGGACGCTCACAGTCATTGTAGACTGGAGCATTGCAAGATGGGCATGAAAGGGTGTTACTGTGTTAGCTGATACTGATGAATAACTAACATAGAAACTCTGAACCATCAGTGAGTGAATGTGAGAGTGAATGGGTGTGAATGGGTAGATGTGACCTGCGGTGTAAAGCTGCTTTGAGTAGTCAAAGACTAGAAAAGCGCTATGTAAGCTCAAGCCCATTGCCTGAGAACAAAGGCTGAATCAGGCGGATCCAGCTGCCCTGCAAGGTTCCACATGGCCTACTGAATAAGAAAGAGTCAGAGAGAGACTGCTGTTGACAGCTGTCACATGGCTCAGAGCAGACATGGTATTCATTAATTAACCCTCATAATAAGTGTTTAACTTCCACCAGTCTTCAGATATAGTTGTCTCCCCCTCTCGTCTTTCTGAAGCTTTATCTCCAACTTCAACACGCTTTAGTTTAAAAAGTTTCTCTCTCTGTGTAACAGCAGCAGCTGCTGTAACTCCAATGATAGAGTGAATCAAAACATCAAGTGAATTTGGACAAAAAGTTTAAATCAGCGACACCGGGAGGCTTCACCTAAAGAGGCAGCAGCGTCTCACTCCTCTGCAGGTCACAAAGAAACGATATGACACACCTTTAAGTGGACCCAAATCAAAAAACACTAAACATAATCTTTAATGAAAGGAACACACACTTCTGTAGCTAGATGAAGCTAAAGTCTGCAGAAATACCACAGGAGAATAATAATTTAGAGGCAGAGAAGAGTTTTTTGCTTTTTACACTGCCTGGCCAAAAAAAAAGTCGCCACCACAAAAAAAGGTCACACACTCTAATATTTGGTTGGACCAACTTTAGCTTTGATTACAGCCCATATTCGCTGCGGCATTGTTTCAGTAAGCTTCTGCAATGTCACAAGATTTATTTTCATCCAGTGTTGCATTAATTTTTTCATCAAGAGCTTGTATTGATGATGGGAGAGTCTGACCACTGTGCAAAGCCTTCTCCAGCACATCCCAAAGATTCTCTATGAGGTTAAGGTCTTGACTCTGTGGAGGCCAATCCATGTGTGAAAATGTCTCATGCTCCCTGAACCACTCTTTCACAATTTGAGCCCCATGAATCCTGGCATTGTCATCTTGGAATAGGGAAGAAAAAATCCATTGATGGAATAACCTGGTCATTCAGTATATTCAGGAAGTCAGCTGACCTCATTCTTTGGGCCATAATGTTGCTGAACCTAGACCTGACCAACTGCAGCAGCCCCAGATCATAGCACTGCCCCCACAGGCTTGGACAGTAGGCACTAGGGCATGATGGGTGCATAACTTCACCTGCCTCTCGTCTTACCCTGATGTGCCCGTCCCTCTGGAACAGGGTAAATCTGGACTCATTAGACCACATGACCTTCCTCCAGGACAGTTCTTAATGCAATTTTAGTAGTTTCTGCAATCTCCTTAGATTTTTTCTCTGCTTGATGCATGCCAATGATTTGACCCTTCTTAAACAGACAAACATCTCTTCCACGACCACAGGATGTGTCTTTAACATGGTTGTTTAAGAAATGAGAAGCTACTCATTGCATCAGCTGGGGTTTAATAACTTGTTGCCAGCTGAAAGACAATCACCCATGCGGTAATTATCCAATAGGAGGCTCGTACCTATTTGCTTAGTTAAATCCAGGTGGCGACTTTTTTTTTGGCCAGGCAGTGTATTTTACAACGAGTCCAGAGCCCCGGAGGCACAAGGTGTTGACCCACGTTCTAGTGCAAGGACACGTTGGTTGTGCCGTGCACTGAAGCAGTGCCTAAACAAAGAGGCGTGGTCGTAAAAATTCATTGTGTTGAATACAGCATGTAATCACCATACACCAAAGGCCCTCAATAGGTGGTCTATTTGTGGCCCCCAAACTGTTTTTCCTTCACAATGGACTTGATCTGCTAAGGTCCAAAATAATGAGTGCTAAATTGCGTGTGCAAACAATAAAAATTGCACGTGCTGTTAGTGTTGCGTGTGATCTACTATGACTGCGTGCGCAATTGATAACAGGCACAAAAGTGGTGCGGACCGCCCCCCTTAAAGGAGGATTTTGTGTGTGCTACTGGCTGTCAGCATGCAGAGTTTGGGAGAGCAGAGTGGCCAGAAATGAAAAACGAAGTTTGAAGCCATGGAGTTGGAGGCAAATGAACACACTTGCGGTAATTTTTTTTTCCTGTCTGCCATTTTGACGGACAAGGTCGTCACTTTTCCCTCATACCATATTTGTATCCATCATTTAAAATTTTCCTTTTCTGATTCCAATCAAACATAATCTAAATGACAGCATTCACATAGTGACACAGCTTCATCATCAATGACCTCTCATGTGAAGAGCAGTCTTACAGTTACACACACACAGACTGAGCGGGTACTTTTGTCTTTTACGCACTGACAGCATCACACTCTCCACACACTGACAGCTCCTAAACTCACTGTCAGCGCGTGGAGAGTGTGATACAGTCAGCTCTGAGTGACAAACTGAGTTATTCTGGCTATAAAGGAGTTGTTTTACACAGGTTAAATGACCTCCTCCACGATGTAGAGCGCAAAACAGAGAGGGTTTACTTTACGCGTGTGTCTGCGTGACACTGGATCATCTCTCTTTTTCCAGTCCATCATAATGACAGACAGCCTCCAAATCTCTCCATCAGTCATCAAAAAATTCAGTCCATGATGGAAAATATTCAGTTAATGCTACCCCTGTTTCTCACCACAATGAGCGCAGCCCTCTGTGCGTAATGCTGTGCCTTTTTTGCACCTACTTTTCAAAACATACTAAATTTAGACACAAAAACACTGCGCGCAGTCAGTTGCGGGTTTGATAAATCACATTGCGGGTGCCAAATGATTACATTTGCATCTCCTCTTCCCAGTATTTTGCGTGTTCTGATCATCTGCAAATATTCTGCATATTTATGAAGACAAACATGTTAAATGGACTGCATGTGCTATTTTGCTCATTTGACAGACGCGATCCTTGGTGCACCCTGTTAGTAGATCAGCTTCGCGTGCACACTATCAAGTTTGCACATGTTTTTATACACGCAAACCTTTAGTAGATCAGGCCCTATGTGTTTTTGTTGGGTCACCACGTGTATACTTGTCTTCATGCCAGCAATACACAGACAGCTTGTTACTGTGTCACTCAGAGTTCACTGCTGTGAGCGCAATTTTAACTTTCACTTTAGCTCTTGTCACATCTATGACACAACAAAAAAGAAACAGGAGTGCTCACGTGGCGTGTGGGTAAGCACAAGAAGCCATTCTCAGAAATAATAACAGAATGCATGACTGAAGTCATGGATACAATGTTTGAAGGCAAACATAGGAAACTATATTTTATTTTAGTTTGTATTTTTGTTGTTTTTTTGAGTGAAAAGGACATTTTGTTCTGAATATTAGAGTATTATCGCATGTGCCCAACTGACCTCAACAAATGGACCTTTGACTCATTGAAAAAATCTTTGTGGCCCTTAAAAATGTATATTTGAGGACCCCTGCCATACACTGTTTTGTGGCTTCCACTTTAAGTTCTCCATTTTGACCCTATAGCAATATATAACCTTCAATTCTTGACGGTACTTTGAGTACAGGAGCAGAGCTGATCTCTGTCACTGTGGCTGAAGTTCTTATGTATCTCATACAACCCCCTTCAAAAACCAACAACAGTCCCTTCAAGGAGTCCACTGGAGCATATATCCAAAGATTTAAGTTATTCCTCGAATCTGCTCACTGACAACACCTGATTTTAAAAAGTAAAGACATAAACTGATGTTTGGATGCAGCACTATCAGGTTCAGAAGGAAGTTGCTCTCCCAGCTCCAGAATAAAACCTGGATGCAGCTTTAAAATAATATATATATGTTGATGTTTTGGACTCCAGGCCCCTCCCTCTTCAGACTAATTCTCTCTGCATCGCTATAGCACTAAGAGGCGTCTGATTTCTGTGTCCGTCTCCCGCTGAAGCCTCTCCTCCATCATCAGGGTGCAGCTCTTTGTCTCTCTGTGTCCGGACAGAGCAGCTAATGTTTTAAGTAATGGCTTGTGAGGCCTGACAGATCGACCACGCTCACCTCGAGCTGCGGGCCCGATGCTCGGCGAGCAAATCCATCAAAGCGACAGGATGAATTAGTGCCGAGACACCTCACTACCTGTTAGGAGGAACTCCCATCAGCAGTAATTGATTTGATAAATGTTGGAGCATACACGGGACGAGAGACAAGAGACGGGAAGAGAGAGGCTGAATGATGGAGAGAGAGAGAAACTTTAGCTTGCTACAATCAGACGCCTGTTTACTAAAACTGAAGACAACTTTTAATTCACCTCTGACAACTTTTCTGTGTGAAAACTTCCATGAAATTTCATAACAAATGACCGAATCAGTGTCAAAAAGGCTAATCCTAGGTTTGTATGTTATTATGAGGAGTACTAACATCAACCCAAATATTTCCTACAGCTTTTAAAGCCACAGAAATCTTGAGTTTTTATTGATGTATTTTTCTGAGTAACTGTGGCATCTGCAGTGACAGAAATGGCGTATAAGGGTGCCTTCACACCTCACATACTGGTTCACTTTTTCGGAAAGTTCAGTTTGCTTGGGCAGGTGTGAAAACTCACAGAAACTCTGGTGTGGACCAAAGAACCAAACTCTGGTCCGCCAAAAACCAAGTGTCTCGGTTTGCTTCAAGTGGACCATAGTTTGGTTCGGGATGGTAGTGAAAACCATCCAAATTGAGCAATTTCCAAACAAGGCAAGAAAACCAAAAGGGAGAGAACTGTGGCTTGTATTTGGCCAAATATCACAACAAAAAGCTAACGCAGAATGCGGCTAATGTTAGCGTTGCTAGCACAGCCAACCTGCAGTCCTCTTAACAGGTTAATGTTTACAAATCTGTATGCAATATGGTTAAACATTGCTCCAGTCAATATGCAAGTGCCACCCAAATCTGCTTTATCTTTGGCAAAGAATACTTTCTGAACTGCTTTGTGCTGGACATTGTAGTTACTTGATGCTGGTTGTGTATTTCTGGCTCATAATGCTTTGATGGGCTGGTGGCAGGAACTAACACCACAACTACAACCCCAACTAGTGGTGGAAGGCTGAATTACAAAACATTTGACAGGCTTAGGTCCACCTGATGAGGTGCGGATGAAAACCGAACCACGAGAAAAGAAGAAGTCCTTGTTCAAACGTTTTCCTCTAAAGTTTTTCCACAGAGGAAACACTATTTTTTTGTTTAGTATGGGGCCTTTTTTGTTATAAATAAATAAAAAAGAAAAAGAGTAAAACCTTCCCCACCCCCACCCCAACTGGAACCAAGGACACACTCAATAATTTATAAATTTCATTGTAGGAGAGAAAGAGAAGCCAGGTACCTCTTGGCTATGTATGTTAGCCTTACACAGATGCATGTTCAACTTGTATTAGCGATGTTTGGAATATGAAAGGTGTACACGAGAACATGGGATAGAGTAAGTAAAGATTTTACTAACTGGAGTCCTTAATTCAAGGAACAGTATACACGAAGGCTGGTGGGGGTGACTGGGTCACTACGTCTTGACTTATCCGTGGTTGTTATGTTTACTTGAGACCCCCTGGCAGCTGAATTTTACGCACTGTGCCTGAAACAACTTTTCTCCTTGAAATCTGAGATTCATCAATGCAACAAATAATGATGGTTATTGGTTAGTAAGACTAATGTAGTGCATTTTTGGATGCATAGAGTCCCAAATTTCCTATGAAGGGTGGTGGCTGAAGCTAATAGCATGGCCTTACATGTCAGATTTTGTTGTTGTTTTGATAAAGAGCCCCCTGGTGGTGGAATCAACACACTGTGCATCAATAAAATAAGATCACTCACGAGCAAGCCTAAAAAATCATCCATGTGCTACATCACTTCTCACTTTTTGTTTTTAAGATTATTTTTGTACCTTTATTGACAGGAGAGAGAAAGGCAGTAGGCTTGTGAAAGGGAGCAAGAGAGAGCAGGGGAGGACACTCTGCAAACAGGCCACAGGCTGCATTCGAACCCGGGTCGGCAGAAGCATGTATATGGGTTGTTCCTGGTTGCTTACCACTGGAGCCTGTCCCAGCTGACTTTAGGCAAGAAGAGGCGTACACCCTGGACTGGATGGCCACCAATTACAAGGCTAATATATAGACACAAACAACCATTCACACCCACACTCCCACCTGAAGGGGAGTTAGAGTCACCAATTAGCCTGATGAGCATGTTTTTGGTCTGTTGTGAAGAGAATCAGGAGAACAAGAAGAAAACCTGTGCATGTACAGGGAGAACATGCAACTTCACACAGGAAGGCCCCATCAAAGGAGTGTCAATGGGCCTCACTGTTGTGGGGAAACAGCGCTACCTGCAGCCCCTCAAAAATAAAACTAAAAAATAAATCTGATGTTTTGGGGCAGAGAAGTTCATCAAGCTCCAGTCGACAATTAAAGCCTCAGTCTTGTTTTTTTTAAGAAATTTGAAAAAAAGGGTTTTTAAGACTTGGACAAATGTTGGGCTATTGCACCATAAAAAATCCACAAAACAGGCTGTGATTACTGCAATTCAGTATTAAATGAAGCCAAAGTTTGTCCAGTAAAAGAAGCTGTTTTAGTCCCAGATGGGCTCTGCTTGTTATTCTAAAAGTCTAACAGCATTACATAAGGACTCGTTCAAAGACAGAGACATTTTATAAAAGAAGAAAATTATTTTTTTGCTCAGCACAAACAGCCGTCATGACTCTCTCCAAAGCCACAGTCTGCATTGACAAAAGCATAGCATAATAATTCCTCAGTAAAAAAGTAATGCCTTCATTTTGGGGAACAAAAAAGAGGTTTCACATGAATGTTATTTCAGTTTAATTTCCCATGACGGCTCCTTTAAATACAAGTTTAATCCAATATAGAAAGACTTCAGAGGCAGTTATTTTAATTAGCCCAGTTAGTTTCAGTTTAGCAGCAACTGTTGATGAATCCCCCTGAAAGCACGGCTTCATTTAAATAAAACTTAAAGCCGAGCGAGCTCTGCGAAGAAAACAGTTTATTGTGCATAACTCCAAAGTTTCACAGCCAAGAAGAAGAAAGTGTAAGAAACATGCAACTCTGGGCAGCTGCTTGCATCAGAGAGACTAAAGAGGAGAACTGTCGCCTCCTTTTAGTCGGAACAGAATGTCTGAGTTCAGTTTAAGACGATGTGTTTTTATTTTTGAGAAGAAGAGTTAGGCTCCTTGTAAGGAAAGTTAAAGTTGTTATGAAATAGAGTGAAAGTTAGTGATGCTCCCTTTTGACCCCAAAAGAGGACAAAATCATCTCAGACTGAAGAGACTTTATGGAAATTCTCAGGCTGTCACATCATAAAATAAGATGTTGGTGCATTTTCCATTGGTTGGTTTAATTATCAAATAAACTGATGTAAAGGGGGCCGTCCTTTTGTCAGACACTAAAGTGGGTCGGGCTCTGAGTCTGGACCAGCACCTGGACTCTTTAGTCTGCTCCTCATTTTATTATTTAAGAAACAGTAGCACTGTGGCCGACTGTGTCACAAAGTGAGCTGGAGATGATCATTTATGTCTTTGTTTTGTCAAGAATTGATCATTTTAATCCTCTGCTTATTGTCTAGGCAACACATCATTTTACCACCACCATGTGGTCCAAATGCATCTGACAAAATCACCCAGAAGGTCTCATCTCTTCCAGAGGATTCAGAATCCAGTTTCAAATTCTTGTGATCGTCTACAGCAGGGGTCGGCAACTCATGGCTTCGGAGCCGCATGTGGCTCTTTTGACCCTCACCAGGGTCTCTCTGGACCCAGAGGACAGGAGGGCAAAAAAACAGGTTCTTTATCTTAAATTAACTCTAATTAACTGATGTCAATTAACTTTCTGCATGTTTTAGCACTATCTGCATAAAAATGTGCATTTCTTTTCATTAAATGATTATTTCTTTGTTTTTCACATCCTATGAACTTTAACATGTGTCATGTGTGCCCCTCCCATGACCTCTGTGTGACCTCTGTGTGACCTGCAGCAGAGGGAGAGCAGGACGCTGCTGCATCTTTAGCTGTGAGCTCACCTGTGACATCGTTTCAAACATTTGATGCAGCTGGACCAGCCGATGGTTTGATGAACTTTCTTGCTTTTAAAACATCAGCCGCTGCTGTGAAGAGATTCAAACTTTTAAAACGGAGGCGTGTCGGTGATAAAGCTTCAGAAAAGACGGGAGAAACGGGAGAGCTGATAAATTCAGCACAACTGTGGCCTCGTTTTTGAAGTGGGGGATTTTTACACAAAGATATCAGGTGGCTGTGTTTTTATATCCTTGTCTGCTGTGATAGCTGTCAGTCTCTCTCCCCCTCACGCTCTCTCGTTCAGTAACTACAAACTCAGGTGTGTGTGAGCTACTGTTACATGATTATCTGACATTTCTTAAAACATATCAAGACTGATATGAAACTAAAGATTTATTTTTATCTGAGACAAGCTTCTAAAACACTAATGAGAGTTCAAAAAGCACCTCAAAGATCACATGACTACATCATGATTATTATAAAATTGTGCATAAAAAGTGATCAGAATGCAGGAAAGACATTTTTTAAGGTTAAAGTGTCAGGGGAAGACCCTCTGACTCCCATCTCACCTGATGATGTCAAATAAATATTTATGATTTCCCAATGGCAGGTAAAACCTGATCCTGTGGAAAGACACTGAGGAACAACAAAGGCAATAATAACAGTGATAATAATAATAACAGTGATAACACAGGCTAATATTAACTGACTGTTGTTTTTGTTGACAAGTCCAATTATCAAAGTACACACACTATTGTTGTCATTTCAGTTCTAAATTAATTAATGCAATATAACATAACATCACAATAATGCCAAGATAAAGCAAAAAAACACATGACCCATTGTAGAGCAGTCATGTAGGTGGTAAAGCAGTTTGCTAATAGATCTGATGTCATCATAATGATGGAGTGTCAGAAGGTGCTGCTGTCTCCATTTAAGGTTCAGATGGGTTTTGTGGATCCAGACAGATTTTTTTGGTGGGTGTGGCGGGTAAATGGCCCTTTTGATTGGAGAAGTTGTAGACCCCTGGTCTAGAGCGTTGCACAGCCAAAGACCTGCCACAGTAAAGAGCTTTTAGAGTCATACAGCAGCAGCAGGAATCTAAGGGGCTGTCCACACGGACATGAACTCAGGCATGTCCGTACAAGTTTTCTTTTGTCCACATGGATCTGGCGTTGCAGGTAAAACACAGACTTTTGAAAATGGGTCCCAGAGTGGATGAATCTGAAAATGCTGGCCTTGTGTGTCCATGTGGACGACGAACACAGACAGCTCCAGATAGAAAGACATCACAGTCCCATCTCTCTCATGCTGTGACCCGAACAACAACAGAAACAGTGTCTGAATACGGCGTCTGGTTGGTGCTGCAGGAGCTCCTGAGCTTACTTTGGCTTTCTTACAGGCCTGGCATATGTACCACAGGGTTTTCAGTGTTTTGGTGTGGACGGACACGTTTTCTGAGACGATGCAGTCTTTACAGAGAACGTCTTCAGTAGGAAAGTGTTCTTGTCTCTTTCTGTGTGGACAGAACCTTAGGTGCTCTGGCCAGGGTCTGATGGCTGTTCCTCAAACTGGACCTACAATGAAAGGGGACTGTGCATTTGACACCATTGCTCCCAAACTCTGAAGCTGACCGGTGGACATTTTAAAAACCAGTTGAAGACCCATCTGTAAGACTTGCTTTGCTTGACCTGTCTGTGTCTGTGGTTGTGTAGCAATGATTATGATTTTGTCTTGTATTCTCTCTTATTTTTGACATCTGTCTCAATAAACTTCACTTTATTACCTGATGACTTAAATACTCCTCAGGGTATTTAAAACTCAAAGGAAGCAGAATTCTATCCGTTTAAGTTCATATAACTTGATCTCTGAAAAAAAAATGCTCCCCATAGCTCTGTTAGCTACCTGGCAACTTGTGAGCATCCCAGTGCTAAAGTGAATATCACTGAAAGGTTAAAAGGTCAAAGTAAATCATGCGCGAAAGAAGGAGGCAGACCAGAGGAGCCGCAGCAAACAGGTATTTGGCCTTGTAGCCGGGCCTTCGTCCTGTTTGTGCCGATTTTTAACGATGCAGGGCTGCATGGACTGCCGCACTTGACTCTTTGACCTCATGTCAATCAATCTTTATTCAATCAATCTTTATTCAGTCGATCTTTATTTGATCAATCGTTATTCAATCAATCTTTTTTTGTATAGCTCCAGTTCATAAAAAGTGTTATCTCAAGAACTTTACAATTGAGTAGGCTGAAGACAAACTCTTCATTTATAGACACATAAATGTGTATATATAGAAATACATATAATAAATATATTTGTATATCCACATCTCATTTTCAGAGGGTCGTCATGTCTATATGGTTGTTAAGATATTTATCATGGATGTATTATCAATACAACCATGGACAGAGAGATCAATCTAATATTAACATTAATATCTATAATGAATATAATCTGGAGAGGAATGATGATTAATATAGCAGCATCATGCTGAACTGCCATTAAAATGAGTTTAACTGGTCTAAAAGTATGAATTTGTTAAATGAAGTCATTTCTGTTGATGGTTGATTCAGGGCAGAGCTCATGGAGTGGAGCAGGTCCACAGCAGCAGCTCATCAATTATTGTTTGTCAAGGTCACAATAATATATGTGTGCTGTTAGCAGGAACTACCATGGATTTAATTTAGTTGATCTCTCTAAAGTTAATATCATGCTTGGTAAACTGATTCAGGTTAATTTATCTTCACACCACTGTTGTTTAGTTTAGTTTGTTTTGAAGGCTAATTTAGACAGGCGTTTCTTATCCCTGTCAATAAACTGATCATGTTTAACCAGTTGATTGAACAATTGCACATCCATACTTTACCCCTTCCTCACTTCACAGGTCCAGTAATACTCCTCTACTGGTTATTGAAGGGATATGGCCTCAGCACTGTTATAGATGGTTTCCATTATTTTAGGAGTTAATCAGTGCTCCATCGCTCTGGTCTGAATTTTAACAGCGAGCGGAGAGCAAACAGAGAAATTCATATGAGCATGTTTACACTGTATATTTAAACAACACGCCGCAGGAATCCATTTTCTCTGCCCGAGGTTGGAAAGCATGAATTGATGGTATTGGATGATAAGGGCGAAATAAATCTGGAAAATGGCAAACAATAAGGACGAGAACATCTGATTCCCAGGAAGGAAGGCGGCGTTTGAAGTCCCGGGGTCAGCGCGATAAGGCGAGTTATTCATGTGAGTCTGAGGAGCGCGAGTGTGGAGAATAGAAAGTCAGAGAGAGTGCGATAAGCAGACAAGGAGACAGAGAGGAGCCGTAAATGAGAAAGAGAGATAAGACGAGGAAGAGGAGGCTGCCTCCCTCCTCTTCCTCCCCTCTCCTCTGCCGTGACGCCTCTCTGATTGACAGCTGTCAGGCACTGCTCCCTCGGCCCCCCCGCGGACGCTGGAAACATCCACGGGCCAAAAACTGAAACTGTAATTCTGTGAATCGATCTGGGCTGAGTCTCTGGGGCGGCTGTAAGTAATGAGGGCCTGTCATTCGCTGCATTGGGAGCTGATAAGCGCTGTGATTGGTCTATTCCATCACGGCTGCAGATAGAAAAAGGACACAGTGTAGTGTATTGATTAGAGAGCAGGGATAAGCTACATTTAAGAGCACTGCTGCTGGAATTAATTCTGTTATCATTAAACACTTCATCATTTTTTAGAGCGCCTGCAGCAGGGAGAATCCTGAAAAATAAATTCATAACAGCGACTTACCGTTTAACCCAGCAGGACGGAGCCTTACTCTCTGGAGCTTATTTAGAATCAATAACGGCAATTTATCGCTCACATTTAGGACATTTAAGAGGTGTAGAAGGGCTGTTCTGACCTTACAACAAAACTCTCTGCAGGAAGAAAATATTATTTTTACTCTGGTCAAAAAAACACCTTTCACAACCTGCTGATGTCGAGTGTTAATCATAATCATAAACCACTGTGTTCCAGGAAACCAATTTAAACCATGGCAACAACAGCGGAGCTGTGCTCCCTCAGCAGAGGAGAACTGAGAATACACCCATGCCTGATTTGTTTATTTTTGAAATTTAAGAGGTCCAATGTACGACTTTTTAAGCAAACTGAACATCCAAATGAACAAAGAAGGACTAAAGTGGCTTTTTAATCTTTGCTCCATGTCATAAATATCTAATTAGATTTAATACCCGTACAAATAACCCTGACAAGCTTTCCTGAAATATTCAGTCTCATCTCTAATCAGCTGCTGGAGCGATGCACCTGCAGTGTGCAGGGCTGCTCACAGACATTACTGGGCCCCTGTAAAGCTCCATTAATGGGCTCCGGATTGGTTCTAGTGTCTGCACACATTATTCCAGACTGCTTCCCTAATCTGAAACCATCTCCTCCTGTTCCCTCATGACCTCTGCTCCTCTGCTCTCCTCTCTGCTCTGTCTTTAGTGACTGAAGCACTATCAGCTGATCCTTACAGATCCCTCTGGTGATGGTAAACTTAATACATGTTTGTTTTTTTATTGATTTCAAGAATCACCTAGGTTGTCAATGGCCATTGACGATAGATTGTGCAGATCTTATCCTCCTAAGAGAGAGGTTTTACAGAGTATGATGTCTTTCTAACGGAGTCAAAGCAGAAGTTATTTTGGAGTTTTTGAAAGCAGCTAGACTTCACATACTTTTAAAAGTTGGTTATTCTTGATCCCAGCATGTCTGTCTAATTTGCTTTTACCTTGAAGACGGCCTTATTTGCTGACATGGCGTTAAACCTCCCTTCATCCATCCATCATGACTCACCTGTGTGCACGCCCCCACTCTGAGTTCAGCTGCAGCACAGACACCGGAGGTAACGGCTGTGTCAACGTCATGTGGAAACACACTTTCTGCTACAGCTACATGCCCCGTCTGTCCTCGTCCTTAAAAGTGTCCTGGACTGTGACAGAGCTCTGCTGCTGCTCTCCCTCTCTGATGAGGGAGATGCTACCATGCTGTTTGATTAGTAGAATAACTAAACCACTGAGAAGCCGTTTGACTCAGAAAACAGCAACACTACCACAAAACTACTGGAAAATGTAATTAAGCTTCTAATGACATTACTGTCCATCACTGCTGATGACACAAGTCATCAGCTACAGTACCAACAGTGCCAGTTTTCCTAAAATAAGGCTCTTACCACTTTTAGATGAGGAGGTTTATGTTTTCAAACAGGCAGCAATTATAGTTCTGCTAAAGCTTTACCCTTTACCCCCGCCCCAGTATAAGCAGCAGCTTTATAGTAATAATAACTGTATCACAGCTACCAGATGACCAGGCTGATAAACTCCACACAGAAAAGCCCTGACCGACACGGGGATCAAACTAGCAACCTTCTTGTATTGCGGCACATGCACTACCTGCTTCACCACTGTGCTGCCTTCACACCACACCTCCCCATTTATTTCTCTCCTCCCTTCTCAGAGCCCTAAAGGGGTTCACTGTGCCTCACAGACACATCCAATCCCCTAAATCAACGTCAATAACTGGGTAGGAGCTAATCCAGGATCATCTCATCAGTATCAGTATAAATATGTGTCAGCCTGCATCACAGTCATGCTGTCCTTATAATGGATGTCAGTCTGTCCAGGTTTCCTCAGTGATTTGGTGCTCATCCATTTTAGAGCAGACTTATGTTTATGAGAATAAATACTTTGGTTTGATCCTCTTTGTGTTAGAATTCACTGCATAAACCTTCAGTTCCTGCTCCGGTTGTCAGTCACAGGCATATTTTTGTGTCCTGACAGACGTTGTTGTACCTTTATTCCATCTCAGAGTCTGGAGACAGAACACAGAGGATGTCAGTCTGCTGTTAAACCAAACTGACTTCATCATCCGCTCCTCCTAAAAAAACATCTGTGTTGACACTTCAGCGTCCCCGTCTCATCGGCGGTGTTACACTCTGGCTTGTTTGCTCGGAGCGACAAGCAGCAGCACAAACATCCGGCCTGACAGACGTGAGGGTGGAGATGACAGACCTGCTGTACAGTAACCAGCTGACTGTAGGAGTCAGATGCTCACCTCCTTCCTCCTTAACATGTTACATCCTGGCTCCCTTTTCTGCTGCTTTTGCACTACAAAGTCAGGCAGGGAAGAGCAGGAGTGCTCACACAGAGTTCTTTTTCTTTGAGGGTTGAAAAACATGATTTTTCAATGAGCTACACGGACGAGAGCAGAGACAGAACATGACTGACTGAGCTTCAGCCTGACAAACACAGCGCTGCAGGGAGAGCAGACTGCAGAGATCACAGATATCAAATCACTGCAGCCAAAACTGAACAAAAGTCAAGGGCTTATCTCAATATTTATGGAGAATTATTTCACTTTTCAGGTGGAGTGTTTCACAGATATGTGGCTGCAAAGGCCTCTCTACATGGTTCATCTTTGAGGAGTGTCTCCTGTGAACATCTGCCTTAAAAATAGAGATGATTAATTTAGTGTGTATTTAAGGGCCCATTATTCCATATAGCTGCAAAACTTGAGTCCTGATTCCATTTTACTGTGATTTTACGATATGATAAGTATATATATAATTAACATTGTGTTGTTATTTTTAATCCTTTATTGTCTGGATTTACATCCAGAAAGAAAAAAAAAAGACTTAATTCTATAAAATGAATAAGAAGGATGCCTCAGCATATTCACATCACCTCAGTTTTATTATTATCAGGAGTAAAACTCACAGACTGATGTCCATGTGCAGTTAACTCAGCTGCTCTGCTGAGCTCAGCCACTCTTCAGCTTTTCGCTTCACTGCTCTGAAGAGCTTCAGTGCTGCTGTTGTTGAAGTAAAGCTTATACTGCCTTTACACTAAAATTAGCAGGTCAACGTGGGGTTTTTTCAACGCTGGTTAACCTGCTAACAATCGACAAGTGACTCCTTTACCACTGCCAACAGACCCAGGTCTAAGCGGCAGCAGACGAGCTGCGTGGCCGTTTTTTTTCCTCTGGTGCATCAAGCTGATGTCATCACGTTGATGACATCATCAGCATGATGAAACATGACCACATAAACAATGGAAAGGAGCATGGACGCCGTGGACACGGTTTACTGTATTTTGTAATTTGTACCTTTTTAAAAATGTACAAACTCGGCACTGATGATACAAAGGTGGATGGAATTTGTTGCTGAGATGGCAAAGAGTCACATAAGTTACAGACAGAGGGGACGGGCGCGATGTTATGCCGTGAGCATGTTATGCTGACGTCATCCGTAAATTAGCAGCTTGACCCAGGTGTGATGTTCCCACTGAAGCCGATCGGAGGCGAGCCGATAAAAACCTGTGTCGCTTGCAGAGTCAGTCGACCTGGGTCGAAATGCTGATTAAACCCTTTCAAACTGCCAACAGGAGCCGATTGTTACCGGGTTTAAACAGGTTTTTTGGCCAGTCTGAAAGGGGTATTAGAGATGCAGCCAGTATGTTACAAAAGCTTGTTTTCCTCAAAAGAGTGAGGCCTTCAGTCTTTGCACATGGAGTTAGCAACAGATTAAGCTATTTTATCAGATTGTTCAGAACTGAAGGCTAAGCATGTCGAGTTGGCTGGGTTATCAGTGGTGCTAGCTTAGCATTAGCTTTCATAACATCGGCTTTCACTGTCCCTGGGTGGTGCCACATGAGGTGAGCCTGCACTCTGTGTCATGTTCTTGTCTTCTGTCTCTTTTAAAGTCCAAAATAAGTCCACACAGCAGATTTAAATGGTGGCTTCCTCTTATCGCTGTCTCCTGTGCAGCAATGATTGTTTACTCTCCAGCACAATAACCACCACCTGACCTGGCATTGTATGGACTTGACAAGAAATATTTTTTTATTTCTCCTGAGCAAAAGCTTAATGAAGCTTTTATATGTTGGAAATTATTACATTAAAAATAAAGATACATAGTGGCCATGAATCAATATCTCATCATGTCCCTCACCTCTAAAAACTATTTAATGTCAAAAAAATCTTTTAAACTTTTGTGCCTGTATTTCTCTCTCACCACAGCTGCTCCACATATTTGACTTCAGTGGGCCTTTTTCCTGTTTCATCTCCTGTTTCGTTATTAAAGTCTGTGTTAGCTAAAGACACCATAACTCCTGGGGTACTCCTGTCACTCACTCACTGTTTGTCAGCAGCATGTTTGAGTGTAACGATGCTCTAAAAGGAGGGAGAGAACTAGCCTGGGTAACGGGCTGGTAGATGCTGGATGAGGGACTGCTGAGGTTCACACCTGAAGCAGAGCAAACGCAATAAGTGACTGTGCTTTGGAGCAAGGCCGTAAAAAAATGTAGCCTATGACTGTGAATATTTACAAAAATGAACCCAAAAGTTGCACATAATAAGCAAACTTGGCACCAGTGCTTAAAAAATGGGGTGAGAGTTTGGGATGATGTGCAGTAAAGGGCTTCAGGGCTGGGATCAAACCCAGAGCCTCTGTAAATGACAGCATGTTTCTGCCTCTGCACTCCAACAGTTAACAGTAACTATTCATTCAGTTTGATTTAAATGTTGTATCCATCCATTATCTATTCTGCTTATCTCTTTAAGGGTCACACGGGGCTGAGGCCCGTCAGCTTTCACTGGGCAAAGGCCGGGGTACAACCTGAACCGGTCGCCAGCCAATCACAGGGCAACATAGAGAGACGGACAGCCATTCACACTCACAGTCATGCCTAAGGGCTTTTTTTTTTGAGTCATCAAGTAGCATAATGATCATGTTCTTGGTCTGTGGGAGGAAGCCGGAGAGCTCAGGTAGAACATGCTAACTCCACACAGAAGGCCCCACCCAACGCGGGGATCAACCAGCAACCTTCTTGCTGTGAGACACATGCACTATCTGCTGCGCCACCAGGCTGTCGTACTCGAAAGCATGTCACTTCCTGCTCAAACTAACCATGAAACAGGGCAGCTGGTAGAACAAAGTCGAACTGGGGGTCTTCATAGTCGAGCCAAACACTGGCCCCTCAGTGAAAAGGACTGTGTTGTGAATGGGGGACAATCTTTGGTCAGAGTCTCATCTGGTTTATAGTTGTTTTTAGGATCCTGACATGTCTTACAAGATCTTATAAAACTTTACAGAGTACCCCGGGATGGTCCCTCCAGGATATTCCAGAGACCTTTGAATTCCTAAACCAGCCCCTGCCGGGCCTAAACTGGTGCAACAGCAGTTTTATGCTCCTGAATAAATCCTCGCCCTCACAGACATTTCCCGCAGCAGGAACAGTCCAGCACTATCAGCCAGTATCAGGGTGTGACGCGGGTTTGGAGGGCTCACACCAGTGTTCATCAGTCATTGATTCTGTCTCGAGTCATCCATACATGTCTGCGGAGCGGGCGACAGCCAGCGCATGGCCGCTCACCGTAACCTCACAGGATGGAAAGATCTGAGGGAGGAGATAACGGACATGGCGGGTAATTCCCATCAGCGGGCGCCGTGACCGTCCGACTGTGCAGCAGACGTGAGCTCCAATGGCAGATCCATCACTGCCGACACACACACACACACACCTCCTCCTCTGCCTCCTCCCCCTCGTCCTGTGAGCGAGGAGTTCAGCCCGCTCTGTTTCACTGGTCAGTCAAGCCCATCATCAGGTTAGAGAGCGAGGACATCCATCACCGTACGGCTGTGGCACAGGCCGCTGCGTGTATCCAGTCAGAGGCCGACGGCATTACAGCATGTAAACGTCTTTTAGACACGAGACGCTCACATCCTTAACATGTGTGTTCATGCACTGTACAAATATATCCTGAATTCATCCTTCAGATCAGGCTTCTGCTGACATGTTCCAGACGTTAGATGGAGCTGTTTGCATGAAAGCTTCAGCGTCGCCTTTCTGCCTGTTATTGATAAATCTACAGTACAGTAGAGGCAACACTTTTAACATGCCAATCTACGGTGGCTGACAAGGGCCAAGGCCTGCAGCGGCTGGACACAGTTCAATAAGAGGAAAACAGCTGCAGGAGCAGAAACACAGCAGAACCGGGAACAACAGCAGAAGAACTCCAGGCTTGCAGGGGGCGCTGTGGCAGGGGGAGACACAGGAGACAAACTGTGGTCAAATCAGCTGCTCCTAAATTTTTCGTGTTCAGGTATTTGAACCTTTACGGTAAATGCTCTTTGCAGAGCCAGAGGGGGGATGACAGATGGGCTGAGACTTTATCATGTTCCTGTTTTCCTTTAACCATTAAAAATGTGAAAAACAGAAGTCTTAATGTTGGCTGTAGGACATTTTTTTTAATAACATGAATCGTCTATAACAGAATGTGTAATAATATTGTAAGAGGAAAACACATGCAAGAGCCAAAACACACTGCAAGTTAGAAAGGAAACAAAGTGTTTGTGTATATATATGTGTATATATACATATATATATATATATATATACATACATACATACATACATATATACACACAAACACATATGGATATATATGTGTGTGTGTGTGTGTGTGTGCTGAAAGTGAAAGTTTTACAGTATTACAAAAACAGATATCGCCAATTTTAACTCCAGTTTCATTGAAATATTGCTATTTTCAAGTTTTCATGGTATATTTTGTCAGGTTTTCAGTATTAAGGCTGCATGTGGCCTCTGGATAGCCATTCCTGATTTAACACTTCAGAGCCATTTACACTCCTCAGTTTATCAAACATTGTGTTATATTTTTATAAATATTCATGCAATGTGTCTATCATTGCAGTGTAGCTGTATCCTGATATTCTCGATGCTGAGGCCCATGTCAGGTGGAATACTGAGAGCAGCCCGTAGCTCCAGCACTACTTTAACCCTTGAGGCACCTTAGGGGACCGAATGTGTGCATTCTGCTTGATTAATTTTTGATTCTCAATATGCCGTTCACTTTAAAGACTAAGTGTATGAAACTTGGCCAGGATTTTTGTTATATTTTTTTAATGAAATGCCCCCCTGTATGCCAAGGTTTGGGAGATTTGCATATGTCTTCTCTCCTTACCCTCAGGACTGATTTAGTCCCATTGATTCCCGTAATAATCACATATTTTTACAGTTTTCCTGTCATAATGAATCCCTAACAAATCTGAACCTTGACCTCCGAAATACAGGGGAACAGATTTTGTGATTACCTCTCTGAATCTCAAGGGGCAGCAGAGCCTCATAACTGGAGGCCTGGTTCTCTTACTCGGTGCATGGCAATAAAAGCTGAACACCATTAAATGGTCTTAGTTTGCGGCGACGTTTATTAAAGAGCAGAGTTGAAGAGGCTGAGAAGATAATTTGTCTTAAATCATCAAAGGCCAAATGGACTCTGTTCATGTTCAGGATTACGTTTATGTTACCCTCTTGATGAGATAATAATATAATATAATATAAAATAGTCACACTCCTGGTTAAATACTGGCTGACACCTGGATTTCTGTATACACAAAATTATGTTATTGAGGATTCACTGAAATGTGTGTTAAAACAGTTGGGAAGCAAGATTTTCAAGAGGGTCCTCATGTCTATATGGTTGTAAAGATAGTAACTATGGATGAATAATTAATACAACCATGGATAGAGAGTTCAGTCTAATATTAACATTAATATCTATAATGAATATAATCTGGAGAGGAATGATGTTGATTTATATAGCAGCATCTAGCTGAACTGCCATAAAAATGGTTTAACTGGTCTAAAAGTATGAATTTATGTTAAATGAAGTCATTTCTGTTGATGGTTGATGCAGGATAGAGCACATGGAGTGGAGCAGGTCCACAGCAGCAGGTCATCCATGATTGTTTGTCAAGGTCACACTAATATATTTATGCTGTTAGCAGGAACTACCATGGATTTAATTTAGTTGATCTCTCTACGGTTAATATCAGGGACTGTAATGATAATGGAACGGGGCTAAAGGAAAGGACACATAACTGTCATTGTAGTTTTCTTTGTTTGCTCTCTTCAACATCCTGAAAAACCTCCCATCACATAACCATCCTCTGATTCTCTGACATGTGAGAGGACTAAGGGTAAAAAACTGGCAATGGGAGTGCACCTGAGTGTGGGAGAGGTCAACACGAGCACCTGCACACACCTGCACACACCTGCAGATGTAAAGCAGGTTGGATGAGGTAATCTCATCACCTCCTTCCCTCAGAGGTGCTTCTCTCCCCAACCTGCTTCAAAGCCAGGCTATCAAGGTGCCGCACGCTTCGCCATGAACCGATGGGGGGATAGGGGGAGGCAGGGGGTCAGGGAGGGGGGGGCGCTTCCCTCAGGATCAAACCTGGGTCGCGAGCCGGGTGAGATTCCCAGAGAACAACGCCCTTCAACCATGGAGCTCCGGCTCTGACCTCTGAGCAGCGGGCGCGATTGAAAATCTGGAGCAGTGCGAGGAGGAGAGGACGGAGGCTGCGGTCATTAATCACGGACGCCAACCACCTCCTCTCACAAACAAACACACACTGACTCTTTGGGTGTATTTGTGCGAGATTCCTCCTTCATTTACACCATCAAAGCCTCAAATCCACCGCTGTCTCCCCTCATCGACCCCTCGGACTCCCACCAATCGTCTGTCAGCGATTCCTGCAGAGAAGAGGAATAACCAGACGGCACCATTATCATTGACTTCATGGTCACACACCAAGGTCAAGTGTTGTTTGGTGTGTTTGTGGGAGCGAGCAGACCCCCCGGGGGGGCCGAGCTCGGATCAGACAGCAAGAGACTCCCTGGAGGGACCGCAGGGGTCAAAGGTCATTTAACGCAGTCTAACACACAAACAGCAGCGAGGAGGCAGAGCCACCTTCATGTGTCTGATTTAAGGAGGGGAACATAAATCTGTCTGAGGGTACGCCGCCGCAGACTGAGCAGAAGTCAAAGGTCACAGAACATGGGGGAGGCTCAGTTTCAATTAGAACTCCAACATGACGCCATGTTGTTTTTGTTTTCTGCATTAATTCATGCAGTAATGACATCTTTATTTGTTTTTTTATTTCTATGAACGCTCTTTCAAATACAAAAGGCTTAAGGTGTCCTTTTTTTAATACTGGAAGGGAAGCAAAGAGAAAAATTATTTATTTTATAATTAATAAATCAGTCTTTCTTCTACAGCACCACTAAAACAAATATTTTCTGAAGGCACATTCCCACATGGGCATTAATGATCTATTCTGAGGATGCACAAGGTTTTGTTTTAAGTGTTTCGTTGTTGTTGTCAACAGTGTATGTGACGTGGTATTCGGCAGAAATTTGCTTTTTCCTCCATTTATTCTAAGAAGTTTTTAGTGCTCTGTGTTACCAAAATAAACATACTTCAAACATTAAGGCAAAAAAATTAATTCATACCCATCATTAATTTTTTGATCAAACAGCCCCTCCAAATTAAAATATATTACATAATTTATACAGGATTTTTGTTTCTTTTGGCTGACACAGCATAAAAACAATGTGACACAATCATCATTACTCTGATATCCTGACATTTTTATGGCTCATATAAATATATGAGAAACATCCCATGTGATATATTGCTATGAGAATCACTCCTAAGTCTGCACATGTAACTTCTTTTAGTTCAGTCAAACTGACTGGTCCCATAGAAATACGGAAGAAATTTGTAAAGACTGCATCGTCTCTGTAAATGTGTCGTTCCACATGAAAACACTGAAAACCCTGCAGTACGTGTCAGGCCTGTAGGTGGTGCCGTAACACTGCTGTAGGCATACACCAAAAACAGAGAAGAAGACATGTAATGGAGCATGCTCAGACATCAGTATAAATGTAAACAAACTCTGTCGTCTCTGTTCTCTGTGTCCTCTTGTTGCTCACGGTGGTCGTAGAGGAGCAGCAGATTTTACTGTTAAAGCCAAAACAAGCTCAGGAGCTCCTGCAGCACCAACCAGACGCCGTATTCAGACACTGTTTCTGTTGTTGTCATGGTTAAAGCATAAGGTTAAAGGGAGAGGCGGGGCTGTGACGTTGTTGTTTCTGAAGCAATCTGTATTTGTCGTCCACACAGAAATACAAGGGCAGTGCTTATAGATTTATCCACTCTGGGGCCCGTCTTTTCAAATATGTGTGTTTTTGGACCCCTGAGTGTGGATGAAACGATACACCTGAATTTGTCTCCAGTCATCTTTTCAGTGTCATGCATAATCCTTATACCTCTCCGACATCACAGGCTGTGATTTCACTCTATGCAGAGAAGCTGAGGTTTGGTTTTGGTAGAGCCTTCATAAGTTAGGTAAAACTGTTGTTCTCTACCATTCCTCCATCACATCCAAAGATCTCCAGTGAAGGTCAGCTCCCTGGGCCGTCAGAGGAGAACAGACAGAGCGGTTCAAGATGATAGAAAAGCAACAGGAACTCAAAAAACCTCATTAACCAAGACATGCAGCGGACCATTTCTGAAAGAACAACATGTACAAGCAGATGGGCTACAGCAGAGGACTACGCCACGTGCCTCTCCTGTCAGCTAAGAACAGGAAACTGTGGATTTAACTCACCAAAGCTGGACAAGAGAAGATTGTAAAAGTGTCTCCTGGTCTGATGAGTCTGGATTTCTGCTCCACATTCCGATGTAGGCTCAGAGTTTGGTGTGAACATCATAAAGCATGGATCCATCCTGCCTTGGACCAGCGGTTCAGGCTGCTGCTGGTGGTGTGGTGGTGTTTCTTGGACCCCCACAGCTTACTGAGCGTTGTCCATGTCCATCCCTTTATGACCACAGTGGACCATCTTCTGATGGAGACTTCCAGCAGCTCCATGCCTCAGAGCTCAAATCATCTCAGAATGGTTTCTTCAATTTACTCATGAGTTCACTGTACTCGAGTGGCCTCCACAGTCACCAGATCTCGATCCAATAGAGCTTCTTTGGGATGTGCAGCCGACAAATCTGCAGTAACAAGTGATGCAAGTCAAGACAAAAAGTTCTCAGGGATGTCCAGCCGCAGTGACCTGAGGCAGTTCTGAAGGTGAGGGGGGTCCTTCCTGTTACAGCAAGGAATGCATTTTATTCTGTCTTTCCATTTGACATAAAAATTCAGGCATATGACATTTTTTTTTAGATTCAAAATAAAATGTCTTATTTGTGTGTCCATATCACCCAGCCCTAGTTTGAGGATTGTTGTGCAGCTGTTAGAAGAGCCCTCAGAGTCGCCGCGAGACCTTCTGCCTGTAACAGATCCTGTACCTGCTCCAAGGCCAGGCCGCGGAGACGGCGGAGCGCTGAGGGAATTTCATCGTTGTTCTGGCGGCCTGAACCTTCAGCCCTTTTGTGCTCAGCCTCTCTGCTGCAGCAGAGGCTTGAAGAGCTCTGGAGTGACGCCTCCATGCTGCTCTAAAAGCTAAGCAGCACAAAGGTTGAACGAGGAGCCGAGAGGAATGTTCACTTAGTCGACATCTGCTCGGAGAGAAAAACACAGAACACTCCAGTCTCTGCACGGCTCCCACTTGATGGCCACACAATGCACCGAGTCCGAGCGCCTGCAGACGCCTGTATTAGTGTGTGTGTGTGGGTGTGTGTGTGTGTGTGTGATAAGAGTGTGCGCAGGGACTCAGCATGTGGCCATTTGAGCACATTTCTTTGATTTGAGCTTCAAACAGCTGAATGAAAACATATTTATTTTAATTCAGAGGCCTCTCCACTCAGTGGGGTGGGGGGGGGTAGATGGGGGTGGAGGCGCAGGGAGTGGATTTAGTGAACCACGGATAAATGACTTTTTAAATGCAGATAATGAGCTGAAGCAATTTGGTGAATTAATAAATTCTATCAGTATTTCAGACAATATAAAGAATATATAGGCTGATTTGGAGGGTGGATATTTTGGCTGTAATACAGCTAATCAAATTTAGAAGCTGTTAACTGCTGATGTTGATTTATAATATTATGCATCCCTAAAGAATATCTATTACTGAACCTTAAAACAATGCCAAATATTAAGTGACTCTGATACGACAGATTAAAACTCAGCAGTGTTGAATATATAAAATATAACTGCACAGCAAAATCTGCACAGAAAAATTAACACTATAAGAGTTAATGCTTCTAAAGTGTTCATACACCACAGTGTGTTGTTTTAGGACCTTTATCATGAAGTGTTATCAGTGACTGTCTCTGGAGTTACAGTTTAAGAGTTGGTAACACCAAAGAGTGCAACAGAGTGAAAAGATCAGAGTTAAATATCCTGAACACATTTTTATTTGTTTTTGATACCAGCTTTTTCAACTCACAGTATTTACGAATTTGACTCCATCCAGAGTAAAATTAACTCACACCTACAACACATCTACTCATTCACACCCCACTGATGCCGCACATCGTTGTGTGACGACCAGAGCTGGGCTTGAACCTGCATCCTTCTATCAGACTGTACCACTGACGCCCCGGGAGAGTCACTGCATGTATGTGGAGCTTTTATAGCACCACAAGTTATTGTTTTTAAAATGGGTGGTGCAGCAGGAAGTGCACATGGCTTACAGTCAGAAGGTTGCTGGTTTGATCCCCAGGCCTTTCTGTGTGGATTCTACATGTTCTCCCTGTGCATGCGTGGGTTCTCTAGCTTCCTCCCACAGACCAAAGACAGGCTCATTAGGTTGATTGGTGACTCTAAATTGCTCTTAGGTATGAGTGTGAGCATGAATGTGGCCCTGCGATTGGCTGGCGTCTGGTTCAGAGTGTACCCCACCTCTCACCCAACGTCTGCTCATATAGGCTCCGCCCCCCTGTGACCCAGAAATGAATAAGCAGTATGGACAATGGAAGAATGGATGTTTTTAAATTAAATATCAGTATGTAAGGACATATGGATGGTATTTATTGCACCAATATTACACAGATACAGGCGTATTGTATGAACCCCCTCAGACAAAAACAAAAAAAGGGGTGAAAAACATCATGTTAAAGCTTTATGAGGGGGGGGTTAAGTACAGCAGCCTTACAGTTTACGCCATATTTTGGCAGAAAGATCGCATGTTCGAACAAACAGCTGTAAACATATGATGCCATATGATGCCAAACTGGAGAAAACCACAGCATGCACAGGGAGAACATGCAAACTCCACACAGAAAGGCTCTGAGCTAATCCTCCTCACCGGGAGGCAGGGGCACAACCTGCAGCACCACCGTGAAGCTTCAGTCCACACTGCACCAACTTATGCCAAGAGAACTTCTGCCTGCAGCCCTTTTCATCACCACACCTCGAAACAACATTCAGTCTGTGAGACCATATATCTGGAGCCATTTGCAATACAACACAGAGGCACTCGCTCACAGCGCTCCTGTCTACCCGGAGTCCACCGATGTTACACCTCTGTCACTAAAGACAGAGCAAATGGGGGTTCACTCTGCAGCCCAGTCCAATGGGCCTTTACACAAAGGCTTTGCAACAATGCTCCGCTATAGTCACACCTCCGGAGACGTTCACATGGATTCAACAAGGCTGTAACATCTGTGCCGATTCACGCTGCAGAGTGTGTCCCCACATACACACACAGCACACTCGCAGCACTCCTGTCTCCCACTGAGTCCTCCTCTCTTCACTATCATGCCTCTGTTACAACCTCTGAAGACGGAACGGATGGGCATCACTCACGTTTACAGTGGAGGCATCACAGGGGCGTAAACATTACAGCTTGAAACAGCAGTGTGATTTGGGCTCATGGCGCGTTTTTATGCAAATAATGTTGGGGTCAGATTACATGATTTTATAACTATTTTTGCTCACAGTGACAGTGTAGGGTTCCCCCTCTGTGTCTGATCCAGTCTGGGACGCCTCACAACAGTCCCACAGAACATCTATCTTGTATAGTTTTTGAGCACAGAGAGCACTGCAGTCACAAAAGCAAACAAACTGAAGTGGTTGCCCTAAGGTAACAGACAATGGAAAAGTTTGAGAAGCTCTGAAAATAACATTTCTGCTTGTTGTGGACCAACACCACAGACTGAGAAACTGCTCTGATTTATCATCAGGCTAACGTCACTTATCAGCATTTGGACAGACATGAGACTGTTGGACTGTAAACACAGTATGCATGTCTTCAATGCCCCCCCTCCTTTTCCCATTATCAGCATCGGTTGTGATCTGTAATTGTTCACAATCACGTTGTCTCTCGACCACATTAGAAGAAGATTTTATGGACCCGTGATTGTAATCTGACTCAGCGAGCATCGCAGCAGACAAAAACATGTAGACTGAGCTCAAAACAAGAGAGTGTGCAAGAAACAGAATTTAACACTTTTAATCAGAGGAGAAAGAGCATATCATGATTTACACAAATGAGTTAGCTGCAGACAATGAAAATCAAAGTGGAAAAAAAACTTAAAAATTGTTATTCCTGCAGTGACGTCCATGCACTTCCATGTGTTTCAGCCTCGGTTTGATTCACACCTGTGGTCTGTTTCCTCCTCTCTCGCCCCTCTCTCCACAATCAACAGAGGCTCCATGAAAAAGTTACTAAGAAAAATTAAATATTAAATTAACACCAATGAAGTTACAAAGACTGCAAGAAATCCTGTAGAATGTAGACATGTGTAAATGGACAGGAGTGATCAGAGAAAAACAGCTCAGAAACACGTCAGTCAGAAGATTCTGATCCAAAGAGCTCAGGCACAAAGAAATTTCATTTTGATCAAGAAGTGCCAGAGAGCACAAACTTCCCCACTGACATTTCCAACACTGTCGGGCGAGCTATTGTCAAAAATGTAAGGATTACCACTAAAATTGTACCACCTGTTTCTCATGCCATGACCAACATTTTCTAAAATATGTTCATTACTTATTAGGTTATCCTTTTAACAACCAAACAAACAAGCACACATAACCTCCTGGGTGAAGCTAAAGACAGGGGTGGTTTATTCCAAACAGTGTATTTATATTTAAACACTCATTCAGAGCCAGTTTTCCAGGTTCTCTCTCTCACACAGGTGAGGAGCAGTGTTGCCAAGTCTGCTTATTATAAGCGACTTTGGGATTGTTTTTCTCCATGAGTCGTCGGTTGTAGTTTTTTGGGCTTGTTTTTTTACGTGTAGTTGCTTGTTTGGGCTTGTTTTTCTGTCTGTGTGAATTCTCCCTGATTATCTCTCGGCTCCACAGTAAAGCAAAATACAAGTGCAGCAGAAGTACAGTACAAGTACAGTTTCCTGGTCATCGCGTCCACCTCCAAACACACTCTCGCACACGGCACATGCACTACTACACTAGAGCCATAGTTGCCAGGTCTGCTTATTATAAGCGACTTTGGGCTTCTTTTTTTAAAGTTGCTTGTAAATATTGGCAGTTGCAGGTCGCCTTGTTTTGGCTTGTTCCAGAAGTGCAGTTGTTTATTGGGCTTGCTGTGTCCCCAAACTCAGGAGGGATCTGATGCCCTCTCTACTACCAAAATAAACTCAGTTTAGAAGTTACACAAAATATTTTGTCCCTCTCGAAACACAAATGTCAATTTTACTGTAAAAAGAGGCCAAAATGATGTTTCCACCAAAAAGAAATCCTTATAGCCGGAATTAAATTTATTCCTAATGTAGCTATAACTGTAGCCATAACTCCACCATAATAAAGCTGCAGAGGATCAACATAAAACTTAGATAAAAGCCTGACTATGCCTGTTTGTTACAAATATCAAGGTTATAACAGAGTTATAAATAACAGTAGCTGCTCCCTTCACTTCCGTATAAAGAAAAGGATGTTCCACCTCCAAACAAAAGGATGTTGAAGAAGTGAATTAAGAGACAAAAAAGAAAAAATGTCACTGTGAAATGGAAATGTAAAGTAGATGAAAATTAAAACACACTTTATGTAGATTTCTCTTTTTAAAAAAGCAATACATCGCGTTACAAAAAAAAATAGCTGGAGGTCACTTGTTTTGGGCTTGCTTTTATCGACCTGGTTGCTTATTTCAGTAGAAAAATCTGGCAACACTGGTGAGAGAGGTAAGTGTCCCACTCGACATTTAACAGCAAATAAAGACGTCCAGAGTCAGTGACGGCAGCAGTGGAATAAGCCTCTGTCCCTCTGTGAGGGAGGACCGGTGGAGGACAGCAGTGTTTATATCAGATGAGTCGAGACTGTAGTGTTCTCATATAACTGAAATATTAACAGAGTTCAGTCACACTGTTCCTAATGCATTGGCCCTCACAAAGAAAATCTTTGTGAGGGCCAATTCTCATGAAGAGAATCATGTACATCATGGTTGGCAGCTGCCACTGTCCTTTTTTGTTTTTTACAATGAATAAATACTGAATGAAAATCATTTAATTACATGTTAAAAACCTTTCAACATTATTTAGAGAGTAAAGATCAGCCGGCCCTCCTGCAGACCACAGACCTGCCCAGAGGCTTTAATCTGATCACGTTACAGGCGTGATCTGATCGTTTCCATGTCAGCAGTGAATCAGAACGTTCTGATCAAAAGGACTATGATCAGACTGAAGCAAACATGGCTGCTCTGAGGACCGAGTTGTTTCAGAGGCCATTTTGATGGAATAAAAGTCTGCTCAGCATCAAAAGGGGGGGGTTAATAAGAACTTATGGGAATAGCGGGAATGAACCAGGAATTCACGAAACTGACGGACCTTCCTTAACAAGGACTTTAAATATAAACATTTATTTTTATCATAATCTTGTGTGAATAACCAGATTTCACTGAAGTGTTGTTGAGAGTATCTCTGCTGTTCCTCAGTCACAGGTCCACAGCACACTGCTTACTGCAGGAGTGTTGAGGCCACGCCCCCACACGCTCCGTATTAAATCAAAACTTCCACTGACAGATAAATCTTTAAATGTTAAAACTTGTATTATTTTCATGGATGCCTGCCTATGACAAAACAACAGTTCGTTTAAATCACCATCAATGTCCAGTCAATCCCTATAATTCCCACAGAAAATTTCCAATTTGGGATATTTTCCACAATTCCCCAGCCTGGCAAGTTCCTGGAAAGTTTCTAGAAATTTACCAGAAATATTCTTCCTTTGTCCAACCCCAGTTTTTTCTGTTGATTGTTTTTTTGTTTGTTTTTGGGTTTTTTTTTTTAATCTTGTTTTGATTAAAACAATCTTAATTAATATTTATTCAACACAGTATGGCATCATATGTTTACATGGAGGTCCCAGGGGGGCTCAACTCTTCTTCTTTAGCTACTCTTTGGGCGGAGGTCCCACTGCTGCAGAGAATCAGATCCACTGAGGAGGATGGTCACAGCCTCATGTTTCACAGCTGCTGCAGAGGGCTGAGTCAGTTCAGATCTAACTGAGCCAAGAGGGTTTACATGTCAGCGCTCTGTGGTTTTTATTGTCTGCCTTTAGTTGTGAGAACTGCAGAGAGAATCTGAAGTCAGGGAGAGAGAGGGGGGAAGGCCTGCAGGAAAGGAGCCAGTGGGGCACGGCCTCACCCTCAGACACATACAGTCTGTTGTGTGAATTTAAGTACTTCAGTCCATTCTGTCAGCTACAGAAAAACATTTATTACTGAATGAACGTGGTCTGATTATTGTCCTGCTCTGTAGTCGAGGGGTCCTTTACGGGTAGTTTTAGCTTCCTGTTCGCAAAAGATTAAATCACATTTAGGAGAAATGATTAATTAAACTTAAACTCATGTCAATTAATGTAAAATAATTGTTATCCCTGTAAAAATGTAAAGGTGTTTATGTCGTCCCTACAGGCCCGGACATTTAATAATCAGTGTTGATCTTCTATATTGTTTGTTTTGTAGCAGTCTTTTAATGCTGTAAATGTGTTTTTGAACTCTTTAATACACTTTCACCTGTTTTCCATCTAAAATGTGATCTTTGTAAAATGGAGAGTTAATTTCATATTTAAACCATTATTCAAGCTTTGAATTGTGAATAGTGTTTTAAGCAGCTATACATATAACATGTATGGTATTTAGAGCATCGAAAGAAATAAAGGAAAAATATATCAGTATTATAAAAACAGGAAATGTATGGATTTAGATCCAGCATGAGACTAACTCGTCCCTCTGCGGCGAGCTTGATACCACAATGTTCTTGTACTCACATTAGTGCTTCGGTTAGTAAAAATAAAACACACCCCAGAGTTTGATTTTCAGTGTATTTTTGGTGCATAAGGGCACGCGGTTTCCCCTCTTGTCACCAAACAGACGTGAAGTTTAGTGGGCGCTCCCCTCCACTCCGGCTTTAACGTAACATAAATTAAATGATGCACATTTTTAAAAATCTTTTTCACTCCACCACCAGGACTTCAAGTGAAAATGATTCCTAAAGACAGAAGCTGATTAAAAAATAATCTTCCTGCTAAAGTTGATGTTACCTCCTCAGGACTCGATGCTCTTGTTGGGTTACCAGCTAAAACATCCGGACTTGCTCCTGTTATGCTTTATCTGAGCACCGGGCCTGAGGCATTTTCCCACCTCTTCCCAACAGGAAAACTGTCTATGCAGAGAGGGTTAGGGGGGCGGGGGGCTTCACGGCGAGTGAGCCATGCTGTAGTGATCTCAGTGGGACTTTCTCTCCTTCCCTGGCGCGCTCGCTGCTCGACTCTGCAGGCCCCATTTACAGCGTTTGATAATAACACCTTAATGTGACTGCTGCGACGGCTGCCAGTGGGACCACCGCGCCTCTCACTCCCAGGGGAGAGAAAAGGAGAGGGAGGGGAGGGATTTAGGAGGGAGGGGAGGGAGGGAGCGAGGGACCAGAGAGACCTCAGCGTCTGACTTTAAGTCACAGGGCTGCACCGAGGCCCAGAGACAACACGTCCGTCTGCCAGGTTTCTAAAATAACACTGCCAGCAGAGTCAACACGGATCAAATCCTCAAATCCATCTGCAGACGGAGCCTCTGTGTGGGACTACGGAGAGGCCTGAATGATGGAGAAGCAGCAAGAGACAAATATCTAAAATAAAAAAAAATATAGAAAGAAGACACCTCAGGAATATGAGCCCAAACAGCAGAGAGGATGCACAAAACTGGTGAATTCACCTGTTATGGTGCCCGTGTAAAAGATGCAAACGCCAAATTAAAGAAAGATTTTTTGGCACAAACTGATGAAATAAAATCTGAAAATAAAGATTGAAAATAGCATCAAAACTAAATCAAGCCACACAAAGTAAGAGATGTTTGAGTAAGCCAAAGTGGCACATTCACCTGTGCAGTGGTTTTGTAAAGAAAAAGAAACACCAAATTCTACAGAATTAAAGAGGGCAAAAACATGAAAATGGGCATTAAATTAAAATAATTAACATGCTTAATTAACCAAATAGAAGGAGACATGATTCACAATAGCAAAATCTCCCCGGCTGTGGGCCTTTTGTTAGATGGTGTAAACACTAGATTGAACAAAGATTCAACAGACAGAACAACTAAACACATAAAAAAGATGATTGACAAAATTATAATTGCAATTATACAAATAAAATAAAGGTATTTCTTAATAAACGGCCTAACAAAGTATTTTTTTGCAAATCAGAAGCTAAAAAGCATCAATATCAATATTTTTCTGCATAAACAGGTGAGCTGAAAGATGTGTCTAAATGATTTGGTGATATTAATCAGATTAATTTTAATTAAAGTAAGTACAGTAATATTTACCTTATATTGTCTGATATCTTACAGAGTAAACACCTTAATCTGAACAATTCTGTGCTTAGTATTATTTATTGGTCAAAGCATCTCCTACAAATTTAACCAAAAACTTCATCTATGTAATTTCATATATTTTTGTCATGGCAGTATATTTTACCAGGTTTTTATTTTTCAGTTTGCACATGTTGCACTCATTTTCTTTCATTTTTTTTTTTTTTTCATGAGCTTTTATGAATGTGTGTTTGTGTGGCTGGTGTGCTCCATGTCTTTATTTTCTTCATCATTTAGAGGATTCAGCTCAGTTTTCCTTTGACTTCACACATGAACACGCAGTCACTCTGTCGTACAGACACGCGTGGTTTCAGGAATAAAGAATAAAGAAATTCGCCAAACTGAAGAAAACGTAATGTGCGTGAAATGCCTCCTTATGCGGATTTATTATCACATAGTATGAATTAAAACTATGGTGCTCCCATGTGGACTCCTGCACATGAGGAGTAATACTGTGGTGCACGTGCTAATTAAATATCGGACCCATAGGTGCTCTGCGTGCGCGCTCCGCTGTCTACCTGCCCCCCCCCCCCGCTGCTCTTATCGGGGTCAAGGCGCGGCTCTCAGACAAGAGGCTTAGAGCGGAGACAAGAGCCTTTAACAGGAAATAAAACCATCAGAGTTCAGCTCTAATCCCCGCCGCCGTTACCGGGCGGCACAGTCAGCTCCGCTCACTCAGGGCGGGATGGACGCGTTTTTACTGCTGGACAAAAATAAAGTCAGACGACCCGGAGGAAGGGATACACAGAGGAAACACGGAGGGGTTTACCCTCAGTGTCATAGTTAAAAAAAAACGAAAAAAAACAATATATCTCGATGGAGGGAAATTTAATTTATTAATGCTTCTTGTTTTTAAATTTCATGAGCAGAAATTCACGCGTGAAGGAGCAAAAACACAAAAAGTAGTGGAGTCATAAAGAGGTCAAACTGTGGCCTAGAGAAAAGACCTCACATTTTCATTAAGAATATTTCTTTTCCTTTTTTTAAAATGAAAACTGTAATAATGTGCCCTGGTGTTTTCACGAGAGCTCATGAAGCTCAGCTGTTAAATGCATATTTGAACAAAAAAAAGGGAAGGAGCGTTAGGCAAATATCAGCACCTTGGAGAGCTCCACGTCCTAAAGGGTGCTTTTATTTTATTCTTTTTAGTAAACTGAAAAGTCAGTCACATTTACACAAACAGAAAAAGAGTGTTTACTGCCACAAAAGCTTTCCGTTTATTTATATTTGAAGATATTAAAGTTATTTAAAGGTTAGTGCGTGCGCAAAGCCATATTTGGCTCAATCACGCTGGACATTAATGCGTTTTTCAGTGTAAAAATACTTAGGTAATATATCAGATAGTGTAAAATGGTGGATGAAATCTAATAATTTGGTAAAACTATTGATTTTACAATATTTTCATTAAAATCAAAATAAATGAAGGCCTTTAAAAAATCTTTAAGGTCTTATAGGAAGAGTTCATCTTTATTTTCAGGCCTTGAAGTCCGTGATTTGGGTTTTTAGAAAAGTAAGAATTACAAAATCATACCTTAATCATCTTATTCTTTATTGTTTACATTAAAAGAGAGATGGTTACGTTACATTAACTTTAATTTGTGCCAAAATAATAGAATTTAGCGGTTAAGACGACGCACGGTGAGCCTTTCTTTGAATCCACGTATTTTCTACTATAATCAGCCCGTAAGTTAAGACATATCATTATTATTATAAATAACACAACATGTATTAATAAAGGAATCTGCTTTTTAAAAACAGTGTTTAAACATGTTCTATAGTTTTTTTTTTTTTTTTTTAATCAAGTAGACGCATTTCAGACACAGTTGGAACCTAAAGTACATCCGTTATTTATATTTCCCTCTCATCTTTACCTGACAGAATAACAGCTATAACATCTCAAACTGGTCTGTCACTGGTTTCCAGTTTAACTCGCTGTGGAGTGCTCTCTGATGCTCAGCTGGACTGAACATGCAGGTTTGGTTTGTTATGGCGCCCCCGTGAGTCGATTTCACTGCATGTGCAGCAGATTTCAGGCTGTTTCAGGTACCAGCTTTCTTTCAAAGTCGAATATGAAACATTACATTATTTTGATAAAGTTTGATTGTCACACATGGGGGACACGCGGGGGAATTTTGGTGCTTTTGCCTCGTGCGTAACACCATCTCCCCTGCTGGTCATCTTAGCCTGTATAAATACTTCTCTAATATAAGCCTCTGAATCGGACGAACACAAATATGCCAAACAAAATAATTTCACCTCAGCAAACTTGCTTTATTAAATGTTTAACACCTTAGGTTTCTGGCCAAGTCAGCTTTTTTTGTCCCCTAATATGTTCAGTATTTTAGAAGAAACACCAAAGATCACTCTAATTTCTCACAGGCAAGTTGTCAGATTTATTCGGAATTATTTTCTGCAGTCGTGTGGTTTTGGTCTTTTTGTTTGTTTTCCGTAGTTATTATTTAATCATTTTACTCCATGATAATAAAAGGACAACTAAGTGACCTGAGAGGCTCAAATAAAGGTTGAAAAGAAGGTTACCACAGCGCTTTTTACGCACAGCCTACAGATAAGCTTCGTTTGGCGCAAGTTTCTGCGCAAAACAATTAAAAACACACGAGTCGTGAAGTCCTAAATCCTGATGCACAGGCTCAAGTTTAATACGTGGATCATTATGTGAAGGATCAGAGCAGCAGTAACGGGTGCGTGTTCCCAAATTACGCACAAAGACGCGTCCTCACAGCGATAAAATACAAACAATAACTGCTTTAAAACTTTGTGACAAAGCAGCAGAAGAAGAGGAAAGCGGAGAAAGTGGCTCTGGAAGTAAAAGCAGAAGAAGAGCGTCTGACTCACCAGGTAAAGTGCCGGCGTCAGGAGGAGCACGGCGCACCAGCACGTCACCTGCATCCTCATGGAGCTCAAAGTTCCACTAATTTCCCTCGGTTTGCACTCGCGGCTTCGCGGACCATAAATCCACCCGGTATCCGGCTCACAGCGCGGTCCAGACCCTCAGCAGCGCGGGAAACACGGACACAACGCACCCCATGACCGCGGACACAGCAAGCTGAGGGTTTGAGTCTGAGGAGCCGAGAGGAGCTGGAGCTGCTGCTGCTGCTGCTGCTGGAGGTGGAGTAACGAGGAGGGCGGGGGCGGCGAGCGGCGGCTAGTGGGGAGTTAATCCAGGTGGAGGGAGCAGCGGGGTCATAGCGGAGAGCAGCGCACGTCCTGATTGTCTGATAGCTGAGGCGCACAGCGGTCAGAGCGCTCCGGTGTGCGCCGAGCGGAGGGGCTTTGCGCTTTATACTGCGCTTCCACCACAGAGAGGGAGACTCTCTGCGGGGGGAGGTGCAGGGGGGGAGGGCGGTATAAACAGAGAGGAGATGATGCTGCAAGTTCAGGAAGTTTCTCTCAGAATTGTCTTCAATGGTTAAATAAGGAGCCTTTAACGACAGTGTTCGGTCACCTCAAAGCACGGCAACGATCTGCGGTCAGATGAACACCGCCAGAGTTCATGTGGACATGTCTGATGTCTGTGTGGCTGCTCCATTAACACTGATTAAGTCTAATTATTTCCTCTGTGATGGAGTTAAAATCCAACTGTCTGCACTCTTCACGTCACTTGTGATGGTAGATCCCTCAGAGCATCTGACTGTTAAAAGTGTAACCTCCAGTTTAACACTGCGAGGCGTAAATCCTGCCATAATTGATGATTTCATATTTACCGTAATGTTCAGCTGAGATAAAGATGTTGTTCAGTTAAAACACATTTATTTTTAAATATTTGAACCCAAATCATTTAAAATACTTTCTAAAACAACACAGAACAATGCCTGATCTGTCATTTTTATTAAAACATTTCTGATTTAAGGGTCTAAAAGAAGTAAACTGGTCAGTGCACAGCAGGGAGTAAATCACTCTGTCCCTCTGGGTGGGCAGCTTCGGTAACGGTCCACGGTAATGTAATTCTCAGTGACAGGAAATCTGCACAAACCTGTGGCTTCAGATTACTTACTGGTTGTTTATGTTTATTTTACTAACAGTTTAGTTTTATTATTAAGTTATTACAGTGAGTGTAATTACACTGTAATAACACAGACTTTAGACAAAGTTTAGAACAAATACACAGACATGTGCCTGCAAGTTCACCACCTGATGCACAGCACTAAAATAAGAGACCCTGGGAACGCAGACAAGACCAAAGTATAAAAATTAAAATATAAACAAGACCTGATCTTATAAAAAACATGTTTTCACACACATCTGGTGCTGCAACCTGAATGGTATAAAATATATTCTAAATAAAATGAAAGGGTTGAGGGGATCATTCAGTGCTTTTAACTCCGCACAGTATTGACGTTAACCTCCAAACAACTGAAATCAAAACGTCTTAAACAGGAATGGATGTTTCTGCCAACGTCAGCCAGTATCATCCAGGAGTTTGAGTATTTAAAGTCAGAATTTAAAGTCAAATGCAGGGTCAGAGTTCAGATAGAGATGCTGCAGTAACACAGATTTGATTCTTTGACACCTTATATCTGCTCTGTCTTTCTCTTGAGAGTAATTATCAGAGATTTGACCCCATCCAGAGTAAAATTAACTCTGCCCTCACGCTAATTTTACTGTGTAGTAACATGCAGTAACATGAGTTTTATCCCGTTACAGAAAGTTTGTTCAGTGTTTTGTCGCCAGTAAACTACCTGGTAGATGATTATCAGAGCAACATTTGGATAATAATTCAGCATAACAGGCAGATCAGCATGTCTTTGAGACACAGTTCACAGTTTCTTTTTGCAATCATCAAATTTTGAATGCAGGATTTTTTTTATCCTCCACCTTCACATCTTACATCAAAACCACATGGTCTAAAGCAGGCCTGCTCACAGAAACAGCCGGGCCCCTGAAAGGCCCCATAGATGGGCCCTTGATGGAGTTTGATAATATCAGTGACCTTTGGCCCTTCAATGTGTTGTAGGTCACAGCTACACACAGTGATATTAATAACCCAAAAGCTGATTTTATAATTCAACCAAACCATAATAATAAAACAAAAACAAAGGCTTGTACCACTATAGATGGGCCCCTCATTGGTTCTAGCACTACTTCACGCTTTTCCCCAGGTGTCTGCTCTGTGATTGACTAAAGGGGCCACACAATGGTGACGGAGCCAGTGAGCATCTTTTTCAGTATGTTAACTATTCATTTACTGTACGACTGAACCCCTGTCTGTTTTTGTAAAATAAATACATGTTTTGATGGACTGATCACCCAACAGCATAAATGAATTGTCCGAATGATTAAACACTAACGTGATTATTACAAAAATAAAGGCTCATACAGTTTTTAAAGGAGGTGGCTTGGGCTTAAACAGTCAACAAAAAAAAGGTATATTTGTTGCTCTTATGAGAAATGCAGATTTATTTATTTTTGATATCAAAATTAATGTATTTATCTCTTTCATAAAAAAGAAAGAAACATTCTTTGTTCACCCTCGGTGGCCCCTCCAAGACTCTGGGCCCCAGCAAGCTTTACCCGGCCCCCATATGGACGGCCTTGGCCAAAAGTTAAGTCATAACAGTCCCTTTTACAAAAATATTTTTTTTTTTTTTTTTTTTTTACATTTCTGTTAAGTCTAAAGTCCTTGAAACATAATTCCTCACTATAAACCAGTGTTTGCATCGCTAACACCTGGTTTCCTGTCATTTATTAAGAAAGGGACGGAGTCCCTCTGCATCCTTATGTAGAACGATCGCTCAGAATTTAGTGCGTTTCTAAAACATCAAAGAAACACCTTTGCATTTTTGTCATATTTAAAGGACCTAGTGGGGAAATGGCCTTATGACATAATTAAGTTGTGGAGCTGAGATGGGGCAGCACGGCCCTCCCATCAGAAATCAGCCAATCAGCACTGTAGGAATTTGTCATCATGTTCTCCAAATACTTCTGACCTTCAATTACACAGAGAAAAAGGCCAATTTCGTACACTCAGCGAAACATTTCCAAAGTATTCGTAAATTTTTGATTATGCAAAGGGAATAGCTGACATTTTAGCTCTTTTCACACATTTGAAACACATTTTCTGTTATATCTATCTATCTATCTATATATATATATATATATATATAGATATAAATATATATATATATATATATATATATATATATATATGTGTGTGTGTATATACTGCTCCTTCCCTACCTCTGTCTTCCCATGACTCCTCCTCCCCCACAGTGAGGAGTTGTACAGTCTGATGGAGTTGTTGGGACAGTGGGGAAAAGGGGACCCTAGAATCAGACCAGAGGGAGATTCAGTCTGGAGAGTAACATCCTCTATGTCATGTGCATGTGCATGCATCAGTGGGTGGAGACAGGTGTGTGACCTATGCTCTTCCTGGTTTCTCTTGAGGGCAGATGGCCTGTCTGATGACACATAGGGCTGTAATTTCCTGGCGCAACTCAGGGTGGCGCAGCCTGGCGCACCCCGCGCAGTGGTAATTTTCGTCCAGCGCACCGCCGTGCGCAACCAATTTGGCAATTTGGTAGACCGGCTGCGCCGAGATGGGTGTGACGGCGCACCAGGGGGAGGTGTCGACAGATTCAGCTTGGTGCAGTGACAATTTCGTGCCAAAAAAACGCGCGGAAGGTGCGCTGAAAGCCCACCAGCTCCAACCTGGTCTATTCTCGGCGCAGGCGAGGCGCACTCGGGGCAGTGGTAATTTGGCTGACAGGCGCGCTGTGCGCACACGTCACCAAAACCTCATAGGCAGGTATCCAGAGTGTCAGGCACATTTCAATGAAATAAACAATCACAGCAACCACTATTTAATGTAACCGTCTGAACCAGCATATACATTTGTATCTATATCAATTGTCCCGTCACATCTGATGTCAGATCAGAGACGTTTGTCATAACTAACGAGTTCACATCTCTCAGCCAACCACAAACAGCCACATCATCCGATACGGAGTATCCAGCTTCTGTCATCTCATGAAATTCAAAAGAAAAGAAAAAAAGAGAGAGACGCTCGCTGAATAAATGAAAGTCACTCTGTGTCTTAAGGATTTACCTGTGGTTGCCCATATTTCTCTGTTTTAATCTTTATTCGTAACGTGATCTAAAAAGATGGAGTACATTATTGCAAGGAGGATGAGGAGGAGAAATATTTTCACCAAAGGTTCTGCTATTTGGCGATGACAGACCAGGAATGCAGGTGGATCACAAGCATGATGAATGGATTAGCCTGCTGCTGTGTTTAAATGTAATTATCACTTAATTTTGTACTCCTATTATGACACAGGAACAGATTACATCTGTCCCGTGAGGTGGTCCACACGGTGACGCGCATCGTGTCCTCCGATGCGCACCCCGGTGGCCTCTGCATACTCCCAGTTGCTGCAAAAGTGACAGCGGCTCTGACCTTCTTCTCCACCCAGGTGAAATTGTCACTGCACCTCGCCCGCGGCACATTTAAAGGCGAGGAGAGGCGTTCATTTGATTGGTGAAGATTACACTCGGCTGTGTTAAACCCATTCACGCCTCCTCTCCTCCCTCTCTGCCATTTGCGCCGGTGAGAGAGACGGAGGTGTGGGTGCGCCAGACTGCGCCAGACTGCGCCATGCACGAAACTTGCAAAATGCCCTAGACACACCCCATTGGCGTGGCGCAGGCGCGGCGCAGGGCAGGTGCGCCCCGCCTGCGCCTGGTCTACGAAATTAGAGCCCTTAGTCTGTGGATGAAGAGGAAAATGAAATAGATGATGGTGATATATCAGAGGAAGATGCTCCACTCTTAGCCCAGAGGAGAGCACCCCACAGTGCCAACATCCCTGTTGATCGTTGGTGAACTGCTGCTGTGGACCTACATGGCTCTGTTACAATTACAGATATTTGGCTTTAGCCTCATTGCATTAACATTAAAGTTCCAGATAGTTACTTCAGGGGGAACAGTATGTTAAATTACTCTTTTACCTTGACTGCCAACATCAGTCCTCTCCACTTCATAATCATTAGAGCTGTTCATGCTGAAGATCTCTCCATCCATGGATGTTACTGATTATACCTGCATTATAAATACCTTCATCAGCATATAGACACGAGGACACCCCGACATGCCTCAGCTCAAGGTGCTGTCCACCAACAATTTCAAATTTACTGTTGAAATAAAACTTCTTTGAATGCATTTATTGCTTGTTTGCTCCTCATTTCACTTATGATACCATATAGAAAACCCCGGGGTATAAGCATCCTCCTTGCCCTGAGGCAACAAATCAAAACTGGTGGGGGGTCTGGGGGGCCAAGCCCAGATAAACTAGGATAAAATAGTTTATTTATTTTTTTGTCCCTAAAATAAAAATTAATGCCATAAAGGGTTAAAGATGTAGTCATTAAAGTCAGATGACCCAGAGAATACCATTTACAAAAATTTACTGTTTAGACCTTTTACTGTAGGTCACTGTAGATATTTTATTGAAGGTCACAAAAATCTGAAGTAGTGTTTTTTCTTCACGTGTCCAGACTTTTCCAAACAAATCCATCATTATAAACTATCAATCAATCAATGAATCAATCAATCAAACTTTATCCAGCACTTTTCGTACAAAGTCTTGTAGCACAAAGTGCTTCACATAAAAAGAAAAGAAATGAAATAAAATTAAATACATGAATAAAAAGCAGAAAATTGAATATAATAAAAATACAAAACCCCACCACCCTCACATACAGTACACACACTTACTTACACACACACAAAAACATTAAGGGCCTGATCTACTAAGGCCCAAAATAACGAGTGCTAAATTGCGTGTGCAAACTAAAAAATTGCACGTGCTATTAGTGGGCCTGTTGCAGGTGATCTACTATCACTCATTGATCTACTATCAAAGTGGTGCGGACCGCCCCCTTTAAAGGAGGATTTTGCGTGTGCTACCGGCTGTCACCATGCAGAGTTTGGGAGAGCAGAGTGGCCGTAAATGAAAAATGAAGTTTGAAGCCATGAAGTTGGAGGCAAATAAACACATTTGCAGTAACCTTTTTGTGTTGTCTGTTATTTTGATGGACAAGATCGGCACTTTTCCCTCATGCCATATTTTTATCCATTATGTTTAATTTTCCTTTTCTGATAACAATCAAACATAATCTAAATGACAGCATTCACATAGTGACACAGCTTCATCATCAATAACCTCTCATGTGAAAAGCAGTCTTACAGTTACACACACACAGACTGAGCGGGTACTCTTGTCTTTTACACACTGACTGCGTCACACTCTCCGCGCACTGACAGCTCCTAAACTCACTGTCAGTGCGTGGAGAGTGTGATGCAGTCAGCTCTGAGTGACAAATGGAGTGACTCTGGCTATGAAGGGAGTTTTTTACACAGGTTAAATGACCTTCTCTGGAGAGCGCAAAACAGAGAGGGTTTACTTTACGCGTGCGTCTGCATGAGTATGATGGCACACTGGATCTTCCCTCCGATTCCAGTCCATCATAATGACAGACAGCCTCCAAATCTTTCCATCAGTCATCAAAAAATTCAGTCAATGACAGAAAATATTCTGTTAATGTGACCTCTGTTCCAAGCCACAATGACCGCAGCCCTCTGTGCGTAACGCTGTGCCTGTTTTGCACCTGCTTTTCAAATGCACTAAATTCAGATGCAAAAAGACCACGCACGATCAGTTTCAAGTTTGATAAATCACATTGCAGGTATTAAATGATCACATTTACATCTCCTCCTCCCAGTATTTTGTGCGTTCTGATCATCTGCATGTATTCTGCATATTCATAAAAGCAAACACACATGCCATTTTGCCCATTTGACAGACACAATCCTCGCTGCACCCTGTTAGTAGATCAGGCCCTAAGAGGAGATTCTAACAGAAAAAAGAATTAGAGGACTGAGGAAACACATGAGCTAAGACTGAAATAGCAATAAAAAAAATCATGAAATGTAATTTGAAAAAAAGAAAATACTATAAAATAAATTAATAGGTAAATAAAAAGTAAAATAATAATATGGTAAAATGCGTAATAAAATGTACTAAAGTAGGCTAATGAAAAGAAAATCGATGTCGATGAACAGAGAATAAAATTCCAAACAATTGGTTTGAACTGAAATGGAGGAACAAAACAGATTTAAAGGGTAAAAAACAAATAAATGAATAAATAAGATGAAATAACAATAGTAAATATAATCAGTTAAAAGCCAGACTAAAAAGGTACCATAATTTCTCAAATATAAAACGCACTCAATTATAACACGCACCCCATTTTTCATGCTTTTTTCCAGGAAAAACGCTGTGCTCAAACATATCACACACCCAAATTTTGCCCAAACCTTACTCTCTCAGACAAACTCCCAAAAGCTTTTGATATTGGTCCGTCCTTCATTATTTCTGCTTTCTTTTTCCTCCAACCACGAATGTCAGCTTCACTCACACCAAATTTTCTACCAGCTTCTCTGTTGCACACTGCCTCAGCCTCTTCAATCACCCTTCTTTTGAATGCTGCTGGGTAACTGACTCTTTTTGCTGACGTTTTCGATGGTTTTTTACTGTTTTACAACTATTCTCTCCAAGACGACACCTGCTGACGATCTTACGGTACTTGAAGCAATGACTTCACGTCATACCATATTTCACACATCCCAGCATGCTCAGTCGTAGTGTGCCAACCAATCAGAAAGCAGCTATCAACATCCCTCGCTCACAAGATGGCAGTGTCCAGCGTGTTTACATGTGAGCGGTACCGTAACACAGAGAATTGCACGATCATTACACAAAGGTAAACTTATTAAGACCCAAAATATTGGATTAGAACAGTTTAACAGTCAGTTTTATAAGAATTACAAAAGTTTGGCAGTAATGTTTCCCAGAGAAAGAGAATATTTCGGCTTTTTGTATCAGATGTGTTGTAGCCATGATGTTGGCGGGACAAAATATTGTACACATTTTGCTTGTGCTCGTGTAAAATACGCATTCAAAAATTAGACCTTATTTAAGAGCAAAAAAATGTGCGTTATATATGAGAAATACGGTAGGTCTTGAGTTTGCCTTTAAAAAACATGCACAGTCTTCGCTGCCCTCAGGCCTTCAGGTAGGCTGTTCCATAATATTGAAATGATGATTCACCGTATCTTTCAGTTCTAACTTTGGGAACCATTATGAGACCACTACCTGAAGACCTGAGGGCTCTACTTGGTTCATAGGGTAAAAGCAAATTGGATAAATAAGACAGAGAAAGATCATTAAGGGATTTAAAAACTGAGAAAGAACCGTAAAATCATTACTTAAAGATGCAGGAAGCCAATGCAGAGAGATCAGAGTGATGTGGGCTCTCCTTCTGGTCTTCGTCAGCATCCTTGCAGCTGAGTTTTGCAGCAGCTGAAGCTGTGAAATGTTCTTTTTATGAAGAGCAGAAAGAAGAGCGTTACAACTAAACAATATTTGACAACATTAATTCAAGGAAAATCATTTCAGATTAAAGGGAAGCATTTGGGGAAAATATCAAGTTGAAACTTAAAAATGATTAAAATACATCATAAGTAATGATCCTGACTTTGTCTGAAGTGCAGAGATGAACTGTTCGCGTTTGGAAAGTGAAAGTGGTGCCATTACACCCACTTTTCCAAACATTAACAAACTTTTCCTGCATTGAGATAATGTGCAGCTAATTTAAAAATCCATCCAGTATCTACACCTCTTATCCTGTTCAGGGTTGTTCATTTAAAAGCATATCTTAATTCATGTTAGCTAATTTAGAAGTACAACTCATTCTTGATTCATGTTTAATGACTGTGGGGGCCACTCGGAGCTTGAGGCCTCAGACCACTGCTTACTTTTGCCGTATGTGTGTGGGGCCGATGGGACAGGGAGGGGGAGTCAAAAAAACAGACCAAACCAGAGGACAGTGGTCCAAGATGGCATGAGGATGAAGGAAGGGGAGTCTCCCTCTCTTCTGTCTTAAGGAGCTGTCGGTGAGTGCGGTGTTGGTTCACCTTGGCTGCTGGTTTGTGTTCCTGATGTTGATGAATGAGCTGACACTCACACTCTGCTGCCAATAACTCCTGAAGCCCCCCAACATCAGCCCCCTCATCCTGTACCCAAACAAGCACAAGCTGCTGCTCACCATGTCAGTCCAACACGGTATTAACGCTCACTGCAAATAAAACAGATTTTTATTTCTCTTAAAAACTTCAAACACCAAAGCAAAGATCTACACGATACCTGACAACGTGTCTACAAACTCTTACAGGAGATAAAACATGAACAACCTGCTCTCCAGTTTCTTTGCACATATATCTGAGTATGACAATTATTTGTTTGTCAGCCAGTAGACGCTGAAGTACTGTGTAATTACAGTAAAATGTTCACAGCACTAACCTGTCCGATGGACCCAAAAGAAGTCAGATAGGCCACATATGGCACTGGCGCAAAGTGTTTTGGCGTGAAGTGCAGGTATCGTTTATTTGCTGTGCACTCACACCGTTTCAATAGCGAGTGATCGTGAGCTCCCGTTTATACTTAGAGGTGTGTTTGTCTGAAAATGAGGAGTGGTCTGGTGCAAATCTGGCATGGTCTTCACTTGAGAACAAAGAACATGACTATGCCATAAACCTCCTCATACCTGGTCTGAGGTCTAAAGTCTGTGGTCAGAGTGTTTCTGTTATCTTGGGGATGCATTAGAAAGATCAGCACACATCTTTATGATCAAAACACTTTCACCACAGCAGCACAGTTCTACTGTCAGATATCACAGCATTTCTTAAAAAGCTGAGAGACAGTGTGGCTTTGTCGCAGCACTCCTCACCATGCCAGGCTCGTGCGCTCAAGTGCATGTCACACTCCAAGAAATAAAAAAAAGAAACAACATGAAGCTACACTTTTAACATTTACGAACTGATCTCACTGATTATTATCCATCCATCCATTATCTATACCAATTATCTGAACTGATCGCCAGCCAATCGCAGGGCCACATAGAGAGACAGACAACCATTCACCCTCATACCTAAGGGCAATTTGGAGTCACCAATCACCATAATGAGCATGTTTTTGAAGGAAGCCAGAGTGCCCTAAGAGAACCCACACATGCACAGAGAGAACAAGCAAACTTCACACATGAAGGCTCTGATCAACCCGGGGTCTGAACCACCAACCTTCTTGTTGTGAGGCACGTGCACTACCTGCTGCGCCACTGTGCAGCATATTTATGCTCACAGATAATAAAACGGGCTGTCCAGTGCATTTTACAAGCACAATAGAGAACAGAACCAACTGAGAAAAGCCAGTGAACAGGTCTGTCATAAACATGAAGAGGTCTGATCCTGCTGGTCCTCACCAGAGATTTTATTAATTAATGAGGTTTAATTTTAAGGCTCCTATAGATGTGTCTAGGTCATCTTTTGGATTGTTTCTTAGCTCTGAGATGATTCCATAAGAAAAGCACTTACCCGAGCATTACCATGTTATAGAAATTGTTCTCTATGTGCTCTTTGAGTGCAGTGGCACAATAAAAAGGCGAGGAGTCAAATAATCCAGATGAAACTCAGACAAAACAACTAAACCTGCCCGGCACACACTGATTTAAAGGGAATGAGAGCAGACCCTCTGATTGGTTTAATTTATGTTGCACCCAAAACACAGCCATGTATGATCAGGACACATAATCCGTCCTCTTTGTGCCTGACAACGTCTTCACGGCATCAAAATAGGGCCCATAGTCAGTTCTACTGATCCACGTGGAGATGGTTTCTGTTAAAATGTTATCTAATGACAGAATGTTTTTAAAAATAACAAAATCAATCCACCCACAGAGGATTGTTTCTGTGATCTTTCTCTGCCTTTATATGGGGGCAGGCCTCATGAATACAGAGGGAGGTTCACTCAAAGACACATCCGAAAAATGTTTGGGTGTGATCAGTGAAAGAAAAACAAGGTTAAAGAAGCTCTATTCTGCTGGAGAAAATGAAGAGCTGTGGATAACAAACCAAAGGAAGTTGTGCTTCACTCTTTTTGTTTGTGATATAATAACTCCACTATATTTGGATATATTTAATATTTCATTTTTGCTAGGTTAGTTTTAGTTAATTATTAAATAGTGCTATAACTTTATTTTTAAGATTAGACATTAGTTACTCATGGAAATGAAGCCATATCATGTAAGAGTAAAAATGAGCTTCAGACTTGTTAGAAGGGTTTTTGTTGGAGAGGTTTATGTGTTGGAGAGTCAGCCTGTGTGAGTGTGTTTGTCTTTAAAGCAGCACAAGGTGACTGCAGCAGGCTCGGTGTGTTTCTGGGCAGCAGATAGACAGATAGGATCCTTTTTGTGGAGCAGCAGTGGGGGGGCGGGGAGGTGAGCGCAGAAGAAAAGACAGGAGGGGCCACGCTTTAATAAATCCCAGCAGTCTCATTGCTACAACATTGCAGTGGTCAAGCATTGTGGCCATAACTCAGCCAGCGGGGCTGATGGGATCCTGCTCTGAATGGCCCCGATAGCCTTCACAGACCCGGCATGGCGGCGGAGCCGGAGCGGCAGAGATATATCACCGGAGAATGGCTGACGTCCATTGTGGCTGTAACGAAGCACCAGCTGGTCTCCAGGAAGCTAAAGAGCCTGAACTTCAGCTACCTCCTCTTATTAATCAAGGATTTATAATCCACATTTAACCCAAAGTTTAGTCTTAATACCAGAAGCTCCAGAAGACCTTCTCAGGACAGGACGTAGACAAGAGCAATTTACCGGAGAACATAAATAACAGGACGAAACTGGGCTGAACAATTTTGACTTTTAGGTACCTAACTTGGTTTTTCAATCAAAAAACCATACTGCCTCTTCTTTAGGCCTTTAGTCATTTTCAAATTTAAAACCCAATATCATCTCTACTTTAATTATTATCTGGCTCTCAGATGGTCTTACAGAAACACACACAGTAGGAGGAGGAAAAGTGCAGATAGAGAGCCTTTATGACACATTTTCTCAACGTTGGTGTCTCTATTTGTAAATTGTTATTTGAAATTGCTGAAGTATCCATATTTGGAGAAAGTTAAAGCTATAAACTCACCCATGCATCGTTATAGTTGATACTATAGGGCACTCTGGGTAGTGATTTAATCAGGCTAGCTCGGTCCTCTGTCATCACTCTGACTCACCATTTGTGCAACACACTGACAGTTACACACACTGAGTGGCAGAGACCGTCCATTATCTATCCTGCTTATCCCTGTTGAGGTCACAGGAGGCTGGAGCCTATCCCAGCTGACATGCACGAGGCAGGGTACACCCCCAAAGAACTCACCTGTAGAAGGTTGGAAATGCTGCATGTTTATTCTTTATTAAAACAGACACCCCATATTGTTTGGAAAATATGTACACCAATCTAACCCTATTTATAATGTTTTGGAGGTCAACACCTAAGCACGACAGCAGATGGCGCTGTGATGTTACTGTGGATGCCCCAGGGAGAGTCTTGCTGACCTGATCTGCTCATGCGCAGTTCAGTATTTCACGGGCAACAACTGGAGCAGGACACTAACTTTTGTCCTCTCTCTTATTAATCCACAGGTTTGTTCAAACTTATGATTGACCGTGATTAGCACTGAATTTATGTACATTAGAAAGTGTTTTGTGGAGTTTTGACATGATGAAAAGATGTATTTTGCCACAGAAAAGTTAGAATCAATGTGTGTCTGGGCGTGCACCACCATTTTGAATAATTATTTCACGGAGTTTCAGTTACTGACAGTTTTATAAATGTCAAGTTGCAGACATTAACCTCTGGTTACAGAAGTATTTGTTTTCTAAAAGTTGTTAAAATGTATTAACTTGTCAGATGTGAATATATGAGACATAGAAATGTCTTAAAAAATATAAGTTTGACTTCTGGTTGTTTGTGAGTGCGACATGGTCACAGCATAGTGTCAGACATTTAGGAGAGTTTAATGTCAATGCAGTTTAAATCTTACATGGATGTTGAATCAGCAAAGAATACTTTTGAAATATTTTATAAAGTAGAGGAGAATTAGATATCTCAGGAAAGTAAATGGGTTTAGGATAAAAGGATCTTTGTACTGTTTGATGTTTTACTTAAGTGGATTCTTGTTTCTGTGTAATGTACTTAACATTATTTTTGATTTATTTTCTCTTTATGTTTTGTTTCAACAGATTATTTTGTTCTTGTCGATTATTTTATTTCATATTTATTTCATTTTAATGATATATAATTTGGTGTGAATGCAAACTGGTTTTATTGTTTTCATTATTGTTCTCTGGATAAGCGAGTTGGTGGTTCTCTCTGACCATCCTCGGCACCTCCTGATTTATGAGGCTATACTTTATCTGCTCCCCTCGTACTTGAGTGATTGTATACCTGCAAAAAGGTCTGGAGTCTCAAGTCTTTGTTCTGTGACTAAGTCACAAACTTAGTTTTGCTGACATGGGCAAGAGAAGATGAAGATCTGCTGCTCCTGCAGACTGGAATCTGCTGCAGGAAAGCTGTCTGTTGGGGGGCTGGTCTCTTTAGATCTTTATAAAATTGATTAGACTAAGGGTAACCATATTCTGAAAACCAAAAATGAGAACCTTCAGCAGCATGTGTTGTGTCATGGCGCTCAACATCTTGACAGGTAGGTGCATTGGAATAATGCCAGTGGTCCAGTGCAGCGCTTTATTATAAATATTAATGCTTTTACTTCTATGAATATAAATGGCTGCCTGGTCTTTTGCCTTATTTGTCAATAAATGTGTCAGAAAATGCCCTTTGAGAAAAATATTTGAATGGTTCTTTATATCGTGCCCTTTTTTTTAATGTTATTTCTGGTTTTGGAAATAGGGACATGATTGATGTGGCTACAAGCATGGATATGCTAATGGTCAGATGGCCTTAAGTGTGTGTGAGTAGGCTGAACTAAAGTTTGGTTGAAATGTCACCTAAGTGATAAAAAGGAAAAGAAAGGGGAGAAACTAATAAAAAACAAACAAGTGAAGACGGTGCATAAAATATGTGGAAAAATAAAGAAAAGTTTTGTTGTCTTTGTAGGTGATGATATTCCCTGTGTTATTTAATAAATGAGGTAGGCGAGGTGAAAATGTGACAATCTCTGACTTACAAGGTTCTGTGGCGTATGAGAAAAGAATAAAAATTGTAAAATAAGTTCTGATTGGACCGGACTTGTGGATTATCCTCCCGAATGACCACATCTTGGCGCAGTCCCAGACCCAGAGACAAAAGATCTCTCCACAAAGGATTATCTCCTCCAGGATTCTGGTGAGGGTCACCCATTTTTGAAATTTCTTTTTTTTTTTCTGGTATACCAGTGCTTTAGGCGATCAATCGCTCTCTTATTTTTTGGCAGTATTTTTCTCTTTTCAGTCGGATTACTTGTTTTTTTTCTTTTTTGCAAACAGACGGAAGGAAGAATGCAGCCGAAACAAGGACTTTCTGGGAATCAGACTATTTAAAAGACTATTTAGAGTGGACTATCTGATCAAACAAATTACATTTCATTAGGTTAAGACTCTAAGTTACTTTTGAAATTATAAATGTTTGGTTTCAACCTGTAATCTTTACGTAATATTTTTTTTAATTTGGGGAAACAGAGAGAGTTGTATTGTCGGGAAAGGGGCCACAAAAGTAAAGAAAGTTGTGAAACTTTAAAAGAAACTGTGATTTTGTCTATGTCCTACGTTGAATGGTGATCTTGGGAATTCACCAGGTTTTTTTTTTTTTTTTTTGTTAATTTCTGAGGAAAACCCCTTGATTAAGTGAAGCCTACTTGAGAAAAGTTTGAGTGTTATAAGTATAGTCATTTTGACTATTGATCAAAGTTCCAAAGGTTCATTTGTCGATCTGATGACTGACGTCACATGGCTTTGTCCAATAAGGGTTAGGGTCATGACTGGCCTACAAAAAGACGTCATCCCTGCACCGCCCTGTAGAGGATGGTTTTTCAGCTCTCTGAGAGCTGCTGTAACCTTGCAGAGATCACACGGATCCATCTTGCCAAGCTCCAATCCTCTACAACTTCACTCGGCTAAAAGCTGAATGACCCAATCAGGGGAAAGAGGGCGGAGCTGCAGACGTGACGACAGCAGGAAGTGACTGCATGCTTGAAAACAATGGCAGCTTCTGAAGCGGTCTCTGTGGATGCAGCAATATCTGCAGTTTAATCAGAAACTGACTCAATTTCTTCTTTAAAAGAGGAGCGAAGACCATCACTTAAAGCTTTTCTTATGGGAAACGATGTTTTTGCTCTGACCGGTTTCAGTAAGAGTTTGATTTACCAACTGGCTCCTCTGGTGGTGGAAAAGATGTGAAGGACTCCAAACCCCACTGTGATAATTGTGTCTGGTTGCACTCATGGATCAAATCAGAGAAGCTGGGAAGCTGGGATCACTACTGGGAAACTGGGAGAGGATGTGAAAATGACTACCATAGACTAACTGATGCTGGTTAGTCTATGATACTCGTGGTTACTCAGTGATACCTGGTGAAATCTGCTCTCCTCAGAAGCTTACCGGGAGAACTTGGTGGGGATTGTCTTTGACGAGGTTCATGTCACATGTAAGTGGTAAATGATACATCTGTGTGGTATAATTTAATGTAAGATGATAGTCTAAGGACTGAAACATAGTTTAAGCTAACAACAGAGTCTAGCTGCTAAGTCATACTGTGGCTTGATATGATCGGTCTGTGATGAGTGTGTCATTTGTTTTATGATGGATACACGGAACTGTCCGTCTGGCGTGTCAGGTTAGACCTGCTGTGCTAAACAGGTGAACTAAACTCTGCCTGGCAGGCCCGGTATGCAGCCGTTGCTTCTGTCTTAGTTCTTAAATTCATTGTAATCACTAACATCGTGTAGAATTTTTCCAAAGTTAGTTCCGTCATGCTTTTCTATTCGATAATTGTCAAAAAACTTGCAGATTTGGTAAGATATTCACCATGTGAGAGGGAGTTGGACATGGGCATGTTTGCTCTACAGTGATTATCAACAATTTTAAGAAGCAGAATCTTTGTCTCTCTTCTCTCTCATCTTAATTCATGCATTTTGGTGCTTGGCTGAGTGTGTAGGAGGCCTTCTGCCCTGATGGATATCTTATTTATCCAACCAGAGGAAACAGCTGTCCAGTCATTGGATTAATCAAACATGTGGGTGTGATTCGGAAGTCTGGAGCCAGCATCATTTATAACCAGATTTAGGTTTGCTGAATAATTCAGTTTTGTTAAACAGGAAGTGTGTTATTAACTGATACGAAGATGGAAATTACCTATGGCTGGATTTTGTCCACAAGTTTAACCCACTGGATTGAAGCATGCCAGCAGCTCTGAGGCCCATTCGTGATCATCTGCAGTCATTCGTGGTTGAGTATGTCTGTCCTTCTCAGGCCGATCCTGGAATCTGAGGCCCATACTGTGGTTAAGACAAAACATCAGGAGTTAAAATAATAATTAAAAAAAATAACAATAATTCATTCATGCACTTTTTGTCAGGGTTAAGCAAATATCAAAGCCCTGAGATGCTTTTCTATTTGAAGTGATGGAGGATGGACATTAATGCATTACATCTATAACTGCATTGAATGTGTATTTTGAATCCTTCAATACTGGATCTCACTGAGCTTGCCATCTTCGTGCTCTGACAGTAATGCAAATCAAGCAGAACCTTGGGGATTTTGTCGTGCTTTGTAATTGTTGCAGTAAAAATTTCTGGTTTTCTGTAAAAAAAACTAAAAGATGTTGCAAAAGTTGTGACATTTTAAGACTTAATTTTGTTAATGAAAATACGCCAGGAAATCAGTTTTGCAACTGTTTTGGGTGCTTTATGCCTACCTTATTAGTTTTTCCTTTGTTCTTCTGCGGATAATTTCTTATCTTCATTTTATTTCATCGGCAGTTCTTCTGGTTTTGCTCACAGTGTTCACATTTTCACAGATGGCCTCCCAAAGCACGTTTCATGTGGCAACGCAGAGATGTCTCTGCTGGAGTTCACCAGTGTGTTTATTTGCCTCTAACTCCATGGCTTCAAACTTCATTTTTCGTTTACAGCCACTCTGCTCTACCAAACTCTCCATGGTGACAGCCAATAGCACACACAAAATCCTCCTTTAAAGATGGCAGTCCACACAGACATCACATGTTGATAGGTCACGTTTGTCGGATGCAGTGCAAATTTGCCCCTTAAAGTTATACTTTGGACACTAAAATACTCCGGATACGTCAAAAATGACCTTGTGTAAAAAAAAAAAATATAATAATCGAAGACACAATACGCTTTAAAACAAGCAATAATGGCAACACACAGGAAAAGCCCAGCTGTCGAGTGGACAGGGGACCACACATATGCTATGGGTTTTAGCACAGCTAACAAGCGAAAGAACGGCGCTCCAATCATGCCAACTAAGACACCAATTGTCAAAAAAAGTAAAGCTACAGAAATGGAGGATGTTTCCAAGGTGGCCATCCTGAATGCAATAAAAAACATCAAAGATCAACTGGAACAGCTTAGAGCACAAGCTAAAGAAACAGCAACATGATAGTAAACCAAAGCTGTGCAGTTTAATGCAGAAGAAGTCAAAGAATGTTGGAAAAAAAATCAACAAACTAGAAAAACACAATGAATATCTGAACAAAGAAAACAAAGGCCTAAAAGAGAGAATGAGAGAGCAGGAACGGTACAAAATGTGATGGTGTCTGAAGCTAAAAGGTTTACTGGAAAAAAACAAGGAAAACATACGAGCGAACATCATCCAGCTTTGTGCCAAGATTATTCCAGACATGCAAGCAAGACAGCTGGAGGAAGCCATTGACACCGTACACAGAGTTGGCCGCAAAGAAGATAACCAGATAACAGGTCGCCATCTTATTTGCCAAAAGACTGGTTAAAGAGGACATCTGGTGCAGGAGCAAGGATTCACAGGTCTGCAGGGAAAGAGGCATCCACTTGCTACCGCGGGAGGACAGGGAGGCGAGGAAGATCCTGTGGTCGTAAAGTTCATCAAGCTTGCAAGGCTGGAAAGAGAGCATAGTTTCGTGGGTCACACGGCCACTTAGAAGGGGAAAAAAATGACTAAAATGCACAAGGTTTAGCTTCAACAGTTTAAGGAGTGTTAAATGTAGACATTTTGGTTATTGATACCTAGCATTTACATACACCTTTTATTTCATCTCTGATATTCTGTTATTTAATGTTCAAATGCAGTTTTTCATTTGTTTCGTTAAATGCAAGAGGTCTTACAGATTTGACAAAAAGAAAGGCACTTTTTATTTTGTAAAGGGAAAAAGCCAAACTGTCTTATGATACAAGAAACTCACTCATCAGCGCTGGATACAAACTTTTGGACTAATCAATGGGGTGATCGAATACTATTCAGTCATGGATCAAATAGATCTGCTGCAATGTGTTTCAACAAATTTCCTGGAGATATTATACAGGTCAGACACTGAAAGCCACTGGTTGATAGCAGTATTACAAGTTGCAAGTCATTTCCTAATATTAGTTAATGTCTATGGTCAGAGAACTACTACCCAAAACAAGCATGTGCTGGACAATATTACAAAAATAGTATCAGAGTTCAAAACGCTTCACCCTACTGATTGTGTTCTAATGGGAGAAGACTAGAACATGGCTCCTGATGAATGGGAGGATAGATGGCTGTCTGAATTTGATTCTCATCACTGTATTCAACAATTGAAGAATTCAATAGGGATAACAGTTTGATGGAGGTGTGGAGACACTTACACCCAAAGAAAAAACAATAATCCTGGTACAAAACTAATGGCACGTCTAGATCTAGAATCGATTTCTGGCTCTCTACTGTTTCAGTCTTGGATAGTGTCTAGCAAGTACAATATCCAAGACTCTAACTGGCCATTTCAAGATAAACTGCTAATAAAAAAAGAAGAAATAAAAGTTACTGTCAGTTTAATTCCAACGTAATAAAAAATAAAAAAGCAATAAAAAGAATCAAAGAATATTGCTCAAAGATAAAAGAAATCTTAACAGAGATTGAAAACACTGAGACCATAGATTCTTTTTACAAGAAATGGGAGTTTGGAAAATTTAAGATAAGAGAAATGTCGATTAAATTCAGCAAAGTGATGCTAAAAGAAAAACAAAAGGAAGAAACTAACCTATTTCAGGAAATAAGTCAGTATTGTAGTAAAGTGGAGTTGAACAATGAAGAAAAAGAAAAAAATAATGGAATTACTCAACAAGTTGGATGATTTGTACCTCAAAAAGCCCATGGTGCATTTGTAAGATCAAAAGCTAAGTGGATAGAGGATGGAGAAAAACAATACCTCATACTTCAGTATTTTGGAAATGAGAAAACAAGAAAGTAGGGCAGTCACAAGTTTATTAATAAATGACGTAGAATCCATCGAGAGGGAAGTTTATATGTTCTACAGTAGGCTTTATTCATCCGGATATTCTGTTACTGAATCTAAAAACTTTTTGGAAAAATTAAAAAACCCATTCCCAAAGTAGATACTGTTTACAGAGAAATCTGTGAGGCGGATTTAACAATCGAAGAATTGGATACCATCATCCCAAAACTGGCACTGAACAGATCTCCTGGCTCTGATGGGCTTGCAGCTAATTTTTATAAATTCTTTCAGAAAGATATAAGAAAGGTTTTATTGAAAGTAATGCAAGAATGTATAGAGAAAAAAAGAATTGATGTCAAGCATGAAGCAAGGGGTTATAACTCAAATTCCTAAGGGGGGTAAAGACAAACGAATACTCAACAATTTTTAAGACCAATAACTTGACTGAATACTGACTATAAAATATTATGCATTGCAGCGAGAATGAAAGTAGGCTTATCTCAAATAATAATGAAACGTAATCTGGTTTCCTTGATGGAAGAGCTATACACAACAACATAAGACTAGTCTTAGATTTAATATATTATAGTCATTTATTGGTAGACACTGGATTTATCATATTCCTGTATTTCTATAAAGTTTTTGATTCAGTTGAGCATCCTATTATATTAGAAACTTTAAAGAATTTTGGATTTGGTCAAAAAGTATTGATTTAATTCAAATGTTATACAAGGATATCAACAGTTGTGTAGCTTTGGAACATGGTACCTGTCAAAGATTCACCGTCAGAGGGGGCATTAGACAGGAGTGTAACAGTTCTCCACTTCTGTTTATATTGGTTACAGAGTTACTATCCATCTGGATAAAAAACAGTGAAATGTAAGGCATCAACATTATGGGACAACAAATTGTATTAAGTCACTTTGCCAATGATACCACATTATTTTTAAAAACTGAAAATGAAATTTATACAGCGCTTGACTTAATCACTCAGTGGTGTGAAACTGAACGTTGATAAATGTGAAATTTTTGCTCTAAATAACCAGCCAGCAAACTCAGATCTGTAAGCTAAAAGTTAAAACAGAAGTTAAATATTTAGGAATAACTGTTAGCCCGAAACAGAGAAAAAAGAGAAATGGAAAATGTGCAGAAAAATAATAATAATAGTAATAAGTCTTGCTCTATTCTTAAATCGTGGCTACAGAGACACAAAAATAAATTTAGAAGGGTTTTACTTTCGAAGATGGAGAGTCCATCAAGAGCTATTCTCACTAGAAATCTCAGACAAAATGATCGGACAAAATAAATAATAAGAAAAGCCAATGTTGTTAAAAGTATTGAAGAAGGAGATTTGAATGTCATAGATTTTTCAGTCATGAATGGAGCCCTTCAGTAAAAATAGTTGAAGTGTTTTGTCTTACAAAGAAACTGGTTTTGGTTTAGCATCCCCAGAGCTATCCTAAAAAATTGGGAGGAATAGAATTCTTGCTAAGATGTGACTATGACTTACACAAATTACCAGTGAAACTTTCAGATTTTCACCAGCAAATACTTCTTTACTGGAACTAGTTACACAAACATCACTTTACTCCACATAATAATCCACTGTGGAATAACAGATATACAGTATTTTGATTGATCAAAAAAACGTTGTTTGTTGGAAACTTGAATGGAAAAAGGAATATGGGCCGTTACACATGAATGAAAGGTATATTTCTAAGCCATAGAGAATTTTGTATCAAATACAACATGCAATGTTCTATAAAATAATATGAAAAAGTGATAGAAGCCATCTCAGTTCTTATTAAAACAATGATTTCACAAATTTTAATACATTCATGTAATACATTTGAATTGAGACCACTATCTATTGAAGCTGTTAACCTGTGTAGCAAGCAGTTTACAAATAAGTTCACCATAGCTACTTTATCAAAACATTATAATCATATTCAGCTGAAGAGAAAATGTGTTCTACAAGAATTCACAGATGAAAAGCAAAGAAAATCAGGAAAACCTTTTTGTCATTTCCAATTCTACCTAAAGTTAAAGAAGGTCATGTTCAAATTCTAAGTGACATTTACCCATGCAACCACTTCCTTCATGTGAAATTTAATTTGGAAAACAACTCGTGTGGATTTTGTGAAAGGGATATTGAAACTGGAGAACACATTTTCTTTCAGTGTAAAATTGTCCTTGATTTTTGGCTTGCATTTCAAGAGTGGCTCAGCTCTGGGGATATTATGTTGCAACCTTTAACAGTGATGTCAGACAAAACAGGAGTATAGAAAAATGTAGAGTTTCTGGTAAATAACTTGATGTTGTTGGGTAAACATTTCATTCACAGATGCAAATATGTAAAGATCAAACCTCATATATTGAAAGATGGAAAAATGAAGTGAAAGAGTTTGCAAAGTCACTCCAATGCATTCAGGAGAAGAATGTTCAAAGACTCTATTACTGGACTTATTACTGGAATAAGACTCTCACAATGTGTTCTGTTTCTGTTTTTTTATTTGACTATGTATCAGCGTCAGAGATTGACTTTGTCAATGGATTTTTGTCTTGTTGTTTGTATTGGAAATATGTCAATAAAAAAGGTATTGCTTAAAAAATGCTACTGAAGCTGTTTGTATCGATGCTAATGTCTGTACAAGCAGTCACTTCCTGCTGTCATCTTACTCGTTGCTCCACCTCTTCCTGCTCTAAAGAACTCTGATTGGACCGTCGTGCCACTTTTTGCCGCTCACACTCGTTGTAGATTAGAGCTTCGCAACATTTATCTGCCTGATTGCAGCAGTTGAATTAGACAGGTCCAGCTGCTGTGCAAGGTCATCCTGCAGCCATTCTCAAAAAGACACTGTAGGAACTTCAGGTTTTGGCACCTCCACACAGGCTTCATTTTTCAACATCACAGGTTAGAATAGAACAGCTTTTATTGTCTTTGCTCTTTACTACAACAACATTTTGGAGGCTGTGCTTACAAAACAGTGCACAGTAAAAACAAAGTATATAAATACAAAATACAAGTATAGGTAGAATACAGTAAAGAAAAAAAAAATATTAAAAAAAAATGGTTAAGTGTGGTGGACAACAAAAACAAGGTGGCATTCAAGAAGTGTAAATGAAGTTCAAGTAGAGTCTGCTTAGAAGCATGTTAATATTGTGCAGAATTTTAAGGTGCACAAAAGGACAAAAGCTCATTATAGGTGTGACAGTCCTTGGTCTAAACCAGAGTTTAGATGGGGTCCAAAACTTCCAGCTTGACCCAAGTTCATTGATGTTCTGTTGAGGCCTAGCCCAAGCCGTCTGAGATTCAAGCCTGTCATTTCTAAACATTCTGGCTTCAATTATTAAGGCTAAAAGTGAAGTTTCCCAGCTGTTCAATGACAGAAATCAATACAAGTGAGACCTGAATGAACACTTCAGGAGGCACTTATTTTACAACAACACAGGCTGAAGTTCCTCCAGACCTCCGACTTTCCTCAGGACTGGGACAGCGTAAACTTCCAGGTAAGATTTTACTTTTGGATTCTTAAGCTTCAGTTTTTGGTAATATGTAAATATGTACAGGTGATGCACAATGAAAGAGAAAAGCAGCCGCAAACTTTGAACAATGGTCGAACAACGGCGATACAAAAGAGAAGCTAACAGCTACAGTGAAAGCCTTTATCGACTGACTGATGAATTCAAGGATTGTTGGTCATGTCACATGGATGAGGTGATAGGAGCTGGTAGGTGGTCTGAGGCTGAATCCATATCCAGGAATTTGTCTAAAGTTTTTGTTAACATCTCAAGGTAACACAGTTTTCTAGACTTTCAGTAATAACTCTGATTAACCTGATTGGCCTTTAAAAAAAAAACAGAACAATAAAAAAACAGAACAACCAGGTAGTGCGTGACAAAGATGTGATGCCCTGGGGTCTTTATTCCTGGCTGCTTGTGTAAAAATGTTATATAACAGAATATCTATGTCTTTTTCTTGTCCTCATATTTTCTCTGTTACTTCCTTTTGGGGTTCTAGTGGTGCCCCCCTACCAACAGGTAAAGTCCCCACCTGTTCATAGGTGGGGGCAACCATCTGAAACCCCCACTGAGAAGCTCTGGCAGGCTTTTATTCTGAAATTGATGCACAGGAAGTGGTCCTTGTGTTGTTTCTTAACTATCTAAATTCTCAGACTCCTCATTGTGCATTGAGCTGCTGCAGCAACAAAGCCACATGAGCCAAGATTAAGGTGAGAAACCCTGTAAATATTCTCAGTAATTTTGATTGCAGACTTTCAGTTTGTTGACAGACTTTTGTTAAATAACATTCAGAGGACGTACTATGTGGGTGACTTAGTCTGGTTTATCTGATGTTAGCATGTAAGGAGCTCCTGTTCACTGTTTACACCAAAGTCTCTATGTGGTGACATGAACTAAAACTTATTTTACATGTAATTTTTTCTTTTTTAATGATTTTTGTGGGTGTGATTTTGAGGTAGACAACAGGAGCAGTATTTACATTGACAGGAGTATTGACACAATTTTACTGAGTAATATTATGCAACAGTTAAACATTTCTTTCTGTCTTTTGTCATCCTCATCTTCTCCCTGTTACTAACTTGGTGCACAAGTGGTGCCCCCAATTGATTGGGTTATCCTGCCTATGCCAAGGGCCGGCTCCGCATGCACCACTGCTGCCACAAAGGTAAAATGAAACCATTTATGTTGAGGTTTTGCATTTTGTACAGAGACTCTGATCTCCAGGGCTGCAGGGATGATGTAGACGGTTGTTTGGTAACATTTAGCAGTGATGAAGAGGAACAAAGCTTTTAACCCTTGGGTCTCTATGTGGCTTTTTTCCTGCCACAAAGGGGTGATTTTTAGAACTAATTGACCATAACTTTCATTGTATTTAAAAAAAATGGTGAGGAAACTTAAGTCTACATAAACTTTGAAAATGTGATTTCAAAAATTTTAAAATGTCAAAAATACACTGTGGGCAAGTTTACGACCCTTTTGTCCTGTTTTGGCTGTTTAAAAGCCACAAACTTTAGCCGCTGTAAAAACACATCAGATAATTATTTTTTCAAACTATTTTTTTCCCAAGTCTCTTCATCAAGCTCAGTCTTGACCAAAACTATTTTTTTTTGTTTTTAAATTATGTATTTCAGCCCTGTAAATGCCAGTTTCATAGGTGATTTAACTGCAGTATCATGGGTGCATTCAAAAAACTTGGTTATAATGGGAGTCAATTGGGAGTAAAACTTAAAATCTGATGCTGAGCAAAAAGTAACAATGCACCAAAGCCGATGTTTTTACTAATCTTTGACATGTACAAGAGTGTGATAGCACGTAAAAAAATTTCCAGGTGTGATCACTTTTTATATTGAAACTCTGTCATTTTGTGTGTTTTTTTCACCAAATCAGTGGCATCACCTATGGAACTGGCATTTAAAGTCCATAATCCTTTAAAAATATTAATTATTTTTGATGAGAGCTGAGCTTGAGGAAGAGATTTGGGGGAAAAAATGAAATAAATATTTATCTGATATGTTTTCAGAGCAGCTAAAGTTGTGGCTTTTAAACAGCCGAAACAGGATCAGAGGGAGTAAAAAATAAAATCTGATGCTGCGCAAAAATAATAAATGCACCAAAGTGAATGTTTTTACTCAGTTTTGACATATCCAAGAGTGTGATTGCACTTTAAAAAAACCATCCAGCCTCTGATCATTTTTTACATTGAAAATCAGTCATTTTGGGTTTTTTTTTTCACCAAATCAGTGACACCTCCTATGAAGCTGCTGTTTCAAGGGTTAAAATCTAAATTTAAATTAAAAAAAAAAAAAGTTTTGATCAGGGCTGAGATTGTTGAAGAGATCTGCCTAAAAAATATCGAAAAAGAAAAAAAATATCTGTTATGTTTTTACAGCAGCTAAAAGTTGTGGTTTTAAGAAACCAAAACAGGACTAAAAGATGTGTTTTAATACAGTACCCAAGGGTTAAATAAATAATTCCACAACAGGTAACCTCAGTATTATTGTTCTTAGAGATCAGAGGGTTGACTTTGCTTAGCCGTCATCATACAGAGAAAATGAAAGTTTGTGAAGTCTTGAGTTCTGTGACTTATACTCTTGAATGTGCTGGCACAGACATTCAGCTGAAGTTATGAGCCTCTGTTGTGTTTGAAGGGCGCTGTAGAGCATCAGTGGAGCACAGAGAGTCAGAAGAGAGCTGCTGAGTCGTGTCCATGTCACAGAATGGAAACCATTCAGAAGAGCGATGTGAGCACAGCCTGAAGACCGACGGCTGCAGGAAGAGGAAGGAGCGAACAGCTCTGCTTCTCTATGAAACAGCTGCTCCCGTCTCTCTTTCACCAGGAATAATCAGGAGGTCAAGTCACTCATTTTCAAAGCACACCTTTTGGTGGCCATTCAGAGCCAATGGGGAAAATTACAGGGTGGGCTCTTCCTGACAAATTACCATGAGGCTGCAGGAGGAGGAGCGAGGGATAAAAACCAGAGAGTGGAAGAGGATGATTGCCCAGCTGAGTGACGCTGGCGTCCGGTGGTGTGAATATGTTGAGCTGGCGCCGCTCCATCATCGATTGTGAGGGCAGATGTTGCCTTGGGCCCTCGGGCATCCGTGGCAGCAGGTTTGTGTGGCCGCTGCCCAGCCAGCTGCCATCTCAAGTGTCACTCCACATCGGCGCCGAGGAAACGAGTCAAACTGGGCTTGACCAGAAGGGCCGAGGGCCCGCTTCACGCCATGTGTGGCGACAAAAGGCCCACAGAGCTGCAGTCACGGTCCAGGCTGCCAGGGCTTTTTGTGAGGAAGAGGAGGGTGGGTGGGCCGATGAAAGGGGGATGGGACGCTGACAGAGACAAATGGCTGAGCAGAGCGACAGTCACAGGATGCAGCTGCTGCACATCAATCGCCTCCTCATCACAATTAGAATGACTGCCGGCTTCAGCGGCGAGGAGCAGGAACTGGTGCTTCTATTGGGTTTATTGAAGGGTGTGAGGATGAGTGTTTGAGTGAAAGAGGAACCCAGAAAAAACTTTCAGAACTTACTTTGGTTAAATAAACCCTCTCTTTGCTGTAAACCCTCAGAGGATCTGCAGTGACATCACACTGGGATTGTTTCTGATCAACAACCATGTTCAGTGATAGAGACGCTCAAACCCGACTCAGATGAAGTTGGGACACTGTGTAAAATGTAAATGAAAACAGAATACAATGGTTTGCAATTCTTTTTCACCTGAATTTGTTGTCTGCAACACGTTTTAAAACAGCTGAGACAGGCGTGTGTTACATCACCTTTCCTTTAACAATGCTCCGTAATCATCTGTGACCTGAGGACACTAGCTGTTGGATCTTTGGAGGTGAACTCTCCTCCATTCTTACCTGATGTTCGACTTCAGTTGCTCAACAGTCTGGGGCCTGTGCAGGTCAGTCTAGTCCCTGCACTCTTTCACTCTGAAGCCACGCTGTTGTAACTTGAGCAGAAAGTGTCTTCATTGTCTCTGGAATAAGCAGGGATGTCCCTGAAAAAGATGGATGGCAGCATGTTGCTCTTAAACCTGTATGTTCCTTTCAGCATTAATGGAGCCTTCACAGATGTGCAGGTTACCCATGCCATGGGCACTGGCACCCCCCCATACCATCACAGATGCTGTCTTTTGACCTTTGCTCTGATAACAGTCTGGATGGTCCTTTTCCTCTTTAGCCTGGACTACACCACATCCATGATGTCCAAAAACAGTCTGAAATGTGGACTCAGACCACAGCAGACTTTTCCACTTTGCCTCAGTCCATCTCATATGAGCTCGGCCCAGAGAAGCCGGCGGTGTTTCCGGGTGTTGTTGATTTGTGTCTTTGGCTTTGCATGGTAGAGTTTGAGTTTTTCCCAGTTGCTGAAGCACTAAGGGCTGCTCTCTGATTTCCTGTATTGGACCCTCTTGTGGAAAAACCTGAAACCGTTCTTTAAGGGTAAGGCACAACTTTCAATACACTTGAATATTCTTTGCAAAACTCAAAAGACATTATCACCCATTTGAACACATTTATCATTCAGGAGTCACTCTTTACCAGCAGTGATTTCAGAAAGCTCCAATTGGAACTTATCATCAAACATAAATCCTATCAATCTCGAGGATAATGCAGTATGTATCCAGCAACTCAGCTGAAAATATTTTTACAAAAAATGTAGAGATCCCTGCACTCTGTCATCTGCATGAATAAATCAGTTTTACAGTTACAGTACAAACAGGCAATTCAGTTCAATTCAAAAGAGCTTTATTGGCAGGAATATTACAAAACAGCATTGCTAAAGCATTTCTCGATGAAGGGAATGTAGGATCTGTGAGACTGCAACACTTTTTGAGAACAATACTCTAACTTTTATTTATAGTAGTACATACATTTTTTACACTGTCGAGTCTTGCCAGGGCTGGTTCAGGCACACCAGAGGCTGTTTCCCCGTTGTGATGTAGATGACAGGGCCATCCACACAGACAAAAAATAGGAATATTAAAAGTTTTTAATCATGTAGTAGGGCTGCACGATTACGGCCAAAATGATTATCCTGATTGTTTTTATCAATATAGTAATCACGATTAATCATCATGTTCGGGAAAACATCTGTATCTCTTCAGCACTACTTTAAAACAAACAACATGTGAACAGTTCTCAGTTTTTTGTTGCTTTAGCTTGGCATTATTGCTTTACCATATTATATTGCATTTATTAATTTAGTACTAAAATGGTGGTGATTTTTTTGGTGTGATCTTTGATAATAGGGCTTGTAAACAAAAATAACAGTCAATTAATATTAGCCTGTGTTATCACTGTTATTATTGTCTTTGTTGTTCCTCAGTGTTTTTCCACAGGATCAGGTTTTACCTGCAGTGGGGAAATAATTAATGTTTATTTGACATCATCAGGTGATATGGGGGTCAGAGGGTCTTCCCCTGACATTTTTACACTTAAATCGTTTCTTTCCTGCATTCTGATCATTTTTTATGCACAGTTTTATAACAATCATGTGTGATCTTTGAGGTGCTTTTTGAAATCTCATCAGTGTTTTTGAAGCTTATCTCACATAAATGATTGATCAGTTTTTACTTTCATGTCAGTCTTTAAATCTTGTCAAACATATGTCAGGTGAACATGTAACACAGTAACTCACACACCTGAGGCTGTAGTTACTGAATGAGAGAGTGAGGGGGAGAGAGACTGACAGCAATCACAGCAGACATGGTCATAAAAACACATCCACCTGATATCTGTGTGTGAAAATCCCCCACTTCAAAAACAAGGACACAATTCTGCTGAATTTATTGTCTTCCCTGTTTCTCTCATCTTTGACGAAACTTTATCCTCCGTTTTAAAAAGTTTGAATCCCCTCACAGCTGGGTCGCATAGTCCTTGTCCAGTGTTTTGACCATTTTTCAGCTGCTTTACTTTCTTTTCTCGACATGACTCGCTCTCATCAGTCCGAGTGTCTTGAGGCTGCTGCTGCAGGGTGCGCTCACTTGTTATTTAGGCAGGTTTAATGAAACCTTAACCATGCGTTCGCCCCCTGGTGGTTGGCTGACTAATGGTGGAGAAAGTGCTTGATTAGATATGCAGCAGAGCCCGCAGTTAAATGTAAATATCACTTATGATCAGGTTAATTTAATCATGGCAGCCAAAATCGTGATCACGATTAAAATTCTATTAATTGTGCAGCTCTAGCGTACAGGCGATCTGTCCACATGGATCTGACGTTCTGGGAGCCCAAAATCACATTTTTAAAAACAGGTCCCAGAGTGGATAAATGTCAAAACTACATTTTGTAACCATGACAACAACAGAAACAGTGTCTGAATACGGTGTCTGGTTGGTGCTGCAGGAGCTCCTGAGCTTGTTTTGGCTTTAACAGTAAAATCTTCTGCTCCTCTACGACCACAATGATGTCTGAGCATGTTCTATGTCTTCTTCTCTGGTTTGGTGACTGTCAGCGTTACAGCAGCACCTACAGACCTGGCATATTAACTACAGTGTTTTCATTGTTTTCATGTGGACGGACTCGTTTACTGAAACGATACTGTCTGGACAGGCTCACCACCACAGTATGTGAATTATTTTACTTTGGTTAAGAAGCTTTCTGTCAGCAGAGATAAAAATAATAATAATAATAATGAAGAAAAACAATCAAAAAAATCCTGACTCCTCCATCAGTGCAGATGACAGTGTCTACAGTCTTTAATGTTTCAGCAGTTCAGCGTCTCTGCAGACGTGGGCAAAAGATTTTGTTCATGTCTTTTGAAAAAATCATTAAACATGTTTTTACAGAAGTGTTACTTATTGTATTGTGATGAACTTTATTTACAACACATTATGTATTCACTCTTTTTTTTGTTGCACAGGTAACTTATTGTGAATTATTGTGAATGATTTTAACTTTTGTTTTGAGGCTTTTTTTCAGTGAAGTAAAAATAAAATAAAAAATAGCTTGCCTTCTCTGTAAGTGCAGATGAGATTTGTGTTTACTGATTAGAGAAAAGGAGAGAAAGTCTCAAAAATGTGTCTTAGGAATCGTGAATAACTAAAAAAGAAGACTGTTTGGTTATTGACTGTCTCTGTCATAAATGCCTAAACAATAAATACACTTTGGCAGGGCGGCATTATTTCATGGTTTTCTCTCTTACTGTTATCTCGGCTGTCTTTTCCAGAAGCCTTTTTAGAGACAGCCCCCCTCTTTGGCTGATTGAGTCGGTGCTTTATTTTATCAGCAGGAGATCATCAGTTAAAGGAGACATCTTTATCTTTGTTCTTGGAGGGAAGAACAAAGAAACAAAGAATGCTCCGTTGATGATCTTTACTGTTTGACCCACTCCCCCTCCTTAATCTAATTTTTAAAGCCAGATCTTGATGTCTCGGAGGTCGAGGCAAAGTCACCGGTTTGCAGTGGGTTTTACGACATCCCTTAATTGATTAGGACAGCCGACAGGACTTCCTGTTCTTGGCAGGGGAGATTTAATTGAAGACAGAGACGTGATTACGTGAAGTGCTGATTAAATGAGGAGACAAAAAAAAACAAAAAAAAACGTTGCCTGTCTGTGATTTACTTCCCAACATCCGATCATAACGATGTTCCAATGATAAAAGCAATTACATTAGAGCAACAAGCGGAGGACAACATTTAAGCAAAGAGGAACACAGTAATTAGACCTATTAGTGGATCTACATGACTGCATCAGGGCAGAAATGATGCCTTCAGGGTCCATCCTGAGCTAACTCACATCACTGCAGAACAAGACAAGTGTCTGCTAGTTTGGGAGGAGGCCTTATAGAGTGGTTGCTGCCTTGGTTTCACTGATTGTTGTCTTTTTAGACACACAAATATAAAAAAAAAAAATATGAAGCTGGTGACACAATAATTCAACTGTTGATCCTGAACTGGACCCACCGTCACCTGCCTTATGAGAAACTGCAACCCACATTTTCCAAAAATGCTCCCACTCACATTCTTCAGGTGAAAAGTGCTGAATTTTGGATCTTAAATGTGACAAAATTTAAGGTAAAAAAACCCCACTCATTTTATTTTAGTTTGTCTCAGTGATACCATGAAACAAGTTGATGTTTCTCCAAGATCTTTGAAAAGCAGAGCCGCTTTCATAAAAAATCCATAATAGCAAGATTATAGAGATGTCTACAGCTGAAGAAAATAACCAAGGTTCCCTTTTTATGAAGCCAGAGGAAAGTATTAGACAAAAAGCTGTGCTCCCACTGTAGGCTACAACAGTCAAAGACCTCAGCTGAGCCCTGAGACCCTCTTTTGGCTCCAAACACTTTAGCAGGGAAATTAAAGAGAGGGTGAAGGCATCGTAAAGACATTTTTAATTCCTTTAGAGATCGAAATGAATTGTCCTGGAGCTATATAACAGTGTCAGAATTCTGAAATTTATGTCAGGATTCTGAGATTAAATCATAATTCTAAAAAAAGTCAGGATTCTGGGAGAAAACGTTAGAATTTTGAGATTAAAATATAAATTCTCAGTTTTAAGTACAAATTCAATCTTCATTCTCAAAATTCAGATTTTTTTTTTTTTAATTTTGACTTATTTTCTCAGAATTCTGACTTGTATCTTGTTTGGTGGTTGGTTTATGTTTCCTAAGGTGCTGACATTGTCTGTTTCTGCATCAGTAATCACTCAGCTCAAGCTGATCTGATGTTTCTATCCATGACTGACTGGCACTTTATTAGTTCTGATTTAAATCCATTCACATTAAGATCTTGGATGCTCTTGTGTGCCTCGACATTTCTCCAGTTACACACATCATTCAGAGTGTAATATTTCACGACTACATCCAGAGCACCGGTGGAAGAGTGCATGAGCACATACAGCAGTGAGTTTATCTCAGGTTGTACCATTTTGTTCATCACAGTGGTGACAGAATCAGAATCAGAAATATTGTATTAATCCTCAAAGGGAAATTCAGTTGTGTCAGTTGCTCTTAAACACAGTATAGCAGAAGTAATATCAGATAAGTCAATAATGTAAGATTGGACAGTTTTCTAACAGTAGAGTCTACAGATGCACCCACTTCAGATTTCCCCTCCCAGCCAAATGCCAGCCACTGAGAGTCTAGACAAGGATTTCTTGTTGTTTTTTTGCTGTCAATTTTCCGTATATAGTAGCTTTCCCATGCTAAGCAAAATGTTCATTTATATATCCTATGAAATACAAGTGGTCAGGATTACTGGTTTATTCCTGATTATGGGGATCTCAGGTCCAAGCACTTTCCTGTCCTAGACCAGCCAAGACCCTGCCAAAGAAACTGGGCAACATTTAAGAGGCTCCCTCTGTGCCTACCTCCCCGAATAGTTAAAGAGTTAAAGAGTTAAGTTTAATGTACTTTCTTTGGCAGTATAATTGTGACTATCCAAAGCCATAGATAGATTTATCTAGAGTTATCATTAACAGGAAGTGAGCAGCAGTGTGAGGTATTTAATGAACTGCCATGAGCTGAACTGCGATCAGGGGCCTGTTTTTATCAGACAGTACTAAATGCCATCATATGTGAGCTTAATCTCATTATTGTTTTAGTAAGCATTGAACTTAAAAATCATGCTAATAACTGTTATATAATCACAAAACAGGTGATTTAAAACAATAATTATGATTTTTGTTTCATTAAGATGTTCTCTTTTGAATACCTGAAGTATTTTTGGGACCCACCAGGACACCAAGTGAAGCTCTGGTCTGATGTGCAGTCTCTCCAAACTGAAACACCAAGCCTGACGGCATTCCACTTTTTCAGATTCATTTTTTCTTTACCACAGCAATGAATTTGTTCAGATCAATCCTCGACCAGGTAATCTCATGATTGATCAAGTCTGATCTTGACCAGGTGTGATGAAAAGTCCACTGAGAGTCAGTTCATTGAGAGCTGTTACAAATGAGGGAACACCTCAATATTTTTAATATCTGAAAAATTCTTAGAGCATCACCAAAACTGAGCTGCATGGAGCTCAGCAGCCATTGAACAGTGTTTTACTGACACCTAGTGGTGAATTTATGTCATCTGTAGACTTTTGTGAGACTATTTTAGCTCTGAACTGAATACAATAAATGTTTATTAATGTTTGCACAGGGACAAGGTATTTCTCCTTGAGTCAGCAATACCATAATAAAAACACTACACAGATTTATGTATAAAAATATGACAGCGACATGAAGAGATATGTGATAAGTAATAGATCCAAAATTATAGTAAATTCAACATTGTAAAAAAATGTAAGAAATTGCAAAGATTCTTCATTTTTTAAATATGAAAAAAACCCTGCAGAAAACAGAAAAAGACGTGTTTACTTAGGACTTCTGCTCTTCTGTTGTTGCACATGATTTGAGCTGATTTATTATTGCATCAACAGTTTTACTGCAGTTACTCTTTACTGTTATTTTACAGCAGAGACAAACCTTCACTTGCAGGTTTAATGTCTTTAATAGATGTTTGGGGTCATTGAGGGCTTTGAGGTTGAACAGAGACCGTTTTGGAGTCAAGGTCCCTGGTGGCAATAACACATGTAAATGCATGGGGGCAAACACTGATGCAGTTCATAACGATAAAGGGGGATGTGCATGGTGTGCCATAAGATGTGCAGGAGTGTGAAAAAAACATTTCTTTAAATCTCCTTCAACACTTCTTAGAAAAAAATGCAGTCTGTGTCAGTAATGGTACACATATACACTGTATATGTATATATACAGTGCTGTGAAAAAGTATTTTGCCCCCTTCCTGCTTTCTTACTTTTTTTGCATATTTGTCACACTGAAATGTTTCAGATCATCACTCAAATTTTAACATTGGACAAAGATAACCTGAGTCAATACAAAAGGCAGTTTTTAAATGATGATTTTATTTATTAAGGGAAAAAAGCTCTCCAAACCTGCATAAAGTAATTGCCCCCCTTGTTAAATCATGAGTTAACTGTGATTAACCACATTTTTTTGAAAGCTGAGTTCAATTTCACTGACCACAGGCAGACCTGATTACTGCAGACCTGTTGAATTAAGAAATCACTTAAACAGAACCTGTCTGACAGTGAAGTAGGCTGCAAGATCTCCAAAAGAAACACATCATGCCACAATCCAAAGAAATTCAAGAACAAATGAGAACAAAGTGATTGAAATCTATCAGTCTATTACAAAGCCATTTCTAAGGCTTTAGGACTCCAGTGAACCACGGTCAGAGCCATTATCCACAAATGGAGAAAACTGGGAACAGTGGTGAACCTTCCCAGGAGTGGTCGGCCTACCAAAATTACACCAAGAGCACAACGACGACTCATTCAGGAGGTCAAAAAGAACCCAGAACAACATCTAAAGAACTGCAGGCCTCACCTGCCTCAGTTAAGGTCAGAGTTCATGACTCAACAATAAGAAAGAGACTGAGCTAAAATGGCATCATGGGAGAGCTCCAAGGCCAAAACCACTACTGACCAAAAAGAACACAAAGGCTCGTCTCACATTTGCCAAAAAACATCTTTATGATCCCCAAGACTTTTGGAAAAATATTCTGTGGACTGACGAGACAAAAGTTGAACTTTTTGGAAGGTGTGCATCTCATTACATCTGGAGTAAAAACAACACAGCATTTGATAAAAAGCAGCAGTCAAACATGGTGGTGTTAGTGTGTTGGTCTGGGGCTGCTTTGCTGCTTCAGGAGCTGGACGACTTGCTGTGATTGATGGAACCATGAATTCTGCTGTCTACCTGAAGGAGAACGTTCTGCCATGAGTTTGTGACCTTCGTTCGTGAAGCGCACTTGGGTAATGCATCACAACAACGACCCGAACACACCAGCAAGTCCACCTCTGAATGGCTTAAAAAGTAAAATTAAGGTTTTGGAGTGGCCGAGTCAAAGTCCGGACTTAAATCCAACTGAGATGCTGTGGTGTGACCTTGAACGGGCAGTTCATGCTTGAAAACCCTCCAATGTGTCTGAGTTAAAACAATTCAGCGCAGGAGAGTGGGCCAAAATTCGTCCACAATCAATCAGTCAATCTTTATTTGTACAGCGCCAATTCATAAGAAGTGTTATCTCAGGACACTTTACAATAGAGCACAAAGCTCTTCATATTATGGATACACATATATGCATAAATACATATATACATATTTGAAATACACATATACATATATATACAAATATATACATCCAACACCCAACATGAATCCATATAGCCAATCATGAATCCCTCCATCATGGCGGCAAGAAAAAACCTTCTGTTAAGCAGCAGGAAATCTTGAATGTGGACCCCAGTCTCATGATGAACAGCAAATCCACACAATGCTGTGTTGGGTGTGTGGGCAAAGGGAGGGAGGTAAGTGGAGACAAGTGGACTAAAGAAAGAACTAAAGCTAGTGACAGATCAATGGACCAATCATAGACCTGTCGTCGTCAAATTTGTTTCTGCTGGAAACAAATTTATTAGAGGAGGGTCCTCATGTCTGTGTGGTTGTGGTGATAATTTTATAGAAGTATAATCAATGAAAGTCTTACTGAAAATAAGAATTTATGGTAGTGACGAACTCATGAGTGCCCAGACCACAAGTGCATCCCTACCATATTTGTCTCTGTTCAGTATAAATGTATTAATGGTAGACCTCTTGAGATGTGACACCTCATTTTCAAGAGGGATCTCATGTCCATGTGGAGCTAGAGATAGTTACTATAGATGTATCAACCATGGATAGAAAGATCATGTTAATATCAACATTAACAGCTATAATGATTATGAACTGGAATGAGATGGCCAAATATGTGTTATGTCTGTAATTGTAGTTATTGAGGCTTCGTGACTCCACAGCAGCAGGCAGTCTACACCAAGGATCCCAGACCACCTACAAGACCAGAGCCAGAGACGAGTACAGGAGCAAACAGAAAGGGGCAGAGGCAGATATGGAGAGAGAGTGTGAGAGAGAGAGGGATAGAGCCCAATGTGCCAGATCCCCCCGGCAGTCTAAGCCTATTGCATCTTAACTATGTGTCTAAACTATGGACTATGAGCTGGTCCCTAACTGAAAGCTTTATCAAAGAGGAATGTTTTAAGTCTAACCTTAAAGGTAAAGAGGGTGTCTGCCTCCTGAACCGTGGTCGGTAAATGGTTCCAGAGAAGAGGAGCCTGATAACTGAAGGCTCTACCTCCCAGACTACTTCTAGAGACTGATGGAACCACGAGCAGGCCAGCATTTTGGGAGCGTAATGTTCTAGAGGGGTTGTACGGCACTACAAGCTCTTTGAGATAAATTGGTGCCTGTCCCCTGAGAGCTTTGTAGGTGAGAAGAAGAATCTTGAATTCTATTCTATATTTTATTGAAGCCAATGCAGAGAAGCTAATACTGGAGTAATGTGGTCTCTTCTCCTAGTTCTAGTCAGTACACGTGCTGCAGCATTTTGAACCAGCTGAAGCGTCTTAAGCGACTTACTGGGACACCCTGAAAGAAGAGAATTACAACAGTCCAGTCTAGCGGTAACAAAAGCATGGACTAGCTTTTCAGCATCGTTCTGGGACAGGATAGGCCTGATTTTAGCGATGTTACGAAGATGAAAAAAGGCTGTTCTTGAAATTTGCTTAATGTGAGAGTTAAAGGATAGATCCTGATCAAATAGAACCCTAAGATTTCTAACAGTTGTGCTTGGTGCCAGGCTAATGCCATCTAGGGCAGTTAAATCATTAGAAAAGGTTTCTCTAAGGTGTCGAGGACCCAGCACAATGATCTCTGTCTTGTCTGAGTTAAGAAGAAGAAAATTTTTGGCCATCCAGGCCCTAATGTCCTTTAGACATGCGTCTAGTTTAGATAACTGATTTGTCTCACCTGGCTTCATTGATACATACAGTTGAGTATCATCAGCGTAACAATGAAATTTAACAGAGTATTTCCTCATGATATCACCGAGGGGAAGCATATATATGGAGAAGAGAATTGGACCTAGCACGGAGCCCTGAGGAACTCCGTAACTTACTTTAGTGTACACAGAGGACTTGTTGTTCACGTGTACAAACTGGTATCTATCAGATAAGAAGGACTTTAACCAATTTAGGGCAGTCCCTGTAATCCCGAGTAATACCTCTAATCTCTGTATAAGAACATTGTGATCAATGGTGTCGAAAGCTGCACTAAGATCTAACAAAACAAGTACTGAGAGAAGTCCCTCATCAGAGGCTGAGAGTAGATTGTTAGTTTTTTTAACTAGAGCAGTCTCTGTGCTGTGATGAGCTCTAAATCCTGACTGAAAGTCCTCAAACATTCTGTTGATGTGAAGGAAGTCACATAGCTGATTAGCCACTACTTTCTCCAGGATCTTTGAAGTAAATGGAAGGTTCACAGCAATGTGAAAGACTCATCACCAGTTATCACAAACGCTTGATTGCAGTTATTGCTGCCAAGGGTGGCACAACCAGTTATTAGGTTCAATTACTTTTTCACATAGGGTCATGTAGGTTTGGAGAGCTTTTTTCCCTTAATAAATAAAATCATCATTTAAAAACTGCATTTTGTATTTACTTAGGTTGTCTTTGTCTAATCTTAAAATTTGTGTGATGATCTGAAACATTTCAGTGTGACAAATATGCAAAAAGTAAGAAATCAGGAAGTGTGCAAATATATATTTATTTATATATGAATATATATATGAATCTAAATGTTTAAAGTCCAGAAGTCTTCAGTAAGTGTGTACCTTCAGATGTTTTGTCACTGTCACTGTGAGACGTCTTGATTTCTGCTGATAAATGTCAGTCACATGAGAATGTTAAGATCTCCATGATGTGCACTGACCACAAGCTTTACCTTGTGAACTTTGTACCCATAGGCTCCGCCCACAAAACGTCAACACTGTTCACAAAAACCAAAATGGTTGATGGGAAATCCATATAGACCATCAATGGAAAAGACATCTCATGTAGGCAGCCTCTGACTCTCCAGCCCTGTGACCCCCTCCCCCATTAATATTAATGATAATAGTAATATAAAGGGAAGAAATGAAGTATCAGTAATAATAATTATATCTTAGCATATTAGCTTTAGAATTTTATACGTCTCCTTCCCATCACATACACAAAAAATCTAGTTTCCATACTTCGTATATATAATTTCACAAACTGTCCCCCAACCTTTTTCTTTATTTCTCTTTCTTCTCTGTTGCTGTTTCTGTTTTCCTTGTCATCCTTATGATTCCATTTATGCCCTCGTTCCACTGTTGTCATGAATGTTCAAATCTGGCTCGAAACAGCTCTATTTAACTGTACATATGACTGAAAGGATCTTATCTGCACTCTTCTCTTTCTTTTAAAGTTCATTTTATAATAATTATTTTAACCCCCGCCAAGGAGGTGATGTTTTTGCCGGCGTTTATCTGTCTGTCTGTCTGTTTGTTCGTTTGTGTTCAAAATAACTTGAAAAGTTCTGAATGGATTTGGATGAAATTTTCAAGAATTGTCGGAAATGGGATATGAACTGATTAAATTTTGGGGGTGATCCGGATCACTGTCCGGATCCAGGAATTTTTTAAAGGATTCTTTAACATTGCCAGAGAGGACCATTTTCGCCAAAGTGGACCGAAGCTGCTTGGCGGAGGTCTGCGCTCTCTGAGTGCTTTTCTAGTTGTTTTTATTTTGTATTGTGATTTTAATGCATTTTTCTTGTTCTGTAAAGCACTTTGAATTACCTTGTGTACAAATTGTGCTCTACAAATAAACTTGCCTTGCCTTGTCTTGTATAATTGTCATGTAATTTATTCACTTTGCACTGTACTGCACCAATTAATAAAAATAACAAAAACAAATAAATACATTAATATTTTTCATATTTAACACCATTGTATATAAATTGTATAGCATTTGCAACAACAATAATATAATAAAATTTAACTCTCATACACTCTATTCTGCTCAATACAATATAGAAAATAAACTGTTAAGAGAAAGTAAGGCAAACATTTGGAAATGTTCTCCCTTTAAACAGGTGAAAATTACAATTAATAAAGTACGGCACAACATGAAAGAGCAAATTACTGGCAGATAATTTCTTCAAACCAAGTTACATTTTTCATTTAATGTAGATGAAGTCAAAAACACATTATTTGTATATATCAGTGTAAATATTGGTTTGAGCTTGAATAAAGTTTCAAATATTGGCACACTGGCAAAAAAACAAAACAAAAAAACATCCAATAAAGTGCTTCCCCATTTAATTTTGGCAATATATTTTATAAGTTATTTAGTTGTTTGTCAACTTTTAGAATCATATTTTACCAGAAAATTATGTCAATGTTCAGGGCGATGGAGTCATCAGCTGGCTGCCACACCTCCTCTGGTGCCCATGGGTCAGCTGCTGTAATCCTGGAGCGTCTCCTGGTGGACAGAGACATGGACGTCCCCCCGTCCCCCCTTTGAGGCTGATGGGTGTCCTTCCAGTACCAGAGGCAGAGGCTCTCTCTCTCTCTCTCTCTCTCAGGAAGTATCTGTGTGTCCTACATTAATCCATGTAATAAGTCATAAATCAGTCATAATCAGTCTGTGATATTCAGATTTACTGAGCCCTATGGTAAAGTCTGCAGGAAGAACACATGGACATTGTGCAGCAGATTGTTCTGTGAGTGAATAAACTTTCTGAACTTTCCACCTCGTGTTTGTCTTCATTTCCTCACAATCTAAGAGCCTGCTTTTGACCAGGCGACGACCTCAGGTGTTAAATAAGGAGGCCCGTGCAGAAGTAGGAGCAGGTCTCTGCAGAGCCAGACTCTCAGGACCACAGATCCGGGACCACCGTTGCCAGATTTTTCTACTGAAATAAGCAACCAGGTCGATAAAAAAAAGCCCAAAACAAGTGACCTGCAGCAATTTTTTTTGTAATGTGATATGTTACTTTTTTATAAAGAGAAATCTACATAAAGTTGGTTTTAATTTTCATCTACTTTAAATTTCCATTTCACAGTGACATTTTTTCTTATTTGGCTCTTAATTTACTTCTTCAACATCCTTTTGTTTAGAGGTGGAACATCCTTTTCTTTATACAGAAGTGCTACTGTTATATATAACTCAGTTATTGCAGTCTAACCTTGATTTTTGCAACCAAACAGACATAGTCAGGCTTTTATCTAAGTTTTATGTTGATCCTCTACAGCTTTATTATGGTGAAAACAGTTATAACTACATTAGGAATAAATTTAATTCCAGCTATAAGGATTTATTTTTGGTGGAAACATCACTTTTGCCCCTTTTTACAGTAAAATTTACATTTGTGTTTAGAGAGGGACAAAACAGTTTGTGTAACTTCTAAATTGAGTTTATTTTGGTAGTAGAGAGTGCATCAGATCCCTCCTGAGTTTGGGGACACAACAAGCCAAATAAACTACTGCACTTCTGGAACAAGCCAGAAAAAAGGCGACCTGCAACTGCCAATATTTACAAGCAACTTCAAAAAAAAAAGTCCAAAGTCGCTTATAATAAGAAGACCTGGCAACTATGGCTCTAGTGTAGTAGTGCATGCGTCGTGTGCGAGAGTGTGTTTGGAGGCGGACACAATGACCAGGAAACTGTACTTGCACTGAACTTCTGCCGTACCTGTGTTTTGCTTTATTGTGGGGAGCTGCGAGATAATTGGGGAGAATTCACACAGACAGAAAATAAAGCCCAGAGTCGCTTATAATAAGCAGACTTGGCAACGCTGTCCAGGACCCTTCAGTCTTTACAACAGCAACCCCTGTTGGATCATCACAGAATTAATTAAATTCACAATGACGACCACAGCACATGAACTGAGTGCTCATGGGGTTATCTTTCACAGTTTCAACTGGTTTAAAGTGTAGAAGATGATGTGGGAGGAACATCCTTGTATATTTTGTTCATGGATTTTCTTTTGTGTTGTGTAAGTAGATCACTTTTGTCTATAGTTTTCATACCGAATTAATTGGATTTTTTAATCCTAAAGGCTGCGGTTGTCCTTGAGGAGAGGCTGCCCCTGCGGAGGGATGAGCAGGTGAACACTGATGGGCTGACCTGCTGATCTCTGCCTCACACCTCCTCTGTGACCTTCTGAAGAAGGCTTTGTTTTAGTTATATAGTCTATTTAAAGACCAAGGCATTTTAAACTTTCTGAAGAAGTGACTTGGTTTCTTTGCTTTTTTAAAAACTCTTTCATTGCAGTGGCGGCTTGTGCAGTTTTCTCCAGGGGGGGCTGTGACTCCAAAATAGACATATACCAAAAACAGGGTTTCTGCAGGTTTTAACAAATTTAAGGCTTTTAAAGACCTTTTTAGGACAGTTATGAATTACATTTAAGATCTACACAAAGTCAGAAAAAAAGTAGGCTATGGAAGATTGCAGTCACCGAATTGCTTTCAAACTAATCAAATTTATTGCAAGGTTTGGGTGTGTAAAGTAAACCCTCTCTGTTTTGCACTGTTCATATATCGTGGAGGAGGTCATTCAACCTGTTTAAAAAAGCCAGGAGCGTAAAACCGAGCGTATTATCACTGTCTTTGGACTGCTGATTAATTATGATGTTCGGCTGATCAGGTCCGAGCTCTTTCACCTGCAGCTTCTCCTGATATGTTCTCCTCAGCAGCTACGTCAGACACATTGTAACTGTGCGTCTGTTTGTGATCTGTTTATGAACGTGTTGACGTTATGCAAATTAGAAACGCTCGGGCGCTGTTGGTTAGCGCCCCTTAGGAGTTTTTTTTATTTGGCTTGGATAAGCTAACTTTTTAATGCAAAACTGTGATCTGAGCATGCGTGAGAGCACAGACGTTCTGATTCCGACCCGAGGCTGGGCGGAGAGATCACTAACAGACTGAGATACACGTTTAATGGAATGATTAATATAATAGCATGATTTCCCTATTTTGATGATAATTTGCAGGTAGACAGCAGACATCTCTTTTGGCTCACGCAGCCTCACGCAGCTCAGGCGGGGCTCCGCCCACAGCGCCCTCATGTACCGGCCGCCATTGTTTCATTGTGATGAATTTGATGGTGCAGTAAATCTTCATTTTTTTTCCTTATATAGTCTAATGTTCAACTGAATGTGACTGTATTTGTTTTTATATTCCGAAAGATGCATCCATCAAAAGATGGAAAGATTCTGTGATGTTTTCATGCCGTGTGCTGCTGACCTGTTGGCCAGGTCACCCCTGTGAAGCAGATCTTGGTCTAAATGAATTTTAATCTGGTTAAATGGAGGTTAAAACAAATCTCTCTACAGGCTGAGATTGTGACATTAACTTCTGATAGTAATGATTACTAGAATAATTAATTTTCTTATCCTAGAGATTGTAGCATGAAAAATGTCCAGCACTGAACGTAAGTCATAAAAGAAAGGACATGGTCAGCAACAATGTCCCCCACACCATCACACCTACACACATCAAACTCTGAGCCTACCATCTGAATGTGGAGCAGAAATCCAGACTCATCAGACCAGGAGACACTTTTACAATCTTCAGTGTCTCAGTTTCCTGTCCTTAGCTGACAGGAGTGGCACCTGGTGTGGTCTTCTGCTGCTGTGGACCATCTGCTTCAAGACTGGATGTTGTTGAGTGTTCAGGAATGGTCTCCATGGTGATAACAGGTTGTCATTTGAGTTCCTGTTGCTTTCATCATCACTAACCACTCTGCTCATTCTCCTCAGACCTCTGGCTTCAAAAAGGCATTTTTGTCCAGGGACCTGCTGCTCACTGGATATGTTCTCTTTCTCAGACCATTCTCTGCAGTTTCTGAAATACTCAGCCATGCCGTGTCCTGAGTCACTTAAAACATCTCTCTTCTTCATTCTGATGCTCAATTTGAACTTCAGCAGGTTGTCTTGACCATGTCTCAAACCTAACTGCATTGAGTTGCTGCCATATGATTGGCTGATCAGCTGCTTGCATTAATGCAAAGTTAATTTATCTTTATTTAGATATGTTGTTTAAAGAGGCAGGACACTACTGTGAAATATTTCCCTTGTTTATTATCAGCAATTAGTCAAATACATATAAACAAAGAGTAGGAAAAAGACAGAATTCATCAGTGACTTTTGTTCTTCACGTCATCAACATCGCACCCACATTCACACTTTCTCCACTTTTTCAATCTTTTAAATTATTTTTGCACTTCATGTTTGTGCCGTAAAAAAGGAAACACATTATTATGGTACATGAACAATAAATTAAAACAAAAGAAATATTTAGCACTTTATTTACAACTCCTATTCATAAGAAATATAAAATCAAACATTCCGATAAATTACGAGCAACAAACTCCACAGAATATCAAACTGCCGTCGCCTGTGATGATATGACGCTTCGTTAGGATGAATGAAACTGTTCATGGCGTGGATGCAGCGTTAGCCTACACAGGACAGCATTATATGGTTAACAAAGATTTCCATACAATGATTCCCCTGATTTTAATCTTAAACAGCAGAAAAAACTCTGGAGCATGACTGAGACACTTCAACTAAACCTCCTCATTAAGGTGTCCGTGGATTTATGGGCATGAAGTTCACTTCAATAAAAGTCATGAAACACTTTAACAGATGAGTCAAAGTTTAAACCCTCAAACTCTTAGCTGTGAACCGGGAAGAGAATCATTTGGTTTCTTCATTCTGTGTTTCTGATGCCTGATGGAAGAGCTTGTCATTGGCTCGACTGACACATGAAGGACTTGTGGATCTTTGGGGCAGGTGTTGGCAAAGTCAGTCCTTAAATGTCCCTGACATGCGGATAAAGAACCAACAGCCTCACAGAGATTATCCCCATCATCTACACGGCTTTAACCCTGACACAGGTCAGAGGCCAACCAATCATGAAGCTGATATAGAGTGACAGACAACCTGCAAAAGGGCAGTTTAGAGTCACCAATTAAAGGGATAGTTCATGTTTTTTGAAGTAGGGTTGCTTGAGGCCCACTGCACTATAAATATGAATGCTAATAAAGGAACTCGGGAGCTTCGTCCCCGAGAGGAGACAGCCAGGTATGGCCGCTTATCCCACTTTTAGGTTAAAGCACAACACAAAACACAACAGTAAGATTCTTTACAGTGTCTAACTTTTCCTCGACAAATCCCCCGAGTTTATAACTGAAGTAAGTTTAGTAAGCAGAGGTTTACACTGCTCAAATGTGGCATCATAAAATAGTCCCAAACACAGGAGCTTGTTTGAGGAAAAGTGAAACGCTGTAAAGAATCTTACTGTAGCGTCTAGTCAGGCCAACACAGTCTGTTGTGTAGTGGGTTAACCACGAGGCTTTGGGTGGGTCCATTGACTGCTTTGCGTTAGCTTGCTTCATTGCCCAGCTATCGTCCCTCAGGAGAAGAGTTAGCAGGTTAATTTAATGGCCAGAAAAATTAACTAGCGCTGTAGGCCTTGAGCAACGCCACTTCAAAAAACACGACCTAACCCTTTAAAGAAAAATCTGATAAAGTCAGAATTCAGACTTTATTTACAGAAGTGTGTTAATAACGTATTTGTGGGTCAACTGTTGAATATGTGCTTGACAAATAGGAGAACAGACCATGTGTGTAAGCTGGAATAGGATTTGAATGTAAGGCTGTCCATGATATGCAAGGTATAAAAAACATTTCTTGTGATTCTAAGGATGAAAAGTTTGATTACAAATCAAGAAAGTCATTTATGTGAATATTTGGAGCCGACAAATGTGAGTAATTATTCTTTTTTTGTTTTTTCTTCTTCCCGTGTCACGGCTAAAGAGTTGAAACATGGACGCGTTTCATCGTATCAATAATTTACAAAAGTAAAAGGTCATGATTTAAGCCACAGTCAGAAAACATCAGAGAATAAATAAATCAATTCAGGCAGAGTTTGGGACATTAGCTGTACATACTAGAAAGGTAAAGTTAAGAAGACAGAAAAAGTCCTATTTACACCGTGTCCCATTGTTTCACACTGAAGAGGTAAGAAGAGAAAATCTGAACAAACGTTGGTGAGTTCCTTTAAAAAACAAACCAAAATCTACTTTTTTACATTTCTAGCACAAGACTGTACACCATCTTGTATTGAGAGGCAGTTTCCTATGGCAAAGCTAGACATAATAAGTACATATCATGCTGCACTAATATAGTGCAAAAGTGATGCCTGAAAACGGAGGAGGGAGAGGCAGGCAGGGTCGGCGGCGGCTCCGGGGTTCATCACGCTCTTCCTCTATGGTTTCTTTTCTGAACCCAGACCACAACGTCACCGAGGGGTAAAAATGTTCATCGTGGGACAAAGATGGATTTCATTCAGTGAAAATTAAAACAATAAAAACATGAAGATTTGTGCTTTCAGGAGCAAAATCTGAGCGACCCTCTCCATGACCAGGGCGGTGGTTTGGATGTTAGCGGCAGTATAAGATGGCAGAAGAAGAAAAGGCAGACTTCCAGAAGAAGACAAAGAATTCATGAAGGCTCTCGTGAACAGAAAGTATAAAAATAAATTAAAAACGAAGACAGGAACATCAAGGCTGCGTATGGACATGGACTCAGGGTGTTGAGGTTTGCTCTTCTCCAGAGGCAGCCCTGACATCAGGAGGTTTCCATGGAAACCTGGAGCGTCCAGCAGGAGGACGAGTGTCTGTAGGACAGCGTGGTTGGCATGGAGATGTCCTACATGTCGGCGTCTCCGTCGTAAGCCAGAGTCAGCGGCTTCAGTCTGTTGTTCATTTGTCGGCGTTGCGGCCTCTTTGGCTTTTTACTGCAAAATAACCAAAAAGAAATAAAAGTCAAAATTTGATCTAGAATGTTCAAACGCAGCTTCACTCTGAGCTCTCCTAAAGACAATACTACTTTATTTAATCAGTCAAAATATCCTCTAGGTATTGTTTTATTCAGATAAACATCCACTCTGTAAGCCAGCAGGAGTCATTGTCCATAATGAGGCTCGAAAGCTACAAAATAAAAATCCAAACTGGAAATACATTTTATCATGTCATCAGAATGACCCCTGAGCTTTTAGTAAATTCTAAAGAGCTTAACATGCCTTACAGCCAAGGTCTTACAGTGTTTTTTATAGCATTTAAATTAGTTTTTTAATGTTAATTCAGAAGAAAAGCAAAGAGGGCTTCATGGTTTAAGATCAACTACAAAATAGTGATAAAAATATATACATACACCATCTGATTTTTAAAAATGAGACTTGCTTACCATTGCAGTACATACAGAAAAAACATAAATGTCCAAAACAGTATTTCTCCCTCTTCTTTTTATGTTCATAGTGAAATAAAATCCATATTTTTGGTTTTAACATGAGGATACAGTCTGCTTAAAGTAGGAAGACCCTCAAAATGTCATTTCTGGTTTGTGCTGACAGGTAAAACAAATAATAATGCTGCCATGTGCCCTTTTGTACAACTAATATACATAAAATTCCAGTATTAGTGAGTGAAGTCGCACGCTGGATCAAAAATACAAACATTTGAACATCCATGATATTTAATGTTAATAGATATTTTCTATTAAATGAATGTTTCTGCATCGGTAAATACACATTATGTAGAAGCTCTTTAACCTTTATGATATTTTTAATGCTTAAAATATAATTATTATTGTTATCCATGAATTTTCAAATGTACTGCTTTACAAAATTACCAAAAATAGTGAACCATTTTATTATTTTCTTTGTTATCTAACTTAGATTAAGGGATAAAATTATAGTTATTTAATTGCATTACTGAACATGAAAAATAGTTTTAGTGGTTGAATGTTCTGCTTGATTTATATCTGACTTTAGAGAAGACCAGTAAACAGCTCAAATTTGGGTATAAAAAGGTGAATTCAGTTTGAAATTCCTCATTTCTTTTTTTTTATTTGCCTAAAATGTCCAACTATATTTTGTTTTTAATGACGGACACTGTATCATCCAAATGAGAAACTGTTTTGTACTTTTAATTAACATTTTGTTTGGTGACCAGCAACACTGCATATTTTTTTTTCTTACAAATATAAGTTGATATTTGAGACTAAAGGTTTTAGCCTGACAGGCACAATATGCTGTGATGGTTTCTAAATGGATCAGCATTTTCATAGCTGACCTCGTCTGTTACTGTACTCCCTCTAGATGTCTCAGGTCATACAACCAGCAGGTTTCAGAGATCCTGAGGTGAAATCCTTAAACAAGAGGGGACGGTGTCTTCTCCTCCCCACAGCAGATCTGCTCAGCTCTTCATCGTTTTCAAGTCACTAATGAAGACTCATCTCTTCACAAGTCACACCAACCCTCAGTCTTTCTGTTACAGATTATACATCTGACATCTTTTAGACTTAAATTACCATCACATTGGGTTTAATGGTTTATAGTTTTATCTTGACAGCTCATAACTGTGATGCTTTCTTGTCCCATTTTAGTCATTTTAGCTTCTCTCAGACCATCTGATGGCTCTCATTATTGTCTTTCTGTCTTATTTTATTTACCTTTTTTGGGTTGAGCAGCACTTCTGTCCACATTTGTTCCTTTGAAATGTGTTTTTTTAATAAAGTTTGACTTGACTGTTTATGACATAAAGCTCTCATTCACTCACACCAAGAGAGGAAGACAGACAGACAGACTGAGGACAAAATGAGATAAGTGTGGATGAACACCAGATGGCAGCAGAGGACACAGAGACCACCTCACCCTCAGATTCAGAGGACGTTGAGCCTTTTCTATATTTATATATCTACAGTACAGTGTGATGGTGAGTGTTCTCAGTGATGTGTTTGAGTTTTGACTCATTTTGTCCTGTTTCTATAGTTTTGAGTCATTAACAGACTCGTCCTCTGTCCTGGGACATACACAGTGGTCTGTCCGTGTCTCACCTCCATGCAGCGGTCCAGTGTGACGGTGCTCAGGCACTGGATGTTCGGGCACGGTGAACATGAGGCACACAGACCCACAGCAGAGCCAGCTCAGGCCCTGACTATCTAATCAGAGTTTCAAAGTGTGACGGAGGAGGAAGAGGAGGAGGAGGAGGAGGAGGAGGAGGAGGCCCTGACTGCTGCTCCTGCTCCACCTGAAGCTGGTGTGACGGTGGGGGCTGCAGCAGACCCCCGTACTGCTGCTGTGGGAGGTTTGGTAGATGTTGCTGATGGAGGTGGTGGAGCTGGCTGTGCCGCAGTAACTTTTCCTGCTCTAGTCTCTGGCAGGCGGGGCAGATGTAAGGCACAGGGTAGCTGTTAGGGTCCACCCAGTAAACCCCATCTGAAGGGAGACTGGAGCTCGACTTGCAGCAAAGGCAACAACCACAGTAACTGGGGGTGGTGTGTGAGGGTGGAGACAAAAACAAGAGATGAACCGACAAACAATGAGGGAACGAAAAGTCAAATTAAAAATGACAGAATGAAAACAAACAGTGATGTGATGGAGCTGACACCAAAGTTAAAACTATCCAAAATAAAATCAAGGGTTTTCAGACCTTGGTTGTTGCTTTAGCGGTTTTTAACTGTCCATCAAAACGGGCTTCGGTTTGCTGGAGCTAAGAAGGCCTGATTGGGTATGAAGACTTTAAAGGTCTGCCAGCACAGCTAGCTGGATTTACTGATGAGTGTCTTGAAATGAGAAGTAGCCTATACTCACTCACGCTGGTCTCGCTCTAAAACAACTTTTCACTCAGTTTTGAAGTCACAGACAAATTTCCAAAGCTGGAATAAAATCCTGAAGCTGTGTTTCCACCAAGCAGTACAGTTCAGTTTAATACACAACGGATCTACAGCTGAACAAACGTTTAAACAAACTTTAAACGTACCATGTTTCGTCCACAAGGATACGGACTTTCAGGAGCCTGAAAACGCAAATTTTTTAAAACGGATCCCAGAGTGAATAAATCTGAAAACACAAGCCGAGCATTTCCGTGTGGATGACGAATACAGATTACTTCAGAAACATAGACGTCATAGCCCTGCCTCTCCCTTAAGCCTCATGTAACCATGACAGCAACAGAAACAGTGTCTGAATACGGCGTCTGGTTGGTGCTGCAGGAGCTCCTGAGCTTGTTTTGGCTTTAACAGTAAAATCTGCTGCTCCTCTATGACCACCATGAACAACAAGAGGACACAGAGAACAGAGACGACAGAGTTTGTTTACATTTATACTGATGTCTGAGCATGCTCCATGTCTTCTTCTCTGGTTTTGGTCCCTCTGCAGCAGTGTTACAGTGCCACCTACAGGCCTTACACATGTACTACAGTGTTTTCAGTGTCTTTATGTGAGCGGACAGGTTTACTGAAATGATGTCGTCTTTACAGAAAATGTTTTGAAAACCTTTTCATCTCTGTGTGGACAGGGTCTAAATAATGTCCAAAACACATCATAGGAGGCTCCTTAGATACGTGGATAACAATAAGAGGGGCCTTATTTCACACAGAGGTCAATAAAAAGGAATCTGTGGTCAGGAATGAAGGTAAAAAAAAAAAATAAAATATATATATATATATATATATAAACATAGAGATATAGAGATATATAGAGATATACATGTATGTATATTCTTTTGCTTTAATGAACCTTTACAAATGACTGTAGCCTCAGTCCTTGGTGGTGGTGGGGGCATGGTGGTGTGGGGGGGCACAGAATGAACCACAGTAATTTTGTGTCGGAACTGATGAATCAGCCCTAAGATTGCTTTGAATAAATAACGTAAGTATTAGCGTTAGCTAGCCTTTAGTATAGTATTGTATAAAGTAATTTTACAGCCGACTTTGCTAATGTTACGTTGCCTGTAAACATCAATAAGCCGCAGAAAGTTTGTGCTGCTTTTCTATGAGAGTCTACGAGCATGTCTGAGTGTACAGAGTGGCTGCGGGACATGTGATTGGTCCGTGGCGTTGGAGGGTGGGGTTTTGCCACAGGTGTTTTTACTGTCACAATAAAGAAAGGGAACTTAAAGACTGATCAGTACCATCTTGCTGTTTATGCACCTTCTGTTGGAGTGCTGAGCAAGTGCCTTTGAGCAGCCCTCAAAGGCTGGAGCAGTCTGTTGATTGGTAGTAACAATCGTCACTTCCTGTATGGCAGCAGCTAAAACAAGAACAATATGGGGTTCATCAGAGGTGCACACCTCCCTTACCACTGAGTGGGGCAGGAATTAGTCCAAATAGGAAGCTAGTTAGCATTGTAGCACTTCTGGTTCTCAGTTCTCAGGACTGTTCTGAACCAAACCAGACGGCTGAGTGGAAGTGCAGCTCAGGAGTTCAGTCAGAGCTCGACTGCTGATCAAACCTGTGGGAGTGTTTAGTGGTCTAACTACTTGTGAGATAAATGTGGCTCTTGATAAGAGTTACTGGAAGAATTTTGCAAGAAAAATGATGAATACACTCCTTCTGATTGACGTTTTTGAAGAGTATCTCATTCTAAAAATGCAGAAATCAATATTTTTCTGTACATTTAGTCTTAAGGGTTGGTGTTCTCTCCATTACCTCACTCAAAAAAAGGTAAAACATGACATGAATGAGAATAAATGTGATGATAAAACATAAAAACACATGAAAACACACTGATGAAGTGTGATTCAGAGTTTGGTACTTTACCATGCTAAGTACGTCATGGAGATTATAAAGACCAGCAGAACGAACGCTCCAGCTGCCACTCCGTACACCCAGGTCTTCAGCTTCCCATCTGCACAGAGAAACACACAGACACACACTGGTCACACACTGCAGGCACGCACAGGAGAGTATGAGACTGCAATACCCCCAGTGATCTGCAGAGGGCGGTAGAGTTATTCAGGAAACATTGACTGAATGGGATGTCCTGGCACAGTTTCTCACAATGTTTACAGTTTGATTTCTAGATGTAAAAAAAAATACACCCCAAAGAACAGGTTTTATGAATTATTGCTTGTATAATTAAAAACTCAGATTTAGCCTTGATAGTTGGATTTATCTCATTTAATTCTTCTTTTCCCAACATTTCTCTTTTACCGCCATACTACACCGTTTATGTCTGCTGCCTGATTCTTACTGAGCTGTATTTCTGCAGTCTTGGGTTGTTTATCTTAAAGGCTGAGTTAAAATGTTGTACCTGGACCAAAGGGCTGCAAGAACCAGGTGCGTCCAGCTCTGCCCGGTGAGCTGGCCTCAGGCACAGAGGGGTTAAAGGCTCGGATGGTCTTGACGTCGGCCTTGTTGTCTCCGGCTGTGGGGATCTCCAGGACAGGGATGAGCGTGCACTGATCCAGCAGGCCGTCCGAGGTCATGACTTCAGTGTAGCCCTCCTCACAGCCACACACTCCTGCCTGAAACGGGAAGGAGGAAACTTACTCAAAATGAAACAAATGAAACATCTGTTTATGTACAAACGGACAGTAACAAGGACTTAATTAAAAAGAGATGTTTAAAGACCCTTTAGGGCCTAAACTGAGAAAATTAAGACTGGATTTTTGCACCAAACAAGATTCAACAAAGATGAGGTACATTTAACTACAAATCATTAAAATCAAATGTTCATGAATTTATAAATACTATAACCCTTCAAATGGCAGGTTTTTGTAACGATGCCACCATGTTTTTACATGCAAATGTCCCTCCAAATGATAATTATTTTTGTTATACTGCATGCAAATTTGATTTTATTTGTTTGCTGAATGTTTACATCCTAGGAAATGTGAATGGTTATAAATACATTGATATTTATGCATCTTTATTACTATTGTGCTCATTTTCATTTAGAAAAAATGGTGCCACCTGTCGGAGAGCAGTGAAAATGAACAATTCTGAGACAAAAGTCGAGACTGACCCAGAAATATTAAAATGCATATATTAAGCTTTAATGAAGGGAGAACAGAAACTGCAGTTGGACTGGATTTCAGTGGCAGGTTTTTGGGCCTATCTGTAAAAGTCTAACACTTGAGTGTACACAGTGTATTTTAGATTTACCGTATGAGCTGGAAATAAGACGATCAAATAAAAATACACCATTTTCTTTAATGGAGCTTCTAAAACTTAGGAGCTCACACACTCTGAAATAAGACTTTTTAAGACTTTTGTGCCCTTGGACTTTAAAATCACACCATAAATTCTTTGTGATCTGCAGGAGTCAGATTTCTTTGCAAGTATACATGCTAACACTTAAACATTAGAGAACAGGATTTACACTTGAGGGCTCCGACTTCAAAGCATGATGCATGATGAGTCTGAGGTCCACACATGATGTGTTGGAGATGAGATAAAGAGAAACCCTCAGCAGAAGTACAGTTTAGATGTTGACCTTCTCCAAATGAGCTCTGGATTCTCTGACCCTCTGCAGATTAACATCTGTCACTTCCTGGAAAACCCTTCAGCCTGGTTTTGACTATAAATCTGTTTTAAACCAGCTGTGATTGTTAGGAACCTGTTTTATAGGCCTTATCTCCTTTTCAAAGCATCTGATCATCGTTTCAGTCGGCCAGTGAGCCTTTTGGTTGGTAAAAACAAACACACCGTTGCTCAGTAATATTCGGCCCCATGTTTTTAGTTGCTGTGAACATGATGAAAGCAGTGCATGATTAAGTCATTTGTGGACTGTTGGAGTGCCCATGTGCTGCATCCTCACAGCCAACATTACTCAGAGCCTCTGCTTAACTAAAGGGAGACAGAGGTGAGGTCTGCTCTGGTGACTGAAACATTTCCTGAATGCAGCTGATGAGGATTATGAAGGAATTTAGGGGGTCCTATTTTGAGGACGTGAAGCTTATTGTCTAGAGCCAGAACACAATCAGAGGTTAAAATAGAGAGATGAATATTAAAAAAAATGGTACCCTTGCTTTCAAAATAATGTTCAAAGAGGAGAGAGAGAGATATGGGGGGATCGACACTTGGTGTCTCCATAGCAAACAGAAAAAGAGACAAAAAAACATGAATCTAACATCTCTACACTGTTTGTATTATGATATCTGATAAACTGGACGAGGAAAGTCACTTGTTTTTTTATTAATTTATTGGAACATTGAGGAAAATCCATGCTGAAGGCACCTTTAACAGCTCTCCATAAAAACAGACAGTTCACAGTGAAGGTTCATCCAGACGTGTTTCTGAGCTTTTTATAAAGAACAGATCACTGATGGTCCTCTGATGAACATCTCATCTGTATGTTTCTGAGACAGAGTCAGTGAACAGTCTGCTCCTGTCTGATAAACTCAGAAACATCAAAACAGATAAAAAACACAGTTTTTGTCTCTCCTTTCACCTGTTCTGCTCTGTGGATCACTCCATGAGTTATGACTGTGCTGTTTCATTTCTCTTCTGCAGTGATCTCTCATCAGGAAAGAGCTTTATGTTCATAAGAAATAAAATATACCATAATTACTGTACTATGGGCTCAGCTTTATGTTCATAAGAAATAAAATATATCATAATTACTGTAATATGGGCTCAGCTTTATGCTCATAAGAAATAAAATATACCATAATTACTGTAATATGGGCTCAGCTTTATGCTCATAAGAAATAAAATATACCATAATTACTGTAATAAGGGCTCATCTTTATGTTCATAAGAAATAAAATATACCATAATTACTGTAATATGGGCTCAGCTTTATGCTCATAAGAAATAAAATATACCATAATTACTGTAATAAGGGCTCATCTTTATGTTCACAAGAAATAAAATATACCATAATTACTGTAATATGGGCTCAGCTTTATGCTCATAAGAAATAAAATATATACCATAATTACTGTAATAAGGGCTCACCTTTATGTTCATTAGAAATAAAAAAAAATACCATAATTACTGTAATAAGGGCTCAGCTTTATGTTCATAAGAATTAAAATATATACCAGAATTACTGTAATACAGGCTCACCTTCAGGTTCATAAGAAATAAAATATACCATAGTAACTGTAATATAGTCTCAGCTTTATGCTCATAGGAAATAAAATATATACCATAATTACTGTAATAAAGGCTCACCTTCAGGTTCATAAGAAATAAAATATACCATAATTACTGTAATAAGGGCTCACCTTCAGGTTCATAAGAAATAAAATATACCATAGTAACTGTAATATAGTCTCAGCTTTATGCTCATAGGAAATAAAATATATACCATAATTACTGTAATAAGGGCTCACCTTTATGTTCATAAGAAATAAAATATACCATAATTACTTTAATAAGGGCTCACCTTTATGTTCATTGGAAATAAAATATACCATAATTACTTTAATAAGGGCTCACCTTTATGTTCATAAGAAATAAAATATACAATAATCACTTTAATAAAGGGCTCACCTTTAGGTTCATAAGAAATAAAATATACCATAATTACTGTTATAAGGGCTCACCTTTAGGTTCATTAGAAATAAAATACACCATAATTACTTTAAGGAGGGCTCACTCAAGGTGAGCTGCTGTTGCATCAGGGTCTGTGTAATGGGCTGGGACAGAGGGGGGATGAAGCTGACTGAACTCGAGCAGGCGTTTACGTTCATCTGTCACAGATTGTAAAAGTTTTGTTAGTCAAGAAAAATGACCAGTGCATATATAAAAGTTACTTTTCAGATCATAGCAAAGGCCAGAAATAATTAGTGAAGGGTCAGGTTTGTTCTGGGTGCACAGCCAGGATGCAGAGGTTGTGTTTGTCATGATTCTGTCAGTTCTGTTTTATTTTGTATGCCTTTTCCTTCTGTTCTGTTATTTTACTCCTTGTTCTGTTTTATTTTGTGTGATTTACTCCTTGTATTTCTGTTTTTGGCCTCTTGTTCCTCTTGTTTTGTGTCTTCTGTGATCCTGCTCTTGATCCTTGTTAAGTTACCCGTTTTGTTCGCGTTTCATGTCTTATCTTTGTGTTTCCTGTTTTATTTTGAAAGTTCACCAGCCCCTCCTTATTTCTGTAGGTTTTGCTTCCTGTCTCGTCTCGTCACACCCGATCCCTAATTGTTCTTCCCCAGCTGTGTCTTGTTAACCCAAATCACCTCATGTATTTAACCCTCGTGTTTTCCCCTTGTCGTTGTGAGTTCAGTCTCTTTATCCTCGTCGTCACAGTGCCACTGCATGTACTTGTCTTCAGCGCCCTCGATGTTTCCTCGTGTTCATAGATATTTTGTCTGTTTTTGGTTGAACTTTCTTGGCACTTTAATCTGTACTTTGTTTCCTGGATTTGATTTGTTACTTTGTTAAGAGATTCTTGTTTGGTACTTTGACTTTCTGTAAGGATTAGTTTTGGGTTTTGATCCCTGTCTTTTAGTTAAAATAAAGTCTTTTGTTTAATCTGCATTTGGGTCATCTTTTGTTTTTCCTGGTTAACTCTGGTCACAAACCTTGACAGTTTTCTGTGTCTTGATTCTGCTTCGGTCTGTTTGGTGTGTAATATAAATCAAACCACTCTCATTCTCTCTAAATCAGTCATTCACTTTTTACACAGCAAGTTAATTTCTTTGGCCAGAATTTGGTCTGGATTATTTAATTCCTCTCCTGTTATTGTGCCACTACACTCAAAGAACACAGAATACTGTATGAAACACGTTAACGCTCAGATTAAAGGCGTTTGTTACCCTCAAGCATCCAGAGCAGAAGAAACTATCACATGAATCAGAAACCTCATTCATGATTAAAATCTCCAGTTCAAACAAACAGGATCAGACTTCTATATGTTTATGACAGCACATCTGTGGGCTTGAATTAATCCAGAAGCCTCGACTCTGCTCTCTATTATTTGAAAAATGTATTTTATAACAGTATTTGGCACCTGGCTGTTCTTAAAAAATGTGATCTGGTGTTTTCTATTCCTCTGTCCTGACTGCCAGAACCTTTAGCAAACAGACAACATTCGTTCACGTCTTTGGCTCCTAAAAAAGTCGTCTGAAGAGCATTTTCATCCTCTTCATGACAAAAGAGCAGCTTTGACTCTTCTGGATTTTATTGGTTTTCTGCACCATGCTGTGTGTCATGACTTTTACCAAGATTGACTTAATAATTCATGTAAATCTTCTTATTTCTGTCTGGGGTTAAATTTGATCAGTGCTGCTGATGTTTGTTGGGTTTTCTGTAAAGCTGTTGGCTGATGCTTGTGTTTCAGAGCAGCTCTGGAGGGAGTCACTTTGGATTTGGTTATTTCACACTGATGAACTGAATGCTTTAGGAAAACTATAGATATATTGTTAATGCTTCAAAACAAGACAGACATATGTGTTTAAGATCCGGTGTAACATCTTCAACAATGAGACGTGTCCTTCTTCTTTTGTTCTGACTTTGGCTCATCTGTAAGTCAGGCTGGGAAGTGGTCCAGGATCTGAGCTGAAGGTTCGACAGACAAAAACAAGTCTGAAATGTTTCTTAAAGTGCTGATGCTCTCTCTTTGAGGCAAATACAGAACTAAAAATACTAAATCCAGAGTTCATGTGAAGTTCTTTTAGGGAGCTGGCACAAAGTTTAGACTGATAGGTTCTTCTCTCTTTTGTTCCAAAAAAATACTTTACTACTTTTTAGTACTTTATGTGGAGGCCCCTCTGCTGGACCAATGACAGCACAGTACACATCTTTGTCATAAAGAAGTTGTAAGTATGGCTGGTATTGGTCAAACTCCCAAATTAACAATTAAAGTTAATTAGAATAACTTCAGAAGCAACTGAAGAATTTAATGACAATGAATGTCACTGATACTATTGACTGTAAACTTAAATGTTTATAGGAATATTTAATTTAAACTAAAAACATTACACGCACGGACCGTCTCACCAGCAAGGATGTATGTAGCATGTGAACAACTGTGAAATCTGCAGCATGCCAAAATAGTTTGTCAGATAAATAGCAGAAGGTCTACGTATCAGACCAGCCTCCCCTGCATATTGTTTCCCACAATGCAAAGCACCAAGACACAGCCACAGTGTACATCCATACAGTCCTCCACACATATAGCCTTAGCATTATTGAGCCTTAGCATTGTACAGAGTTGGCATATGTAGGCCTTTAGTGGCATCAGTTAGGACATGATTCTGACCACTTCTGCCCGCTGTCTGCCATGATTTTTGAGGTCTTTATCATCATTTCTGCTGTCTCTGATGAGAGTTTAATGTCCCTCATTGCAAAGCATGCAGATATTACACATTAAACAGATGCTGAACACTTATCATATGTGTTCAGTGGTAAAAATCTAAGTGAATCACTTGTGAGACTTTTTTCAGTCCATAATATAATGTTAAGTTAGCGGCACTAACCATTACCTGAGCGACAGTTCACTGCTGTTTTGTGACCAGAATCAGATATCAGCTGAGTGATTAGAGCGGGGAGGGACAGCACACAGCTTTGGTCATGTAACTAAAAGAAACTTGATTATTTTTGTTTGTTGTAGCTTTTATAGAGCAGAAATAGTTGCTCTGATCCAAACTTTAGCCCAGTAGGTGGCAGTAATGCACCTCATATGATAGTTTCCACCCACCAAACAAAGAGAAGTAGAAGAACAGTCAGACTACAAGGGACCTTCAAATATAATATGTAACGTATACAACATACTGCATGTGTCAGTAGTCAAGTCAAAATGTATTCATAAAACACATTCGTTGACCAAAGTGCTGTACAGCCACAAAGAGAAGATATATACCAAAAAGACATGAAACAGACAAAGTAAAATGTCAAAAGAGGACAAGAAGGCACAGAGGCAAAGAAAACAAGAACCAGAAGAACAAGAAACTGAAAACTGGAACCATCGCACCAACATGATAATAAAACAGTCTAAAACTATCTAAAAGTTCAGTTCAGAGCTTTATTGTCCCTCCAGGGGAAATTTTGTCTGCAGTGACAGCGTTCAACGACAACAACTACAAACAAATGAATAAACAAACATTGACACAAAACAACACCGCAGTGTACAGCATAGCCAAACTTGACATGAACAACCCCAATGAAGTATAAATAGAAGAATCAAGAGTTTAAAAGAAGTGAGGACGTGGGTGGGACCTCTCGTCAATTTAAAACAAGGACTTAAATAGGTTGTGCCACCTAGGGCAGTGCAATTAAGAATTATGCACGCTGATTGCATTAATTGCTCGTGGCACAAAGGAAAATTTGTACCTATTTGTACATGCCATAGGTACCTTGTATCTCCGTCCCGTCCTCCAACAGTGGGTGATCAGGGCGGGACAGGATTGACTGTGCCTTCTGTAAAAATGGTCTGACAAAGATCTCTGAGAGGGAGAGCTGCTGCATGCCAATGATCTTATTGGCTTCCTGCACAATCTTGACCAGACGATTTTTATATTTAATGTACAGGTTTCCATAAAAAGAAATTAAGCAGAAAGCTAAACTGACTCAATAAAAGATCTATAGAATAAAACCATCAAGATCTTTTTTAGTCTGTGCAGAAAGTATAACCTTTGTAGGCCCTTTCTGCAAATTGTTATTGAGGTCATGTGTCAAGTTTTTATCAATCACTGTCCCCAAGGACTTGTAGGAATCAACAGTCTCCACTGCTGTACCCTTGATAATGGTTGGGTGAGCTGGTTGTGATGACTTCCTACAGTCAATGACCATGTCTTTAGTGAAAATATGTCAAAATACAATATGATGGAGTTTAACTGGAGGCCATAGAGAAGAAGTGGGTCTTTATGTGGAGAGGGAGCCAGCTCAGAGCCTGGGATGCTTGAGCTCCTCTTTTGAGATTTGATCTAGAAGCTTCCAACAGTAGTTTGTAGTCTGTATCTGCTGCTGACTCTGACCTGAGGTCCTGGGGAGGGGGGGCTGGAGCCTATCTCAGCTGAAATCGGGCAAGAGGCGGGGTACACACTGAACTAGTTACCAGCCAATCACAGGGCCACATAAAGAGATAACCATTTACACACTGAACCACACCTAAAGTGCAGGTTTTTTGACAGAAAAGCCCTGACCAACATGAGATTTGAACTAGCAACCTTCTCTGATGTTCTAGTGTGCTGCCCTATTTCACTTCACGGTTACATACTGATATAAAGTATATCTAAATATATTTCTATTTCCCTTCAAGGAACCAAACATATTTCAGTGATCAGAGATTATCATAATGATGATTTTATTTTTTGGATTTCCATGTAGTAACAACCAAGTAATATTTAGAAATAACTACAGACTTAACACGTATGAACAGGGCCCCATAGTGATCCCCAGGCCAGAGGTTTCCCACACGTGATCTGGCTGCCTGAGCACATGTTTAGTACCTCGATGTAGTCAGATGGGTTGATTGTTAATAAATGCACACTAATAATGTATCAATAAATAAACTGACGTGGATCAGGGGTCCTCAGTATGTGAAAAAGTAGAAGATTTTATTTTATTACGCCTGTTTCACACTGGAAGCTTTTTGACACTCAGCTTTGGCCAGCACCGCCACAGCTTTCACACCAGGCGGGTGAAGGTCCTTCAGCCTCAGTGCGTCTCCCTGCTGTCACAGCTCTATCTCTCCATTTACATCACCATTATAATGTGCTCTATTGACAGTTCAGAAGGATCCACAATAAATCTCCACACAAGGAACCTGATTTTTTGATTGAAGGACCTGAAACCTGCAGAATGAAATCCTGATGAACAAGGACAGTTTCTCCACAGAGGAGGCAGACTGAAGCTTTAACTCTGAGCAGCACAGACAGGAAGAGGACTGTGGCATACTCTACTGCTGTGGACATACATACCAGCTGGATTAAGGCTCTCTATTTGTGGTTTTCTGTCGGGTTTAACACAGAAATGTGCATTGCTTGTGGAAGTAATAGACAAGCCTTTTTTTCTAGAGATTTTCAGTGTGGGATATGTGCCTGAAACACCAACTTGGGCTTCCAGTGTGAGAGCTCTGACTTGATAACAAGTTTGCTGAAATGAAAACAGGCACAATGCTGCTGTCATGCAGGTAAAACAAGCCTTAGTGACTGAACATACTTCAGCAGTCACTGAAATCAGATATATGAACCTGAGTTTAGGTTAAATATGAGCTCTTTAAAGTCATCTGTTGCTGTTGAAATCCCATTCAACAGCAACAGATGACTATGAAGCTCTGTCCCTTTAAGTGTTTTGACCTTGACCTTGGACTTATTGAAACATCACGTTCAAAACCATACAGGAGCATACAGACCCCCCTGATGACAGCATAATGCCTCGGCTTTTGAGAGCACGTAGGCACAAATGTATCAAAATTCATGTAGTCTTCTTTCTAATCTCAAAAATAAAGCAGAAAATGGACCCTGGGAGCACATCTATCTTCTCTGATTGATGTGTTTTTTGGGCCCCTGCTGGTAAATGAACAACAGAACAGTGTGTTTCCCGTTTGTATTAGTGTCTAAATAAAATACGTCTTCATCAAATCAGTTTTTGAAAGCTTCAACCATCTCTCTTTAGAAACAGCTCAGTATCAGCGCTGAATTCTGATGTTTTGTTCCACTGTGTACAGTGTGTGTGTGTGTGTGTGTGTGCACCTCCTCCACTCATCCCTGACTCCATTCATCCCCCTGCAGGGGGTCCCCCCACTCCCCGCCAATCTCTGGAGGATAATCGTCCTCAGAAATCCCCGCCGTGCAAACAGAAGCCGTCGCACGTCCGACAGCAGCCCAAGATGGAGATGAGGAAATGATCATCTACGTCTTTTTAGTGACAAACAAAGGGAACAATGAGGCGCTCTGCACCCTGCTATCACTTTATTTACACGGCGTATATCAGTGTTGTCTCTCTTACAGGAGCAGCTGTGATGTTCACTCTCCTGCAGGCCCGTTTTTCTGCCTTCTAGCAAACATCTGATTCATAAAACCACACACTGAAACACTTCCATCCTCGCCTCTGTGAGCTTTGATGCCTCATGATGTTTAGTTTTATATTTAGATTTATATTTATCTTCCAACCACGGCTGGTTGGTGTTTGAGGGTTTTTAGAGAAAAAGGCCAACACAATACTTCTATAAGGATGTTATGTTACCCAGTCAGCAATGCCAACTTAATCGTGGAGAGCAGATGGACCTGCCTGATTCACTGTCTGAAATCACACAGGTCCATCTTGCCAAGCTCCAATCCTCTACAGCTTCACTCGGCTAAAGGCTGAACGACCCAATCAGGGGAAAGAGGGCGGAGCTGCAGACGTGACGACAGCAGGAAGTGACTGCAGGTTTGAAAACAATGGTGGCTTCTGAAGCTGTCTCCATGGATGCAGCAATATCTGCAGTTTTATCAGAATTGGACTCAAGTTCTTCTTTAAAAGAGGAGCAAAGAACATCACTTAAAGCTTTTCTTATGGGAAATCCTGTTTTTGCTCTTCTCCTGACCGGGGATCACTGCTGGAAAACTGGGAGAGAATGTGATAATCCTACACGGATGATGCCGGTTAGTCTATGTTAGTCATGGTTACTCAGTGATACTTGGTGAAATCTGCTCTCCTCAGGAGTTTACACTTGGTGGGGAACTTGACGAGGTTCATGTCACATATAAGTGGTAAATGATACATCTGTGTGGTATAATTTAATGTAAGACAATAGTCTAAGGACTGAATTGTTGTCTAAGCTAACGGCTAACAACAGGGTCTAGCTGCTACGTCATACTGTGGCTTGATATGATTGGTCTGTGATGAGTGTGACTGGCAGAAAACATTTTCTATGAGCTCCTCTCCAGATGAACTAGTGAAATATTTTTATGATGGATATAGGCCTTTGGAACTGTGCGTCTGGTGTGTCAGGTTATTGTCAGGTTAGTCTTTCACCAAATCAAGGTGATTGACATCCAGCTTTTTCTTCCAAAAATTACCTGTTCAATATATTTCATTAGTCCGTCTTGGCAACAGCCCACAGAAGGTTTTTGGGAATGGGCAGGACCTGTCAAAACCATATCAGGCAGGTGATTGGATGATTGTTCCTTCAATCACATTGCTTACAGGCCAATTAGATGGTGTAGTAGGCAGACGCTACTGTCAGGATGTAAAGTACAAAACCTGAGCCTCTTTGTAAAACAAACTCTCACCAAAACATGTCCGAACTGGAGTGAGAATATCTTCATTTAATGAAGAAATGTGGTCCAGATCTGGTAAACACTGCTGCTGAAGCTGTTAGCATTAATGCTAATCTCTGTACAAGCAGTAACTTCCTGTTATTGTCTTTCTCGTAGCTCCATCTTCTTCCTGCTCTTAAGCATGCTGATTTGGCTGTGCCGCTACGGGCTGAGCACAATCATTGTAGACTGGAGCTTGGCAAGATGGATCTGTCAGATTACAGACATTAAATCAGGTGGATCCAGCTACTCTGCAAGGTTAGGAACTCTCACTACTGACTAAAATAGGGAGATGTTGGAGAGAAACATCAGTCACACTTGAGCAACTCACTATTGGTGCTTTTCTGTTTGTGGTATCTGCTCAACTCAGCTGCACTCGTTTGGATACTCCTTGATCCGTTCTTCGTTGCAGTTCAGACTGTAGCAATACCTCTTTAAGGTAGGTGGGACTGTCCCACCAGGGCTTAACTACGGCAACATTTTCACCACAATAAAGCAGGACAGAGGGGATAGAGCTGCCTCTTGGTGGCTTTCTGAAACATATAATGTTTCTGTAGTGTTAGCTCTAACACAGACTGGCACACTTTAAACTCTTTGCCTTTTCTCTAAAGGAGGCCATATTTTCCTTTGACTGTACTGTGATCCTCAGTTTCAGGTGTAAAATCAGTTTTTCTCTGAGCCTCTGCCTCTCTGCTTGTGTTCCTAAAATACAGCAGCAGCTGCTGTTTAACCCCGCGGAGCTGTGGTCCAGGTGTGTTCACAGAAGATAATTGGAAAAGATTAACAACAGGTGCCAACACCAGCAGAGCCAGATTATCAGTCTCTTTCCTCTCTCTGTTCTCCTCTCTCTTTTTTCTTCACCTTTAACTATCCAGATGCTCTGCCTTCATCCCAACAGGAAGTCCGGGGCTTAATCTGGCCTCGGTAAACATTTCAGAAATAAGGGAGGTGTGTAGATGCCGTTCCAGGGCTCTGAACGGCTGATTAATTTCTAACATGTTTGGTGAAGTTGGACAGATGCATGGTTTCAAACTCATTTGGTTCACAGAGTAGAAAATGAGCCAGAAAGCACCAGGCCAAGAAGAAAAATGAGTGATATTCACTGATCACAGTGAAGAGCAAACAGGTCCATTTGCTGGTGAAACATGATGCTGATCGGTGGGGTCTATCTGAATGGTCCAAACATTAGTCTGCACAACAGTACACAAAGTAAAAGATAATCAGCATGATTCTTGGCTGGATTCCTGTTTCTGGCTAAAGTGAGCCAAGGCCCGATCATCTCATGGCTCTAATTCTTACCAGGTTTCCCTCTGGAGCAAGGTTTGTTAAGAGCAGTTTTATCCTCACCAGTCAGCTGAGAAGAGGATCCATGGTCTTTCATATATTAAACATGTTCACTACTTACAATCAAAAATCCTGATGTTTGTAGAAAACAACAAGCATGTCCTCTGTTAAACATACAGTGGAACAATCAGGAAGCACGCTGGCTGACGAAGAAGCACAACACAGCCAAACAAATCCAGAGCACCGACTTAGTTTGACGTCAGGAATGAAGAATCAACTTGTTGAACTGTGGCAACACAAGTATTCAAATGTCCCCTGTATAAAAGACGACCAGAAAAGAGGCTTGGCTAAAACTGTTGATGTTATGGATTTATGGGTAGCTAATAGCAAGCTACATTTAGCTTTCATTCCACCAGCTTGTCTGGCACTATGTTTAAAGCCATGTTTCACTGAATGAGACGACCAGCTGTGAGTGTGGGGACTGGTTGTTAGATCGCGTGTAGTTTGCTGTGATAATCATTTGTCGCTTACCACACAGTGAAGCCTGGCACTTACACATCTTTACTGATCTGGAAACAGTGAGAGAGCCACACATGATGACAAACAAAGACAGATTTAACAATTTTGTTCTTGGAGTATGTGATGCACTGCAAGATAGTTAGGGCACACCAGAAACCAACAGACTCACTCACCAGCAACCAGGGTCCAACAAGCCTTTAGTGTAAACAGACATGGAGGACAATGTTAGGAGGTTAGCTTTGTGGTTAGCTTCCTATGACATCCTTGGTGGCTGAGATTTTAGTCCAGCTCCTTTCCTCACCATTTTGTTATATAATAGATGTCTGTGTTTAACTACAAATCAATGAGTTGGTCCTCCCTTTCCATAGACCATCTTGTGTTATGCTTCATCTTTAATCTTGTTGCCATGGACATGTTTACTTCCTGAGGACCACTGTGGAGTCCATTACGAGTACCTTCCACCCGAGTCTGTTTGGGCCTTTAGGGGTACACTGGTGTTAAAAGGTACAGTTATTTCACACAACCGTGCGAGTTTTACAGAAAAAATGAGCCATGAAACTATGTTGGGTTGAATGCATGAATCGTCAAAAATCTTCAGGGGCCTCTGTTTTTCCTCCAGGAAGTCTCCGTGTTTGGCCCTATTTCATGATGCAGCAAATGGCTGTGTGTTTTTCCATGTTTGCAACAGGTCTACACAGTGCAGCAGGGAGAAGAGCTAACATGTTAGCCTGTGTTTGGGGCTGCTGCCATTCAAGGGTTTGTGTTATGACTGTGAGTCATTTATTGTAGGCTATTGTTTGTTAAATTGTGTAGAGGAGCGTTTTTGGTTTTTTTCCTCCTCCCTCCCTCTGTGCTCCTTCGCTTAACCTATGCTGCAGGTGTGGAGTGTCGGGATTGGACAGCAGCAGACAGGCACACCCGAAGCTGACTGGAGGAGTTCGGGTGAGTGAGGCCGTCTGATTGGCTGTGAGCGATGGCCGGGGTTTTAAAAAGACTGCAGGAGAGGAAACGCCGACCCTCCTCACTCTCAACTGACGCCACCAAACAGCTTTTTGAGAACCGTGTTTTGTGATAACTTTAGCTGTGTGAATTTCTGAGTATTTTTGGTTAAGATTAAGAAAGAAAGTATTTAAGTCGAGACTATTCGGTAAAGTAGGTGAGAGTAAAGCTTGGTTTTCATTTTCTGCGTTTTTTTTTTAGGGAGTCACTTTAGGTTTGTATGTTTTCTTTTCCTTTAGAAGTAAGGTAAGGTTTTTTGATTTATAAGAGTGTTTTTGTTGTTTTTTTATTTGCTTACTCTCTCCAAGGTAATTTTGATTTAGTTTGTAAAAAGGAAAAAAGAAGAATATTAAATTTAATTGTTTGGACTGCAAAAATCTTGTGTTTTTTGGTTCTTTTGTACTGGTGACACCTTGAGAGTGACAAAGGAGTGGTCATTTTTATGTTTCCTTCAGTATCCCCTAGGCTGGTCGTAACAGTTTGATAGAGTGAGCAGAAACCACCTTTTCAAGGCGATCACATCTAGGATGTTTTCTTCAGAAACAGAGTTCAAGTACTGTGTGCTTATTTGTCTGAAAACACAGAGCCACGACACACTTGTGTCAGAACAACTCTCCAGAACATCCAGGAGTAAATCTTGCTGATTTAGCTCTTTGGTGTCATGTTTTGGGAGAATAATCTTTACTTTATGGCACAGAATACTTCCAAACTGCTCCATGATAAAGAGTGTCATTACCTAAAGCCAGTTAAGTATTTCAGGCTCATAAAGTGGGTTAAATGGCAGGAACAAAGGCTACATCTGAGGCCATTCATGAGATCTTCTCACTGGAAATGGTAACCCAAGGGTTCGCGGGCACACAAATCTAACACTGTTCACCATTCTGTTAAAAACTTACCTCTGTGCAGAGGGAGCGTGGCTTGGTGCAGGGTGGGTCACATGACCGGTCAGACATGGGTTTGGCTGTTGGAGGACATCCCCCTGCAGAGAAAACACCAAACAGTTAAACTAAAGTCAGAGATTTAGAGCTGATTCTGACAGACATTAAAACACTCTCAAAGCTCCGCATGTGTCACATCAATGAAGACATAAGAGCAGTAAAAATACATTTCCAGAGTGGGAACAATTGTGTCCCATTTTTACTTCTGCTTTTCAACGCGTTCTGCTTCTGGAGCTGGAGGCTGTAAGTGTGACAAGCAGCACTCTTCCAACTCCTGACTCTGAAAACAGCTCTCTCTTAGATTGAGCTGGTTACAATGACGCTCAGCATGTATAGTGATGCAGGGATTTGACAGACTCTGTGTGAGAAGCATTAAGAATTCCTCTTAAATCCTCAGAAGGATGTAGGCCATTTTTTAATGTCTCCTTTGGAAGACACGTTTGATGATGGCTGAGGGTATTCAGGGAGGCCCCCACTGATTGAACAGCCATGAAATGTTATTTACTGTCCTCATTATGAAGTGATTTAGTGCTCTGAAGCTCAGACCACTGCCATTCTCTTACCCACACAGCACCTCCACGGTTATATAACTGAGCAAACGTGACCAAACAGCACCAGCTGGTCGGTAACGTGACTGTAGTGCCTAATTCAAGGAAGGTGATTATTTCAAACATCTCTGAGAGGAGTTTTTATAACCCTAGCAGTGGTCCTAAATCATGCAGATTAGGTTTGCTGGTGACTCCTAACTATCTGCAGGTATAAATATGGGTAAAGGACGTCTGGATTGGCCCCGTCTCCTCAGAAATGTCAATATGGATATTGAGGGAGAGGAGGGTATGGATTAACATAAAGCCCTGAATGAGGGTACCTCAGAGGCTTCCAGCAGAAAACAGTCAGTAAACAGAGTGACAGCTTTAGTGGGTGGGGCTTGGGTGGAGGTGAAACAGTCCTCCAGACATGTACTACTGCTCACTTACTAGATGTTCTTGGCTGGTTCCTGAGATACCACAGATCCCTCTCAACATGTGAGGATACTTCCTCTTTAGAACCACGAGTTTATCGTAAAAGAAGGCATTAACAAATGGGATCAGTCTGGATGAATTTCAGCTTTGAGCCATTACAATAACATAAGCACTGTTTACATGCATCAGCAGATTGAAGTCTGTTTATGCTCAGATTCTTAGCTGAAGCATCGTCTCACCCTGCATTAACCCTGTGTTTTCAGACACAACCTTTGGTCCATACACATCCATCCAGCCTCCACTCGTTGAGTCCCCGTATGCCTCATGGAAAGACGTGTTATGATTGGAGGCTGAATTAACCATAAGCTAAGGGGATAGCAGTGTTCTCCAACAGCTTTTCTCCATTTGGTCAAAGACGCTTTTGAGTAGAGCAGTGTTTTTCAACCCTGGGGTCAGGACCCCACGTGGGGTCGCCTGGAATTCAGATGGGGTCGCCTGAAATGTCTAGTAATTGATAAAAAAAAAAAAATTAGGCTACTGATAAAAATATCTTTTTAACTAATTATTTTTCTTTTTAAAATGAAAACACCATACACAATCTTAAACAACTGTATTTTATACTTTCACTTCTCAAATATAAATGTAGTTACAAAAAATGCAGCATTTAAAAATATCTCTGCTGGCGAAACTTGACTGAAGGCCGCGATCATGTGACTTTACAGTTACCGCTGCTTCACTTCCCTCGCTTCAACTTATACACACAAACTTGCAGTCAGTCGGAAAAAAACAGCATAACAGACCTCCATGGTTTGTACAGTATGACAAACATGATGAAAAACTAATTCTAGAAAAAAAATGTCTCCGGGGTCCCCAGAAATTTGTGATGTCAATATGGGGTCAAGGACCAAAAAAAGGTTCGGAACCACTGCTTTAGATACTGTTTCCATCATGTCTTTGGTGTCTGTTCTCATCAGAAGTGCTTGGATCTGAGGGGGCAGGGAGGCTACAAGAGACTTTGATTATGGCAACCCAAATTATGTCTGATAAAAGAGGGAGGAGGTGGGGCTGCGGGCCGCAGATTGGACATTGAAAACAGTCATGGCGTCTGCCTGTGATGAGCTTAAAACACACACGTAGGTGGAGGTTGTACAGCTATGACATCATAAGTCCCAGGAAGTAAGAAACAGAGCATTTAATGGGCATTTTTTTAAAAGACAGCATTTCGGTGAAAAGTAAAATGTTCAAACCCTTCTAACAACATTAAAGTTGATTTTGTGGGACCTTAAAGACACAATGAGATATGATTTAGTGAATAAATAAATAATATGTAAATAAATAAATGTGAGGTGCTTATTGAAAGGATGATCAAGGCTTTGTCCACACGTTGGCAGGTTGTTGTGTCTCACTATAGGACATTCTGAATTCTTTTTACTTTCTTAAGTTCACTTACATGATGACAGTGGGTCTGGTGCAGCGGTTGGTGCTGACAGGACTACTTACACAAACATATAATGCTGCTTCTAAAACTCTGATGATGTGAATGCTGCCAACATTTTGGACAAAGCTGAGTTTTCGTTATTCCAGTAACCGTGTTGACTGGTGACCCCTGGCTGCCTGTGTCTTATGCATGCTTTTGAATAACAGGATCTGGAAGTTATCACATCTGTTTTGGACTTGAAATCCAAGTGAAGAAATATTTGTAGAAAGTGCCCTCAGACAGGTGGCACCGTGGCGCAGCAGGTAGTGCATGAGCAATAAGGTTGCTGGTTCGGCTTTTCTGTGTGGAGTTTGTATGTTCTCCATGTGCATGCAGGGTTCTCCTGGCACTCTTGCTTCCTCACACAGACAAGAAAACATGCTGATTAGATAGATTGCCTCTCGCACAATGTCAGCTGGGAGAGGGTCCAGCCCCCTGTGACCCTGAAGGGGATGAAGGGCATAGATAATGCATGCATGGATGTTCACAGACGTCAGCTTACATGGTCACAAGTTCAACCAAAACAAGAGTTCACTTTTAGCGTCTCTTGGTTACACCTGTGCGGCCATTAGTGTGCATCGTATTTCCTTTAATTCACTGAATATCACCCAATAACATGAACACATTCAAGAAACCCTGTCTTACCATTGATAGAGGCTGAAGACCAGGGAATAGTCCCCTTGTAAATATGTTGCATCTCATTTTTGAGCGTGTTGTTTACAAAGCGAACAACACAAGTCCCACCCCTTCTTGATTTTGATTGGTCAGTGGGGGAGGAGTTACAGTGACCAGCGCGGCTCTGCTGGCTCAAAATACACAAGCACACGTTTTTGTGAGCTGTTCAGCAATGTTTTCATGTCACTGAGTCACATGACAGGAGGAGTTTGGTTCAGTTGGAGGGCTGCCTCCAGGCAGATGTAGCCCAGGGAGCAGCCACTTCAATATCCCATCAGTTCATCAGGGCAAACCGTCATTACTGTGGAACAAAGATCCCTGAGACCAAAGAAGGATCTTTAATTTCCTGACTCTGACATCAGTTCACTGACAAATATCAAATGTTCAAGAGGGATTCAAGAGGACAGGGACAATTCACATTAAAGGGAGATTTATAATTCTTCTATTTATAATTGTTTTTCTGTTTTCTACTTTCACCCCCTTTTGTACTTTTTCTTACTGGTTTTATTTTTTTTAGCTTTTATTTCGGTCATCTTGGTCACATTTTAGGTTGCAGGGTTCTTGTATTGTCTTGGTCCTCATGACATTCTTATGCCTCTAGTGTTTTTCTGTAACAGTGCCTTGTTTTAAATGATGCTTTTTGTTTTTATTTCCTTGTGCTGAAGCTCTTGTCTGTATGTTCTTGACTGTTTGTCAAAGCACCTTGGAAACCTCTGTTTTTACAAGTGCTATACAATAAAGTTATTTTTATTATTATCAGTTATTATTTATTAGCACGATTCATCTGGGGTTCACATAAGTGGAAGGACATGCTGGATGAGGTGGGGGGCAGATAAGCTGGAGAACATCCTCTGACGGTATGAGTGACAGTGATCCTGCCACACGTCTGCAGGAACATGCTAATCTACAGGAGGTCCTGGAATAATGATGAGGATGGGATTCTTCCTGAATATTTATGAGCAGGAATCCAAACACTTTAAAGGAAACATTTTAAAGAGGTAATGTGCCAAAACAGATGTGGAGCCGATGTTATCGTCCATTTGAAGCTGCTGCTGAACTCCACATACCACACGGCTCCAGGCTGAAACTGCTCCATCACACAGCAGTCTCCTCCACCTCAGAAATGAGACTCCATTGAACACGGGGAATAATGTTATCAGGGCTGAGCTTAACCCCGACAAGTGATGGGCAATGGGATTAAACACTCACTGTGGCACTGCGCTGGATTACAGACTCATCTGCTTACAGTTTCCTCGAATTCCCCGTCAGCTAATGTTTGAAAGCTATCAGGGATCCTCTGGAGGCAGACGGCTTTAAACAACCTCATTCACACTGCCACTGCACCCTGAGCAGCTCCAGGCCCGGTGAGTCAGGGCTCTGAGATGGCAGCCTGGCTCATTTGGGTCATATCCGGAGTGTTTGACTGGAGCTGAGAGAACTGACGGGTTCAAACAGGCAGTTAAAGGATTCACAGAGTTCGAGGGTCTGATTTAAACATGGACAGACGACTCAACTTATTCCCCTTAAATGAGAACACTGTAGAGAACGGAAATAAAAGCTGAATGCCTCAGATAATGAGAGAGCCACACTGACTTCATCCTGACTGTGAGACCAGATTGTTGAAAAAAATGCACAATATTCTCTTTTAAATAATTATATATACTAGTGATTTACTAAATGGGACAAATATGTAGCTGGTGTTGGAATTAATCAGGCTAACATTTATTATGTTGAGCCCAAATATAAAAAGTGCTTAATAATGCTGAAAATAACGAGCTAAACTTAAAATGAATGGCAAATAAATCAGTCTTTTCAGTGGTTTGATTCTTTTTAATTTGCACATTTCTAAAAACTTTTTTTTAATAATTGCAATTAATCTTTCACCTTTGATAATTCATTTGAGATTCCATCCATCTGTTTATCCCTTTTGGGGTGAGGACACCCTGGACTGGGCGCCAGCTAATCACAGGGTCAAATAGAGACGGACGACCATTCACGCTCACACTCAGACCTAAGGCCAGTCTGGAGTCACCAATCAACCTAACCGTACATTCACACCAAAAGCGTCAAAATCGCCTGTCGACGCTCTAGACGCTCACATCGTGCTGCTTGGCAGTTGAAAACACACACAGCAGCACACAGGCAGGCGACGCGATGTGAGCGGCCGAAGGGGCCGCTCACATCCGCTCACTGCTCCTAAAGTCTGTGATGATTTGAGCTTTAGTTTCTCTAGTTTTGAAGCTGCGGTGCAGATGTGCTCCGGATGACCATATACTGTCATTCTTGTTTTCACGCTTATATACCTCTATATATAAAGATTGCACTAAAATTACACAAGTAAACAGACATAAGCACAGGCTTGTGACATCTTAACAGTAGCCTACTTGATTGTTATGACTTTACCCCTTTTTATGGAACATTCGCACAAAGCGGGAGGTTATTTGGGGGGTTAGAAAGTGTACATATGATGCACACGGAACTTCGGTTCCCTCTTTCACCATGGATCACACTTGGGAAGCTGGAGACAGCAATGATAAGATTTTCCTCCGTTGTTTTCTCTTCCTCCCTCTCAAAGTCTTCCGCATGGGAATCTAGATCGGCCTGCAATTGGCTGACGCCTCGGTCGCGCCACCGCTCATTTGCATAAAGTTGAGCTTCTCCCAACTTCAGCTCGACGCTCGCAACTCTTCGATCGTGCCGCTCGAGGTCGCTCGTGACACTCGCATCACGCCGCTCGTCGCCGCCGTCGCCGCCGTCGCCTCGATCGCCCCTCGACGCCGGCTCTCATTGAAAATGAATGGCAGCTGGATGCCGCCGACGCTCAGATCGCCTCTGGTGTGAATGTACGGTAATGCGCATGTTTTTGGTCTGTGGGAGAAAGCAAGAGTGCCTGGACAGAACCCATGCATGCACAGGCAGAACATGCAAAGACCCTGACTGACACAGGGATAGAACCAGCAACCCTCTTGCTGTGAGGCACGTGCACTAGGCTCACAGGTAAATACAGCAGACTGAAGGAGAGCAGGTTTAGGCAGAAAAAGTTGTGATGGTGAAGACTGAATGAAAAACAGGCTGCTCCTAAAGTCTGTGATGATTTGAGCTTTAGTTTCTCATGATTTTAAAACAGTTCAGGTAAAAACCAGCTCATTTTCTGAATGAACACATCATCAGAGATCACTTACACTCCTCACTCACCGACTCCTGCTCTGAGCTCAGCTGCTTCCTCCATCCTGACCTGTTTCTGGTTTGTTATCAAAAGTCTGTTCACAAACATGTCTGTATGGACCAAAAAATCATCCTCTCTATAAATAACATTATTATGATACACATTATTAAATTAAAACATAGTCAAACTCTTAAGTCACAGCTAGTCAAATGTTTTAATGCAGAAGTAAATAAAGTGACTCCAGAGCTCAATGAAGGGTTTTGATTCACAAAATTCATGTAAAATATTTTTCCTAGTTATTCTCCAGCACATAGTGACACAGCGCTCTTTACTGTATTCCAGGTGCTGCTCACACAGAGAATAACTGCAGATAACTTTGGTCTTGTCCAGTGACTCTCCTATCAGGGTCTTCATAGTAGTCTTTGGCCTCTTTCCTCTTCCATCTTTGTGTGCTATCTGATTTCTCAAAGTGTGAGCTGTGCCGAGGGGCCAAAGTATTGATCAATAATCAATGTTTGTCAGGATGGGAGTAACAGTATTTTTTTCACCTTGATCTTTGAACACTTCTACTCAAGAACGTTTTCATGGCAGATTTTGCCCTGTTCTCTCCATGTTTCCTGATAACTGACATTGACTAACAAGCCTCAGTAAGGCAGGAGTAGAGCCTCACGTAGACCACTACAGATTAGAGTAAACAGATGTGGGTGGAACTCAGAACAGAGAAACCTTTGGAGGAAACATGAGTGAGATGTTGGTTTCTGCTGGTTTGTCATTTTTCTGGATGTAGATCAGTCTGCATTTCTTGAAAGAACATCTTTAAACTTTTTCTTATCTCAGATTCATTCTCTTTAAAGCCCTTCGTCTGAATCTAAGCTCATTAAGGCCTGCAGCAGCCTCAGATTCATTCTTCATTTAGCCGGCCTTGGCTGAGGAAACCAAAATGTTGGATCTTTTATGGCTGACACACTTTATGATTTTAACGCCTCAAGCTTGAAAAGTTTGATCTCCAGTGTTGGGGGGGCTTTACTGGCACGCATGTGGGGCAGTATTGCCAAAGTGTTTCATAAAGAAAGATACAGATATTTAAAAACTAAAAGAAAAATCCAAATTCAAGGGAGATGGTTCAAGAAAATTAATATAAAAAGGTTAAATATAAAAATGTGTGAAATGTGTGTGTTCATGCTCTGCTGATTGTCCTCACACATCAAGATGAGGGTCGTGAGAATTCATGTTGGGAAGAAAATAAACTCCAAATAACCTTGCAGTGCAGGTGGGTCTGCCTGATTCAATGTCTGAAATCACACATCCCACACTTGTCCTGCTCAGATCTACCTCAGTATCAAACTGGGCGTAGCCAAACACGCGAGCAGGAAGACTTTGAGGCTACCAGCAAGACGACAGCAGGAAGTGACAGCTTTAGCGTAGATGCTAACAGCTTCAGTAGCAGTTTTGTCAGATCTGGACCACAATACTGAGAGCACTTTTTGATAGAAAGGATGTTTTCACTCCACTTCCAACATGTTTTGGTGAGAGTTCGTTCTTCAGAGTGGCTCAACATAACACAGTTGCTCCCTCCTATTACACTATCTGATTGGCCTATAATGAATGTGATTGACAGAATGATTGTCCAATCACCTGTCAGATATGCTCTGCCCTCCCCAGAAACTGTCTATGGGCTCTTTCCCAGATGACATATACTGAACGGTCAATCTGCTGTCAGGTTAATATGCTCAAATTACTGATATTATGATAAGAAAGTTTAAAAGAAAATGAAGATAAAAAAGATGTATTATAAAATATACATGAAAATCGTATTTGTACAAATATATGGAAACCTGTGTGCTGTGGTTGTGTGTCTTCAGGTCATCAGACATGATGAGGAGGGCTCAGATGAAGCAGACCCCAAATGGACCACAAATAAATGAAGATGGGGAGCGTGGACGACAGAAACAAAACATGAATGAGATACAGAAACAAAGCAGCAGCCTCCAGGAGGAGTTTCTGCTCCATTTTGTGGCAGTCTTTGAGGTAAGTACCTTAAATATTAAATAAAAGATTGATGAGGTCTGTAAAATGTGGTGGTTTTGGGACAAACAACATCTAAAACGCATTCTTCAAACACAACTCAGCCTGCAGCTCTTGTGTTTTGGGAGTTAAAATGACCTAAAAGAAAAAATGTAATACCTGTTTCTTGCTTTAAAAACTCAAGAATAACACCTCGACAAAAAAGTGGATCTCTGTGGGGAGCATGTCAAGTTGCTCAGAGCTGTATGTTTCTCCACACTTTAGCCTGAGGCAAATCTACCCTCAGATACAGAGGAGTGAATCTGAAAAATAAATTTGTAAAGTAAGGTAATGTCAGAGATGTAGAACAACATCAGTTTCTCAAACTGTTTTTTACTTTTGCTCTACACTCCTGAAGAACATCTGCATGTGTGGAACACAAACAGTCGGGGGTTTTGCCCTGAATGCTGAAGTCCAGGAGAGCTGCTGTGTGAATGTTGGGCCCTCTTCCTCTGCAGGGTTCTTCACTGAGCTTCATGAAAACCTGCTCAGGGCCTCTCTTTGACTCCAGGTAACCCTGATTGTTCTCACCTGTAGTATTGAGTCCATCAGACCGCTGACACCAGACGAGTCGAGAAGATCCTCTCCAGGGTCCGGTCCTCCACTTGTACTCAAAACACTGCCCATCTACACAAAGGGCACAAACACAAACATGTTCAATGCTGCGATGGTGATGTGGCCCAACACTGTGCTGCAGGAAGACCGTCAGACTGACCTGTGCACGGCCGAGCCTCCAGCTCCTGTTCGGGACACTGCAGCAGGTTCTCTGGATCCTGAGCCACCACGGCTCGGGATCGGACCTGGACCGACCCAAAGCCCAGGTCGTCCCCGTTCACACAGCTCAGCTGACACGGACTCCAAACTGTCCAGTCAGTCAGGTAGCACTCACCTGGAGAACAAGCAGAGAGTACGGCTCAGAGAGAAGAATCATGACAGTGAAGGGTTTGGAGGAGGTTTTTGTTGAAATGGATTCAATTAAACAGAAGATTGGTCACTGATTGTCTAAGAATTGACTAGATCTGCTTTTGTTTATGTCTCTGTTTAAATAAAAGTTTTCCATTGTTTAACTCAAGGGATTGTTTCTGCATCAGAGAAAAAGGCAAATACAGTCACCAGACAGGAACCAGAAAAGACAGAACACAATGAAGAAACAGAAACAATGACATTAACACTCACCAGCAACTTAGGTACACCAGTGTTACTTCTCACTATAGAAAATAGCTAATCAGCCAATCACAAGGCAGCAAGTCATGCATTTAACTATGGCAGAGGGATAATAATGACTCAAATTACACCTCCTGACCAAGGTAAGCCAAGCAGAAGATCATCTCTGAACACACAACATGTCATATCTTGAAGCAGAAGACGACACCAGCTAAGAACAGGACACTGGAGGTACAGTTCACAGGGACTCACCAAACTGGACCACAGAAGACCATAAAAGGGTCTACTGGTCTGATGAGTCTGGATTTCTGCTCCACATTCAGATGTAGGCTCAGAGGATTGTTGCTGACCCTGTCCGTCCCTTTATGACCACAATGTACCATCGTCTGATGGAGACTTCCAGCAACTCCACGTCTCAAAGTTCAGATCATCTCAAACATGACAATGGATTCACTGATCTCCAGTGGCTTCCACAGTCACCAGATCTCAATCCAATAGAGCACCAGGAGGTTTCTCATCATGGATGTTCTGTGTCCAAACTGATGCTAGCAAGGTATACCTAATAAAGTGGCCAGTGAGTTTTTATCATAAAACAATATTGACTTATCCCACACTTCATCTGGAAATACTCTGCTGTACCCTAAAAGCTCCAGATCATTTCCATTAAAGCGTAGTCCCTGCTCTTTGTCAGCAGGATGTGATGCACTCATATAGAGGTCAACACAGGTCAAAAGAGGTCACTATCTCTCTGCAGTGGCATCACTCTGAAATGTTTCACTCCAAAATCCTCCTGATCCATTGTTCCCTCAGCCTGCCTGAAGCAGAGGATGACTGTCTGTGTTTTTGTCTCTGACCATGTGAGCCCGTTTTTCAATATCAGATTAATCAGTTGTTCCTCTTTTCACTGAGACGTGAGTCTGTCTTTAAAGATGTCTTAATGGACACAAACAGAGTCCTCCTCAACCCCATGCTCCTCTTGAAGCCATCAAACTGAATTATGTGCTGATTGTGCCCACTCACAATCCCACCTGAGTGTGTATGAGCACATGAAGACAGTCTGTACAGAGGCAGCTCCAGGTGAACTGAGGCCTGTCACCTTGGTACACAAACATCTATTCTGAGCCATGCGAAAGCTCTGCAGCAGCTGAACATCAGTGCTGCATTGTGTGCCACTTCACGAGGCTCTTCAAACTCCTTCAATCAGCCCTCTCCAGGATGAGAGGCTCACCTGTCGCCTCTGTTGTTGCGATTGTGAAGAGCTGCGCGGCTGTGAACAGACTGACTGAATGTGTCAGGTTTGGATGTTTTTCTGTGTGACTCTGAGACGTAGAGGCGGAAAACAACAGCAGTTAACAGAAAAACTATGGTCCTCTTCCTGTCTAAACCTGAAACTGAAGTGAACTTCCTGAATTAGAGGACAGTCTGCTGGTCTGAACATGGGAGGAGGGGGCTGCCTTTATATTCATTCATTCATTAACTGATAGATTCATCTTTGTTTTTGTGTATTTTTAAGCCTCATTATTACAACTATTTGAAAACTTAGCACATCGGGTTTAGAATTTAACACTTCTCCTACCTATGAGCACACCCTGAACCTGACACCAGCCAATCACAGGGCCACACAAAGAGACAACAACCATTTATGCTCACACTGAAGGGCAATTTGGAGTCACCAGTCAACCTAATGAACATGTTTTTGCTCTGTGGGAGGAAGCTGGAGTGCCCGGAGAGAACCTATGCATTCACAGGGAGAACATGCAGACTCCACAGAAAGGCCCTGAACCTGACACAGGGATCCAACCAGCAACCTTCTTGCTGTGAGACTCGTGCACTGCCTGCTGTCTGATGACTTGAACACAAATGTCTGAGAACACAATACCTCCAAAATGTTTTTTTTTTGTTTGTTTGTTTTTTTGGAAGAGTTCTGTCAAACTGTGCACGCCTGTCCTCTCTGACTTGATCATAAACTGACCTCACGCCTCCTAAATGTAATCAGAGGCCAAGTGACCCATTACTGTTCCTTCACTCTTTAGTGTGTTCCTCACAGAGGGATAAAACTGCTGTTTCTTTTTAACTCCTGTGTTGTCTCAAATACCTGTAGCTCTTGTCCTAAAGTCCCTCTGCCTTTGCAAAAGTCCACAAATAAAGCAGCTCATATAATTTCAAAACCCGAAATCTAGAGAGAAACAAACTGTCAGTCGTGGAAAGCTATGGTTATATCTATGTTTGCCTTTTAACGCTGAAACGAGACTGCGTTCAATCAAGTAAGATCATTTTTTAATTATCATAATGACCCCTCCATCATAATTATAATTTGTTTAATTGCAGGTTTAATGTTATTGAAATTAAATTGATCTTTTTACTGATGTTACTGCATAACTGTTGGTGTGTTTTTTGTAATACCTTCTTAGAATAAGTAGAGAAAACTTAGTCATATTTTGTCCATATACTACTTATTCTCTTACAGGAATGCTCTAGAAGTCAGTAAATACTAATCGTCCCCCACTGAGTCATCAGTACTCACCCCACAAGATCTAAAAACAAGATGACATTAAGGTAACAAACCAGCACAAACAACTCTTCACTTTCTAATATTTTTTCATTTTTTCAGTTAATTTCCCTTCTGAAATCTTCTGTATGGTAAAGCATGTCCTCTTTGTACTGGTGGGACGGATGCACACAAGGACGCCTGTGGTCAGGATGTCGGCGTCATCTGGAGGGTGAATTAAGTTTTTCCGAGCTGAATCAACGTCGTGTTTATTTACAGTTAACAACAATGACTGTGACCTTAAGCCCCCTGAACATTTTGAGATTATCTTTGAGGTTGGGGTAAACGTGTGTTCAGTTTGAAGGAAATCACATAAAGGGTTTAAAAATATTATATTCAGAAACAAGATATGAAAACAGGGCCTAATGACCTCAATCTTTGACCTATGACCTTAAAAGCCTACTTAATCATTCTTAGATCAGAGCAGACATTGGTACAAATTTGAGGGAAAATTTATTCCACTCTTTTAAAGGCTTTGAGTCCCCTATAATACCTGAGGGCTGGACAACACAGAACAAAACAATATAACAGGCATGAAATAAAACCACTCATTAACCTTTAACCTTTAACTGCATTTTTGTGCCAGATCTCCATTTTCTAAAAGCAATTCAGGGCTAACACCTAATGCGCTCTAATTGATGAGCAGGTCCATGATCTTCTCACCAGGACAGGGGACAGTGCAGGCCTCCTGCAGGATGATCTGAGGATCTCCGTCCACTGAGGGCTCCAGATCTCCACACAGCTCATCGTCCACCTGACTACTGTCCTGCTGCCCCGAACCATCAGACACGAAGCACGACACGTTCCTGAAGCGCAGGCCCTCGCCACACCGTGCCCCCTGGTGGAACAGAAAAGGATTATTCGGCGTAGGAACATTTCCATATGAAGAGTACCATCCGCTGTCTTCATCTAAACTCTGGAACAAGTTAAGTTTTCATATTTCCAAAAAGGCCAAAAAAGGCCAAATATAAACAACTGATGAGCTGTTTTTTTCTGACTTTATTGCTTATAAATAACATTAGGTATGGAGAAAATGAGGGAGATTTTCACTTCTGGATTCACACTGCTGTGCTTTATTTCATCACCCCTTTCAGACGCAGCTCTGCTCTTTAGGTCAAATCAGGCAGATTTCAGGGGCAGCCTGTCAGGGCTGGATAAACATTCAGAGGGATCTCTCTCAGAGTAAACCCTGATGTGAGGGGTCTCTTATCCACAGACTGTAGGAGCTGCTCAGACATCGTCTCTGATTGTGATGCAGGTTTTTGACAGACGGCAGGATGCTGACTGACTGACCTCGGACTTGCACTCGGACCAGGCGCTGTATCTCCAGCTGTAGCAGGGTTTCACCAGGCACGGCTTCCACTGCTCCATCTGGGACGGACATGGCCTCCCGTCGCCCTGGGGAGCCTGGATCACTGTCCGCCTCCTCCACAGCTTGCCTGCCGAGCAGACGATAAGGAGAAAGAAGCATCATTTATTCATGAGGACATTGACTGGAATGCTGAAACTTGACCGCTCCATAGACGGAGCCTTGTTAAGATCAGGAGGCTGGTCGGGGCAGAGCAGCTGGACGGCTGTGGATGTGTAGAGAGGTTTGGAATATGAGATTTTCTGTCAAGGTCACCCCTGAGTGCTCCACCTCTGGAGCCGCAGAGGAATCAAAATTCATGTGTTAGCCCGCATAGAAAAATGAAGGTCAAGTCTGAAACATTAGGGAGAGAGAAATCATTTTTCCCTGTCAGGAAATTCAACAAGATAAAAAATACTACATCTCCCTCTCTAAAAATGTTCATTTCAGGAAAGAGACCAGACCAGATTCACCGTTTTACAAACTCAAGGACAAAACAGAGGATCTGAGTGAAAGTTCATCTTCAGAGGAAGTGTTCAGCTCATACTGGTTGATTATTTAGTGAAGGCTGAAGCCACGGTTTAATGATAAGTTCACTGTCGTGGGTAAACTGTAACCTGACACACCAGATGGACCAGTGAAATATATTTCACTGGTCCATTGGGCAAAGAGCCCATAGAAGGAGTTTGGAACCTTTAAGAAGCATATCCAGCAGGTGATTGGATGATTGTTCTGTCAATCACATTTTTTACAGGCCAATCAGATCATGTCATACTTGGGAGCTACTGTGTTACAGAATGTGAGCCACGTCATAGAACAAACTCATAATAACATTACAGAAGTGGAACGAAAATAATATTAGTATGGAGAAGTCTGTGGTGTTTGTTTTTCATTTAATAAAAAAAATACGGTCATGATTTGACAAAACTGCGAATAAAGCTGCTAGCATCTATGCTAATCTCTGTACGTGCAGCCACTTTCTGTTGTAGTCTCGCTCGTAGCTCTACCTCTTCATGCTCTAAAGGACTCTGATTGGACCGTTTTGCTTTGGGCCGCTCTCAATAGTGGTACATTGGATGGATCCGCCGGATTACAGACACTGAATCAGGTGGATCCAGCTGCTGCGCAAGGTTAAGTAAACTGAGCTCTTTGTCTAAATCACTGAGCTTGGTCAGCAGGATGATCCTCAAACATTCAGACATTTGGATAATCTTTATTTATGATGAAGGATTATTTGTGTATTTTGCAACATTCAAGTCAGACCGTAGTTTGATCCTTACGCTGCTGGTGGAAGGACATGTAGGCTGTGCTGTGTCTCAAAAGTAGTTCCTAGTCAAAGCAGCTTGGTAGTGGAAAAGTAAGTGGATGACCCCACGCTGTTTTTGAGGCTTGTTTCCTCCCACAATACTTTTACTTACTCAGAGAGTTTGGCACCATGTACATCAATGTTTAGCATTAGCATCTGTCCTGAGATTTCTGAACAGAGAGAGAGCTGTGACACTGTGGCACACCTTCAGGCTCATGTACCTCACACAACCACACTTCAAAAAATCATGAAGGTGCCAGACTTCTGCAGCCAGCCTCAAGTGGACACTCGGGGTACTACAGCTTTTGGCACCTCCACACGGGCCTCAGTTACAGCCGCCTGGAAAGACGTTTGAGGAGGGACTTTCTGTTTCATGCTCATAGTTCACAGTGTGAACTCACAAAGCATTCTGGGACATGCTTCACTCAATGAGTCACTGGTTTGCTGTTTTTGTGAGTGCAGTGTCTAAATAAGAAAGATGACCTGTCAGACTGTGAGCAGCAGCATGGACTCAGAGAGAGAACGAGGGCGTCTGTACAGTGTGATGGTGTCAGGGAATGCTCCGTGCTGCCTTCAGCAAAGTGTGGTGATTCTGTGTATTTACAGATATTGACTCGGGTGTGGTTCCAAGATGAGTGGGTCCAGACAGGTGTTGGTTAGAAAAATGGGACCCTTGCAGGACTGTGCCCCAAGCCTCCACTATAGTTCAAAACAGATCAGTGTGAAGGTCCCTTTATCCAGAGTTTTCACAACAATAAGCATGCTGCGTCCATCATTGAAGACACATGGATGAAAAAGATTTCTTTGACTATTCGAGGTTGCGTTAGTATCCACCTTAAAGGTATTTAACTCCTGTTAAGACATTTTTTTGAATAATTTAGAAGTTTGATGAAAAAAGATGCTCCTTTAACAGCTTACTTCTGGCTGTAAAGCTGTCAAATATGTTAATATTTCATGGTACACTCGTGGGCATTAACAGTTGGTACTAAAATTATTCTCTTTCCCATTTTAACAGGTCTACAGAGAAGTCTAAACACTTCCAGCCTCTGGTATTTAACTGAAGAAAAGTCTGGCTTTAATTTCCCTTCCCTGCAATGATTCAACCCATTTTCTCTCTTTCAACAGACTTACACCACGGAGCAGATTTTAGGGTGTCATCATGTGCCCTGCAGCCATGTTGAATATTTATATTTCTTTGTTGTGTTAAAGTCAAACACGTGACTGTCTTTGTTTGGAGGGTATGGTTTTGGAGGAGCATACGAGTGCTTTTTAAAAATCTTTTAACCCAATTCATTCTGCATTATAACCAGGAGTCCACAGGGTGCAGATGTGAGAAAACTCTCAATTATGTGTCTCATGGGAGATACGGGCCATGTTTACACACCATCACACCTAAAATAAATACTCTACTCAGCCATGATGAGACAAAAGAGTGAATCAGGCCTCATGATCACAGATCTTTGCATTTTTGAGGATATGTGGAGCATTTCAGCATCAGTTAACACAAATATTCTCTTGAACGAGGACAAAAATTCTTAAACCATCAGAACTTCTTCAAAAGCTCTTCCAGGTCTTTGCCCGGGAGAATTGCACTTAATGTCCAACACTATCAAAAAACATGTCCCAGGGTGACGATTCCCCAGCAGCAGGTCTCACCAGCTGCCAGCAAACAAACCAACGAGCAAGAAACACAGAGGGAGCTGCCAAACTCCTCTGTGGATATCAAACAATGGGCCCTTTGGAAGAACCACCATGCATGAGGGAAACCTGCCAGCGATTGAACATCAACCTGTTGTATTCCAAACAAACAGAATCCCAGAGCCATCATGTCACATTGATTCTGTGCAATTTCACAATTTCAATCATTTTTAGATCCATAAAGCGTCAATTTACAGCTAATCTTTTGTATTTCCATGTCAAACTCTTGTTGTTTAGAAAATGTTTTCATGGACTGAGATTCTATCCTCTGGATGTCCCTCAGAAAACAACAATAGCTGAAGAGAATATTAATGGACAACATTTTAACATACTGCACACTTCCAGCGTAAAAGAGAGACCAAGGGGGAGACCAAAGAGACAAACCCTGATGTAATACATGGACAAAAATACATGAAGTACATTTCTTGTACACTTGAGGCCAAAATGAAACAACAAGCACAGGCCACGCCTGGATCATGAGCATGTCAATGGTCACCAGAGGCTCATGGTTTGAGCTTTGGCCCTGGTCAAGCCCAGAACTGAGGAGGCCTTGAGGAGGAGAGGCGAAACATCTGCAAGAGCTTTTTGCAAGTGCACCTGCCCTTTTTGGATCAAGCTCTTTACGACCCAAAACCCAACAAAGTCATCACTGAATCTCTGAATATTCATGGTACACACTGAAACAGTTTCACAGGTCCAGTCTTGTGTTAGTATAGTGGAGAAGACTGGGGTTGATTCCCCGATAGAGAGGTTTATGCTCCAGCTCACACATGCCAGTGCTCACTGGCTCAGAGGATGGCACAAAACTGACCCCTGACCTCTCCTGCAATAGCTGCAGATGTGACCCTCAACAGAGACAGAAAAATGCTTCAGTGTCACTGAGAAGTTCTGCAACCCTGTGACATGCTACAAAGACCATTGAACCTTATCCCCATGGTAGAAGATCAGCAGGGCTGCAGAGGTCAAGTCCTTAGACCCTGGTTCAAAGGTTGAGAGTTTGTCTGGTCTCACAGTCAGACCTGGAAGATTCTTGGAGTAGGAGAATTTAGAGGGAGCTGCAGAGGCAACCACTATCCAAACACGAAGTTCTGGTACACCTCACAGGACTTTAAAGGCTGTTTCTGCCCAGATTTGAGCTGAGGACCTTTCGCATGTTAGGCCAGCGTGATAATCACTACACTACAGAAACTGACAGAGGTTTCTCCTTTCCAAACTCCAACACATACAGCAATTGACCTTTGACTTTGCTACAAACTGATGACTATCTGCCAAAAAGAACAAACCCTTCACCAAGAGGGACAGAACTTCAGAGCACATCTTCCTATGTGATGTGTTGGTGCTGTGCTTGAGGAGAAACTGTTGCCATGGGAATCCACACAGACAAATGTTTCCACCTAGTTTCGATACAGGGACCTTTCGTGTGCGAGGCGAACATCTACCATATAAAACAAGACCTGTGAGCAAAAACAAGTGCAGCATAACCCAACATGCAGGACCATAATCCTTTAATCTCAATCATCTTGTTTCCATGGTTGTAGGACGCCAAACCAGAAAGAAAATGGGATTAACATGGAGAGAATTTTCCAGCCTGTAACAGCCATTATAATCCATGAGGCCCAAATAAACTCAAGTGGATCTTTATGTTCAAACATAGTTCACCGTCTTCAGCCTCACATGTAGGTGCCTCATACTGTATGTCACAGTGATATGATGACAGCCTCTTACGCCCTTAGAAACCAGTCACCAGCCTGTGTTATGATCCTCACGCTGTATCTGTGTCTCTGCAGGGGGCCGTGGCTGTGTTTGGGTGGCTCTGAGATCTGCTGGTTGTGTGTGTCCTGTGCCAGCTGTCCCTATCAGTGTTTGGCCGGAGAACACACAACGCCATGATTATCTATGCACGCCACTTGGACACATCCTGAAAATGCACCACCTGATTGATAGCAGCACCTTGCAGCTTCCAGGTATGTTCATTTGCTTGAAACCCCGCTCATTGGTATTCCTGGCTCTGGAACAGAAATTAGCCTCTCCAGGGGGAGTTTGTGCACACAGCCAGCATGAGATAAAAACAAACCAAGGAGAGGAATCGAGGAGGACCTCTTCCTGTGGTCCACCTGCTGTTTCTGAGCAGGAGGAGAGAAATCCTGCTCGCCTGGGGACAGATTAAGGTACCACAATAGCTAAGGCTGGTATTGGTTTCATATCTACTGTTTGCTCTGGTTGCCTCTGGCTGCTGCTCTTCTCAAGGACTCGTGGAGAGCAGAGAGCTCCCCGAGCCCCTGAACACACACTGGTAATGGACCGCCAATCAATGGCATGATCCTATGGAATTACATGTGAGGACATAATTATCCCGCTCTCAGTTGGTTTAGGGCTATAACAACGTTGTTTCTCACATCATAAAGAGCCTCTGGTTTCCTACATCGCTGTGAAGCAGAGGCTTTCTTAAGCACACAACAGAGAGCCGAGCGGTGCGGGCCTACAGCGGTGAAGGTTTACCTAAAGCTGTGAGAGCTTTATGTTATCAGAGCTGAGAGAAGAGGCGGCCATGGCGAGATTTCAGGGAGCTATGATCAAATATTATCAGCAAATTATTAAAGACTGGAGCAGCATGTAACAGATTTATTCAAGTTTTGATTACTAAAGTCAAGGCTGGACTTTTTGTTTAGTTTTTAATTTATTTTAATTCATTTGGCTTAGACCAGAAGACAGAATAATGAGTAGAGCAGGAAATGACACACAATACTTTAACCTGAGTCACCAATTTGGAGGTCTATGGCCAGCATTTAAGAGGCCCCCCCAACAGCAAGGTTATCTCCCACGTTAACTTTACTGATTGACGATGTTAACATCTAACCTGATGCACCAGAAGTAATACATTTCACTAGTCCATAAAGGAAACAGTCCATAGAAAGTGTTTGGGAAAGGGCACAATCTTTCAGAAACATATCCTGCAGGGGATTGGACAATCGTTCCATCAGTCAGATTTATTACAGGCTAATGAGATCATGCAGTCGGTGGAAACTACTGCCATAGCAACTTCATAGAACAAACCCATGTCTAAGTGGAGTGAAAATATTCTTCTTTTGATAATGACTTTCAGTTTCATTTTTTATGCTTTTCATTTGATAAAGAAATGTGGTCCAGATTTGATTAAACTGCTACTGAAGCTGTTTGCATCTATGCTAAACTCTGTACACACAGTCACTTGCTTGATGCTGTGGTCTCGCTTGTAGCTCCACCTCTTCCTGCCCTAAAGGACTCTGATTGGGGCTGTGCCTCTTTGGATTGAGTACAACTGTGGTGGTTTGGAGCTCTGGTTCACCAAAAAACAGGGGTATGGGTTCACTTCTGAGTGGAGCAAACCGGGGAGGTAAGGGCTTGGGCTTGAGACCAGAGGGCAGCCTGTTCAAGTCCCCATCCAATAGTGATTCACTTGCAAAATGTGGCAGGCAAAGTAGGACTACAACTACAAGTCAGCTCATGTCAGTGTCCTGGACTGTGTCAGAGCTCTGCTGCTGCTCTCCCTCTGATGGGGGAAACATGGAGCTTGTTTAGACACTATCATGCTGTTTTATCAATAACAGAAGTGAACTACTGAAAATCTGTTTGACTGAGAAAACAACAACGCTACCACCAGGGAGGTGGTAGCGTTGGGAGAGGGGTATCTACTGGCTTGAAGCTGGCTGATAATTGACTGGTAACTGGCTGGAAGTTGGCAGGCAGCTGGCTGAGAGGGGAAAGTTGAAGCAGCTAGATCTGTATGGCAGTTGTTAACACAGTTGAAAGGAGTTGGCATCCCTCTGGGCGTAGAGTTTGCACCCTTGCAACTCTCTACATACAGAAAATCTACAGGAATCAAAAAGAGGATTTGATAATGATATGGCTCAATAAGCAGAGCTGGTAATGGCTTTAAAATTAGTTGAATTGTATCAGTTTTATTCCTTGTATTTAAAGATGAATGGCAGTTTTCCCTATTAAAGCAGTCAGGAAAGGCAGCTTGACCTGAGATCTGATGGACTGTTTCCCACATCAACTGGATATATTATATTTATCCACTTGTGCAAAAGCCCAAAGAAAGTGTTTGGAGAGGGCAGAGCCTTTTAAAACACTCTCAGAAGGTGACTGAACAAACCCTCATTAGTTAAGAGCAATCTGGTGAGGACAGTCCAAAGATATAAACCAAGTCTTTACATAGAAATTATTTTGATCATGTTGTCTTACAGTCAAAATGTCTTTAAACCCACAACTTTGATTTTATATATTTTTATTAAAAGTCTGTTTAAGAGTGCCTGATTTCAGTCTTGTGTGATCATTTCAGTGCATCCTTTGACATCTGAGAGCTGAAATATTCTGTCAAAACTCTGTAAGAGTTTCTGTCTTGGTACCGAATTGAACAGTTTCGTCTTCCCTTTGAAATGATGCTGCTCTCTTTGTTTTGATGAGTTCAGAAATATTTAAATATTCAAGAGATCACCAAGAAATCATCTGCTGAATGAATCATTTATGTTCTAACTCTTCTTTGAGTATTTGAAAGCATCATGGAGGATATTTTCAGTCTTTCCAGGACAAACCTCGACCTCTGAACCTCTTGAGCCCAAAGATCTTTTAGAGTAGAAAGACGTTTATGTGACTTAAACATCTGCTTTTACCACAGCAGGAAATCTACCTAAATAGACCTCATGGCCGTTGGATTCTTTTCTGAACCAACGTGTTTAATCCAAAAACCCAAACAGGCAGCAGCTTGATCTCTCTCATTTAATGAATTCTGTAGTGAGGCCGAACAACAGTGACCTTTTACCCTGATTCATCCCAAACAATAATGAGAAGGAGGAGTCTGGTTCAGGGCTGGTGTCTACTGGTGATTTGATTGGCTCAAATCCATTTACCTCCATTTATCTCCAGGCTTTACAACATAAAAGAGCATGTTTAGATAGTGTCTGTCTTCTGCTTAAGTGATACAAATGGGCCATATCAACATGAAAGAGTGTCTGTAGATATTAGAGCTTTTGGCTTTCTGAATTAAACATGGAGATGGAGAGGGTAGCTGGAGCTACGCCCCAATCCTCATGATTCTCCTGCTCAGTCTTTAGTTTCAGAGAATCTTGATCATGACATAAGTGAGAACAACAGTAATTGTTAAGTATAAACATTTACGCACCTGCGAGGCCACACGTATGGGTGCACTCAGACCACGATGACCAGTCAGAGAGCTGGCAGTTGACGGGACACTCCACCACACAGGAAGCGTTCATCTGCCACTTCCTCTCCAGGCCAAGCTGTGAGAAAAATAAAACGAATTTATGCTAAATTCAACTCTATTTCAAAAGCTATATTGACATGAATGTCTGGATTTATTGCATTTCATTAAAAATACAACAACAACAACAACAATAATAAAATGACAATACCAACAAAATATACAGAACACGGTGAGGAACAATTCAATGATTGTTTTTTCCTATTTGTCCTAAATTGGATTTTTTTAAGCCAAGTTGAAATATGAATAGAAAATCGAATATTTGGCTTAACTGCATTAAAAGTGCTTTTTGATTTATCTCTCAGCTCTTTCACAAGCATGCTGAAGTTTTCTATAGTAAAGAAAAAAATTAATGGGTTAACCAGATGAATGTAATTGTATGAAATGCAAAGTAACAGCAGTCACCTCCTTGCAGAACTTGAGGTCGACAGATTTTCCGTCACTGCGCACACAGTCCAACATCCGAGTTTTGATGCCGATCCCACAGACTGCTCTGTCACTGAGCTGGCAGGTGCTCCAATCTGAACAGAAAAAACACCAGTGAGATAAAAATGAAAAGTGGTTCATGGGATAGAGTTCAGGAGAACAACTTCATGCTTCACTCTAAAGCCAGTTCAGACCAGAAGTCTCCACAAGACGATTTCAGATAGTCCCCAAAGTCTGGGTCCTCTCCATTTTTATTTATTCATTTATTTATTTTTTTTACAAAGAACAGTTGAAACCATAACAAGAACCTCACCATCACTGTCTTTTCATACTGTTCTCTACAATGTAAACCATATGCAGCTGCAGGTTCGGCATAAAAATTAGAAGTGGAAGTGAATCATTGCCTTCAAACACGTCAAAGCCCCCCCCCCCCCACCTGCAGGTTACCACAGTGTGAACTGAGAGGCTTTCTAACACTCACCGGTGATGTTGTAGGAGTAGTGGAAACAGTTGCTGTTGAGCTTGCAGGGCTCCGTCTCTTTGGTTGAGGGACACTCCTTCTTGTCCCCTGGCTGTCTGAGCGGGTAGGCACTCCTGTCCCGGGTACTGTTCTCTCTACAGGGCTGAGGAGGAGAATTAATTCAATTAGAGTGATTCATAATCCTCCATCACTAAAACTTTCCAGATCATTTCCTGTAACATATTCAAAGTCAGGAGGTTTCTGTTTCCACCTGCAGAGGGTAAAGCAGAGCATCACCAAACAGGTCAGTCAGAGTGTCAGCCATCAACGTGAGTGCACAGATAGATGAAAAATGCATGTAAAGACAGAGAATATATATCAATGCACATTTATGGCCCATTTTCTAACCATTGACTGTCATTCCTTGAGTGAGGAACAAGCTGTTCCTGCTCATGTGTTGATCAGTTCATTTAATTTAGATTTTTTTTTTCATGTTGTCAAAACATGTATTGAATGTCAAATTTCTTAACTGGTATTGTATCAGATTTGACATTCTGGTATCTTAATGCCTTCATTTGTAATCTAAATCATCGTTTACTGGTGTGTTACAGTAACAGAGAGGTTAAATGTCTCTCACCAGTGGACAGGGGCTCCAGGCTCCCCAGTCTGATAACACACAGTCCTCGGGGCATGGCAGACGGCTGTTTCTGGCCCCTAAAGGCATCTCCTCAGGGTCACACAGGTAGTCCTCCACCTGCTCCGAGGGCCCGTCGATTGTGTTCAGCATACACCTGAAACAGATGGATTCAGACAGAGGAAAGTCTCAAACACCAAAGATCATGGAGGCTTGCTCAGAGGTGAATGTGCACAGGGCCTCTGAAGCAGACTAACAAACAAAAGCTGAAACTTCAGATTCACAATATCTCTGAAACAGTCTTAAAAATAAAAGCTGAAGCTTCAAAAAGAATGATATCTCTGAAGCAGACTAACAAACAAACGCTGAAGCTTCAAAAAGAACAATATCTCTAAAACAGTCTAACAAACAAAAGCTGAAGCTTCAGATAGAACGATATATCTGAAGCAGACTAACAAACAAACGCTGAAGCTTCAAAAAGAACAATATCTCTAAAACAGTCTAACAAAAAAAAGCTGAAGCTTCAGATAGGACGATATCTCTGAAGCAGACTAATGAACAAGAGCTGAAGCTTCAGATAAAACGATATCTCTTAACACATCAGAGACGTGGATGAAGAAGAAGACTCAGCCTGCTGTGATCATGGCCTGAGTGAGGAGCAGCTTTCTCCTCTGATGTTCATGGTGATGAAAATATCAGAGGACATTTTTAGGTGAGTACTAAGTTAATAAATCTAGCCCTGACCTTCAGCTGACCTTACAAAGTGACTAAAAAGTCCAGAATACAAAGGTTAAGACAAATTCTCTTATCTTACCTGACTTTCCTGGTCTGAACACCTTCACCACAGTTATCCTTCAGGTCAACATTGCTGACTTTCCAAACACTCCACGGCTCAGCCACCCAGACGTACTGTCCACAGTCACTGAGACACGGCACCACCTCGTACACCTGACACACAAAACACCAACGTCAGAGTAGCAAGAAACATAATCACAAGGGAATTATGACGTCTCACGATAACAGCTATGTGTAAACAGGAAGAACATACATGTGAAGAACTGGTTTTACAGCCAGCCCGCCTTTGAAAAGGTCTTTTCCGCTGATTACGTTTTACTCCAATGTCCAAGCTGTCTCTGCTTCTACATCAGGTGAGTATATCACAGCATTTTAAAACTTTTAATACTTTATGTTCTAAGCCTATTACTGCCAGAAATGTCTAGTATTTACCTTTTCATTGTAGTAACTTTTAATCCATAGACAAAGGAGAAAGCACATCTGCCCATTAACTGTGATCAGTTCTAGTGAAATTTATTCTATTCCTTTGACATGGTATTCATATACTGAAATGTTCTGGAGGGTCTGAGCGATTGTTTTCCTGTTATGGGAAAACACCGAGCGCAATCAGTTTTGGGTTTGATAAATCACACTGTGGGTACTAAATGATCACATTTGCATCTCCTCCTCCCAGTATTTTGTGCGTTCTGATCAGCTGTATGTATTCTGCATATTCATGAAGGCGAACATGCTAAATGGACTGTGCGTGCTATTTTGCTCATTTGACAGACACAATCCTCGCTGCATCTGGTTAGTAGATCAAGTTTGCACGTTTTTATACACGCAAACCTTGAGTAGATCAGGCCCTTGGTGTCCTCATGAATAACAGAGAATAGAGAAAGAAGCACAGTTTCACAAAAGATTGAACTCCAACATTCTTTAAATAATTAAAGTACTTACTTGAGCCTGTGAACAGTCCACATGTCAAAGTGAAACAAAAGGACAGAAGAAGAAGGTTATGAAGGTCATTAATCATTAAAATTAACAATAAAAACACAGTTTTTAGGACATTTACACTCAAGCTAATGAATCAAGTTCTACATTCTAATATGTTTAAAAAATATGAATAGTAATTGTTAAGGGATCCTCCCTCACCTGGTTAACGTGGTCCAGTTTTGGACACGGTCTTCCTCCGTTGTACGGTTTCTCTCTGAGCCACTTGGAGCGAACTTTGACCCCACTGCCGCAAGATTTGCTGCAGCGAGACCAGTTGGACCACTCGCTCAGTTTGCAGTCAGACGGACATGGGATGATACAGGCCTCTTCGATGTAGCCTGTAACAAAAGGACAAAAAAGGGAATTTATTAAAAGTTCAACATGGATACAAAAATTAGTTTACTTTTTTTATTTCTGTTTTGAAGAACTGATTCATCCCAATTACTTTTTACTCTTTAAATAAGCCTAAATTCTTCATGGATCTGCTTCACTGTCAGAATTTCATGGCCTAAAATGCTCATACTACTTCCTGTGGTCTTTTCAAAGTAAAGTGTTTTTACTCCATGGTGCAACTCTCACAAAGCCTTTTCTTTATTGTAATTCTTTTTTGGGACCTTTACCAGGTGAATGACAACACTTGCAAAGTAAATTTGCTTTTACCTTGCTCAGCAGCTGGATCGACCTGATTCATTGTCTGTAATCAGGCAGATTTATCTTGCCAAGCCATTGTAAGCAGCCCAATGCGACATGGCCCAATCAACGGGCAACACGATAGCGACAAGTGACTGGCTGCACAGAGATTAGCATAGATGCTGACAGCTTTGGTAGCAATTTTGTCAGATCAGGACCAAATTTCTTTATTTAATTAAAAAAAAATCCCAACACTGAATGCATTTGTCAATAGAAAGGATATTTCTGCTCCACTTCCACATGTTTTGGTGAGAATTTGTCCTACAAAGTGGCTCACTTTTTGTAACTAACACTTCAGCAGTGGCGCCCGCCTACTACACTATCCCATTGGCTCATAATGAATGTGACTGACAGAACAAACATCCAGTCACCTGTCGCACATGCTTTGAAAGGTTCTTCCCTCCCCAAACAATTTCTGTGGGCTCTTTCCCAGATGGACTAGTGAAATATATTAAGTCCATCTGGTGTGTCAGGTTGTAGATGACATCCCTTGATGTATCATGACCACCTCACTTTATCCAGTATTAATTATTATCTTACTGCTCGATACTGCCAATGTATTCTAGTCTTGCAGTTGTAGCAATATCAAAAGCCAGATTCATGTGAAATCAAACCATCAGGAGAGTGTGTGGCTGTGTGTACTTTGGATTGGAGCCCTGGACCAGACCAGCCCTGGAGATTCAACAGACCGAGCCTCTTTGATACACAACAACCTCAAAACAAGAGTGTGTTGTTCCCTCGAGGTTGTTGTGTATCAAGAGAGGTGTGGTCCTGGAGATGACCATACCTCTCACCATACCTCAGTGACCTTTGAACCCTGGGGCCTGCACCTCAAGGAGGTCCCCTCTTCATGCATGAGACAGTCAGATGTGCTCTGATGTTTACTGTCTGTAAATGTTTTCATAATTTGAGAATGTCCTCTGTCTTAGTTTAGTCGTTAGAATTACTCTATATAATCAAAGTATTAGTACCAGTTGTTTTATCTGGATCATGGACTGGATTACAAATTGGTTTCTTACGTTAGACTGTATCACAAGAGACCAGACTTTATATCAAACTTCTTCAGACTAGAGGTTTTAGGTTAAGAATGTGTTTTAATCTTAAATGATGTCTTTTATCATGTATCTCTTTTATCATGTCTCTCAGTTTCTCTCAGCTGTGCCTGATTCATACTTCATTTCAAGACTCTGACAATCTTTATGAGAATGTTTGAGTTTGTTTTGGTCAGAGAACCAGTGTTCAGTTTATATTTACAGCCAAATAACAGTTTGATGGATTGAGCTCCTAAAAGCATTGAGAAATTAAACTATCATTGTTCTTCTGATCAAATAATCCTTAAGCAGCAGGAGGACAACCTTGGCCCATCCTCCTTGTGCATACTTCTGTTTCCGCCTCTTAGGAGGTAATTAAGAGTCCTCCTCAGGCCACAAACTTTGTCCTGACTCTCTTGTTCTTCTCCTGTCTTGACCGTCTCCTCTGGAGCCATCCGCCCACCTCTTCCTATCAGATCTCCTACACATGTAACTTTGGTTTCTTCAACTCTGCAACAATTTTTCTTAACTTTAAAGTTTAAGCCACCAAGAATAGGTTTTTCTTTAAACAAACCCTTATTCTTTCGAGAAAGATCCTTCATTTTTCCTTTTGATCGACTGAGACCAGTTATTGGAGCTGATTTTTGATCCAGTCAACTTTTACCAGAACTTCTTGGAGCCAACCTCTTCACCACTACATAAAGGCGACATTGTGCCCTGCTAGAAGAGATACGAGTCTCGCTACCTTTGGGCCAGCTGTTTCAAGCCAGCTTCAACTGCAGAAAGAAATCTTCTGCCAACTTTGCCTGCACCAGCCTGGACCCTGAGGAGCGAGTGACGACAAAGCAACCAGTGCAGTACGGCGTTTCCAAATGGCACGGTAGGGACTAGAGGTCGTTTGAACCACGCTCCAATGGTCACCTTGTTTCCAAATGTAAGAACCTTAATTAATCCCCCATTTTACTCTCCTTGAGTCATCTCCATTTTATTTTCCCTAAACAGCTCTGCCGTATTGACAATCAGGTTTTCGCTCATTCCCATCAAACTTGAGTTCAGTCTATAAATCTGTTCATCAGTTATATTACAGCATTATACTTCAGTCATCAGTTTTTTTTCCTTTATCAGTTATTACTTTTGTGTGTCATTTATCCATGTCATATTGTCCTGTCTTTAATTAAAAATCATATAAATCAAGAGATAATTTCTGGGTGCTTTATTCAGGTATACACTCAGATACAGTAAATTGATTTTTAGATGACTGGTTTAATAGATTTAATAGATTTAACTGGCTTAACTGAATAAATAAAACATTTTTTCTTCTCAATAGAAGTGGTGCCCCTATTATAAACAAGTGCAAATTAGTTATTTAATGAATATTAATATGTTTAATTAATGTCCATTAATATGTAATAAATTTTAACTTATGTAAGACAATTTAAATATGCCGCACAGTAAATAAAGGCTTTAGGCTCTAGATAGTAGTCTGTGTCTTAGATTTGGGGTGTCAGGTTACTTTTGCTTGGTATTCACAGTAAACTTAATTAACAGTAAATAAATGTTGTCCCATTCAGCTCCTCCTTAATTAGGCTTTATATTGTACAATAACCACATCTGCTGTACGGAAACAGCTGTCAAACTAAAGAATGATTATAAAGTCTCAGCTTCCTTTTTCAACTCATATTTCTATTTTTGAAATAAACTCACTCTTCTTCTCAGTTTTACTTAATTAACCCTTTAATGGCCTTCATTTCCAGGTAAGACTCAAACAGAAGCAGTTTGGTGTCACAAAATATGGCCTAGTTTCTTTTGCTTTGTTTGAACTGAACTTGTAAGTAGCTTACTGCAAACTTGCACAGAACTAATTATTTTTTGAGAACACATTCAGAGATAGAATTCCTAATTTTACAGTCTGATTTTATCCATTTTGTATAAACCAAAACTCAAAACCAAGAAGCAAACGTCAGTCCTCTGTGTGACCCAGAATCCCTCATCTCCAGCCTGAAACAAAGGATTAAAATCACAAAGAAGATCCAGGAATTATCATATAACCCTGACAGACCCTGTACAGTAGAAAGTCAATCAAAGACTCTTTGGACAGCGAGCATGCAAACAGCTGAACCAACGTTAAGTCCAGTCCATCCTCATACTGTGAATCACAATGAGCAAACATGGCCATGCTCGCTCCCTCCACTGCTCTGTGTTTGTATTTTCCCAGAGCTGAAACTCTGAGTGCGATGGTGCTGTGATTCTTGATTCCTTTTACTCCCCCGTCTGGGATCCACTGTGAGTGTTTATACCACAATGTGCTGTCACATATAAGAATAAAAGTGATTTACTTTATTAAAAAAAGGTTGAAATGAAAACATATCAGTAACTGACTGAGCTTTAAGTAGATATATTTTAACTAGCTTTTTAAAGAAATAACAATGCACTGTTAAAAAGTTTAAAAGTAACCTGACACACCAAATCTAAGCCACCGACTATTATCTAAAGCCTAAAGCCTTTATTTACTGCAAGACTACAATAAATTGTCAGTATTGAGCAGTAAGAGGTAATTAATACTGGATGATTGCTGCATGGCTACAATTTTCTCAAGGTATGAATCAATTAATCAATCAAACTTCCTTTGTATATCACTTTTCATACAAGATTGTGCAGCACAAAGTGCTTTACATAAGAAATAAACTAAAATAAAATAACAATAAATCAAGTAAAAAGTAGAAAATTGCATACAATGAAAATATAAGACCCCACCCACCCTCGCAATCCACATCCAACACACACACTCAATTAATCAAACACAAAAAGACATTAAAGGAAATTCTGACAGAAAACATAATTAGAGGACTGAGGAAACGCTGTCTTGAATTAAAAATGAAACACAGGAGCTAAGACTAAAATGATAATAAAAAATCATGATCAGAAATAAGATAAAAAATACTATAGGGAAAAGTAAGTAAATAAATTTATTAATTAAAGAAAAAATTTAAATAAATAACATGGTAAAATGAGATAGCCGAACACCAGATGCGTAATAAAATCAGCTAAAGTAGGATCATCAAAAAAGCAGTTAACAGAGAATAAAATTCCAAATAATAAATCTGAACTGAAATGTAGAAATAAAAGAGATTAAGAGGATTAAAATAAATAAAAAGAAAATAAGAAATGATAATAAATATAACATCAGCTAAAATCCAGGCTAATAGGTAGGTCTTGAATTTGCTTTTCACAATATGAAGAGTAAGTGCTGCCCTCAGGTTCTCAGGTAGACTGTTCCACAGACGGAGGCCATAACAATGAAATGAGGCTTCACCGTATGTTTAAAAGACCACTACCTGAAGACCTGAGGGCTCTATGGGGCTGATAGGGTAAAAGCAAATCAGATAAATAAGAAGGAGCAAGACCATTAAAAGACTTATACACTATTAAAAGAACCTTAAAATCAATTCTTAAGGAAGCCAAGAGACTCTTTCTGGTCTTCGTCAGCTTCCTTGCAGGTGAGTTTTGGAGCAGCTGAAACTGTGAAATGTTCTTTTTTAGTAAGACCAGAAAGAAGAGCGTTATAATAATCAACCCTGCAGGTGATAAAAGCATGAACAAGAGTCTCTGCATTGGCCTGAGACAGAAACTGGCGCACTTTGGAGATGTTCTTTAAATGATAAAATGATTTCTTCGTAACATCTCTGATGTGCAGGTCAAAGTGGAGGTCTGTATCAAATATTACACCAAGATTTTTGACCTGCTGACACGGAGGGCCTGTACTGATGACAAAAACCTGAGTTTTGTCCTGGTTGAGCTGAAGGAAGTTGTCTGCCATCCAAGACCTGACGACTAAAATACATTTAAAAAGGGCATCAATGGGCCCTGTGTCATCAGGAGACACAGCGATGTAGAGCTGAGTGTCATCAGCATAGCTGTGAAAGTTGATGCCGTGTCTCCTGATGATGTCTGCTAAAGGTAACATATAAATATTAAAAAGTGTAGGACCTTAAATTGAACCCTGGGGGACGCCACAGTTTACATTATAGAGTCCTGACTGGCATTCTCCCATGTTCACATAAAACTTTCTTTCTGTTAGATATGATTTAAACCAATTAAAATCAGTGCCAGAGATTCCAATAAAGCCACTGACGCAGCTCAGGCAGCCGGATGGTGAGGTAGAGTGGAGTCGTGTGTACCGGTCTTGTTTCCCAAATACCTCGAGATCGAGGTGGCAGATCATTCAAAAAACACATGCAGGCTTAAAGTATGAAGTTAAACAGCTATAGTCCAAAATGTGCAAGGTGGAAAATTACTTTTAGAACATAAAAAAATGTAGTTAAAAGACAGCTTGTGTAAAGGCGATCTGGCGGGTTGCTATGATGCTACGATGCCAATGCATGCACATGCACAGTCACTTGACAATGAGGTATCTCAAGGTAGTCATGATACATCGAGGGGTGTAATGTACAACCTGACACACCAGATGGACTGTTAAATATATTTCACCAGTCCAGGGCAGAACCTTTCAAAGGCATTTCTGACAGGTGATTGGACGATTGTTCTGTCAGTCACATTTATTAAAGGCCAAGAAGATAATGTATAAGTGGAGCTACTGCGCTACAGAACGTGAGCCACGCCGTTAAACAATCTCTCGTTAAATGTTTGGAAAGTGGAGTGAATATCTTTACTAGAAGTTTGTAGTGGTTTTTGTTTTTCATTAAATACGGAAATTTAGTCCAGATCTGATGAAACTGCTGCTGAAGCTGCTAGCATCTGTGCTAATCCCTGTACATGCAGTCACTTCCTGCTGTCATTTCGTATCTCTTCTTGCTCTACTGTTTGCTGATTGGATGTCCTGGTCAATCTGGGCAAGCTCCAAATTACAATGACTGTGAGCAGCCCAAAGTAGCAAAGCCCAATCAGAGTTTAGAGCAGAAAGAGGTGGAGCTATGAGTGAGACAACAGCAGGTCCAGAGATTAGCATAGATGCTAACTGGACCATATTTTTTTATTAACTTTAAAACAAACAACATGACAAACCTCCCAATGGAAAGGATATTTTAGCTCCACTTCTGACATGTTTTTGTTCTACGAAGTCTACAACATTTTGTACTTGACACCAATGCAGTAGTGTCTGCCTACGCCATTATCTGATTGGCTCGTAATGAATGTGATGACGGAACACTGTCCAATCACCTGCAGGATACCCTTTTGAAAGGTTCTGCCCATTCCCAAACACTTTCTATGGGCTGTTGCCTAGATGGGCCAGTGAAATATTGAGTCAGGTGACGATAAAATTAAAGCTGCATTTGCACCAGGTAAAATTCAGTCACAGGTGTGTGAACTTCACCAGCTGGCTATGGGTTTGAAAAGACAATGCTGATTACATGGGTATCACATTTTTGTTTGTTGTCAAAGGTCTATGGAGGGCATTATCAATTCAGGAAATAATAAGGGACTTTGTTAAAAAAAAAAAAAAAAAGACCACATAAATGCCATGCATTTATAAAAAATGACGTCAATAACTGTCTGTATGTTTGCTTGTCTAAATGTAGTGTGTTTATTATTAGTGGAGTAATAATTTTATATCTGCATCTTTTAACGGTATGGATACAAAAGGAGTTTGTTTTTTCTTCAGCAAGATAACATTCTTGAAAAAGTTTGTTGTCTGAGTATTTCAGAGAGTTGCAACACCAGAAGTTATAGTTATACTCTGGAAACTTTCTTTGGTAAAACTAAAAATAAAATTTCCTCACAGACAAATGTGTCACGTCCCATTTCAGGGTTTGAAATCCAAAAGATGCACAACTTTAATAATTCTTCTGTTCAGTTCCAAAATATTCTGTTTGTCAGTGACTCCCAAAAGAACCCACATGAGGCTTACAAACAATATTTTGAATTTCTAATCAGTGACAGCTTTGGTTTAGGGAGGTCAAAGATGGGACCCTCAACTTTTAAGAGTTTCTGAACATTTTTAAACTTAAATAATAGACTTTTTTAAGGCCCACAAAAAGAGAAATTCTGCCTTTTATATGTGGGGTTATTCTAAGTTTTTGAAGTTAGTTATAAGTATGAGGTACATGGCATTAGCTTGAACATTAGCCACAGCATCAGAGATCAGCTCTGTTACTGCCAATATGGAAACTAGGGCCATATAATGCTGGACATGGGGCCATCAGCTGTGCTGTGCAGTGTGCCAAAGTAATGCCTGAACAAAGCTACTTGGACACGATAAGGTAAGTTGTTGTAAAGGTGTTCAATAAGCTGTTTTTATGGCATGTTTTTACTTGAAACTCTTAAAATTAGCAGAGAACTGGTGGTACCATCTGTAGATATGTATCACTCAAAAACAGACATGTGCCTCCTGTCTCCTGCAATCATCCTAAATGTAAAAACAAGCAAAACAAATGGTCACAGGACAGATTTCTGTTACGCCATCGCCACCTGTGGTTCATTGTTTTGAATATGGAGATCAAGATTTCTCCCTCTGCAGTGGCAAAACATTGTGTTTGCAGTGCTTCATTTACCCATCAGGACCAGAAAGGTCCAGGAGTCCCACTCATTAAAACGATGGGCCTTCAGGTTTGTGGAAATGGGTTCACAGTTCATGCACCTGCTCCACCAAGAGACATGTGATCTGTCCTGCTTCTCCACAACCATCCCTCTTTCTACCTTGGACTCCATCTGCTTAAGTTATCGTCTAATACCAAGAGTGACTAACAGCAATCTGTCGTCACTCGGGTTATAATCGCTCATTTTAGTTCAGTTTCAGTGAAGTCAGTGTTTGTTGTTTCCTTTAGAGGCCGATGGCCTAAACAGCTGATAAGATGAAGCAAAGCATTACTGGCTGAAGGATACATGATGTGCTGCATCACACCAAAGCTCTAAACATGGGGGTTTTGTTGGGGAAAAGTGAAATGCTGCAAAGAATCTTACGCTATAGCATCTAGTCGAGCCACTGCAGTTTTTTTTTTTTTTGTAGTTTTACCCTAAAAGTGGGGTAATGAAAAGGCTCTCGGTGGCTCCATCGACTGATATG